>JAYKKR010000007.1:1200000-1800000 GCA_036971615.1 Amyloporia xantha
AATGGGATGACTGTGAAGTATGTGTGGTCCATATGTCCGACTCTGGCTATTTACTCAGATTACACGTCTGTTTCAGGGAACGATCGGAAGGAAAATCGGCATGGCGTCAAATCCTGTCATATATAATGCTACTACCACTTCATGAACTTTGGCTGCGGCATGCGGTGCCATCTTAACGGACTATCTACGCCGCGACGTCTCGTATGTTCTGGACATTTGTACTATATGGTGTTGGACTATTGCGGACACTCACCTACACGTGGACGGACATTCCACAAGCCTTTACTTATCTTCATGACGGCGTTGTAGATTTTCAGCTACGTTAGTGACAGGGACACTCTCATATATCCTGGTTGCAGCTACAAAAGAAAGTATCGAACTCTGGACACGTATGGACATTACACTTGTACCGTCCTTTAATTCAAACCTTCTAGTGTTTCTTGTTCAATTATGGCCGGTGAAGCTTGCGCTCACGATTACGATGGCAGATGCCTAGTGCTCAGCATCCAGTACGGCGAATTGCGACTTCTACCCAAGATAATCATTCATGTCTTGTTTGGGCTCGCGCTCGTTGTACAGCCTCACGTCCATGACATCGTGTGTACTAGTCCAGGTCTTCCGAACGGCTCCGCGGGCCCTGTACAAGAAGGATCAAACTGTCAACAGGAGCGCTGGGTATTTCCACCTTATAAGACTGAGACCCACATGCCCGTTGAGCGCACAACATTGGCCGTCTATTTGAAGCAGAAATAACTGTGTACGTACGTATCGCGTCCATATCAATCGCTCCCCCTTGACCGAGTGCGACTTAACCTACAGCAGCAATGAAAGGATATGAAATGATTCCACGATCAGACCCCAGCTCGCCCCAAGAACATTGGCGTGATCGCGAGAGACTACTCAAACTGCGGAACGGGCGCACACTGGCATATACAGAAGACGGCGATCCCAACAGCTCCATTATAGTTCTCCGATTCCACGGCGCACTCGATGTCGGCGTTGTAGGCGTGGGAGGCACTTCACCCGTGCTCATAGCGAAAGGCGTGCACATAGTCTCGCCGACACTGCCCGGCTGGGGCCGCACTTCCCCTCCTCTGAAATTGACACCATACCCCACATGTGTCCTGGAGGATGTGGGAGCGCTGTTGCATTATCTACATCCTGACACAGCAGATCTAAAGCTATACGTGACCGGTGTTGGATATGGAGGAATTGCAGCACAGATCCTGTACCACGCACCATTCGAAACATTTCCAATGGGACGTCAGATCGTCGCCATGCTTCTGAAAATTGCCCTTCACCGAAGCTGTACGTCAATGGCCCTACTCCGGGACTACCTCCGGAAATGGCCTCACTATCGTCTCCCCTCGTACGTTGGGGTATCGAACTTATGCTGCGATACAAGTTGCGCAATTTGAAAAGTGCGGAGCGATGGGTCCGGGAGACGGCGATGGACAAGATGGACAAGAGTCAGCGCGGGGCACTCACCCGCTGGCTGGAAGAAAGAGGACTTAATGAGGATCAGCATGTACGTCAAGTGGCGGAACGACACATGCACAGCGTGAGCGAGACCTACGCAGGCGTGCGAGCCCTCAGTAAAGTGGCGCAGTGGGAATGGGGAAATTTCGACCCTGCTGGGCTCGACGAAGAACACGCAGCGCGACCAATTCTGCTCGCGAGTGCTAGGGGCCGCAGGGAGACGCAATTCTTGGTCGAACAGTACAAGAATGTCCGTGCACTGTATTACGCCACTTTGTTAGAGATGGGCGTGTTTAAAGGGGATGAGATTTGGGAGACGCTTATGAGCATGGCATAGTATGTCTTCGTTGGGAATTCGACTAACAGTGCCATGAGCTCGTGTAATTTAGACATACTGTCGTATGGTAGTATGTAATGCGCAAATCGTCTAAGCTTCGTGCTCACCATTTCAAGACGTCCTTTGAAACCTTACATCACTCGGCACCAAGCGGGTGGCAAGATTCCAGATCTTGACCCTACGTACCCCCCATATTCAATACCATTTGGGGCCTGGGGTCCTGGCATCCGAACTTTCTGACCAGGCCGGTGAACTTCCTGACACAGACCACTATTTCACTATGTATTTCACAGGCTTGTTTGGAAATACATAAAAGGTGACAGTGAGACCAAAGAATGGTCTTCCCTAGTCCCGAGGAACGATAGCTACTTGATTTTCTGCTCATGAATACTAGCCGCCTGGGAAGGGGCCAGTGGTCAGCAGAAAGTTGCGGCGAGAACCCGCGAGCCAGTGTAAGGACAATATATAAAATACAATTTAGATACATATGTTGTCAGTTTGGCCGAGCGGTTTGTTGAAGTGCTTTTTTAGCATGGTGCACGCAGGACGGGGGTTCGATCCAGAGTCATGTCGTGAGTTTAGCACTTCTTGTCGTTATATGCCAGCGTATCGAGTATTCGAGTATTCGAAACTCGTTCTGGGGTCCTATCTGAACTTTAGGGTACCTAGGGTCGAAACTTTTAGTTTTGCCACCCGCTTGCTCGGCACATACGTGCCTTGGAAAAGGAAAACAAAGGAAAACGGCTGTGTCACAATTATTGAGGTCTACCAAGGTTTGCCTGAGTCCGACTGGGAGTCTGGGACAAGCTTACACAGCGGGCAACGGCCGATAGTCTGTACCGTCAAATGTAAGCATTATAGAAAACAGTGGTTAAATACTGCGATTGCGAGTCAGAAATAGAAGATACAGGCAGCATTCTGAATTAACTTCTCCTTTTGACTACATTTTCTGGGCATTTTCCTATCACGTGATCATAAGCGAGGAATATTCTGAATTCACATGCCATATTCCTCAGATATTCCTTTGTTTTTGCGTCCATTTTACACACATATTCACTTCCGGAGAGAGAAAGGAATATTGTACCTATTTTAACTCATTTTACGTTCCCGAATATCAGTCGTTGCCCGCTGTGTTAAGACTACGGACGCGTTAGTCACGTGGAGCTTAAATGCCGGCCAACCGAAGTCAGCGCTCTCTTTTTTGACTGGAAGACATCCAATGGCTGCCACTAGCGATTGATTTAACGGCTACATCACGAATTGTATCCTGTGGTCATTCAAGCTCAAGGCCCGAAGGCTGTCAGTCCCACAATGTCTGGGGACACAGTACCTCCGGAAGACAAAGCAAAATACGACGTGGCGCGGAAGGAACTCATGCAGGCATTGACGAAGAGACGATTCGTTGACAAACAACTAGTTCGTTGCTTAAACGCATGCTGAACTTTTTGTCGACTGATTTCGCATTCTCGCTAGTCCCAGCTCGAGGTCCAGATCTATAACCTTGAGGGCTCGTATCTCATCGAAACCGCTGCACATAGCGGGGGAAATATCATTCATGGTTTCGAGGGCTATCTCAAGAACCCCGCTGGAGGCAGGAGGAAGTACGAGGTCAGCGATGCTGATCGGGTGTTCTCGAGCAGCAGCCTGACCTACAAGAAGGTGACTCACAACGTTGTCTAAAGTACGTGCTTTCCTGAATTTTGCAGTCTCTCGAATTGTCAGGAGAAGGAGAAGAGTCGGGCGTGACAGGAGATGATCACTCGCGAATGTCTACTCCAGGTCTCACCACCGTCATTGTTCCCCCAGCTCCCAGAAACCAGGAACTCTCAGCGGCTCAACAAAAGAAGAACAGAGACCGCGAGTATCAGAGGAAGAAACGAGCGAATGCTCGACACACTGGTACTCCTTTGAGCGAGGATGAGAGCGTCACGTCGGGGCGAAGACCTACGAAGAGGGCGAGATTAGCCGATGACGATTGATCTCACTGCTACGTGTGGTCCGACGAGGGCTATGTTGCTCATTCAGTATTACTATCGATCTGTTGTTGTAAAATTACTTGCTGTGCGTACCATATGTATATTACATGTTTATCAAAGAGGTTTATCAAAGAGCTCTGACTGAGAACATGCCGCGCCCGTCAAATATCCAGTGTACCCAGAAACTTCTTCATGCCTGTCTCGTCCATACCGCCTCCATCTGGGTCCACAGCTTCGATACACCGTGAAGCAGCTATTGTATGCCTCGGCTCTTTCGTGTTTATCCACACTTGACCGTTCAATCCCGTTGCCGTCTCCAAAGGAAATCGTGCACCAAGCATCGGCAGCAGAAAATACGTGGGCTCTAGCAATCTACCCTTGCTGCGTCAGGAAACGCCACAACAATAGCCGGATGCGAGGAACTTACAAGCGACACATTTTGAGACTGCAATGTACAACGAATCCACCCTTGAGTTCCCCGAAGCCTTCTGCCTTGCGCGTCTGCGCATCAAAGCATTCGAGCTCGGGCTCCATATCTTTGTGTGCTAGGGAAACCCTAGCATAGAGCAGTGATCCTACCTAGACATGCTTCAGCCTAGAGGGATGAGAAAGCATACACCGAGTGCACCTTCAGATTTGGCCTATTTCGCTTTGTAGCACCCTCGAATGCAAGTCCGTCGAGAGATGCCATGTGAGCTGCGCCGATATCAACTCGCCAATTCTCACCGCTCCGAGCAATGACTACACCGATCACCGATTCTTGAGCGGCGGGGACATACTGCCTTCCTACTCGTCAGAAGCAAACTTGTGAAGGATATGGAGATGAAATGCTCACCCGCCGAGAGTTGCTTTCCACCCACCATTTGCTACGGTTGGCGGAATGTTTCAACTCTCCTGCTCGAGTCGAAATAATGGCAGAGTCGCCATTGGCACTGGAAAGTTGCAGAAGACCCGGTCCAAGCTTAAGGTTCACATGTTGTGCAGGGACGTGCTCTCCGGGCAAAATAAGCGACATGTCTGCGATACAAGAGCGCGTTGAGGAAAATGATCCTAATCGCGCACTACAGGCCAAAAAAGGCATGTGTGGCTGGCCGCCTTTCAACGACACTCATACAACCGACGGTCGGGAAGTTCTACTGATACAATATCGCAAACATTGGAGCACCTACATTCGGTATTGCACTGTAGACTCTCGTGAATTTCGATTCATCCAGGATAACTGACGGCTCATTTTATACTCTTGCAAGACAAATAAATATTCGAAGAGAATACACTGATACGTGGTCTATTGCTCGCCTCATGACCCGATAAATAGAATGAGCATCGCAGATCCTCAACGGTATACTTCACTGTGGAATTAGAATCGGGCATCGACCATCTCCACATGCCATACGCCTGGCAACCATACTCTATTACGCAGACCGCTGAATCGCATCCGGAGCTCATACGTGTCCGCTTACATATATATGTACAGGAATAATATCGGGGCAACGACTGTCTGAACAATTTACCAAAATAGTGAGATCCATATGCAGAGAGAAGACGACCTATGACATCTTGCAGGAAGGCAGAAAAGTGGCCTGTGCGGACGTTCAGATACTGGACCAAATTGCTCCTTCCCAACGTGAGAGAAATGAACACGTCGCAGAGAAACGGGCACAAGCGAAGAAAGGTATGAGCCGTTGCAGCATCAGAAGAATAAATACGTGGTGACGAACACCCCAAGTGCGATGATGATGACCACTTGCAGTGGCACACCTTCAGGGTGTACCATTGGCTCCTCGACATATGTCCCAACCTCGGTTTCACCGTCCCAGGTGCTCGTCTCGTCTGACACAGAGGTCGGCCGGCGTCGTCTCAGCTCCGTGGGAGAAGTTGTTATTGTGGTCGGGACAGTGCTTGGTTCAGGCATCGACGATATGAGGTTCCGAAGCCGCTCGATCTCGGCCTGCGCGTCCTGCAGCTTCACAAGTAGCTCGGTGTCGGGTTCGTGGGGAGGCGCCAGAGGTGCAGGAGGTGGTGGCTGCGGAGTATGGACATTCACATTGACAATCCCGACGTCGTCCTCCGGAGCCTCGTGCTGCGGCTCATCATGAGAAGGCTCTGGAGCGTGTAAAGTGAGCCTCGGGGGACTTGAAGGTGCATCATGATGTGTCTCCTCCTCATGAGGTACTCCACTATCCCCACTAACTTCGCGAGCCCTTTCTGCGTGCCCATTGCCTGGTGGTGCCTGCCGCACGGTACCATACAGTTGCTGTAAAGAGATGAGACAATAATAAGTACCTCCAGTCTGTATTACTCACGGAGTCAGAATTGTTCAGCATGGTGCTCATTCCTTCCTCCTCTTCGGGAACAGTCTGTCCTTCCGGCGGAAGGTAGACGACTCGGATCTTCTGTGAGTGGACCTCTTCGGTGTTGTCAGACCACTACCACACCAAGCCTATCAGTAATTGATAGCATGTATTCCGAGAAACATAGCGCACGAGATCCTGAAGAGACATCGTCTCCTTCTCGGGAGTGATGAGCGTGCTCTGAATCAAGAACTTGTCTTTGCATTTGACATTGAGCGGAGGCTCCTCCTTCATCGCTTGCAACATGACTTGCACAGTAGCTCTTTCAGAAGCACTCGAGAGGGAGGTAATGGTTCACTCTCACCCTGCACTTCGACAGTCTCTCCAGGCTCTACTCTTCCCGAATTCGGCCGCACACAATACAGCTGCAGTTATCGCCACCGTGTCAGGGGAATGAAAACCGCTAGACACAGGTCTGATGAACACCTTAGGCGCAGTCGTCTTCACTTTGAACGCGACTGGTTGTGCATTGTGGTTGGTAATGGCCAATGAACGTTTGACATGCTGCGTGAGAGGTCCTATATAACGAAATGCTTAGCCAGGGCAGCCAGAGCGTCCAGCCCAACGCACTATTGAAGCCCAAAGAACTGCTCGGGGTGAGCGCGACAGACATTTTGGAGGAAGAGGATTGCTGCTGGGGAGGAGCTGAGGGAGTGGGGCTGCGTGCCAATGATAGTGATGACAGTCTCAGAACGCGTCGGCCTCTTTTGAACGGAATTTACCGAGCCTCGATGTTCGAGCACACCCGTTCTCCGCATTTCAGGCGAAGAGCTGTGTAAAACGTTTGGGTATCAAATGAACTGCGTACAATTGCCTCATGTTGTATGCGTGGAGAGACTCGTAATCTAAGGATCATACAGAGAGGGGTAACGAGAGGTGAGCGATATCGACTACGACGACTAAGCCACAAGACAGTATTATAAAGGGGAGTAATTTGCGATCGGAATACTGCCGCCATAAAGTTATCAAGAAGAAAAAGAAGTCCGACGTAGAAGAAGGCAGTATTTATCACTTCTTACTCAATGCTTGCAGCTGGACATATTCATAATACCCTCCCTTGAGAGAAAGCAGCTCGTCATGGGTACCCGCTTCACTGACTGCACCGTCCTTGATGAAGTATCTAAATATCACAGGTCAGACCTTTTTTCTTTCGTCGACTTGAATTATGGCACTTACATGCAGTTAGCGTTCTGAATGGTTGACAAACGATGCGCAATGGCAATCGTGGTCCGACCCTTGGCTGCCTGATCCAATGCCTGCTGTACGACCTTCTCTGAGTTGGAGTCAAGTGCTGACGTGGCCTATGGAATTGAGAGTCAACATCGGACATGCTTCTCGCCGCAGCACGGATCTACGTACCTCGTCCAAAAGCAACACCTTCGGGTTCCGAAGCAAAGCGCGTGCAATTGCAATACGTTCTAGTAATCAATTGAAATCAGGTGACATGGAATAGAAGGAGAATACAAGACACATACGCTTCTGTCCACCAGACAACTGCGAACCCTTGCCACCAACTTCGGTGTCAAAGCCCCTGAATCGAGGTCAGCCATTGTCCAATCTGGTTCGCAATGAGGACCTACTGAGGCAATCCTTGAATGAAGTCCAAAATATTTGCATTGCGACAAGCTGTTTCAATCTCTTCCTGCGTGATTTCGGATACCGGTTTTGTGGCACCAAGGAGGATATTGAATCGAATAGTGCCCGAGTACAGGGTCTGTATGTGACGTCGTGAGTATTACAAACCACAAGGCATGTCTGACAATGACTCACAGGCTCTTGTGATACCAAAGCGATGTGCTTTCGGTACTCGTTGACGTTGAATTTCGTAATAGGTTGTTCATCCAGCTATAGCCAGAGTAGTAAGTCATATGATCATAAATGCATGAAAATATGGACGAACATAGACAGTCCCCGCAAGAGCGTCGTAGAACCGTTCAATCAGCTGAATCCTGTGACGATAATGTGTTAGGCAACTGAGCAAATCGAAATGGGCAATGATAACATACGTAGTACTCTTCCCACATCCACTAGCGCCGACGAGCGCAACGTATGTGCCAGGCTCGATTGTCAAGTTCAAGTCGCGCAATACTCGAACACCAGCACGAGTAGGGTACCGGAAGTGCACATTCTCAAACCGGATGCGGCCAGAGACGTTCGTCGGAACTTCACCCTCGGTCGATTCAGCATCGATTTCGGGCATCGAGTCGAGCAGCGTGACGATGTCAGTGGCCGCACCCTTGGCGGAAGAAATGTCCGGGACGAAGGAGAAGACATTGCCAGCTTGGATGGAACTGAATGTCGTGCTCTAAATGGTTCCACGCATGTCAATCAGCCACCAGCCCCCACAATCAATCAAAAACAAAAGATGACATACCATGAGACCAACAAAGAACTCGAAGGTCGTAAACTCAAGTTCTGAGACGAGACGAGATCCATACCAGAAGATCAGCGCGATAACGAAGAAAGACATAGCCTGCGAGAGCGCATAGATAGCGTTGCTGTAGAGTGCCTTTCTGTTGGAGTTGCGGAGCGGACCCTCGAGACTCTCGCTGTACAGCCTAAGACAATCATCTTCACGAGTAAGGGAGGCGACGGTTCGAATAGCTCCCGCAGCCTCACAAGCCAGTTGAGCAGAATGTTCGTGAGCTCGCTTATTCTGTTGATCCTTGAGGACGACGACACGCTACGAGGATAAAAATGAATGCTGGTCATCTCGATGGACAGAATATAAAACCTACGAGACGGATATAACCGGCAGAGCACACTACAGGAGCGCACGCTGGATGGACATTAGAGCAGCTAACGTTAGCATAGAGAGAGATTCATACCAAGACCGACAAGACCGAGCTTCCAGGCGAAGATAAGACCGATGATAGCTCCAGAGACAAGAGTAGAGATTGCCTGCACGATACTACGAGCGACAACGAGATCAGTCAGCGGAGAATACGAAGAGCATGTGAGACTGTACGTACGCTCCCAAAGTCACGCCGGCCAGACCGTTCACTTTCTGCGGGTTGTCACTCAAGTTGGAGGTGAGTTGGCCGGTCTTCATAGAAAGAAACGTCAGGTAAAAGAAAAACCATAGAACGGTAATTGACGTACGTTGTTCTCGTCCTTGTCAAAGTACTCGACTATATGAATGATCGTCAGCCAAGTCTACATTCACCACGAGGCGCGGACTCACTGTCTTGTCTCAGAATCGCACGGAAACTCATTGACCTGAGCTTGGTCGTCAATTGGGCCGCTGTAGACGCGAAGAAGTAGTTCTGAAGACCGACAGCAGTAGCAGACAGGATCGCAATGAGGAAGAACCTGTGCGATTACTCTATTGGCATTCGAGCACAGGTAGGGTAGAAGGAACAACGAACCAAAGAGCGACACGGTCACCAGAATGCCGACGTTCTCCGGACGTCGGTTCTGAAAAGCCGGTGATTCCTTTGGCTGAAGAACGATAAGTTATTGAGATCCGCGCGCACATCGCTATACCGAATACTCTTACCGAATACGATACCGAAACAGGGATAAGTGGTACCGTTACCTGAAGAGATGTCAGTAAATATCATGTGACCAGACACAAAAACTCACAAATAGCAGCCATGCAACCAAACAGATACATCCTCCAGTTCTCCTTGTTGATGGAGAAGAATCGGGCCATCAGGTATACCATACCGTATTCGGGCTCGCCGTCTTGACCCTTCTCCTTTCCCCGTTTTTCCAAGATCTCCGAAGCGAGCGAACGACCAGACTTGGAGCGCGAAAGAGGGACCTCCTTCTCCGCAGCCTTGTCATAGTCCTCTTCCTCTTCCTCATCACTAGCAGCAGTGGCACTGTCCGACTCTTCGGCAGAACGCTTCTCACGAGAATCACGCAGCCTTTGCGCCGCGACGAGACGCGAATAGGGACCATTCTCATCTTGTAGGAGCTCGTGGTGTGTGCCCGACTCCATGACGAGACCGTCACCCATAACGTAGATGCAATCGGCGTCCTTGATGGTTGAGAGACGGTGAGCGATGGTGATGGTCGTCCGCCCAGCCGCCGCCTTGTCCAGCGCGTTCTGCACGATACCCTCACTCTGGGTGTCCAAAGCGCTGGTGGCCTCATCCAAGAGCAAGATCTTCGGGTCGGAAACAATGGCACGCGCGATAGCGATACGCTGCTTCTGTCCACCTGACAGCAAGAACCCACGCTCACCGACCATAGTGTCATAGCCAAGGGGGAGCTTCACGATGAAACCATCCGCGTTCGCTTTGATGCAGGCCTCTTTAACTAGTGCCATCTTCTTGTCGTCCTCTGCGTGTTCCCATTCGGTGCCAATGAGACCATGTTCGACGTTGCCCCTGATTGTGGTCGCGAAGAGAGTGGGCTCCTGCGAGACAAGACCAATCTGCCGCCGCAGCCACTTCAAATTGAGGTCTTTCAAGTTAACGCCATCGAGCCGGACAATACCCTCCAACGGGTCATAGAAGCGCTCCACAAGCGAGATGACTGTCGACTTGCCAGAACCGGAAGCACCGACAAGAGCGGTCGTCTTTCCGGCAGGGAACGTAATTGAGAGGTCCTTCACGATACGCACGTCGGGACGGGAAGGATAACTGAATTTGATATTTTCCAGTGTGATCTCGCCAACACATTTCTCGAGCTTAAGGCCCTCCTCGCTCTCGGTGTCGATGGAGGGCACACGGTCGATCGTGTCGTACAACTTGGCTGCGGCACCCATTCCGTGTGTGATGGCTGAAAAGAGGGGCTCAGCAAAACGCAGGACCGACGTTGCTGAATGAAAATACCTTGCATCTCGGGAGCAAGAAGAGCTAGCGAGAATGATCCAATAAGAATAGCCAAAATGACATTGACAACCTTTCCGGCGTTCGCTGCAATCACTGGTTAATAGCCGACGATCATAGATCGGTGCCCTACACATACCATGTCCTTCGTTAATGAGTGTGGTGCCGAAGTCGAACGCTGCATTCAGCCAATGAAATCAGCGATCAAAACATCATTGGGACCGGTAGACCGGCGTACCTAGGGCATAACCGCCATAAATTACGAAGAAGAAACAAGCGAGACCACAACCATGCCAGATCGCGGCCCTCATGTCCGCATTCCGCGCCTTCTGAATGTGAACGTCATAGCGGTCCGCGAGGATCCTTTGGGTGCCGAACGCGTGCGCAGTACGAACGGTCCCGAAGACTTCTTCCGCGAGGGTACCACCATCGGCTACGTGTGCGAGAGAAAGTCTATAGTAATTTGAGTTCATATATGCGCAATGATGACGGTTATGACGTGGACTTACTGCATATAGCCGGAGATGAATCGGTTCATGATCCCACCAGTCACAGCGATACATGGTAACATGGAAGATAGAGCAAGCGCGAGACGCCATGAACGGGCATATGCCAGAGCGAAACCTGTGACGAAGGCGGAGAAGAACTGCACGACGATAGCAACTTTCTCAGAAATACCCATCTGGACCAAGTCTGATATTACCAGCGATCAGCGCGAATCCGTCAGAAGATGATGCCCAACTCACGGGTATCTGTCTGAATGCGGGTAGCGACTTCTCCAGCACCGACATTGTCGAAATAGGCAATTTCCTGGCGGAGAACAGCTTTCAAGTAGCGCTCACGTATCCGCTTGGCGTTGACCTCTCCAGTGTACACCCAAACGCTCATGTAGATGTACGTGCAAAGGAACATACCGATACCTGACGATCGCTTCAGAACACAACATGATACAAACCATCATCGAACGCACCAATGTAGACCAAATACGACGCATCATTTGCAGCTGTGTGCCTAAAGTGTGAGGCTGATGAGGCCAAACTTGCTTGAGCCGCCGGTCCACCTCCCTTGGCCGCAGCCGCGGCCTCGCCGAATGTAACGAACGCCTCTGTGAGGTTTCCAAACAGTAGACTCATAAGAGGCTGCGGAGTTGCGTTGCCGTCAGCAACCGCTCGCGCTAGGGGTTCTATCGACTCACCTGTGCAGCACCTGCACCAGCAGCAGCGGCGAGACCAATGACATCCGCAATCAACTCAGGTTTGGTCGAAAATCTGTGGGAGAGCGGCGTGGCGTTAAAAGGGGATAAGGGGATGATGGAGGCAGTGAGCTCACCGAAACAACGAGAAGAACGAGACGGGCTTTGTGACATCTGAGGTTGGCTCATCGGATTTCTTCGAGCCCGCAGGGGCAGCCGCGGCGACCTGCTTTTCGCTGGTAGCGTCGACGGTGCTCTGTGGTCGCGACGTATCGACCTCCTTCTCCTTCAGGATGGAGAGACGAGGGTCTTCAGTCTTCTCCTGGATCGTTTCAGAGGAGGCAGCCATGGCCCAAGAACACAAAGTGCTGTTGAGGCAAAATGCTCACTCTAGACGATGTGGTGGACGCAGTGAGGACGTGCGGGAACAGAGGTGAAAGGAGCGCTGGTGGGCGCATGCACTTTAACGGATCCTTATAATCAATGTTACGTCGCCTCTCGGCGCGTCCTCGTCCCACGCCCAATTGAAGCTAAATACGGCTACGGCCGCGCAAGCCCCTCCATCGATAACTATCAAAAATTGCCGAGCTCAATCATTTTTAAAGTGAAACACCCACAACAGAGCTTGCCAATGACCTTGTTTCAAGGCTGGTTTTATTTTCACCCGAGTTATTACCCGGCCATGAATTGAAATACTTATACTGTAAACTGGGGGAAGGTGGGGTAAAATCCAGCTTACGTGGTCGATTTACGTTCCCGGCCCGATCTGGGGTTTTCAGCTCCGCGGCCATCTAACTACTGCGTTCCTGGACCCGAAATGGGCTCCTCGGCCGTGTACTCGATGTCTACTTTTGACGTTGGCGCCAACTGATTTCACAACACCACTGCTGTGAAAGCGAATACTGTATTGATCCATTTCTATATACATTTTTACAGGTCGTGACCCTCGCAGAACTGTTTGGATACGCCGGGCCAATGAACTCGGTTCTCGAAGTCGACCAGCATCGATCGTCCACTCATCGACGGCCTCAATTATAATCCGGAACTGATCGAGATATATCCATCAAAATACCGCAAGACACAGCGCTGTCTGAACGCGTTGGATCTTAGATTCTTGGCGATGTAGACAAGAGCTGGAAACTGAACATGCCCAGTCAGCCTGAAAGAGCTACTCATGTGGCTAACTACTCGTTATCGAGAACAATATTATTTCACTAAACCCCTGACCGGTGCACCAGTGAGTCAATATTGTGACGCATGCGGCATGACGATGGCTGGCTCACGATATCTACTAGCATTGGTGCCGTTCGTCCGCGCACACATCGGATGTCCCAGCAATTCGTCTCCAATGTTGGATAGCGGAGATGCCTGAGACCGGTCGGATTTGTGTTCCCCCCGGGATTTGGTGTGGAGACTACTCGGCATAGATAGAACTTTACATAAATCCGTGCAGAAACTTCTGTTCGTTCAGCCTTACAAGCATGCTTATCTCGGAGCGCCCGAATTTCAAAGATCACCAAGATTCAAGGCATGTGGGTCTGTCAAGAAAATTATCTACTCTGACTCGTCAATAACTCGGTCGCGGGAGACAAGCGCGCGGCGAGTCAAGTCGAGGCGGGAGCGCCGGCCTATCCAGTGCATCCACAATCAAAAATACCTGCGCATGTCAATGCGCATCAAACGACTCATCTCTTGCTGCGGCGGCAACAGAGTCGACGTCGTCCTACGGCAGGCAGGCTTACGAATGCGCCATCGTGTTGCTACAATGACTCGCATACGCGCTGGAACTTTGTAAGTCCGTTCTCACACTCTTAGAGGTTTATTTCACGATGAATCTGATGTGCTATCGAACTGTGGCAGTCCTCCGCGCTGGTGTCAAGGCTAGTGGTCTGGCCTGTGCAGGCCTGTGCGGCAGAGGTGCTCAATGCACAAGATCACAAGATCCGCCACAGAACTCTAGCAGCGCCTTGGGCTATCGTAACAGCGACGGCAGGACACATCCCACGCCCCCCTCCATACATAGCGGACTTGCACGGCCCATTCTTCCCGGCCACCTCTCGGGGAAGTCGATATCCAGCTATCGGCCGTCAGATGATCTCATGGTGGCTGCGATCACCTCGCCACTGTTCGTAGCATACAATACATCAATAACTTCCTGACACATGCGACGGGTTTGGAAAGACATCTGGCGTGGAAGATGCCTGCTTGGATCCCGGAAAGCAGGCCGTAACCGGCCACCTTTGGCCGGACGGCGAAGACCCGATGAGTCCCATCATACTCTTGACCGGTGACCAGTGACCACTAGCCATGACAGTGGTTATGACGGGGTCTCTGGACCATCGTTGCAAAATGAAAGACGGCCTATAAGATGGACGACTGTGTTGCCGGGCTAACGAAGCCCCAGCTCCCCCCGGGGAATCCTAGACGTGTCGTTCGCTAAGAGTTGGAAAGATGAGCATGGTGACGTAGGCGGTGCGTTTGCTCTATTTGCTACTCGAGTGGTGTATACAAGTTATTTCAGTCGCTCGGGCCTAATTTGCGCACGTTAATTTCCAGAAGTCGTATGTTGACAGCTAAAATTATAATGGCCATGATATGTCAGCGGGTCGTGACGGAAAACACGCAGGACAGCCAGCCAGCCGGGTTGCATCGAGGGTCCGTACAGTCTCCAACCAAGTCGTCATCCTACAAAATATACTTGCTGCTTCCCGTGTTCTGTTAGCCATGTCTTGCAGGAAAGGACCCACTCAGTGACCCAGTGACACACCTTATTTATGCATGAGTGCTCGTGGTTTCTTGTCAATTTGCAAACGACATCAGCTGAGCCCGAGAAGTCCGCTGGGCGCCAATGCCTGACAATGTAAAGCGAACTGCTGTAAGAGGCATGGTGATTTGTTGCTGACTGAGCTGCCTGCTTCTATCCATGAATGGAACCAGCGGCAGTACCACTTACTCCCTTCCAACATTAAAATTACACGTACATAAACAGAACCGTCCTGCTTCATGGCATGATCGAGACAGTGAGAGTTTGGTGACATTATCGTTTATCTGGTTTAATAATTACTCTGCGCAGCTGTATCTTACCATTGAGATTGCCTAAGGAACAGTAACTGCAGCAACGGCCTCGGGCGACGCAGACCTCATGCTTGCATCGAGGATGATGTGCAGTTCCATGGACAGAGCACATGGAAGCTCTTGAGCGAGGAGGAGGTGCTCGAAGTTGCCCACAGCTGTCAGTTAGGATTGGTCTTCGATGGTCGACGGTGAAGACAGGCAGAAGACGGCACCTCCCGTGTGAATACTATGCATACTAAATAAAGTAACTCCGGGCCAAAAAAGGAAGGTCACTTTGTTGCTATCCCCGCGCTCACGGAATCTTTCGCATCTCTGCAGTATACTGCATACGATCAGTCAAGCAGAGCTGTGCTCTGGCAAATTTCTGCAGCTCACCCGTTGCTACTTGGCTACTTGCCCACTCCATCTCTATCCGTCACCACCTACACTGCCCGTATGTCTTGGAGAGTCGGCAGGAAACAACCCAGGCAGGCCAGCAGTGCGCTGTCAATCCCCGATGAAGCACCGCGGTCCACCACGCCGACCCCTGGCAATCCGAGCGGACACCCCTTGTCGCGATCGGGTCTGCTAGCTATTCGAGTGCTGTGGGCTGAAGGATTAGGCTTACCCGGCGGCGCAGCTGTGCCTCCTGCGGTTCAAAATGCCTTGACTTCTCAGCAAGCCAAGGTTGCCGCCTCGGTATCTCCATCCAGCGTGACTCAGCAGAGATTGGCAAACAGGCGAAGCAACCGTGACAGTGTCCAACGCAAGCAGTGCTGGTGGTTGCCGTATCTAGTCATGGAGTTCGAGGTCAATCAGGTGCTCATCACACCCCTCGGGGGAGATCTGCCCAAGCCTCTGTACATGTACGAGACAACTTTGTGAGTCCTGTTCCTATGTGCTGTACATAGTTGCCTGGAGCTCTTGCATAGCGATGTGTCTCGCCATTCAGAAATATCGATTCAATGCTATCTCCGTACAGAAGAGCCGAAACGGGGCGGGGACGGGATTGCCGACGATATGGGGAACGATCTCTTCATGGGCGGCGTGCGATTTACACCGGACTTCGACGACCTCTCTCCGCAAGACCAATGGTACGATCTCATGGGTGGTTCTGGCAGGATCCAGATCGGGGTGGCCTTCCGGCCGAGCAGCGGGCATTCCTTGACCATTGATGACTTCGAACTCATCACGGTCATCGGAAAGGGCAGCTTCGGCAAGGTCATGCAAGTGCGGAAGCGTGATACGTCTCGGATATACGCCTTGAAGACTATCCGGAAGCAGCACATCGTCGAACGGGGCGAGATCACGCACACGCTGGCGGAGCGAATGGTCCTCGCGCGAGTGAACAACCCGTTCATCGTCCCGCTCAAATTCAGCTTCCAATCTGAACAAAAGTTGTACCTGGTACTCGCCTTCGTCAATGGCGGGGAGCTTTTCCACCATTTGCAGCGGGAGCAGCGATTCGACGAAGTGCGGAGCCGCTTCTATAGTGCTGAGCTGCTCTTAGCACTCGAGCATCTGCACGAGTTGGATGTCGTCTATCGTGATTTGAAGCCGGAGAACATCCTCCTGGACTATACCGGACACATCGCGCTGTGTGACTTCGGGCTCTGTAAGCTGAATATGAAGGACTCGGACACGACGAACACGTTCTGCGGTACGCCTGAATACCTGGCACCTGAGATTCTGAATGCTCATGGCTACAGTGAGTCCCGCGCATGCATGCCAAATACCTTTCTGAGATTGATACATTTGTTCCAGACAAGACGATCGATTGGTGGACGCTAGGTGTCCTCCTGTACGAGATGCTGTCAGGTCTTCCTCCGTTCTACGACGGTCCGTATTCTGCCTGGTTCATGGATGGTATGCAGTGCTGATGAAGTCCGCCTGCAGAGGTCACCGACAAGATGTACCAGAAGATCCTGAACAACCCACTCGTCTTCGGCGATGAGATCGGGCCTGAGGCACGGAGCATCCTCACCGGTCTCCTCACGCGTGACCCCACTCAGCGTCTCGGAGTCAATGGCGCGGACGAGATCAGGAGGCATCCATTCTTCGAGAAGAACATCGATTTCAAGAAGTTACTCCAGAAGAAGATCCAGCCCCCGTTCAAACCCAGCGTCTCAAGCCCTGTGGTCAGTGCCTTGCCTGCAGGTTTACGGGATTTGTAGCTGATGCTGTCATCCAGGACGTGTCCAACTTCGACACCGTGTTCACGACCGAGGCCCCTCTGGACAGCGTGGTAGAGGGTTCCCAGCTCTCGCAGACCGTCCAAGCACAGTTTGCCGGTATGTCATGTATCCTTGCCGTCCCCTCTTTTATACTGATGACGACACCTCTGCAAGGATTCTCGTACGACGGAACTAATATGCCGATCAGTCCCTCCTAGCTTCTCCAAATCTAGGCTCACATTCTGCATACCATCCTCCGGATTTATCTCCATCTGTCAGCCTATCTTCGCATTCGTTCTCACGGGATTTCTAGTTGCTTTGATCATTCCTTCAGTGTCTTATGGTCGGAAGTAGTCGCTCGTTATCGTTGCATTGTCTCTGGTGCTCTCTGCACATCTAATAATCACTGTACACATTACTATCCAGCTCCACTGTAATATTCTATGAATCCCATCGTATCGGTCACCATAAGTACAACGTCTGCAGTGAAGGTTGACCATCGAACACAAGGTCCAACACTCAGCACTGTTCCTTGACTAATATAGCCAAAGTAGTCGTTCCTTGTCCTTCCTACCTTACCGCCACGATGGGGGTGCCCAAGCAGATAGTTCATTGGTCTTTACTCAGCTGCCTGATTGACATGTACGGCATCCGAAGGATGGCTGCGTCTGTGGCTCCGGTCTCTTGCTAAGGCGAGATAACGTCAGCCTGGTATCGCAAGTATCCGATCGAATCTTGAGCCTGAATCGTGCTACGATCCTTCATTCAAGCTCGCCAATAACCGCCTCCTCTGCTCGCTTTCGGCCTTTGACAAACGTGCGAACCCCTTGGTTCCACGTCCGACCAGCTTCTTCATCCTGCGCATCTCTTCGTTTGCGCGTACATGGGCCGCTAGCGCGGCAGCGTTGTGCGTGACACGCTTCTTGGATTCTTTAAACGGTCCGACGGTTTTGGCCTTGAGACCTATTCCGAGGCGGTCGGATTTTAAGACAGTGGGCAACGGGGTGAGAAGGGCTCTTGGGTTGTGAGACGCAGTATTATCAGATGTGGGCGCTGTGGTTGACCTGGGAGGGTGTAAATCCGGGTCCCAAGTTTCCTCCGCCTTCGTATCTTCTCGCTCGTCCTCCGTGTCCGAGAGCGTCAGGTCAATAACATTCACCTTGCGCAACTCGCTGATATCCCCGTCATCATCGAGGTGCACCTCTTGCACCTCCTCTTTGACCATTAGAAATCCTTCATCCCGCTTAGGGATCTTCGAAGGTTTCCTTTGTTGGTCGCCATAGCGTCCCCGGGGTACGCCCGCGCCAAGCGGCTCGCCTTCGTTCCACCCACTCTGCTGTAACATGGTGAACCCTTTATTTGTCGGTCCCAGCGCAAGGAATACAGGCGGGAAAAACGGCTGCTCTTCAGGTGAAGGAGGAGGATCCCTCGAAAGGAGATCGGCGAGAGTTTGAGTAGGTGATGGACGAACCATCGGTGGCTCTGAATGCAACGCACGCGTGATGAACCAGTCGTTCTTACTCCGACTCGCCGATTTGGAAGTACCGGCAGTAGTAGGAGAGACTACCGGTGATGCATCAGCAAGGGGGAAAGGACCAACAAGTGTCGAGGCAGTAGGGGGCGAGCCTTGGCTTTCAACAGGAGCGCTGGTACTTCGAGTTATGCTTCTGTACCAGCTGCTGATATCGTTGGATGGCTCCTGCTCTGCTCTCTCTGGTACAGCCGGAGGCACACCCATCATATTGTTGATTTCGTCGTATGAGACGATCGCAGGAACGAACCGAGGCGCAAGTGCTATGCGACGTCGGGCACCGAATGAGGACTCCGTCTGCCATGGATCGGGTTCTTCTGTCTCTGCGACCTGACCAGTCGCCCTTTCGAGTAATTCCCGTTGTCGAGGGTCATAATGAGAGTAGATATAATGCGTTACAGTCGCCATGACAGAGTAAGAGTGAACGTTTCAGATGAAAGACTAGCTGAATGAAGCGCCCAAGCTCAAGTATGACATACTTTATTCCCACGAACCGGTTCGCGGTGCCACATATTACATAATGAGGTTCAGTTTGGTCAGACAAGTTGCTCTACTTAGAGATCTGCTCGACTCGCAGTTATGCAGAAGAGTTGTGTGAGATTACACATTGCGTTAGCATTGGGTACAGAGTATAGATACACTACTATGGTTAGTAAAATATACAGGACATGAAAGTACTAGCTAGTTATCCAAAGGGCAGAAAGACCAACCAGACGACAGAAAATTGAAGGCTAAACTAGAGCAAACCGATGAAATGTCCCGGGGGTATACAGTGACCACATGCGAAGTGTGTCGCTAACGAAAACTTCAATTTAGTTTAAGTGACCCTCGCCCCATACTCCCTTTGCAGTTTCACATCTAACCTCGGCGACATACATACGCAGCCATTGGTGCATCTCCTTGCTAATTTGATGACATCGCGTGAGATTGATAACCTCCAGACGACGAGGCCAACCCAATGAAATCAGACTACCATTGGACGGGGTAGTTGCAGGTATCCGAGATAGTATGTGCGCGTGAGCAGCAAACGCCGAAGCTGACGACGTAGACTTGGAGGTCGGATATGGAGCAGAAGGAGACGATAGGATAGAGTGCCCATTTTGAGTTGTCATCTGGCGAGGAAATGCTCGAGCTTGCGCCGGAAGACGGGATTCGACGCATGAGCGTAAGGATTCCCAATCAAGCGCCGTACAGCCTTCTAAGCTAAGGTTTGTGAGTTTGGGACATATCCATGTCTGGGAGGCAGGTGGAGTGGCAAAGCTCTATACTCAAACCGATGAATTCACCGTAATCAATCATGGAGTCAGAACGAACAAACCTTCATGAGATTAGACGAAACATCTTCTGCGTCAACGAATTCGAGAGTCGTGAGAGCAGGCAGGCGTCGCAGCAGCCTTAATAACTTCAATTCGTTGAAGTAACTCGACTCGATTCGTAGGTGCCGTAGAGGGAGACGGGTCAAGGATTGGCGGCGTAGATGCTCCACTATCGGCGATACATTGTCCAAGAAACACAGCTCGATCCTCTCCAAGGCCGGAAAGGAGAGCAGACTGAGGATCATCCTTGTGCGCACGTTACCGCAATAGTAGAATGACGCTCTCGTGAGAAGCGGCAACTGTACCGTTCTCGTGTTGTTTACTCGCACCAGTCTCTCGGGACATCCATCATGATCAGAAGCGTCGGGTTCTGCCAGACCACAGGATCGAGGATCGACATCGGACATGTTTCGCAGTGCGAGTTCCTCCAATTGAGGACACGCACGTAGGATGTCCATGATGACGTCGACTGATGGCGAAAATGCGTTCCAATACCCTCCGAGCTTGAGGACGCGTAAGCGACTGACAAGGCTGAGGTCCCAATTGAAATTGAACGACGTGAACGAGCATGAACGTAGTCGTGGCGTGCGGCCGTCAAATAGAGGGAGAGGAGGGCTCGAATAGTGATCCTCCTGCATGGAATGGCAGATACGCACCGAGAGAACTTCAAGTAAAGGTGCGCTTTCTTTGCATCTCATGAGAGCAGCATGGGCCTGTGGCCGGTTTGGCACAGTAAGGTGGAACGTCTTCCATCGCCAAATGGACGAACGTAGGAGGTCCATCGCATGTACGAGGGTCTCTGTAGTGACGCTTCCATATTCCATTCGTGGGCTGAAATCCACACATACGTGCAGCGGAACCGACTTCGACCGATCAAGCTTCAGTCGAGCCCTTTCAATCGAATGATGGGTGCCCGCCATGATCCGTGACCAAAGAGTAGGGCTATCCACAGCTACCTGCCTCCAGTATCGACACACGAGCATCAGATTTGAAAGCATGAGGGAATCCTGCTCGTCCCCGTACATGACGCCGATCTCGAAGATTAAGGATAGCAATTCCTCTGGCAGCCGCTGGATCGGTGATTGCAGACGCACAGCCTGCTCGAGTCTAGACTCAAGCACTTCCCTCTCGCTCAACAACGTCGCCATCTTCGACTCGAGACTGTGAAGCGCTTCTCTGAGACGTGGAATAGACAGATTTGGGGCTGCTCTGCTTGACCGACTGCGGGAGATTTCTCCCGGTAACGGAGCCACGATCCGCGAGACTGCGGGTATCTTTGGATCAAGCACATATGGAAGGACAGCCGGATACACATCATGGAAGTCGTATGGTGGAGGAGGTGTATGGTCCGAGGCCCTCGAAGATGCGGCAGACTCGCGCACCCTCGAAGGATCGACAGCCACATGAGCCATAGAAGTGGGATAGGTTCTTGCTTGTCTGTGAGTATTCTGTGGCTGGCGAATGGATGTCCTGCGCATCACAGTGAATGTCGGACGACCGACGCAAGTGGCTCCGTTTGTGCGAGAATTCGGGGTGGCGATCTAGTACTGTTCGGAGAGGCGGTGCGACGACTCCGCCTGCTAGTTCAAAAACGGAACGCTCAGGGGTAAGGTGGGCATAAAATGGAGACTCCTGGCTTGTATTGTGTCAGAGCCTGAAACTTATCCCAAGTAGTGATGTGCCACCTCAGTCACCGGGACATCTACGAAACAGATCGGATAATAGACTCACCACAGCATCAAGTTCGTCTCGACCTTTGAACAGGAGCCCCTGGGGTATGGGCTGGAGGGGGTGAGTGGTGTATGCGAGCCATGAAGTCGAGAATATAAGACGGGCGGGCGATTGACATTGATAGTGAGTTTTCTTTGCAGGCTGGGTGATGGACCAGCACGAGGCTGGGAGCATGTCCAGCCAAACGGTACATGCCATACGAAGTGTTTAGAGCTGACCTGCAACGTGGGATGTCGAACAACAGCTGGCGACACGAGGGAGGGAACGAGGCACGGAAGGGCACGGATTGCAGCAGAGTTCATACACCATCATGCTTCGGCTCTTCAATATCTGTCGCTCGGTCCCACACCAACCGGCCGAACTGACCAAAACTCTGCAGTCCGTCTTATCATACCCTCATTTCGAAGCCGGCACCGGCTACAGTAAGCTACATACTATACATCCATCAGAAAATACCGTATAACACTTGATTTTGGTAGCGGCGCTAGCCAAGCTACACCCGCACCCTGACCTACCCTGACCTGCCTTTAGGATCCGGAAGACGCTCATGTATTTCAGTATGATACAATTGTGCCTCAGTGCAAATTGCAGATGACAATATTTTAAGATCCTCTCCTTGGCAGCGAGCGCTTCTCCGCAGCCTGGTAATAGAAAAACTGGCAAAGGACCTATCTGAAGTTCAACACCAACGCATAGATTTATGACCGATAGTTGCTTACGAATGCATCGAGGAACACTGTTAGCGCACTCCCTTGTGAGAGTAGAGATAGAAGAATGAGATTCTGAGTATGGCACCGGTGTAGAAGAACTTACCGGCTATCCACGATGCATTGGCGGTAAGATGCTTCATGCTCATTGAGGCCGCGAGGATGGAGAACACATAGGTCGCATTGCCTGTAATTGAGTAGACAAAGAGAAAGGGCGAGAGCCCCTCACATCTGGTCCTGAAATTTTTTACTGTTCCCGTCCGGACCATGAAGCCAAGCATCACAGCGGATTAGGCAATCTACTCACCGATCTGTGGTACCCGTGCACACACTTCCGCTAGGATGAGCGATCGAATATCTCGGACTACGTATGCACTTACAATACATTACGGCACTGACCCACCCCAGTACCTGACTTCTCCATTCAATGACTTCTTCCTCAGGCTTCGACCGGGCCTGGTCCCTGTGAATGAATCCATCCACTGCCCACGCGGCGACCCCTACAGCGAACACAAACAACAAAGCCCCAGCATATTTCGCAAATTCCTGCCATACGGATGGCTTGCTTTCGAGTATGGAATTGCCATCGCCGCCACCAAGTAGAGGTGTTTCCTCAGGGAGTTCTGAAGAGGTGACCTCCTCGTGCTCTGATATGAGCACCCGTGTTCTTGATGACGCCGTATTAGTCCAGCGGTAGTAATAGATTTGTAGGAGCAATATTGTATCGCAAGCTGTATACTGTAGTTGTAAACTTATTAGTGATAGTGAGACGATTCAAAGGGTCCCATACTGACATATATCGCAAGAATTATAATGGTTGGTAGTAAATGTGCCAGGACTGCACCGAAAAGGCTGCATAGATCTCCAAGTAACCAGATGATCACGAACAAAACGCTTAGGCCTTCGCCAGATTTTAGCTGGTAATTCTCGATGATTTGCGGAGTATATACGACGAGCCTGTGATTGATTATTATCAGTACCAGAGAGCCAGTATGCATTCACTGTGTTGTTTAGGGCTTACCAGCAAGCGATAGACACCCAGCCCAGCTGTGCACATCAGAAAGTCAAAGAGAGTCCCGCCGATCGGTTCGGATGGTGCAGCATACGACATTGCTAAGGGTCTCGTTCCCATCTACGTCCATTGTACGTGTATCAAAACCCTTGTGTGTGCTTCGAAAGTGGGCGATTGATGGGAATGCAAACAACGAGGTCGTAAGATCACCTCGAGCTTTGAATTTGAGCCTCGAGCAGCCAGCGTCTTCAGAGGAAAGGAGATGCGGGGAAATATACTGAAAATATTTATCTGCGTGGTCGGCGGAAAAGTCGGCAAGTGCCGTGCCGGACTTGCCTGTGAGTGTCGTCAGTCCCGAACAAGTCCCGAGTGACCGAGTCCGTCCCAAGGCAGCTCTTCCACTCTGTATATCTTGCAGACAGAATGAACGGGCAAGAGGCATTCAGACGGTTTGCTCAACAGCTACAACGAGCAAGTTCTGGTGGCAGTGGCGGAGGCCCTCGGTTTCCTAGTGGGAAAGGTTTCACTGCAGGTGGCGGCTTGTTGGTCGCTCTCATTGGTGGTGGTCTCGCGCTCAACGCGAGTTTGTTCAACGGTAAGTGCTACTTCTAGACACACTGAACGATAAGCGTTTCATGGGATGGCTGGGTAGTTGATGGTGGTCATCGCGCTATCAAGTATACTCGGTGAGGTCTTTCTTGTATTGCCGTGATCGCCCTAGCTCATTCTCCGTCCAGACTGGATGGTGTGAAGTCGACCGTGTATCCGGAAGGCACTCACCTCATGGTGAGGAATATGCATCGACTTTTTAAACTGATTGCTAATGAGCCGCACAGATCCCATGGTTTGAGACACCAATTGTCTTTGACATTCGCGCGAAGCCGCGCAACATTGCCAGTCTCACTGGTACAAAAGGTTGATTATACTTTCCTATTTGCCACTCGTGCGCATGCTTACTATCCACCTTTCGAGATCTTCAAATGGTCAACATCACTTGCCGTGTGCTTTCTAGGCCAGATATTCCGGCGCTACCCACAATTTACCGCGAGCTGGGGACCGACTATGACGAACGTGTCCTCCCTTCGATCGTGAATGAAGTTCTGAAGAGCGTAGTTGCGCAGTTCAACGCAAGCCAGTTGATCACACAGCGTGAGATGGTGCGTCTCATCATCTCGGAGGTCGAATGAGCTGTTTTGTAGGAGGCTTACTGCGACTATCCATATGTCTAGGTATCAAGACTGGTTCGAGAAAATCTGACGCGCCGTGCCTTGCGCTTCAACCTCGTGCTTGACGACGTGTCTATCACGCATGTTGCGTTCTCTCCGGAGTTCACGCACGCGGTAGAAGCGAAACAAGTACGCAATTTCTAAATCACGCGCATTAAGGTTCTCATCCATTGCCAGGTCGCACAACAAACAGCACTTCGTGCTGCGTTCCTCGTCGATCAAGCAATCCAGGAGAAGCAGGTATGCCTGCCATTTATACACATCAAGTCGTGCCCAAGCTCATGGCCCTTTTAAGTCCATCATTGTCCGTGCACAGGGTGAGGCGAAGAGCGCTGAGCTCATCGGAGAGGCCGTGCGCTCGAATAAAGGGTTCTTGCAGCTCCGGAGGTTGGAAGCAGCTCGTGATATTGCTAACATACTCGCGGCATCGGGCAACCGTGTCATGCTTGACTCCCAGAGCCTCCTCTTAAATGGTGAGTGTCAATCTGAGCTACCTAGTGCCTGCGCTTATCCTCGATGTAGTCGCCGATGATGCGAGCGATCTACTTCAGTTCAAGAAAAAGTGAAGAGATGGTGTTGCGGTTGATTTAGTACGGTATATGCAGCCTGTATCGTGACATCCATTTCGTTGTGCGAGGTTTATTTGGATAAAGTCTCACGTGCCTAAGGACGCGACGCGACGCGTCGGGGCGGCCCCGATCGACTTCGCTTAGACCATAGCTTTTATACTGTACCGACTTCACTCTCATCGCTCTCCATGCAGAACAGTAAGGAAGGCAATAACTTCCCTCTTCGAAAACGGAATAAGCGCAAGCGTATGCCAAAAGAACCTGAATATGAATCGGAAGAAGTAGAAGATTCTTCAGCCTCTGGTCAGGCTCGCAAAAAAGTACATTGGAAAGGCGGTGTGGAAGTGACAGATGATAGCATAGAGCTAGAGGAAGATGATACTGAGGACGGGACTGCGAATCCTGATAAGGTATTGCACGAGGGCTTCGATCGGTCCAATTAATGTGTTCTTCTACCCTGATATCGAACAGCTATGTCTAGCGGTATCATGTCAGTTGTGCGTGATTTTCGCTTTATTCGCATTGTCGTGATACTTATGCTGAGGCACGGAAGTGGGAGGATAGGATGCGCATATTATGATCCTGTTAGATGTACACTTTATGTGTTTGAGGACACCCAAGAGAACAAGCATTATGACCTTACGAAGACCCGTGAGTCTACCCCCATTCGTCCCGAATACTTCAAAATGCGAGCCATGATTCCAATATAGTTCTTGAACAATGTACTCCCGATATTGTCCTCACAAGTTCGAAAGCAGATGACAACTTCATAGATATTCTCCGCGATCACAGTACGTCTCCGATTTAAAGGCAGATGCTGTTGAGACTCAAAACCACATAGTGGATGCCTCTGGAGGGACGTTCCAAATTAGACCTCACAAGGATTTCTCACCTTTGAAAGGCCGTGACCGTCTGCTCTCCCTCCACTTACTTTCCGAGTTGCCCCCAGAATTCATTCCGGAACAGCCTTATGAATCCGAATCCAGCAATGAGCCCAGGAATGCTTATGATTTCATGAGGCGGAGGAGAGAAGCAGGGGGTGATCCCATTGTGCAAAGGTGGAATGCGTCTATTCGACTATCAAACTATGCGACAGTCGAGGGCGCATCTTTATGCGTGAGTCACTTTCACAAATGTCTGACATGATTCACTTAATGCGTGCTACACTCACAGATGGGTTCTGTTGGAGCGCTCCTCGACTATCTTGCGCGGATTCGGGCTCTGAGTGAATTGGACGATGAAGGAATCGGAGGCCTCGAGATCCGCGGCATTCAGGCTCTTACGCTATCAAGGTCTATGCAGATAAATGCGGATGCCCTTTTTTCTTTACAGATTTTTGAAGACGAGAACCACGCATCGATTCATTCGGATAAGACAAAGGAAGGCCTATCGCTCTTTGGTATGCTCAATAACACTAAGACGACCCTTGGGCGTGCTCTTCTGCGCGAATGGTTCCTCCGTCCATCACTGTCGCTGCCTATTATCAACGCTCGGCACGATGCACTGGCATGTTTCTTACGCCCAGAGAATTTAGTAACCGCAGGTGCAATGCACGCACACCTGCAAGGGATCAAAAATATCCCACGAATACTCGGGATCATGAGAGCAGGGAGAGGGACTATCTCCGATTGGCAGGGTCTTGTCAAGGTGAGCAAGTTACTCTGTTACAGATGATAACCCATTGATAACTATGATCTTGTAGTTCACCTTCCATTCCGTTATGTTGCGAGATGCATTATCAGAATTAAGCCAGACTGGTGGGGCTGAGGTAGTTGCGAGGGTACGCCACCGCCTGTATATTCTTCAGCATTTTGTCTGACCCTCCTGAAGCTAATCAATGTTCTGGAGGTCGCGAGCTTTAGGGAGATTGGAAACTCAGTGAATGAAACGGTCTATATCTATCCTCAGCTCCTATATCCTTGCATTGAACTCCAACTAGATTGACTGGGAGGAATCTGCTAACACGGGACGGGTCTGCGTCAGACCGCGTGTCGACGAAGAACTTGACAAATTGAAGCACATATACCACGGCATCGACACGGTTTTGGTGCGTGCATATTATCCATATTTGTGTCAAGGACGGTTGATTTACAAGCGTGCAACCTTAGTCAAAAGTTGCCCGGCAGATTTCTGCAACGGTACCTGCCGATTATGCATCCTCCTTAAATGTCGTCTACTTCCCACAGCTAGGTAACTTCTTCTATTGACAGTTGTGAGGTTAATGTGATACTTTGCGAAGGGTTTCTTATATGCGTGCCGATGCTCGACGAATGGAAGACTGATGAAGGAATCGCTGTCTTGGAGGGTTGGATGTTCCAGGTAGATTTTGTCAAGCCTCGTCTCCCCTCCTGACATAGATCTGATGCTCTCGCTCTCAAGTTCTCTTCCGAGTAAGTACAGCCGCTGGTTCTTTTGCACTGTGACATGACTACATTATGTCAAGATCACACGTGTATTTCAAGTCTCAGGAAATGCAAGGTCAGTCGATCAATCGGACACTAAAAATTGCAGATCACATATATACGACAACGCAACAGATATGGATGCGCATATAGGCGATTTGCATCCTTCTATTGTCGGTGAGTCATTCATTCAGAGGACCTGTATATGCCATTGAAACTCGTGTCCTCTATAGATCGAGAAATTGAAATAGTTCAGTCCCTCCTGGAGAAAATCCTTGTTTACGACGAAGCCATAGGGCATGCATGTGATGTCTGTGCGGAGCTCGATTGTCTCCTCTCTTTCGCAGAGGCTGCCCGAGCATACAATTATGTCCGACCCCAGATGACAGAGGAAAATATCATTCATATTAGACAGGGCAGGTACGAATATGCAATGAGTTTTGCCATCGACCATGACTGCTTTCTGATGTTTGTATTGTAGACACCCGCTTCAGGAATTCGTGGTGGACACATTTGTACCGAATGATGCTTTTGTTGTTGGTGGTGCAGGAGTGGGCTTAGATTACGTTGTTAAAGATGCATCGGATGAGGCCCAACAAGAACAGAACAGTATAGTTGTCTGCACAGGCGCAAATGCTTGCGGAAAGGTATATCCAAAACTAGTCCTGTTCCCTCTCGGACTGCTCAACGCATCTACAGAGTGTTTATCTGAAACAGGTTGCTTTAATCCAGTACATGGCTCAGGTGCGTATGTAGTCTGCTCTGTGCTTCATGTTTGGTACACTGTCTTCAATACTCCATAGATTGGATGGTGCGTGCTACTGTCTTGCATCTGCCCATATATCCTAACTATGGCCAAGCTTTGTCCCCGCTGAAGCTGCCACCCTTGGAATCGTTGACAAGAGTAATTTCGCACTGTTTGCTAAAGTATTGAACTGAACTCTGTCTACCCAGTCTTCACTCGTATCCAGACCCGCGAAACAGTATCGAAGGTGGACCTCGGTCACTCAGTGCAAAGGACGTTCCTGAGTGATGTTTCTTGTGTTACTAGATCCAGTCGGCTTTCATGATCGATCTCAACCAAGTCTCCCTTGCCCTTCGGAATGCGACGGAAAAGTCTCTTATATTATTGGACGAGTTCGGCAAGGGAACAATCTCTTCAGGCTCGTATCTCCTTATGCTGGACCACTTCCCCGTGCTACACCTCATTAACGCGCAACTTCTCTCGCTTTGACACTCCTGATGTTCCTATGTCCCTCTCGGTCGATCTGTACTCTCTGGGACCTGATTTCATGTTTGACCCTGGTCGCTGACGGCAGACGGTGCCGGTCTCTTCTGTGGCGTCCTCAAACACCTCGCACAGCGCGGATCTGCCTGCCCGAAGGTCTTCGCCGCGACACACTTCCACGACGTCTTCACCGACGACCTGCTGGCTCCGCACTCCCTCCCGATCACCTTTGTGCACATGCAAGTCATGCTCACGACACGGAAAGGGGAGCTGCTCGCCGCCAGCGGGGACGCGGACGACGCCGAGATGTGGGACGCGGACGCGCGGCGCGCGGAGAGTGACGGCAGGAGGGTCGCGCCTGGCGAGCGCATCACGTACCTGTATCGGTGAGCGACATGTTCCTCCTGCAGTGTATCTTTCCCTGACGCCGCACCGCCGCATCACCAGTGTAGCGCAGGGCCTCTCTCTCGACTCGCACGCGGCGATGTGTGCGGAGATCTTTGGCATCCCGCGCCGCATCGCCGACCGGGCGCGATATGTTAGGTTCGTCACTCGAGTCCCACCGTCGTCGCCTTGCAGCCGAGCTGTGTTATTTTTAACCCTCCACAGCGCGTTGCTCTCGGCGCACGAGCTTGGCCAGCTCCTCGACGAAGAGATGAACGAGGACGAGCGCCGGGACCTGGAGGCCGCCGAGGGGGTCTGCAGACGCTTCCTGGCGTGGGACCTGGGCAGCCACGAGGCAAGGGGGGATGCGAGGGAAGCCCTGGCTGAGGTGCTCGGGCGCTGAGTCGAATCACAACGTGGCAATGTCGTTGTCGCCCTCCTGTATGTTCTTGACCCACGAGTGGCCGCGAGGCGGTAATGACGTCGAATCGAAGACGAAGCAATCCATGTGCATTATCAGCGAGGCTACAGCGTACCTACTACTCTAAATACAACAAGCTCTGGCGCTGCCGCAGATGTCGCGGCTCGCCGCGCTGGGATAGGGAAAATGTCTGCTGTCCACCCACAATACATACACAACTCCCCATCTCCTCATCTATTCCACTGGTAATATAGAACGTGCCGCGCCGCCTCCCGTGCTCACAGCTTCGCGCTCGGAGTCGTCTCCTTGTGGATCTCTAGGCCCGGAGGGGCGCCCAGCAGATCCTTGACCATGCCGTACAGCAGGAATTGGCCCGACACCAATCCCGCCGTCATGACCATCCTGGGGCCGAGCCCCGCGAACAGGCCGCGCACGCCCGCCTCGCGCCCCAGCGTGACGAGGCGGTAGACCATCGAGCCCGATGGCCCGTGGCCCTTGTTGATCTGCGAGAGGAGCGTGTCTGCAGGCTGAGGCCGCCGCAAGAACAGAAACGCATATCAGCACACATGCAGGAGAGGATAGTCGCATTCAGACTCCAGAGAGGTGACGACCAGACGGCGAACGCACCTGACTGAGAATCGCCGCGGCGAACCCGGCGATGATCCCGCTCCCGAGGGAGATGCCAAACTTGGCGCCGCCGCTGAGGCCCGCGCGCGTCTCGTCGGACATGTTGCGGAACACGAGCTCGTGGCAGAACTCGTTCACCGTGAACTGGCCGATCGCGTACGGGATCTGTCTGTCGTGCGACGTGCGCGAGAGGGTGAGCTACCGTGTGGGACGCGGCGGGATAGCACGGGGGAACGGGACGCACTTGCACAGGATGGGGAGGAAGCCGGCGTAGAGCCCGCCGAAGCCCTCTTCGCGCGCGAGCCGCATGAAGCCCGTGGTGAGCCCGGACGCGTAGCCCCGTTGCGAGACGAGGCGGATGCGGGTCGCTTCGAGCGGGGTGAGGAGGATGTCCGCGAAGAACCTGCGCACGCGACGCGGACGGCACAATCAGCGGTGCTACAGGTAGAGAGAAGGAGGAGGGGAGGGGGGCGTACTCTGCGACGCTGGACGCGCCGAGGTATATCGCGGTGCGGTGCTCGATCGCGGCTTCTTGGCTGCCGGCGATCTGGACGAACTGCTTCTTCCAATATTCGTATCCCGAGAACTTGGCGCCGCCCTGTTTGCCGCGAAGCGTCAGCGCGGGGGTGGTGCGAGTGCTGGTGGTAAGTACGGACCTGGACGAGGTACCCGACGGCGGTAGGGCCGAATCCGGTGAGGAGCGCGGAGGCGCCCTCGTTCTTCACGATGAGGCGTCCGCCGGAGAGGAGGGAGAAGCCTTTGAGGCCTGGGTCAATCTGGATGCGTGTTTTGACGACGTCGATTGCTGCATGCAGGTTCACCGTCAATTAGGTAGGGAGGCAGGGGGGACGAGCATGCGTACGCGTCATTGCGCCGTGTGTTACGCTGGAGGCCAGGATTAGCATTGGTCGTGCGACGTTGGTATGAGCCACTTACGTGCAACATAGTGCCCCTGCGCAAGTGTGGAATGGTGAGTGTACGAGCTGGAAGAGTGTTTGGTTGCTCACCTGCGAGGAAGAAAGACGAATAGTCTTTCGTTGTAAATTGGGGGATGGCGAATGCGGTGGACATGTTTACTTGTACCGAGTGCGACGACTAGATTCGGAAGGCAGTCAGGGAGTCTGGTTGAGATACTCCGCGGGAGGGTATATAGGGGGTAACGTGAGTTGAGTGCGTGCACCCGACGGACTGAGAGGAGTTATAAGGGGACGGGTAGAGGCGAGCGGCATGCGGCCGAGCGCCACGGGCCTGCGTCGCTCACGATAGTCATCCTACCCTGCCCTGCCAGGCTCTGCCCACTGCGATTCGCTGCCCTCGCTCCTCGGACACGTCGGATACCGTGTCTCCCTCTCTGACGTCACTCCATATCACCCCAGGGCGCGGTCACGTGCTTATCACACACCCGCGTACTGCTTCCGGGTCCGCCCTGCGCTTCTACTTTGTCTCGACGATATCGTCTCTGCTGCCGGACTGTCCAGACCTGGGCACAGCGTTCGTATGCGTGCGAGGGCCACTGTGCTGCTTGACAATCTGTTACAACCCCCAGCTGTGCGCATCACAACACTGTATCTTCAATTTCATTGTTTCGCATCTCCGATCTGCCAGTGTTACAGCGGCCGAACATATCCAATCGAAGCGTCCCGATTATTCCTGTCACAGAACACCCTCCCGCTTCCGCTCAATTCTGTAGGAACACCGTGAGCTTCTCCGGACCCACATTCGCTGACCCCAAACCGACCGCAACGGTGCTATGTCGCCTTCAAGATTTCGGCCCTCTTCACCAGCCGTGTCCCGTCGTCCGTGGCCAAAGGCAGATGCACCCACTCACTTTTCCCATCTTTACCCTTGATGAGCGCCTCCATCATGCCGAGTCCACACATCGCCTCGCGTACTCTCTCTGCGCTCGTCTCCAGGCCGCCAACAATGACACTGTGGACTCACGCGTTCCTTAGGTGCTGGAGGAAATTTGCGGGCGACCGACCGCTGCGATAATCTGTCTGCCCACAGGCAAGCCCAGCCGACGTCAGTCTCAGTCTGTAATGCGGCCAACCGAAATCCATCCCGGTCACCCAATCGAATGAGAGGATGCACTGGAGGAGATTATCTCGGACAGCCTCAGATACTTCGCTGACAGAGCCTCGTCGGTGCATGAATGATATTTCATTCCCGGTATTCCTCGACTTCATGAAAAGGGGCCTGCGAGAGGAGGCTCCATCTGGAGGCTGACATATTGGGACCTGGGTTGTCTCTTTGATCAGCCACTGTCAATCATTCGCTGAATACAGCCGCTCGCTCATAAAACTCACGTAGAGAGAGAGTCGCTATTAATCTTTTTTTCAAATAGGTAACTCTACTGCTCTCCCCTCGGCTTTACAATAACGTCTTGAGCTTCTCAGCATCCACGTCTGTCGACTTCCAGATGGGCTCGAACGCCTTCACGTTCTGCTGCAAGAGATCAATTTTCTCCAGCAGCATCCTCCCACTGTCACTTCCCATTGGCACACGCAACAATTTGCCTCCGTTCTCTTGACCCTCGACCAGTCCATTCGCCATTCCCGTCCCACTCACGATCTCGTAGAGCCTAATCGCGAGCTTCACGGGATCGCCGACTTCCCCTCTTTCAGCATGTCTCTTTGGGACGGAAAGCCAGTTCCCGTACCCCTGGGAAGGGTCCGTGTAAATTGTGGTCCGCGCTGCACTTGCAACAAGCGCTGGCCGAGATAGAAAGTTGGAGAGGAAGTATCCAGGCTCGACGATGAACACGCGAATGTTGAAAAGGGCAACTTCTTGGCTGAGGGACTCGGAGAAGGCCTCTAGTGCCGCCTTGGAAGCGCAGTAAGTGCCTATCGCAGGCCCCGGACACAATGCACCGACGGAGCTGATATTGAGGATGGATCCAGATCTCTGGGCACGGAAGGAGGGCAACAAGGCTTGGATGAGAGCAATGGGAGCGTAGACGTTTGCTTGGAATTGCTCCCGTACCTCGTTCAGGCTGCATGCGCATGAAGCAAGTGAGTGTCACCTACATTATTGTGCAATGGAAATTGACGTACTCTAGTTCCTCGACCGGTGCAGCGATACCATATGCAGCGTTGTTCACCAGGACGTCGATACGACCGTAGACCTTCAGTGCCTGCTGGCCGGCGTTATAGATGTCGGCATCGCCTGTGCCAAGATCAAGGATGATCGCAGAGGCTCCAGCAATCCTCAGACTCTCGGGAAACTTGTCGGGCGACCTCACTGTGACGATGACCTGTCGGTCGTCATAGAGCGAGTCTCAGTATAATGGCTTGTGGGGAGCTTGAGCCGTCGCACCTTATCTCCTTGGGAGAGCACGTACTCAGCCAGTGCAAGGCCTATTCCGGAACTTGCACCGGTTATCAGCCAGATTATAGCAGACATGGTTGACGGCAGTGAATGATTGGCGTTTGTGGACATTCAGCAACTATCTTCCAAACTCACAGATATATAGCGGGGGTTTCAGGAATGGCGACTTCGATTTTTGGCTTCCATGGACATTTGTCATTGGGATCCATGAATAGTGAGCCTTCCTGCCCCGGTTTCTTAGAATTCCCACCTCATCGAAGCTATTTCAATGGCTACTTCAAAATGCTTCTTCGTTACTCACGATAGTATTATTAATCCTCCTCGCGGGGCCGCTGACAGTCCCATTGTGACTATCAAGAGTTATGGCACCTTATTTCATGTTAACAGAAAGCCAATCCTCGACGCAATGTGGTCCGATACGCAGGCGCTCCACTCGGTCAATGCATATCGATGTCAAGAGCAAGACAGTATATCCCGCATTCTTAGCATTCTCGAGAGACGTAGCAGTCCTTCTGACTGTCACTCCTTGTTTCACACGCACGGCCGTGTCATCTACCACGTCGAGCTCGTTTTTATGGCCTGACAATGACAGCGACTTCTCACAAAAGAACCACCGGACTATCGACTCTAGATTGCTGGGCTTGCTCATTCTATATGTTCTTGGAATGTGCGGCTTTAAATTTAATTTTATTCTGCATCAGCAACAATTGAATGTAGACGTTGATTAAAAGCATTCGCGTCAATCCCGATCGTTGGGTGATGAGACATGCCCCCGCAAGCCTCTCGTATATGTTCCTGTCGTTGACGGATCCTAACTTGCGCAATAATTCCAATTCATGATGTCCCTTGTAGTTTCTCGATGCACGCGACTACTGATATAAATTGAGAGACTAATACTAAAAAGACATGCTGCAGATACAGATACAGGTGATGGTACAGACATGAGGTACGTGCGATCATGAGACTGCCGAACGAAAGATAACAAACTATTGCGTACAAGGAATGTCTGCGACACATGGAGTACATTCAACACTCCGTCGCTTGTCTTGTCCCGGGTCTCTTCACCCCGCTCAAGATGCCATCGCCCATCGCCGTTGAAGGCCATCCAGACGCAAGGACGAACTGCGCAGGTTTCATGTCGCATACTAGAGTAGTAGATGTCACAAACTGGATTTCTCGCGGGATACCGATAGATATCGCGATCTGCATATCGTTCCATCGCCCTTCATAAAGACCACTCGCGCACCATATTTTGACTTTGCTGTTCCTCCCAGCCCGCCCACCACCATCGTCCATCACGCTCCTCACTCTCTTCTGTCTCCTCCATATCACTCTCATCATTCTCCTCCTCTTCCGCCTCCTCTTCCGCTTCCTCTGCTCCACCGTAATATGCTTCAATGAGTGCCTCAGACGGGTATCTGAACACCTTGGGCCGTTCGTCACGCGCGAACTCGACCGACTTGCCACGGCGGCGCATTGCTGGCCGACTCTGCTTTACTTCGTACACCGCGCACGAACTCTGCTCCCCGTCATTCGCATACTCAAAGAACTCGTCCTCCTCGTCCTCATCGCACATCTGGAAGATGAGGCGTGTTGAAAATGGGACACAGCGATCATGACTGTGCGCAAGCACGGTCTGGATGCCGGGTATGTCCATCTGTCGTCTTGTCTCTAGGCTTTGCCTCTCCGCCGGGCATGTAGCCTGCGCATCGAGAAGGTATCAGATCTCTATGCTCAAAGAGGATGGCTCCGAGAGACTGGGTACTCACTGCCTCGTTAAATTCCATATTCAGCCGTGCCAGGCGCTCCAGTGCATCCTCTACATTCCACGATGGTAGCAAACCCACTTCACCTGTCTCAACGACGCGTACACGCAGGGAGTATTCTCCGACCTCGTCGAGCACCGCAACGCGCGCACCAGCGTCTACCTTCAGCGGCTCGTTTCTGAACGGTGGGCCTACTACGGCAGCCCCGGGTGCAGGGAATGACTCCAAAACATACTGAATACCCGCGGCCGCTTCCGCGGCTGCGGTCCTCCAGTTCAAGGCATGCAATTGAGCGGAAGAGTTGGGTTCGATCGGGGATAGAGGACAGTCAGAATCAAAAGAAGAGGTAGGTGAGGAGATTTCCTGGAGGAAGGACGAGGATGGGGAAGAGATGATAGAGGTGACTGAGTCCGTAGGGCTACTGTGCCAGTTGAGGAAGCTTGTTGATTGCGCTTCGCGTGCAACGGGATGCAAGATGGCAATGGGTTCGGAGGAGCCGGAGCCTGAGGCATATGTCTCGTGTGACGACATTGAGGAAACTTCTGCCGCTATATTGGGTGTATTGGATACGGACACAAGTGGATGGCGAATACCTACGATTACGAGGTAAAGTTGTGATGGACCCGCGCGAAGGTTGTGCTGCTGCTTTATATCCCGAGAGGGCGCAGGTGTACGTATACGGCCTGCGCAGAAGTTGGACAGCCTAATTCAACACTCCAGTTACTGCATATGCCGAGATGACGGGCGCAACGAATCAACGCTAGTGACTCCGAGGATGACGAATTCGCATCACCCTCGACCAAGTGTAGTGGACACTTGCCGAGGCCCGAAACACACTGCTCGTGTCCGACTCGAGTCAAATGGGCCAGTGCAGCAACGCTGCCTCCGCAGTTACAGTACTAGTGCCAGTGTCGGGCCACTGAGGCTGAGTGTATCAGGCTATGTGGGTGTAGTGGGAAGACAGATAGCAGTCTGCTCTCTTCAGACATAGATCCGGAGAGCTGTACATATCCGTGTTGGTAAGCAGAAGCACCGCGGGTCCGGCCGGCGCTTCTATGTCTGCTTTACATACCATACCGGGCATACGATAAATATTCACGTGAAAACAGGTCGCCAAACTCCAATTCGAGGGCGCACATGCAAGACAAGAAGTTGCACAGCCCAAGTGTACTACTATAGTGGATGATGTCCATAGCATGTATAAAGGGACAAGAAGTAACTTAGCAGGTACATTGGGCCATCTCAGTGATCGTCCATACTTCCTGCTATTGCGCTCCATTCAAGGACGCCGCTCCAAGACCTCCACATCCTGTCCAGCACGCGTAGCTTCTCTGCGCGTCCCAAAGCCGGATCTTCTAGATCTGCTACGTCCTCCAGGAAGCCCTCACGAAGACGCGAACCTGCAGGCAGATAGTTCTCTGCGTACGTTCGCAGGTGACTTACTGAGAGCAAAAGCAAGCCAGATGTCAACGGTGGGATGGAAGGTGATTGTTTTAGCGATGTGCTTGTATTGCCGTGCTGTGACTTCGGTTGTGCAATGAGGAGACGTTCGATGCGTCTAGATTCAATTTTGAGAGATGCGTGAGTAAAAGAACACCGGAGAATCGGTCTGCTGATGTCGAGCTTACCGCATTATAAGCCACATGCTTGTCTTCCTATGCTTTCCGCCGTATCGCCCTCGTCCTCTCCCTCCAGTCCATACACTTCTCAAATATCGGCCGAAAGCATACACTATCACAAGTGCAGGTGCTACACCCACAAAGGCGAACGTCAGCTCTTGAGACTTCAACAGCTTGTCGATACCGGCGAGTGCTTGGTCGAGATCCACCTGTCAGCGGCGTACGGGCGCTATCAGTTCGATCCGCTATATATACTCATATCAAAATAGATGGCGGACCTTGGCCTTTTGAGCCTGTATTAACAACGTCCTTAGGAGTGTACCGCCTGCAGCTGACTTCAAAGGACTTTTGATGTTCTCTTCGTATATCTGCATCACAGGCGTCAGATCTCCCAGCCGGATTTGCCTTGAGAGCGCCTCCATTTGGGCAGAATCGTAATGCAACTTCTCCTGCATAAGTGACAGTACCATGCGCTCCAAGGACTACATATAAACTCTGTTAGGTTTGAATACCTGGTATGCAAAAGAATGACTCACGTCCAGGTCTGCTTTGACACTTTCCCGAGTAATAATTACGCTATCGTCTCCTCCAGTACGAACAGTCTTTACGACTTCTCTCAGTGGTTCCAACAACCAGTCTTCCCAAAATCCACGCATAGTTTGCCATGCCTCAACAGCTATTTCGTGCAGAGAAGCCCTCGACGCGTAAGCAGTTCGCACCAAATAGAGTGTCAGTGGTGGGATCAAGACTAGTCGCGGCCACAGAAGAGTAAGACGCGAAGGGCGTGCCAAGTCACGCGCTTGGATCTCTGATACGTAGACAGACGTGTCGGACGGCGTCAGTCGTTCTGCTACCATTTGCAAAGACTCCACAGCACTCTGTTCTGCGACGATGCTGTTTGGAGATGATCTGGTACCTTGGACGACGCACTGCAGACTGCCCGCGAATTCTGCCAGGACGGCTATACCCCGTTCCGTCGAGTCCTCTTCCAGGGCTGACGCGAGCAGGTCGCGCATCTCCGCCAACGTACCCAAAGTCTCGGCCTTCTCGTCCCGGAGCCGCTTCAATTCTGCCTGCTTGTATCTACATTCTCCCTTCGTGAGCTCCAGCGGCAGGGATACTACTGTGACAAATCCACGCATGACGCCTGCGAGAGACGATAGAAACGCATGGCAAGCGGATTCGAGACTCTTCCGTGGTGAAGACGCGAAAGCGGACGAGGACGGGAAATGGCCCGCGGAGAGCGCAATGCTGTACGGCTGAGCGCGGAGATGGGGGAACAGGGCTACCGTGAGCGTATTTGGGCGAAGAACACCGTTAGAGGGGAACAGTTTGCGGAGAGATGTCGGTGTGAATATGGATGGATGAATGGGCAAATTGCGTGTCCGGAGAGTGGATAAAATAGTATGTGCTAGGTTGAGAAGACGGGACGGCAAAGCTGGAGATATGATATGTCAGCGATGCTCTTGATGTTATGTCAGGAAGAAAAATTGAGACAGCTTGAAGAAATGCTTTATCATATACTTCGGGCTCGTATTTTCATAGTTCGAGACGAAATATGCCAGCATTCGGGGCATACACAGATTCATGAGCCTCAAATATGAGAAGATCTACTACATAGGGCAACGAGTTAATGAAAACACGCACTCTGTATGAGATAAAGAGCCGTATTGCCAGTAGACCGTTCGACATCGGTCCACCATTCAAGCTCATCCTCCATTTGCCGCGCCTCGCCAAGAAATGTGTCCAAAGCCTTCCCATAGACATCAACAGCTATCCTGCTGACGACCGATTTCTGTAATGCTGCCTCTTCCTCGTCCGTTCCTGATAGACTCGTCCCCTCAGGCGTTACGTTTCGCAGCGTTTCTAGATATCTTTGAGATTCCGACAGAGAAGCATTCTGGTTGAGGCTCAGAAAGAGGGTGCGTAACGTCTCTTTTGTAGGACTTTCGGGTTTCCCTGGCGTGCCTGGAGGGGTGTTGACTGGCGGAGTGATTCTTACGAACAAGTCGTGGGTTAAGTGAGAGACGAAGGTCGACATAGCCCCGAGTGTCAGCGCATTGGTCGTCTTAATATGAAAGGTTTAACGGCAGAGGAACGAGCGAATCAATAGAAATACTGGGATGGAGGACTCTGGATCTGCAGTTACTTGTGGTGAACGGCTTTCTCGCAGTCCTTGCTCGACCACCAACAGTGGGCTGCCAGACCCATATTAGGCAGGTGAGTAGGTTCATGATTAGACCCTGTGTTGGTTTAATTTTCAGAACCAGAATTGAAGCGCGACGCATGTCTTCAAACTACCAGCTGCAGTATTCATGATGTTTGTGATAAATTTTTCCATACTATGCGTACTTCAGGTCGATATTGAGACCATGACAGCCCCCAACAGATTATCCTGGGTCTTTTATATTAACATTGGTCTGCTCCCAGCCTTCCTCGTCCATTTCGACAGAACTCCTTTGTTCAAGTCAGTAAAGAAGGACCTATAAATGTATTTCATGCAAGAAAATCTTATGCTCCCGACGATTATATAGATACCTAGAGTTTAGATGAATACATAGCATGATAATGGTAGTCTTCAATCGGCCATTAAGAAGCTCCAAATGATAGGGCGCAGGATCTCATTGGCCTGTAAACCAGCTTGGTCCATGGGCACATACAAGTTATATAATGTGCTGTTAAGATAGTGTCAAAGTCAAGTCGGATATGTCCTCAAGTGAAATGCAAACACAGCTGAGTCAAGTCGCCACACATGATTATTGATGGTAATGCAAAGTCATAATCCATAGATGAGTCAATACAGACTAGACTTTATGATTGATGAGGAGCCTGATTTTTTCCTGACCTAAGTAGTCCTTGAAATTTCGAAATGGCGGGCACAACCAAAAGCGCTTGCGATCATCCCATTTGCCTTAAATGGTAATTGGCGCTTACTGAGCCGCTCCGCTGCTGAGTCGCTCCGCCAACCTCAGGTCGTTCACTACTTCCATCAACGACGGAGGCGTCGACAATACTTAGCCCACCTCATTCCTAGTCCTATTGTCCAATATTGCACCATGGCTGCCAACAAAACAAATAAACTTGCTTTCCTCTCCATGCCCGCGCCGGCTTCTTATGTTGCTGGTCTTGGGCGAGGGTATGTTATCCATCTCTCTGAAATATGCATATGCTAACTAGTCCTCTATATCAGTGCATCTGGATTCACTACACGATCCGATATTGGTCCCGCACGAGAAGGACCTTCTGCGGAAGTCGTTGCGTGAGTAGTCTTGGTATAAGCATAAGATAATTACTGAAACACTCGGACACAGCGAGGCGCAAGCGCGGAGAGGCGAAGAGCCGGAATTTGATCCTGACCAGTTCCAAGACCCGGACAACGAAGTTGGTCTCTTTGCAGGGACAACATATGAGGCCGATGATGAGGAAGCGGATAGGATATACGAACAAGTCGATCAGAATATGGATGCAAGGAGGCGGGCTCGCAGGTTCGTTCTTTCGGTCAGTATCTCTCTGTACCTTTCTCAATGGCATCAATTCTGTATATCATACACTCAGGGAAGCCTTGGAGAACGCAGAACTCGCGAAGCATCGTGCGGAGCGCCCGAAGATTCAGCAGCAGTTCGCCGACCTAAAGCGTGGGCTTTCCGTCGTAACTGACGAAGAATGGGAGAATATTCCTGAGGTGGGCAATCTTACGCGCAAAAAGCGTAAAAGGGACGAGAGGTCATTCGTTGTACCCGACAGCGTGATGATCGGAGACAGATCTAAGACCGAGTACGAAAATTCGCTAGATACCAGGCAACAAGCGGTACGTCTCTTACTATCTCGTTACTGGCTGTTCTGATACTGACGGACTTAGGCTGGCGGCTTCGAGACTCCTGCTGACAGCGGTACACTTACAAATTTCGTCGAAATGGGTCAAGCCCGTGATAAGATTTTGTCTTTGAAGCTCGATCAGGTTGGCTCTTATTCTAATCCGTACTTCAATGACGCTAAGAAATTATTTAGGTCTCCGGCACTTCCACGTCGTCCGGCTTGTCAACATCCATTGACCCCAAGGGTTACCTGACCTCGCTTGACAGCGTCATTCTCAAGACTGATGCTGAAATTGGTGATATTAAGAGGGCTCGAATGCTTTTCGATTCACTGGTCAAATCAAACCCGAAGCATGCCCCAGGTTGGATAGCGGCCGCCTGCCTTGAAGAGCACGCAGGCAGAATGGTGGCAGCCCGAAAGATCATCAAGGCCGGTTGTGAACAGTGTCCAAAGAACGAAGACGTGTGGCTCGAGGCGGCTAGGTTACATGTAAGTTCTCCATGTAGTGTATTGATTCCGGACGGCTGACACCCTTTCTCTAGAATAATGATGATGGAAAAGTAATCTTAGCGAATGCTGTCCAACACGTCGGGCAAAGCGTCAGAATTTGGATGGCTGCTGCAGATTTAGAACATGATGTGAAGGCCAAGAAGCGGGTTCTCCGGAAAGGTATGTTTTCTTCATATCAGATCAGTTGTGCACGACCTGACAAGAGTGCCAGCTCTCGAACACATTCCAAATTCAGTACGTCTATGGAAAGAAACCGTGAACTTGGAGTCCTCTCCCGTCGACGCGCGTATTATCCTGTCTCGGGCGGTCGAAGTCATCCCGCTATCTGTAGAACTTTGGCTCGCACTTGCACGTCTCGAAACACCTGAGAAGGCCAAGGCCGTCCTCAACAAGGCCCGCAAAGCCGTACCCACCAGCCATGAGATTTGGATTGCCGCAGGCAGGTTGCTGGAGCAGGAAGTATATGCACCCGGGAAAACGGAAGAAGAGCGTATAAAGGAGATGGAGACAGTCGATAAGACGATCGAGGCTGGTGTCCGACAGCTGCGTCATCACGGAGTGCTTTTGACCCGAGAGCAGTGGTTGAAGGAGGCGGAGCGTTGCGAGAATGAAGGCTCGCCAAGGACCTGCGAGGCTATCGTCAAAGCGACTGTTGCAATGGATATAGAAGAAGAGGACCGATTGGAGATCTGGATGAGCGATGCGGAAAGCGCGGAGTTCAGAGGCAATGTTGGCACCGCGAGGGCGATCTTGGCGTACGCCTTGAAGGTCTTCCCTGATAAGAGATCTTTGTGGAGGAAGGCCGCTGACCTTGAGAAGGCCCATGGAACGAAGTACGACTTTTCTCGAGCTCTATGTTGATGTCATTAACGATCGTCCTCAGGGAATCTCTCAACGCCATCCTCGAGCGAGCCGTCCATCACTGTCCACAAGCAGAAGTTCTGTGGCTCATGTGGGCCAAGGAGAAATGGCTCGCTGGAGATGTCCCCGCCGCCCGTGAAGTCTTGGAAAGAGCTTTCGTCGCGAATCCAGAGAGCGAACAGATTTGGTTGGCTGCCGTCAAGATTGAGGCAGAGAACGGAGAACTCGGTGTTGCTAGAGAGCTCCTTGTTCGTGCCCGGACAGTGGCAGATACGCAGAGGGTGAGTTTCCATTACAACGAATGTCTGCTGAGCGTGCTGACGGCCCGTCTGTACATAAGATCTGGATGAAGTCGGCCGTTTTCGAACGTCAACAGGGTCAGATCGACACTGCACTGGAGACGCTTGGCACGGCAATCAAGAAGTATCCTAAGTTCGCGAAGCTGTACATGGTCCAAGGTCAGATTTACCAGGACAGGAAAGAATTTGCTGCTGCTCGTGCTTCGTATGCGGCCGGTATCAAGCAATGTCCGAAAGAAGTGACGCTTTGGATCCTCGCAAGTAGGTTAGAGGAGGCCGATGGGAAGAGTATCAAAGCAAGAGCGCTTCTCGACAAAGCGAGATTGGCGAATCCCGGTCGAGACATCTTATGGGCGGAAGCAGTGGGCGTTGAAGAACGTAGTGGTGGTGCTGCTCAGGCGAAGACCGTACTGGCTCGAGGTATGGCTTTCACAAGATGCTTCTCCTGTACCTATAACTGATCAACATTGATACAGGTCTGCAAGACTGCCCAACTTCGGGTCTGCTGTGGTCGATGTCGGTATGGGCCGAGCCGCGGCCAACGCGGAAGTCTCGATCGGTGGATGCATTGCGAAAGTCTGCGGATGATCCTCTGATCTTATGCACTGTTGCCCGGCTGTTCTGGGCCGAACGGAAGATTGAGCAGGCAAGACGATGGTTCGAGCGTGCGCTCGCTGCCAATCCTGATTTGGGCGATAACTGGGCGTGGTGGCTAAAGTTCGAAAGACAGCACGGTAATGCAGTAAGTGGCGCTACTTGAACCACAACCATAACCGTATATTGATTTCACCCGCGTTTACATCATCAGGAGCAGCAAGAGGAAGTTATCAAGAGGTGCATTGCTGCAGAACCACATCATGGGACGATTTGGCAGTCGACTGCGAAAGATATGAAGAATACGGGCAAGAGCACCAGAGAAATACTGGAGCTCGTTGCTGGAGCATTGCATTGATTTTAGTCTCGTTGGTGTTTTGTCCTACTGATGTCTTTGTATATTGTATTCTGAACTATTGCTGTAACAATATTTCGTGATTTCGTTTACTTCTACCAGTTGGTATCTTGAGCGTCTTTCTCCAACTGTCAGCAGCGATGCCCGAGATGTAAGACCTGACTGTCAGGTCTTCCCGACCCTTCCTTCGCCATTGAGTGCCCGTTGTGCAAACGATGTTCTCTCCGCTGAGCAAACTTGGGTCATATACAGCCTGTTGGATCATTGCCTGCGTGGTCTCGAATCCATCTGAGTGTGTCATGCAGTCATCAGTGGTTTGGTCAAATCACTCGACCAGGTCCGGTGACCTCATCGAAGGTGGAGTGTTTTCAGGTTGCTGCCTAGGATAGCCTGTCACAACGCACCGTTCAATCGCCGCTGCATGCACGTTACGCTTACAGTCGGCGCTGCTTCATGGGCTCGTGCTCAAGTCTCATCGCCAGAATGTTACGTCTGTGAGAACAAGGGACCACTACTTAGCACATTGACTGCACCAGTGTGACATTGATTTCTTTTGGCGCAAACGCACTATGCCCAAGATGGACAACTTGAACGTATCAATCGCGGTCTCCAAGGGTCTCCAGTGCGACTCTACATTCTGATTGCCAGAACCATAAAAATAGAATAGATGGTCTGTGTCTTGGACGTGTCTTGACGTGTCCGCTATCGACCTGACTATCACCGCTTTGGATGCCGAATATCCTAGGGCCGCCCTGAGAAGTTTCGCTGACAGTGAGTCGATGACTGCTAGTGCTTCCATGGGGTGAATGACTTCGTCCTGAAGATAAGACACTGCGAGTAGTATACCATTGCCACTGCTCGGTTCATTAGTTCGCTGCGACAAGTTAGAAAGGGACGTCTTATGCACTATTTCGGATCCTCGGATGTTCAAATTCAACAGTTTTCCCGAATGGAATGCACCGAAGCTCGAGCCTATTCAACCATGACAAATAATGGTGTGTCAATAAAAGTTTTCACATTACTCACCGCAGTCTTTTACGGAATCTTCAAGTCAGGTATCCAGAGTCCTGAATATGATAGTTTAATAGGTTTTAGTTGATTCGTCTGCCATCGCAGTATGCAATGTCCGCTTTCGAAATCGGCAATCATGCGAACTTACAGCATGTGTCAGCGCCCAGACGAATTCGGCATTTTGCTGACATTTTCATCCAGGGAACCGCTGGCGCCTGAGATTCCGATTCGGTGATAATGTGCCTCCAATGGCAACTTTGTCGGCAGGTGATGCGCTAGAGCAAACGCGGTAACGGATCAGGAGGAGGACACACCTGCTTGTACGTACAGTCTCCTGGCGATAAGATGAGACCATGGGGTTGAACAACAACAGAGGCGCTGGCTTACCGCGTGCTGTATAAGCTACTCTTGTTCTAGCATAAGGGGGAACGCACTGCGGGACAGGCGAGCTTTACCGCGTAGACACGACATTGATCGGTGTTAATTTAGATGTTGGGGTGCGGTAAACTCCTCGTGAGTGCTTCGACTGACGAAGTAATGTTCCTGCCTTCAGTCTCCATCCTGTACCATGGATTTCCTGGGATAATAAACTTTCCGGTATATGGATGATAGGCCCTGTAAATTGGAAGGGTTGAGAAGCGGACCGCGACAGATTGGACTGACCTCCCAGTAGTCATACTCCACGCCTCGTTTCATGACACAGGTTGTCTCTTCAGCCCAGCCTGATCGAATGCTCCCGCGATGACTCACCATTAGCAGTTAATCAGTTACTATACATGTTTATGGGCCACAGTAACATGGCACACATCTCGAAACCAGCAGGACGGTTAGCCGATTTCCATGAATGGGCGAAGCAACGTCATACCTCAGACGAGTACAATGCACGTTCTCCAGTGCATGTTCCGTCACATAATAAGCTTGAGCCTGTGACTTTCCACAAGCAAGACGTAATGGCTTGTCGAATGGCACGAGAATGACGAGCAATTTCCGACCTGGCGCTCCCAAAGTCACACCCCATGGAATAGATGCCATTGCTTGCGGTACTTGAACCGGATAACGGTGAAGTGACTGGATGAGCATTGAGCGTTTGACAACAGCAGATGGCAGATGGTAACATGGACGAAAGAAATATAGACGACGCAAGAAGGTTATAGGGTGCGTCAGTATCAGTCTACCGAGTGCTTTGGATCTATACGGACAGTACCCGGGCCAATATATCAACAGCGTTTTAGACATCGGCGCAGAGCTGAAGTATGACGATCGTACCTTTTTCAAGGAAGAATTTCGCCCAATCTTGCTAGCTATTGCGTGCGCCTCGTTCCTTTTTTCCTGGCGTAGTCAAAGTGGCGTGCGCTGAACGCACGGGTGGAATGTCTCCCTTTTCCTCTCCTTTCTAACGCAAAGTGAATGTGTCCGAAGATTGTAGCTATTTGAACGCTTTTGTGAATTAGAATGCTGCCATTTCGCGATCACTGGCTCCAAAGTGCTCAGGCTAGATCAGTGAATGCGCCTTTCGTATAGTCAAAACATCGCAAAAGGCAATTCATCCGATGTATCCAGACCTTTTGGGGCGGATGAACGCATGAATGAGAAAAAGAATGCCCCGGCGTTCGAGTGGGTCAAATTAGTCATCATTTCCAATAGTACAAATATCACCGAGTGAGTTTCGGAGCATTTTGGGGGGCATAATGACAGTTGACGAGCATTCGTAAGATTAATGGGAACAGAACAGAGACTCATATTGCATATGCAGCATTGAAACGTCCTGGATGTCAAAATCAGTGCTGACATGCAGTATTTTGAGATAAAATTTACGAAGTTCCGGATGCTTCTGGTTCTTGCAGAACATGGCATCGCGCATACGATGATCCGGGGAAGCAGGTAACAGCCAAATAGCTTGACGGAGATGAAAAGAGAACTTCTTCGACGCTGTCCTTCCAGTCCGCGTACACATGCACCAACGGACGGATCCAGATGTCGTGACTCCAGAACAAGTTATCGGATACAAATAGCGCAGGACGAACGTGCCAGTGGGCCGTAGGTGCGTTCGGAGACGAGACACTGTCAGACATAAACACTATCAAGAGATATGATATGCATCCAAGCACGGATATCGAAGAGAATCTCGGGGGTTTCAAGCTATATCCGTGGCTAGCTTAAGAGTCTGTTTCTCGAGAACGTGAAGTGACAGGCCCAAAGCTTCCCGACTTGGTTGTCCTGTAGTATCGCATGCGGTGAAAGTTGCAGAGAACCAGGCCTAACCATCCAGGTCTATGCCGGAGCCCAGACCTCTGTACGACGCTTGACTAGAGCAATTCCAGAATAGACCACGACGTTGGACATATTGTAGGCGTTGTCGAAGAAGATGCCCCGCAGGAGGTTTGAACTCGAAGGAGCACAGGCAAGTGCACACCACGACATCGATCGCATACCACTCCCAAGGCGATCGATGTCCCGATCATTTACTTCCGCCCATTAGCACTGACCCACATTTCGTGAAGTTCAAACGTACTTAGTGCGCTCGTCAGACGAAAACAACAATAATAAAACAGATTGGGATATGGTACAATCCGAACCTGACACGGCGCATTTAGATTCTGATATGAAAACATTTCGTAGTAAGTGTAGCGGCAGGGAGTGCCCGCCGCAGACGCGGTTGAACCGCATCTCTCCGACTCACACTAGTGCCCTAGCGGTCTCATCGAACACGATCCGAGCCTTTGGCCAGAGCCACATAAGCCATTCCGATAAAATCACGCATGCAGTACCGTATGGCACACAAAGCGAATGCGCGTTTCGGCACAAACACGGGTCGAAATCCCATCATCCGCAGTCTTTTAATCTGCCACAGCTCACTCAGAGTTCCGTCCGAGCCGGCACATCCATTGCTCGATCTTTGATCCGTCTAATTTGCTATTGAGGACAGCATCATGTAACTTTCAGCTAGAAACACGCGGAGATGACCGCGCCGCCTACTTCACTTACTAGACATGGCAAGTGCCTCGCGCTCCCCGTGTAGATACTGCGCGGAAGTAAAATTCTCGTCAGCACGAGTGACTCCTGCAATGCAAACGTGCGTTATCGAGCAGGTACGAGATCTGGTATCAGGTAATACTGTTGCATGCGCACCGGACATGTTGCGCCCACAAGCGGTGCTGCTAAGTAGGCTGTCAACTGCTGTCACCGAGCTTCAACCTTGTGGTATTTCACACCTACGGCCAGAGAGTGCCTCAGCCCCGAACTCCGCGGAAACAGCCCCACAGATTAGGCCGGCGATAAGAAGCAGGAACTCTGCGAATTGTGTATCTGCTCGTGATATCATTCCGCCAGCGTCCGAGTGCATCCCCTTGGCGTTTGCGAGGCTTTCGCCGGCGTCAGCGGGATGTTTCTCTCCGAGCTTGGGCGGAGCGACTGAAGAATCGACATGTCTCTTTAATCTGAGCGCGGGGACGTAAGCAGCCTGACAAACCCCGGCAGATGCCACATAATTGCGGGTATCCGTATGCCCAAACGCACTACAGCTGCCGATCGTATCTGCCAGGAGACTCGACAGAGAGGTGCATCAGCGAGACACAGTTCTTGGATGCCGATGGTGACGACCACTACTTTGCTTGCTAGCGCATCAAGGGGCACGCTCTGCTATTGGCAGATGCCATCAGTCCGTCTTGCATCCGTCAGACTTCGTGGCGTGCATCTGCGCCCGTGGCAACCACCACATCAGTTCATCATGAAGGCTGCTGGTTTTGCAGCTCCGGTGACGAGCAGGATGCGTCGGAACCCCGTCTACGAAGCCCTCAAGCAGTGAAATTGAGTATTAGCACTCGTGAGACAAGGGTGGAAGATTTATTGCGACGTGCCGCATCCACGGGTACGCAGCTCCCGAATAGACCTCATTGTGCAGCTTCCTGCCCTCGCGCGAGACGCTTGCCCAGATTGACGAGCGTGGAAGGCCATACGAATGGGCTACTCATTCTGTATGGATCGTCGTGAACATACATGGTTGAAACGGAGGCGCGGAAGACAGCGTCTAGTGAATACATCCGTTCATGAGTGCATGCAACAGAACATCAATGAGGGCGTCATACCTAGAATCAAGGAACCTCTGGAGTTAGCTTGAAACGTACCCAAGGAACGCCCTTCATTATTATTCACACCACACACTACGACCGAATGGTCACGTCCCAAGTGACAAGCCTTCAGCATCAATCTCATTTTGCTCATGACCTCCGCTCTCAGTTAATGCGAGCGAAATGAGCAAATGTCTGGACCTCGCGGAATCCAGCATCATCAGCCGCCGACTCAAGAGTCATTCTGCGTGAGATGAGGTGCACGCCTGCTGACCTGCAGATGCAGCCTGTGCAGAACCGCGGGGAAACGCGTCACCAGGGACCCGCCTGCCTTCTCAGGTCGCAGGTCCGTGGGTGAAATCAGAGAGCGAACAGCCCAAACTCGTGCTGACAGGCGGACGGTCTCCTGGCATCATTACGGTAGCCACCAGCGACTGGCAGGAGAGGGCCTGAGACGCAGACTATGCAACATCCAATCAGGGCGGAGACCAGCGGGCCGGGCGGCACGGATTGCTCGAACGACATTGGACGGCTTCCTGAGCCTGAGGCTAAAGAGCACTTGCCCAACTTCCGTAATGATAGACTGTGGGAACGCTATCTGCGTGAATGATCGGCATCGCCCTCATGAATTATTCTTGGAAGCTGGTAGGCAGACAGCGTGTATGGGAAGGTATGAGAAGAGGTAGTCCCAGGCAGGGGAGGTGTCTGACGTCGTGTGAGGCGGCGACACGAGAAGAACGGGGAAGGATCGTCTTACGTCGGAGGGCGACGTGCACTGTGAGTTCTGCCTTGAGCCCTTGGCAAGAGGGCGTTCTAGACGAGGACGTTGCGTAAATGCACACGCAACATTCAGATCTGTATGTACTGAGCTGAGCGTGCAACCGAACATCGTGCCATTTGGCCTGCAGTTCCGGCAGGAGAATTCCAAGCTCCTTCAACGCCCGGGTGAACCCACCAGCACCGGCGAAGCCACAGATGGCAAGTACGACCTCAGGAGTGGGCCGCGGAACATGTACGTGGGCCCTGCAGGCGACTCGGTACGCCCGTTCGGAGTTGTTTCGCGTGCATCGCTCGCGCTCGCGCTTGAACCTAGAGATGGTCGCCCGCTGACTGTGGTGCGTGTATCAATGTGTGTAGCGTTGTAAGGTAGTCGTAAGACGAAGACAGGCAGTTACGGGATTGCAACCCAGATTGCAAGACCCGGACGATAAGATACAGCAGCAGCGGGTGGGTGGGTCAGCACGGATGGGGACAGGGCAGGGCGTCCGGTCGCACAGGCGCGGGCCATCCTGCCCATATCCGAACTGCACCTGTTCTTCGCAGTCGGCCCCGCAGGGTGATGGGTACCTAATCGCAGTGATTGGGTAAGGAAGGACGCTGGAGGAGGAAAAATTATGGCACGGTATGTAAAGATAGGATACGCTTTAAAGTTTAATGGAAGGCGATAGCCAAGAACACGACACTTACTAGGTAATCCGGGATACGCGAAGTAACACGGGCATTAGACTTTCCGGCGCGTGTTCGCTTCTATCGTGCTTTACCGAAGGCTCATGCCTTGGTTTCCCCGAAGAGTCCTGGCCCCACGCTCAGGCTCCGGGTTCCCTTGGACGAGCCGTTAGAAAAGAGAGTTGCATAGCTCGGGTTCTGTACGCTCCCCGTACCGGACACCGCTCGTGTAACAGGCAAGCAATTAGAGTTTGAAAGCTCCCCATTCGCTGATCGTCCTACCATGGACGAGGGGTGCGAGCCGGAACGAGCGATGAGAGAGAGCCTAACAAGTCCCAGCCAATGTGCAACGCACGGACAAAGTTGCGTTGTCATCGATGTGTCATGCGAGCAGATGGGGGGCATGGACCGTGTGCGGACCGTTCCCGCCTACTGCGTCGAGCCTTCGCCGTGCTTGGGTAATGGGTGACATATGTGCTACCGTGCGTCTGTGGCGCTCCTGTAGTGCGGGCTCGGACGACACGGACACGAAGAGCATTAGTGTTCGCGGAGGTAGTTCATATACTACAGGCACAAGCTTCTGCACGAGTTGCGTGCACGCTGTTGTTCATACGTGTCGATGAGCTCATGGTACGCAACGCGGTCTTCCAGGGCGAAGCTGCGCCGTGCGATTGGCTGCGGAACGGTTCTTGCATCGTCGTCGGTCTCGATCCCGGAGCCCATATTGCTGCTCCTCGAATCTGCGCTGGGTGATATCGAGCGATATTCTGCAATCGATATGATGATATCGCGCGACGCGCGGACGTTGTGTAGCGTTGCAGATGCACCGTAGGGCAGCAGGACCGGATGTCCGTGATGAAATATCAGACAGAAGGTAAATATTCGTATCTGTATGTAAGTTCGCATAGTACGTTACGGGCTAGTGAATATCGAGCATGATGGGCACCCAGGAATTTACGTCTCATCCGTGATGTCACGGCCGCAACCAATGTTACCCAACATGGGAATCTCGGTCTGGGATGCTCCTACACGCGACTGGTCCTGGATGGCATGGAGGACGCGTGCCCTGGCTCGAGGCGCTCCGAGTTGCATTGTTATGCTCCGGACGTTGTTCTGGACGACACAAAGTCAAGCACGGCTGGTACTGTGTAACACGAAGCAGAGCAGGCTTCCTGAGGCCTCTGCATAGAGTTAGCGTGACCCGTCGCGTGTTGGACGCGTGTATAGTTGGTCTGCGGTGACTCTGCAGTGACTAGAGATCCGTCGCGGAGTCGACATACGCACAGCATTGGACCAGGGTCAATTATGACCTGGCTGACTGATCGACTGGGGAAAGTCATCTGTACGCGGGGAGTGCCGACGGGCGCGCGGAACTAGGTGGCGGGCTTATCGGGACATCTTGACAATGATCCTGCAGCAGTGATGGGGCGCAGATACCATCGAGGAGAATGGAGGACGCGATCGAGGCCTGTCGATGGTCGTCGGGGAGTCAGCGAGCAGCGTGCTACGAGACGTGGAACATGTGATGGAACGGATCTGGCGAGAAGAGACGTTGGAGATGCCTGAGATTGGTAGTGATGTCGATGGGACGATTGGATGGCGAACAACGCGGGACGCATACGGTCGCGGTGTCCAGGCTGAGATGAGTCAGTGGTTAGTGACGGTCGACGTGCAGAGGAGATGGCCGCATCGCGATAAGATGCTCCCGACGGACAAGGAGCGGACAACCAACGCGGAGGACGCGATGGACACTTCGATGGAGACGCGGACGACGCCACCGACGGTGGCGACGAGACGTCCGCATCGTGTCGCGTCGGGTCGGGCGAGGGCGGGGGATCGGATCCGCTTCGGTGGACAGGCGACCAATCAGCGCAGGGTGCCGTGATAGACGCGTCGAAGGTCGGAAGGAACCGTGGCGGGGAAAAGGAGATCACAGATCTTCGGGAGCGTGATCGGGACGCTGAAGATAGGCACACGATGGCATGTGCTTCTGTCGGTGGAACATACCAAAAGAGGGAAAGCGCATCGCTTGGAAAGGGAAAATCCGGGGCTGGACCAACCAGAAAATTGCAAAACGTTGAAATTGGCTCGCGAGACGCTGGGAGCGGGGACTTGTCGGGCAGGGGGCGGGCGTCCGGATGCGGGGTAAGATTGTGGATACAACTGGATCGAGCGGTTATCGGTGGCGGGGAATATGCGTATATGCGCACAGGGGTGGCTCCTCAGTCGATAAGATGCAGCCATGTTCGTGCGAGGAACGCAGAGTGGCCAGCCACGCATGCAATGGAGAAGACGAGTAGCCGTCAGGGAGGACGTAAGAGGAGGTCGCCGTGGCGGTATGAGAAGTTGCCATTCTGGGTTGGTATGAAAGGAAATCAGGTAAAGTGGAAAAAATTCGAGGGCCATGGACCAATGAGGAAGATGGGATGGCGACAAGCGAGGAGAGCGCTCTGGGCGCGCAGATGGGCGGTCTGGACTGGGGAGAAGGCAGAGGCGGCGCACTCGCCGCGCGGTGATTGGACCGGCAGGGCTGTGGCCGGGAGACCGAGAGGGACCCGGTGATCAATGAGCCAATGGGAAGTGCGAGCGTCTGTGAGCACGCGGATGACGTTCTTGGACGAGCCGTTTCAAATGCAGAAGTGGCAACCTCCTGCGATCGTGCACCGGCGCGAGATGGCGGTGACCCTGAGCACACGCCACTGTCACACACCCCATAACACCCGTCACAGCCAATCGCCGGCCTGGAATGGATGATGGTTATAGATCAACTCCTCAAACCGATAAATAATCTATCCCCTCCTTCCCGTCCCGTCCACTTCCCCACCCCGCCAGCGCCATCCACTCATACCTCGTCCCCTCGCCTCGACGTCGTCCTCCCTTCAAGGCTCTCATACCAGACCGTCCACAGGCCTCACTCTGCCTCCGGTCCGTCCGCCTTGCGTTTGGGACCGACCCAAGTCGAACTCTATTCCGTCCCATATAAGACCTTCCCCGCTCGACGCACTTTCCCCACATACCATGGATATCGCGTTCGACACCACATGGTGTCCCGTTTGCAGCAGGCAGATCCTCCCCAAGCGCTACTACCTCCCCATTAACCCCCAGCCCCAGGCCCCCGTTGTACCCCCAAGTTCCCCTACCTCAGGTCAGCTCCGCAGTCTTGCGTGCTGGATCTTCCTCTGACCTCCCTCACAGACCCAAAAGCCCGATGATGACGTGCCACCACCACGTCTACCCCGCACAAAGACCGGCACCATTCGTGCTAGGGGCGGAGGACTCGTACACGGCACAGGTCGTGTGAAGCCCAACGGTGCCCTGAAGCGCAATGACACCGTCAAGGACTCGAGGAAGAAGACTCCCGACGCGCCTACGGGCCCGGTCGAGCCATCCCTCGTTCGTCCTGCGGGGCCTGTTCGCCACCGCACCGTCATAGACCAGTCGCCCGTCCCCCTCTACTGCTCCGACGAGTGTCGCCTCGCGGACCTGCAGATGTCGCACGGCGCAATTGGCATCGACTACAACCCCGACCGGTGTATGTCACCCACCCTGCCGCCTGTTCCTCACAATTCCTTCACCGACTTCTCTGCCCCGGAGGAGAGCGACTCTGGGAGCGGCGCGTCCTTCGACTCGCAGTCCTCCATTGCGTCGTCTCCTCCGGTGACCCAGACGAGGTCCAACCCCATCCCCAAGGGCTATGCCGCACTCGCTCGTCTGTTCCCTGACCTCCCTCCGCCGCCTCCGCCCGCGCCCATCACGCGGCGCGACAGCGGTGACTCTGATGTTTCCATTAACCAGAACTACCAGACCGGCAACATGATGGCAGCACGGCGTATCAACGCCGCCCTCAGCCAAGGCCGGCCGAAGAAGGGTTCGCAGTTCGGTTCCGGGTCGAAGGACAGCAAGCCCGTCCCTGGCTGGACTGACGGCTCGCAGGCATGGCGCGCGAGCGTTTACAACCTCACCTCCCCCACGGAGCTGAACAAGCCTATCTCCGCGGAACGCGCGAAGGACGCATACAAGGGGTTCGTCGCGAGCTCGCACAGGTCGCAAAGCGGTGTCTACTCGACCCTGAGCGAGGCGATGCCCACGTTCGACAGCTCTTCCTCTGCAGCGTCGCTCCCAGCGCACACCGCCAAGGCCTCGGCTTCCGTCGCCCGCTCGCAGTCTGCTGCGGAGGACCTGTACAGCAAGTACCCGCTCTTCGCTCGTAGGTCCGACTCGCGCAGCTCCCTCGCGGGCAGCCCTGGCCCGGGATTGTCTACCTCGCCGACCGGCTCCACTCGTTCACTCCCTGTCTCTACTGCGCCGCGGCGGAAGGAGTACTCGCTCGTGAAGCCGGGCGCAGAGGGTCGCCTCTTGGTTCCCGATATCAAGATGTCGCGTGTGCCGTCGAACCTCACCGTGTCGAGCGATGCCAGCTCCAGCTTGAGCAGCTATGCCGGTGGCTACTACGGGGGCAGTAGCCGGAAGCGCAGTCCCTTGAGCAGGCAGAACAGCGACGCGAGTATGGAGAGTGCGGACAGCAGGGCCACGGAGGAGGCCGATGAGACGATGCGCCAGTGGCCATCGTCGCCTGTCTCTGGGACGCCGAGCTCGAAAGTTCCTAGTGAGTGGCTTGCACTGTTGTCTGCTCAGTGCAAGGAAATTGACGTGTCGTTTGCAGCACGCTCGTGGAGCTATTCCGACGATACGATGACATACCCCATTCTGCGGATTCCCAGGAAGGAGAAGCGCGTCGAGCGTCGTGTCGTTGACGGTCAGGAGCGCGATGTTGAAGTCGAGGTGGAAGTGGAGGACCCCCGCAAATGCCTCTTCCTGTTCGCTGGCAGTCGCTAGTCGCTGCCACCGTCCTTCGTCCCTTCCCTCTTGCATATCCTTACAGCCGCCTACCTTACCCACCTCTAACGACCTCTACACACGTCTCCTCGCATCATCGCATTTGCATCGCACTCATACCCACACGCTCACGCCGATACCTCACGACGACATACCCTCACGACGCCCGCAACCTGACTTATTCCTCATATCCTCACCTTGCTCGCCTCTCGCACACGCTCTCCTCGCACTTTCATACTTTACTACGCGCCCCCAGTCGCACCCGTCGTCTCGTTCCTCGTCTGCGGTCTTCAGCCGTCCCATGTCGCGTCCAACCACGACACGTCCCCTGCATACCATATCATCCGCACACATTGCCTACTCTCGCGACCGTCTCGCGGCGCACAAAATGTCAAATATCCGCCTGTGTACCATATGTACGATATCGCGTTGGCTGTCTCCCGGGACCTTGTCTCATCGCTGTCATGTTTGTCTGTACTTGTACCACTTCGCCATCCTTATCATCATCCTCACAATCCGTCGACCTCACGCATTTCACGCCTCACGCTACCTTACGATTCATGGACCGCGGTCCATTCTAACGACTCCGTCGCTCTCTGGCATTCATTCTCCGTCATTTCTTCCATGACCCACTTGTGTACACTACTGCATCTGTGCTTTCTTTTCTTCCTTTCCTCTCGGTTTTGGGCTGTACGTCTTTCGCATGGGTAATGGGGGCGCTCACGGTTGGGACTCGGTGTTTATTCTTTCAAATCCTTTCGCATTCTTTGTTTACCACGCGTGTAGTTTAGCTGCTGTGCCATAGTTTCGCCTCTCCACAATGTCGGACCTACGCAACACAATCGTCAATGCATGTTTGGGCTCCATGAATCTCTCCAATCATTGTGGCTCCTGGCCTCTGGTGTGACCGCTGAGATGTTCGCTGAGATGCAAGCCGTTCCTAGCCGTTCGCGCCTTGTTTCACATTGGTGAGTCCTTTTGTGATGCGCACTGCGTCCTAACTCGCCAGGTCTGGGCTTGCGGTCGATCTTGATTCTTTGCGAACCTGTCTGATTGCCTGCCACCAGCATTTCCGGTCATATCTATAATCTCTGCATTCCCCAGCAAACAAGAATACTGCCAAGGTGACTGACTAACTACTTGACAAAAACGCTGCCCACTCGCGTCTAAGAGGCCTTGTTCATGCATCGACCGACTCGGTCGAGACCGTTCGGCTCCAGCTCTAGCGTATACTATGACCGTCACTAGCTATAGCACCGACGCAGAGGTCCCGATTCCCAATGGTGGACAGCGCATTCCTTGTCTCTATTCTCTCGCCCAATTGTCTTCTCCATATTTCACCTACGGTATACGGTAAGGAACATGCCAAGTACTCGTACTAAGTAGCACTGCTCGAGGTCTTCCGAATCGCATCATGCGGCCCACCCGTCCTCGTATCGCTATCGCCTTGGTCGTCGCGTGTCGGTGGACGATCAAATCACCGCTCCGCTCTGAGACTGCGTCCCGGGCGGAGCGGCGAGCCATGGCCTATGGCCTGTGGCCTGTTTCTGTTTTTATTATCCAAGTCGTTTATTATCGCGGCCGACGCATATATGGGAATAGTCCGCCCCCTCCACCCCACCCCAGATCGCCAATCGCGCTCTCGAGTCTCGACCGCCATGGAATAGTAGGCCTCAAGATTCGAGATTCGAGAAAAAGAGGGAGGCGGCTTTGTGGCTTCCTTATATGCATATTGCATTGCGGCGAGACGACGATGAGAAGTATGTATTGTTCTGATGGTGGTAACGCCGCAGCGGGGGGAGCCTGAGCGGACTGTCGCTGAGCAACGCTGGCATTGGTAGACTCGATACCGTCCGTCTTGGTCTGGCGGTCTCGGATAGCTGCATCCAGATCTTGCAGGACACGAGACAGACAGACAGACGGCGTGCGCTGTTCGTTTGCGCGCGGGCGGTGGTTCGGACGCGGTGCGAGTTCTGTTGTTCTCCTTGATTCGAAGTCTGACGTGGGCCTCTATCTAGCTCTATCTGCCTTCTGGTCTGGCGATGCACAAGATGGGATCTCTTGTTCGCGTGCGGCTGGCGACGACGGGGCGCTCGAGGGACGTGCTGTATTTATTATTATTCGCGTTCGCCCGACTGTCGCACGTACTGATGGACGGATGGTTATCTGAATGTACATCAACGTCCGACGTCGAACAGAGACGGTTGCGCCGTGCGACTGTTTCACTACTTCTTGGGAAGGTTCTGGCGAGTGGCTTGATGTGTGCTGACGTGGCGACGTTCGACTGCAGCTGCCGCCGGTGAATTGTGGAAGTGCTGAGTAGGCACGCGGACGGACGACGACGTGCCGACGTGTTCTGGGGCGACCGATAATTCGTTGGTGATCATTGGCCGTGGGGGGAACCCCGGGAACAGCACCTGGCGATCGGGGAGATGGCATCGGCGAAGACGAGATTGGGGAGTTGTCACCGGGACGAGAAGATAGGTAATTGTGCGTGACACGGGCATGCAGTGACTCGTGTTGTTCTCCGAGAGTTGTTCAATTGTGAACGATTGAACCCCGGGGGGATATAGACAGGGGGACGTGCGATAGGTTGTGAATGGATGGTCTGCGCTGCTCTGGACTCGGGGCAGCTTCGGGCGCGGGGGACTGACGGACTGTGCAGCGGGGAAACGTGACCGGGTTGAATGGGATGACGTAGGCGGGGATGTCTGCGACTGACTTCTCGTGAACGAACAGGGCCTTCGATGACCCGTCCTGCCCGATTTGCTACCTGCTTCTCCTCTTTTTCCTGCGACGTCTCGGGACGCTCAGCCACAGGGCCCAGACCGTGACATCACTCTCCCAAGAAAAGCATTCCACCCCCCTTAACGGTCCTCCGACTCGACCAGCAGTTCAACACAGCTACCCATTCTTCATCATCCCATGTCCGAACATCGAGCGAGCGACACACACGTTCGTCCGCCACTGCAGTTCTGACATGACCGCTATCCCCCAGTACACGTTCGCACAGGACTTCCCGCGATCTAATCTGCCATCGGGTCAGATCTCCTTGTCGTGTGTGTCCTTGCTGCTCCAGCGGGCTTCATTGTCCACTTCTGTCCCCCATAGAAACACCGCGCACGTCGGCGAGCCCAGATCTCTACTCGGCTGACTTGAGTCGTGCGCCCCGTTCTCATGTTCCTTGAGAACTCTTCTCGCTATTGCGAACCGCGCCAGGTATCTATCGAGAAGCCGCAATGCAATGCATTCCAATCTTACGCTCCTAGTCTATACACATGCTGCATTGGCTGCGATAGCGAACGGCCTAGTCGCCAATACCCCACAATGCAAACCCGGCCCCTCACTGCGAGGTCCATTGTCTTGTATGAATGACAGATCCGACGGGAAGCCTTCGGTCAGCTGCCGGCTGCTGCCCCCAAGCCAGTAGGCCTGCGGCCGCGCGTTCGATGTGCATCGATACTCTCATATCACGAGTCGACTATTCATAACATGTCGCACTGGACCACGGATCGTGACCTGCGCGGCGAAAGCAGACGCCAGAGTCTCGAACTCGAACCCCCAAAAGGCATATGCCTGCATGTCCTGGACGCGCACGGATGACTGAGCTCGCCATCGCAGGCAATGCTTCGTTCCCAGTCCGTCGCACGCCTTTACGGATGCTGTGGAGCTCGGCACGCTTCGATGGGATTCTCGACTGCCTCTCGCATGCCAGCGCGCGACGCCCCATTCGAACGGTGGCTTCCCACTTGCCTCCTTCGACGCGTGCACGGGGCCTCGTGACCTGCCTCGGATCCGCGATAGTGATACCGATCTGTGTGTATACGCCAGGCCAAGCGACTTCGGTCTGTCAGGACGCGGGAAGGGCATATGGATGTGTGTGACATTGGGGGTCTGTCGCTCTCAGGAGAGAGAGACACGGCGTGTTCGCAATTGCCCTGTGTGCCGACGTGCGCCCGAGTATCTGCTCTCCGAGCACTAGAAGCCCCTTGTGTAAATACGCTGCTGGCACAGCCTGTCGTGCGGCCTTCGAAGAACCCCTCGGCACAGGGGGGGACGCCAGGTCTGACTGCCCAGCCAACCCCTGGGCGGCAGCCAATCCAGCCACGTCCATCATGAACTGCCTTCTTCTCCATTGATTCATTCCTTCCTTCCCCGCGTTCTCATACGTAAAATAGTCGCGTAACATCCCGTTTTTCATATTCCTCACACCGTCTTCTCTTCCAGACGCCGGCGACCCCGCTACCCCAGGATGTGCGCTACTGCGCACCATGCACCGTGCACCGTGCGCGCGCGCCGCTTCGCTGATCGTTACGTAGCGCCAGCTGACGGGTGCGGAGAGACGCCTGCGGCGGCTCGTCTGCGTCCGCGGACTGGTGATAATTTGAATAAGTACGTGACAGAATTTGGCGGGAGCTTCGCGCTGCTGGTTGACCGCGGGCGATCACACGGCATACCGTAAGTCGTGATGGGCACCCTACATTGGCTCTATACGAAGACGGACTCCTCCTGAGTGCGAATGCGGGGCGGCGCCGTCGGACATCTCGGTGGATCCTGATCAGCGTGTGCCGCGCAGAGACAGGCCTCTGTCCGCCGGGTCCGTGGTCCGTGTCCGTCGTCGTGATCGTGGTGAGGGTTTCGGTGCTTGCGCAGTTCTGACAGGTGAAACCTGTGATCACTGCACAGAGCAGTAGGCCGTTTCCGCCGAATTGCATAGCGCAGTGATAGACTGAGACAAAGGGGCAGCTCTAGAAGGTGAGTGTGCGGCGTGTACGCGTTGTACGGCGTGCGTTGTGAGCCATTTCCGTCGTACATGTTGTCGCACACTGGCACAAGGTTGTCACCGTGACGATTGCCCCGCATTACCCCAGGCGGAGGAGGGGTGGCATCGTGGAGAGCGTGCTATTTCCGTCTGGGAGCCAGGGCAAGGCACTTTCGAACACGTGGGTAAGTGAATGTTTGGAACGTCGTTTTATTTGACGTGCGCCCACATGGTGCCTGCGCGGGAGGGCGGCACATACACAAGGTGAGCTGTGACATTCGCGGTGTACAGGGGGCGTGGGCCCAGAAGAGGGTTGGACACTTTCATGCTTCCGCGAATTCGTCAAGTTGGTGGAGCTATAGAGAAAGGTCGCATTCTCGTCGTACACTATGTCCGCAACATCAGGATCTCAATAGCGGCGTTGCCGCTGATACGGATCGGCGCGCCAGGCCACTCGACTCTCACAGAGCGCGTGCGTGTATCAGAGCCATTCAAGGGAATCCCGCATACAGAACCGTGCGAGGCCGGCGCGGATGCGTTCGTGTCCCCGCCAGACGTCGTGCGATATTGATGCGTGACCACTGGTGCGAAATCTCAGAGCGCGCTGACTGACCATCGGCGAATGTGACAACCACCCAGGCCGTGGAGCTCCTCGGACGGCGCGTCGCAAGTAGACTCAAAGTTTGGGTGGTACGGGCGGCGTTTCATCCGCATCTATCCGGGTACGGTCGAACTTTCGTCGTCGTCGAGAAGTGCGGGCAGATGCTAGTGGTCGAGAGAAGTGACTTTGAATTCCGGATTATGGGCGGCACGTCCATGGGCAAAATCGAGGCCAAGTGAGAAACGGAGCGTTCTCGTCGGGGTGTAGCAGAGGCGCGGCTTAGCGTGAGTGTCGTATTGTGGTTTCTAGATGTTTTGAATCCCCATTCAATTATTCAAGGCCCCGATGCTTTCTATCATTCGAACATCCTCATGCTCGGAACAGCAATCGACGTCGAGTCGTCCTAGTCTCGATCGCTCTCGACGTTTTCGACACTCGTCCGGATCACGTCCTCCACGGTCTTTCTCCCAGGATTATTTATAACGGGCGTTATCCCCCCTGCAGGAACGCCGACAAGTGAATTGCTCGAATGGACGTCCAGTCGCGAAAAAGCGACATGTCCTTTGTTCGCGTCTTTTTTCAGTTGCAGCGTCCGGATCCCTGCTGACCCATCATGGCCCTGGCCCTGCCGCTGGACAACGCCCGCCGCAATTAGCTAGACTGCGAGCGCGGAACAAGTCGTGCCGCCGGCTGTCCATCTGACTGTGACCACCCAGCAACGTATGCGTCAATGTCACTCTGTCAGAAAGGACCATCCTGGTACGGGGTTCCTGCGATCACAGGACGGTGTTCTTCATTTCATATACTTGAGCGGGGAGCCGCGTCGGGGACTCTGACGCCCCGCACAGATGAGCCACAGATGCCATCACCAACTTCCCCGCATCGGGCATCGCGAACGTCGGCGGTTGCTGTCAAGGCGAGTGCAATTATTGAATGCGATAATGCGATTCCTCCACTTTGTCTCCTATTTGTCTTTGAACGCTCCGGCGAACCCCTGGCCTGGTTGTTCCTGAGGCCTGAGCTGCCATGAAGCTCAATTGCTCCACTTTATGATCCAGACAGCTCGGAGACACACTTAATGTTACTCGCGTCAAAGCTATTGGGTATGGAATTGCGGTTCGCGCTCCTCCCGGCCCCGATTGCACTCGGGCACGGTGTCGTGTCTTGCTTCTTTGTTGGGTGAGTGTGGTAATGTGGCGAGACAAATTGGCTGGTCAGCAGGTATGATGTGACTCGGAGGACTTTCCTTTGCGAGTCTTGGGATTGCACAGTTGTAACTTAATGGCGATACTGTCCGCCTCGAGGTGTCCTTAGCACACGGTAACCCGATGCTATTCCATCCTTGTCAGCTCCAGGAGCGGGAAGAGATCCGGAACAGCCTCAAGCTGACGTCTGATCCTCGGTGCTGGGAGCACCTCGCAGTGGCTCACACCACCTGTCTCTTCTGAGTTCGTCAGGCAACCGTCAGCCCAGCCAGTCACGCATTTATCCGAGCTATATCCCTGCACATTGTTGGTATGTCCTGAGGTGTCTCAATCACCATTGATCCGGTGTACACTGATCATGATGGAAGGTATGCACGGGATACTGCATCTCCGAGGTATCGTGACCCGGGCTTGTGACTGTATCTGGTACACGTTCTTACCATAATCGCTGCCGCGGATACACCCGAACACTGCCTCATATGTTGCCATTGGTATCCGCGCGTCAGGATCTTGCCGATTGCTAGTCAGTGGGTCCACCTTCCAATCCGCTGCTGCTGACATGTACAGGCAAACTTTGACGACCCGTCATACTGCTTCGATAACGCGCACTAGCGTAAAGTCAACGTGGCGTGACGGTGTACCTTTCTATATCCTTCTGCTATACTGATGCGTCCTTCATGTTAACTTCGGCTATATGATACTAGCACCAGATTCCATGACGGGTCAGAATAATCTTATCACACCACAACTCGATTTACCTCGATAAGCTCGTATGAACGCTGAACTGACGGAATGTGTCGCCTGCAAACGGCTCGTTTCTCCGACGTTATACCTCTGCTGCAGGAGCTTGTAGTAAGCCTGTTATCTTGCCATCCCGGTACAAAGCAGACGAGGACAAAACATCCGCATCTAGACATCGCGCATAACCGCTATAGGGACCGTTTGACCGAGGTGCGGAAGGGTCAGCCCGGGTCTTTAGGTCATCTGTTCTCGATATTTGGCGCTGCGGTAATGCCTCCCCCGATCTACACTACTCAGCCAAGCCTCCCGATGGGTCAAACGAGAATCACTCAGTGGGCTCTCATAACGAAGGGCCAGGCTGTCCCTCCTGGAGCTTTTACGGTACGGTGGAACGAGTCTCCTTCAGGAGTTGCCCCAAGGAAGTTTATACAATGCTGGACTAGTGTGTTACAGTGGCATTGGCAGAGATCCCGAGTGGAGCTCAGGAAAGCTAAAGCTAAGGTGAGACATGTCTTCTCACAGCCGCCACATATGGCTAGATGCGCAGACAAGCTATTAAGCAACTGTAAGCATAATGCTCCGCAGAGAACCTCGGTCAGTATTGAGATGACTCTGTGCTAGGCTGACTGCATGAATGACGTAAGGTATTCCTCAGGCGATTCTTTGGACCAAGCTAGCGCTACTGATTGGTGGCTGTTCAATGGTGTGCGTGCGAAGGTCAGTCCATGAATTGCTGTCTATCGATCGGTTGAAAGGTGTCTTGCAGCATACGCGCACATACGCATCTCGAGACCGGTTTCGGTCCGTGTCCATTCGGACCTGAAGCCCGCGCAAGAGGATCATTCTAAGGAATGTCACCGGCCTTATGGTGTCCCATTTCACTGTATATCCACGTACAACCCGACGATCCTCGGAGTTTGTCCACGAGCCGACATGACGGGACTTAGGCTTGTAGGAACAACTTTCCGGAACATATCAACATCGTATGCTGTATGCCGTGGTGGAACTCGGGACGGATCATTGCTAGTGACTCTATCACACTATTCGGACCGTTGCAGCTTCGCAAGGTGGGCGAGCTGACGAAGTAGCCTATTTTTGACGACGGTCCGGGAAATTCGCAGATCGTCTATTCTGGTCCTCCATTACTAGGAAACTTGAACTCGGCCCGAGCTGAGTCTGTCTTGGAAACTGGAGAAGTGTTGATCTCTCTTAAGAGCATACACACCTAGTATTCTACTGCGATCGGAGTAAACACATATAGTAAACTTCTGTCGAGACCCTCCGGCCTATAGTTGCGTCGGTGACATCATTTTAACGCTAAAGCCACCACTGGTCAGAAGCGAGGATAAACTTCTCTTTCGGTATGCAATAGTCCCTTCAATGTTTCTGGACAGTTCGACTGCTGCTTGCACAAAGCAAATTATCTATATTCCTTTTCTTGATCCAGTGCGTGTCGCATGCGCCACCGACGCGATCGTGATGTGACAGGACGCGTCGTATGGTGTCACTCTGTCGTAAGTCACGCTTTGGCCCTTTCGATACTGCGAAATTCTCGTACTTACGAGAAGTAGCAGCCTTATGCAAGTACGTTGTCCAGTGCATATGTAACATAACGAGGACGGTGGGCTAGGTAAAAATTCATTTGTTCGGTGCAAAGCATGATATCCTGAAATCAAAGTCATGTCGTTCCAGCAGTCCTTTATCGCAGAAGAGCACAAATGCATACATGCTTGAAAGTCCCTGAACTCTTGGCCATAATTCTCGAGTGGGCCTTCTGTACTGATGCAGAACTCGGCCCTCCAACACTGGCAAGACTCGCGCGGACGTGTCGTCTGTTTCAGGATGCAGCGCTTGATATTCTCTGGCGTACACAGACAACCATGTCGCCGCTCATCAAATTGTTGCCTGAGCATTTATGGGTCGAGGAGGGATATCTCAGTGGGGAAAGAGCAGTGGTAAGCATTCTCCTGCGCAACTCGTGACTCTCCAACAGGCTTACCACAGTTGCCAGACGCTGATCCAGGCGCCACAACCTGCTGATTGGACCCGTTTCCTCAATTATGCAGCCCGCATCAAGCAATTCGCTTATTATCATCCCGCATTTAAGTCTAGTGACCACTTGAGGCAAGTTCAACCAAGTTCATACGGTCTGTTGCTCCAGCATCGTCCATCCGGACACTTTTTCCCCAATCTTCGTCAGTTCGAATGGCGACAGACTTCCGCGGACATAGTGAACAGTGTGGCTCATCTACTCCTCCTAATGGACCCGAAGGTGTCTAATATGTCAGTGCACATATCCGATAGCCTCGGAGGGGACATTGGTCTCCTCGCTGAAGTCGAGCATGCATTAGAAGATTTCGGCCAACGCTGCAAATTCCTCGAGCATATCATGTTCGTTTCCCCTTCAATCCCTATGTTTACAGCACTGGTTTCGAATATTATTCTTCGTCACAATCATCTTCATACTGTCTACATCTTCCAACATTCTCATACCCCAATATCGCATGAGGCATTGATGCACCTTGCACGCCTCTCGACACTCAAGAAGTTCGCTATTCGTATTGACAATTTTCCTGGTTCTATTGACGCCCTCTGTTCTGCCCTGGGCACGTCAGACATTATCTTCCCTGCACTACAATACTTGGTGGTTTATTCAACCACTTTAGGTGCTTTCGGTTCCTTGATGGACATATTACAAACTCGATGTCTAGAGCGACTGGATATCCTGGTCTCTCCAGCACCTACCGCTTTGGAAGTCAAAGCTTTCACGACTAGACTAGCTCAACCTCACTACCAAGCATTGATGACTACGATTACTCTCACTGCTGGTAATGGAAGTCCCCGCGGTCAAGATGATTATGTCATAACAAGCGACGTCTTGAAGCCGCTCCTCTCCCTCCCAAGAATACGCGAATGCAAATTGGCGATGCGCTGCCCTCTCCAGCTTGACAACGCATTCCTAAATGACCTTGCTCTGGCTTGGCCAGAACTCCGGGAGCTCGAACTGGAGCCTGGATGGCGAAGAGATACGGGTACTCCAGGAATCACGTTGAGAGGACTCATACCGCTCGTCCAACACTGTCCCGATTTGATCAATCTTTGTCTCGCGTTCGACACCGACGTATCCGAATTGAGGGAGATATACGAAGAGAAGCGGCCAGGAGAAGGGTTTTCCAATCCATGGATCAAGGGACTCTCAGTGGCCACTTCAAGAGCGCAGCATCTCGATGAAGATGACACAGTTATCCTGGCTGGCTTCCTCTCGGATCTCTTCCCTAATTTGCAGGCCATCTACTCGTTGTGGAGCTGGCGCCACGAGGTATTAGTTGATGCACAAGAAGACGCTGCCGACAACAATGAAGCAAAACAGTGGAGAGTCGTGCAGGAGCTGGCCAGGGAGATGGGGCGGATTCGGAGGCAGGAAAGGCGCTGGCGGACCAAACTCTCCCAGATCCAGGCTGCGAAGCAGGAGGACATGGCCGTAGAGCAGTTGAATAAAGCATGACCACATCTAGTGTCTGCCATCAGACTTCAGGTGGGTTGAATTTGGTTTGACCTTTGCGTGTCTCTAGATGCATATATCCAGATGCTTTCTGCCGTACGCAAACTCTACATTGTTACCTTGCAGAGAGGAGGACGGTAACAATATTGATCCAGGCGCATCTATAGCTTGCCCTTGTACTCAAGAAGTTGCAAGAATGACTTCAGAACTTAGCTACTAACGCCCATTTGGAATCGAATGTGGACTTTTTTCGAAAGTATATTCTATGTACATCCGTTTTATACCGCTTCACAAGCAACAAAATCTCATTAAAATCCGTCGCATGTTCTCTGATGATCGTTCCGTTCTCTCTGATTCGCCTGCTAATTGCGCTGTACGGCCGTGATCAGACATCGTTCACAAGGTACGTATATTGACTACAAAAGGTCTTTGGTCCATAAGTTCCTGCTCCTCATCGGCAATACTCAAGCCGCGCCTACACTAATCACTTTTTGGACAACCAGCTTTTCTTATTATAGGACAAGCGACGAGGACTGATACAGGATTGATGCGACAAAGAGCAAAAGACCAGGATAAGCGTGAGAAGCGTGAGAGGGCAAGGCTGACGAATGTTGTTGGCTAGACGATCTATCTATTGCACTCATACTATACGAGGGAGTAGAGGAAGTTGCCGCAGTAGAGGTCACCAAAAATTCGGTGACGGTACTTGACGTTGGTGCAATCTGCGCCGTGGCTGTCAAATGATAACACATTATTTGGGTCAAAGAGCACTCATGGACCTGAAACCCACACGTACTTGAGAATACACCGCCGTTTTTGGAAGCTGAAGACACTACTTTATCAAGTATAACAGAGGCATTGCTCGGTACCGTCGAAAGGAAGCCTATTCGAGGGGGGTCGACTGAGGGATTTGTCAAATTGCCATAATAAAATGCGACCATGTTGGACTTCAGAAATGGGTCACCGAGGCTCCAACTGAACAGAGCACTAAAACTGGGAGGATCAGTCGAGACTATCCTGTTCGCAACGCATGTTGATGCATTTCCCGCCTCTTGTTGTGTGATGAAATCGCGCGGGTCAACTGGGAACATTTTGCCACCGATCTGGAATGCGAGTGTGTGCGCACTGTCACAGGGCAAAGTGGGCTCTGTTCCTGAGTCAGCCGCGTATGCGGGTGAAACAGAAGTCAGGACATTGTTAATGACGTCTTGAGGACCTCGGATGAGAGAATTGCCCTGCAGAGAACCCGTTTAATGTTTAAGATTCAAAATGGTAATTTCAAACGTACGCTGTCGATCAGTGCTGAGATGAACGAGGTAGATACGCCACTTGGTTCTATCGTGGAATTGGCGAGTTGCTTGCCGTCCAAAAACACGTTTTGAATAGGAACCTCCCACCGTCTAAGCAAGTTATCGTCATTCGTACCAAACAGAGGCTGGAGCAAGTATCAGGCGGTACTCACAATGGGTAGATTTCATTCGCGGCAAAAGTTGGGGCATTTAAACCACCATCGGCGGGTGTATACAGGCGAACAGGCACCCAGGTGATGGACGAGTTGTCAACACCCGCTGGCAACTCACCAACAGTGATCTCGCCATTGCCGCTCACGTCGATCGTGTCTCGCTGCAAAGTAATCTACGGCAAATCTTCAATGCCAGGTTTATGATTCCCGGTACCGGCCCGACTTACTGAAAACAAAGGCTGATCTATCACTCCGGATGCTACCAATCGTGATACGAATGGCCCGTAGGCGTTGATATTGGATACCAAGTCATCCGAAGTAGACGGACTGTCGAACTGTACAATATTCAATATTGACGTCCCCTATAGAAATTTGAATAAAGAATTACCTCCTTATTGATTACTTGGCTCTGGACGGAACTGTATAAGATAAAAAAAGATGAAGAGACATCCTTCGTCGCCTCTGGCTAAGACTCACCTTTCGGCAGGAAACCCGAGGCCTATGATGCCAGCACCTCCGTTCAAAACTGCCGAGTTGTCAGTGTCGTTGACAGCTGCAAAAGGCTGCTCTGGAAGAGATAGACCAGCCAGCGTGACATTGTCCAGACCAATAGGACCAGCAGCGAAGGTCCCAGACGTCGAATCTCCGTAGGTCAGGTTAACGCTTGTACCAATGGGCTGGAAGGCTGCCATTGAGTAGGCCGTGGCATTCGACTGCCGACAAACGGAAGTTTGACATTGGGTTGACATAACCCATAGGTCACTCGAGCCAGTGTCTATCAGTGAAGGCTGTCAGGACTTTATGTGAATCTCCCTCGACAATACAAAATACGTGCCCAAATTTACAGCCGTGGTGGTGTTTCCCACCGTAATAGCGACAGTATATACCCTAACATACCGCGCTCATTAACCGGGCGATCGAACTCGGCGAGTATACAGGATCTGCACGTACATGTCGGCGAAGTCCCCCAAACCCACAGACCCAGCAAGCAACTCCTCAACGTTCCGCTCGGCCACCTTCCGGCTCTGCAGAGGCAAGCTAATGCCTCTCACGCGTTCACTGTGCTTCGCATTCGAAACGACCCGGTCGCTCGAGGGCCATACCGGCAGCGCAGAGGCCAGGGAAGGCAGAATAAGAAGCAGCCCCGTATACAGACCGGCCGTATACATCTTGAATCGTCAAAGAAAGACAAGAAAGCGACCTGCGCAGATGGTAAAGACGACTGTCGTGGGCCTGCCGGTCGTCTTCGCGCAGCGAAGGGACAGGGAAGGTCGACTTGTCTTACAGTCCGCATACTTGTCGGCAAGCTGGTTGCTATCATTACTGCAATCAATGATCTTCTCGAGACACGATAGTCAACCAATGACAGTAGAGTTCCTCGTACGCTGCGGCTGCGCAGCGATGCACAGCATACGTACGCTGGTGAGACCCATTCATGAGACTTGAGCGCGTCCACCAGTGGAAGATGTCGTGAAGCGGTCCGCGCTCAATCATTGGACCGTGATCAATTATCATCAATGTTCAGCGTTCGCATCTTGCAAAACGCTCCGTGGTAGTGACACATTCGGAAATCCTTCATACAATTCGTTGTTGACTGCCTAGGTATAACGTACAACTACGATTACAATATCGTCGCGCAAGACACTCAATGGGGTCGACCGTATTCACCAACCGGACTAATAGAACAACATCCGTCAATATTGTACTTCGCTGAGTAAGGCAAGCGAACATACCTTTTCCTCCTGGCCGCGCTCGACCATGCCCTGGTTGCGCGTGGCTTTACCTGTCAACTCTTGCAAGTCCCCTAGGAATCGTCAAAAGTCAGGAACAAATCTTATGAATCCAGGAGCAAGATACTTACCCTTGATGCGCTGACCCATGGATGGCTTGCCACCGGGGCCACCAGCGGCTCCGCCTTGGTTGTCGAAGTTGTTTTGGTCGTAGCCGCCCTGACCTTGACCCTGACCGCCTCGTCCACCCTGGGCACCGGCACCACCGAAGTCACCTCCGGTACCGTAGGTGTTACTGTCTGTGGTGTTACCAGCGGAGCCGGTGTTGCCGTAGTTGTCGCCGGGACCAGCATTCCACTGCTGACCTTGGCCCTGGCCACCCTGGTCCCACTGCTGGCCCTGGTCACCCTGGAAGCCACCTTGCTGTTGGAAGGAAGGGTCCTGGTAACCCTGGCCACTTTGGAAGCCCTGGTCACCCTGGAATCCCTGATCACCCTGGAAGCCTTGGTCGTCTCTCTCGCGGTGACGACGTTCTCCACCAAAGTTGTTACCGGCTGAGGCGAACGACAATGAGCAAGACCATCCTGACGCGACAATACTGCAGTACTTACAAGCGCCGTTTTGACCGTTCCAGTTGTCGTTCGGGGGGTTGCCGTAAGAGTTCATGATGAGAAAAGCAGAGAACGGGTATTAAAGTTGGAAGTGGTCGTGTAAAGTTATGCTTTGAGTTGGAAGATGAGTCGTGAGTTTGATGGTAATACACAGGAGGACAGCAGAGATTATATACCTTTAGGAGCTCAGAAACACGCGAGGTGGGGAAAGCTCCATGACGCAAGTGCGGAGGCCTGTGACGAGTGTAGGCTTGAAATTGGTATGGAGATCATGGGGCTAGTGGAGAGCGTGCAACTCGAGCCTTCGACTGTGACTCTGTCTTTGGTAGAGAGCTCCATCTAAGATGGATGTCGCAAACCGCAGTCGGATGTCGTAGTTCCACACAAGTACCATCCGCCGAGACTGGGGCGATGGCAGCTCTGCACTTCTCGCCGTCTCCAAGAGCTGGGAGCTGTGAGGTAACTATCTCACCTTCCTTTCCGGGAAGCATCCTCCGTCACTCACGTGATGACACAGCGGCGCGTCCGCAATATTTGCAGCTTTGGAGGCGCTGTGGTTTCTTGCAGTTATTGACTCAGTCAGGTCAAGTTCGTGCGACTTACCTACTCTCAAATTCTGTCAAGACAGGTCACACTGATTGAGGTGAACCGTGAATCACGGTGATATGCACGAACTGATACTCATGTATCCTGTCGCTCAGGGATTTATGTCGTTGTTCACGCAGCGGCGTGGGATCAGCGACATTGATATTGTGACCGTTCTGTTATGGTATGCTTCAGGTCAGTATAGCTTTGAGGAATAGGAATTGACCGAGTGAATTCTTCTTTCAGTGGTCAATAGCTGCGATATCTTGAATATTAGTCGATCCCGTTGGTACGAGCGACTCTGAGGTATGTGGTAATACAAGTTCGGTCGTTGCTCTCTTGATACGTATGTTCGTTGGCTATGGTATCCCTTTTGAGAGATACCATAGAGAATATACCGTCGGACATCGTGCGTCTCTCACAACAACCAGTGCTTTGCAATGCCTTGTATCTGTGATATTCAGCTGCCATAGTCTGTCTGTAGCTGAGGCGACTGAAAGCTGTCACATATGGCTAATGCTTCTTCTCTCGCAGTTCCATACATTATCCTACGCAACGCGGTTAGCTAATGGCAAGTGCTCCATCCATCTCGGAGCAGAATATTCAAGACGAGGACGACCGGCCTGCTGATCCCACTTATCTTGCACACTTCTCAGAGCATCTTAATCATGTCCACTCTCACATTACTGGAAGAGATGAGCATGGCGCGCTACCGCCCTCTTTCTTTCCTCCTCGAGCATTCTGGACCAGCGCAGAAAAAGAGGCATTCTTCCATGGGCTCGCTATCCACTCGCGTCTCCGGCCGGACCTGATCGCAGAGGACATAAAAACAAAAACTATGGTGGATGTTTGTGTTTATCTCCACGCACTCGAAGAGGGTGCTCGTGCCACACCTGTTCACTACAGGAAAGACATGCCTATTGCAATGGAAGTGTCTGACCGCTGGGTCGTACTCGAAGAGGGGAAGGCGCTTGCTCTGGAAAAAGAAGAGCCGGAACGGGAGCAGAAAGCTCTGCAGGACAAGCGCGATGAGGAGGTCGCGTCGCGTAAGCTCGCACTGCGTGCCCGGAAGCGCCGAGCGCGGACGGGGTCCCATGAGCGCGATCGGGACGGGGAGAAGGACAGGCGGGAGTCGCTCCGATCGTGGTTGAGCGAGAAGAAAGAAGACTGGAAGGTGGAGGATGCTCTACGTGCGTTGGATCTGCCCACGTTGAAGGCGATGGACCGAATGTTGAGACAGCGTGATGAGGCGAGGTCGGCGGACGAGTTGCAGGAGGTCGAGAAAATGCAACGTGCAGCGTATGCGGCCGCAGAGGCAGTGCAGTTGGCTCATGGGGAGCAAGGCTCTTTCGAGGCTCAAGAACATTCTCCTGTCGGCGAGGAAGTCATTGATCCAGCTCTTCGCACAGAGTCTCGAGGTGGTCAGTCCATGCCCGCTGTCCCTGACCTCTCTCCTATCGCAAGTTCTGCCCAGCCTCCCCACATGTTACCTCATCCGCACTTCCAGCCATCTACCCCGCCGTTCCAGAGTGTGGATCTTCCCTCCCAAGTCCTAAATCCATCCACCCCACCAGTAGTCTGTAAGACACTCCCTGACGAGGGCACTCAGCCGGACGATACACAGCTGTCTCCTGCGGCGCGACGGAAGCTGCAGAAAAGGATGCACATGCGGAAGAAGAGAGCGGAGGCAAAAGGGGGCGTTGTGAATCCGACGACAGACAAATTGAAACCGGGGAAGAGAAGGACGGGCAGGAGTGTTAGTTTGCAGGAGAGTCATCAATCACCTCTTCAAACCCAAGAGAAGAAAACCGCGATCAATGGCACACAAGGTAGGAATAAGTGCTTGTGGGATGAGCTACGCGTCTAACGGAGCTTTCTACAGATTCAAGCTATTCTGTTCGAAAGAATGCCCAGCCAGATGTGGGATACTCGCAAGACGTGCAGAATACCGATGAAAATCACGAAAAACATGATGCAGGAGACCAGCCATCGGAGACGGAAGACGATGAGCCTAAACGCCGTTCTCGCGCCTCTGGAATTACACTTCCGTACAGGCTTGTTTCGAAGCTCCAATCTAAAGGGCTTGATGCGGACAAGCTGCACGAGGAGAGCCTTGGCTTGCTCCACCTGGGAGGGCTAGCGAAACTCATGCGGTGCGTCTCCACACCTTAACGCCTATTGATCATCATGGGCGCTCCTTAGCTTGTGGTGTTGGTGTCTTGAGATGGAGATCATTAGGGCTCATGCATACATTCTCTGGGTCAGGTTATACAACAAGTTACACGACGTCCCAGTGTCAGTTGGGACCCAGATCTCTGCGGAAGTTATCAGGCTTCTGCATGAACATGTGGTGAATTTCACGACACAGGTCATGCATCGGACAATCATCTCTAGAGAACAAGAACGGCTCGCCAAGATGAATACTAAGGCTTGGAGGTTGGGCGGGAAGCAGGTGCGTTGGCGGCTCGTCTCATGTTTATGTCCTATGAACATGAATGCGACTTGCGCATCAAATCACGGATGAAACTCACGACAAATTTGCCCCAGATCATCAACGCTACGAATGTCAACCATGCCTTAGCTATGATGGGATCTCAGAACTTCAGCAAGAGTGCGCATTTTGGAGGTTTATTGGAAAGACTCGGATTCGAGGCACAGGATGTCAGTGAAGTGGATGAAAGCGACGCGCCTGAAGATGAAGAAGGGCATGAGCGCCATCCAAAACGATCGCGTCATACTAAGCCTGCAGTTCGACCACGGGCTCGGAGCTCCTCATTGCGGTCAGAAGACGAGGATGAGGATGAGGATATCGGCGCTGACTACGAGGACGACGATACCAGCGAAGACGATGCTGACGTCGCGGACGAGGAGTCATTGGTGTCTTCGAGTCGTTCACTGCATCGCACCATCTTCGCTCCATTCATCCGACTACCATCGGACCTGAATTCAGGTTCTCTTTCTGGAGGTTCTAATCCTCTAGATGTATCCTCGTACATGCCTTGGCGACCATCATCAGCACCGGCGGAGCTTGTCGCGGATGGAGACCCCATGGAGGAAGAGACAGATGTGGAAGCGCTTCTAGAAGAGCTCCTCGAGGACGAAAAGCTCGACAAGCGGGATCACGCCATAGAAGAGATTTACGAGAAAGGCTTGTGGGCCAAGTTCTCCGCTTCTCGCTCTACACATACGGGTGAAGAGGAATCCGCCAGTATTCGTCGTGCCGGTCGCAAACGTAAGAGGGATGAGCTCGGAAGCGACGAAGATGACGCAGGAGACGAAGCACTCACCGACCAATTGTTGAGGTTCCATGAACCAGATCGGTTTGGACCTGTTAAAAGTCAGATCTACGTAGTAGACAGCGATTGAATTAGACTCGTTGCATCTAAAATCTAATGGTAAGTTGTGGACCTCGACAGTTGCACGTCCAGTCGCTGACTATAATGTGTTACGTCTAGTATCTAACAGAACTTCCACTGGCGTTTCTTAGTTCCATATATCTTGGATTCTACTCCCGTACGTTAGCTTCTGTCTCCTAATGTCCAGTGACTCTCGCTTAGCCTCACAATAATTGCGTTCTGTCTATGTGCTAATATTTGCCACATAGGACTGATCTCTATAGTACTCTAATTTGTCGTGGCTATGCAAAGTTCTATCAGCTACATATTCACATGTTTTATTAAAGGGCAGTGGTCAACTTTACTGCTTTCCTGGGGTGTCTTATGTGCCGCGTCTAAATCCGGATGGCTTTACTAATGTATCCCATACTATACATAATCACAGTACCATACGTTGACACAAGTCCGGGCACATATCTAATTACTCGTCTGAAAACAATCCTTGTATACGTCTCAATAGTCTAGAAGATACTCCAAAGAGACCTGGTGCTGAATTAGATGGAAGTTAGCAGATACAGAGCGTGGAAGAACACGTACTGTATGCTACACAATAAGTACTTCCATGCAAGTAAGTATTCATGAGCGAAGATCTGAGGAATATTAATTTCGTCAATTTCGACACCAATGATCAAAATCGGAGATTGCCGATCTTGTTGAACAGGGTCGCTTCTTCTCACGACCCCTATTGCCGCCCACCAGAGGAACATATTAATGTACGTCTACCTTCCTGCCATGTCCGTGTCGAGTCCCCCCATCAATTTTACCTGTCTATTTCAGCAGCCAAGTGTCGGGAAGACTGTGGTTATTTGTCATTGCGTCTCCGCCTTGTTTCGGCGCTCTGGTGCGTGCAGCAAGTTTGGGATCGTGGCCAAATCGTGGCCTCAGGCTGCAGTGATTCGAATCCGGCACGAGCGCAAATGCAACAAGGTCATTGTTTGATAGACCGTCTTGACTGATCTGACTCAAGGGGCATGAGGGACGTCGACGCAAGGCATCAGAGGTACATCGCAACACCATCTAGAATCGCACCATCTAGAATCGCATCCCAAGAGCTGCTGTGGTACTCAATCTCCTTTCCCTTCCTCCCCCCCTTCCGCGCAAGAGGTCAATAGCGAGAACTGTTCGCCTCTCAAACGCGGAATTTTGTCTGAGGCATCGTACGCCGCGAAGCTCATGGTGTCGCCATTCCCACCTCCGGCACATGGAGTGAATCCTGAGAACGCCACATCTTATTTCAAGTCCCCTGTGACCACACTTTTGGAGTCTATCGAAGATGACGCTGTCGACTACCTATCTCCGCATGACATTCTGGAAGCATACTGCGTATTGTCCGCTCGGATCAAGAATATTGCTGCGATGCTCTCTGACCAAGAATGCAACCTTCCAGCAGTACAGTATCTCAAGCAGAATGCAAAAGGGATCATTAAATGTGTAAGAAGGGATATTTGTCGCGCATTTATCGACCCTTTCTTGGAGGCTTCACATAGCACTTCAATTCCGAGCTATCTGAGGTCGTTTCCTCCGGAACCGTTTGACGACAAGATCAAATACGCAAAGGAGCTATCCCAGATTTCTCAACGTGCACTCCAACTCCTTTCGAGCATATATTATTTCCCCGCGTTGTCTTCGGCGTGTCCACGTAAGTATCGACGGTAATGCAATTCATGATATCAAAACTCATTGACGAAACGCAGATACAGACTTACTTGAGCTGTTGGATGACGTCCTTGCAATCGCAGTTGCTCCTTCGTTACCCACTCCGAACAGTACAAAAACACGCGCGCTGGCAATATGGGTCATGTCCAACATGCGACTGTCTGCGGCTTTCCTGTCCCAGAGAAAAGTTCAGTTGTTTTCAGCTATCAGGACGGTACTTACGAGCGGCGCGAATAATACATGTACATCAGATAGTCTTACGGTAAGCTTGATATCTGCCTACGTCGAGTGTTTGCGTTTACATGGTGTTGCCCCTGAAGGCACTTCACAACATTTTGGTCCTCAACCCGTCGACTTTCCTTGAGTCCTCACTCGAGACCTTGCCATCAGTTCTGGCTCTTTTAAAGTCGCCCTCCCCACTCATTCGATCTCAAGCAGCTCATACTATGAGTGGATATGCGCTCGCCTTTCTAACTAAGTCATCCGCTGTCGATGACATCTCTCGGAACGTTATCAAACATCACATCCACACATTCATAGACACACCCAAGTATCGCGCATCTCGTGCAGCTGATCAAAACGGTCATCTGGAAGACATTCTCATCGATGCTCTGCACTTGAAACACGTACAACCGGCTGGGCAGGGCCAGCCTTGGGCACTTATCGTCATCGCGTGTATCATCGTTCTCTCAGATGCAGATGTTTTTACGCACCCTCGCATTCTGAGGCTCGTCATAACTTCTCTCAATCATTCTGCGCACCACAAGCTCTCTATCGTCCGCATTCTTCATGCCTTTGTATGGAGATGTCTAGTGTGGGCTTTTGCTCGCATCAAAACGAGTGACACTCTGGAGGGCAATAACGACGCGCAGCCACCGGCACTAGATGTTAGGCATGCTGCGTTTCTTGTTGTGAAACAGGAGCGCCGAGGTGGTATAGGCCTTGCACTTATGAGGTGCTTATTATCCCCTTTGGGTGCTGGGATGTTTAACAGGGACGAGAGTGATCCATGCAAGGCTTTGACGGTGGTCAAGGACATGGTGCAAGACCCGGACGATCTTATCTATTTGGAAGGCAAAAAGGTTTTGGTAAAGCTGATCAGTGGGATTGGCTCTCCTCCGAGCCACATAGCAGGTGATAATTCAGATAGCGGGGACTGTTGGGACCGTACAATCGTTATGGAGTTATTCGACGGCACAGTGCTGAAGGCAGATGAGAAGCGGTTAGAGACCATTCTACCCCTCCTAGACCGACTCAGCATCGACGATGTGAGACAATTCGCCGAAACAGAAATCCTTCAGCATTGGGACGACCTGTTAAGTATTTGGATGATATGTGTTCGCAGAACAGTCCAAGAAATGCCATGCGCACCTGCAGTCCGTGTATGTTCTCCTGCCGTTCTGGTGCTGCTCCGCTGATTCAATGCGTTTATTAGAGCGACCTATTACATGTCTGGCAGGCTCTCCTACTTGTTCAGGCTCAATTTACGCAAGAATATTGTCACTTGACAACCCCACCGGAGTTCGCACGTCGCATTTCTACTGTCGTCACGGAGATATTGCAATGGAGGACCTCACCCGCGTTACAGACCACACAGAACACAAATCTCGATCGATTTCTCCTTGCGTTTGGCAAGCACCTCTGGGGTGTGATGAAAAACATATTCCAGACTTCTTGGCTGGCTTCTACTGCAGGATCAATCGTGACAGTCCTGCTGGCACAGCAGTACGACTTGACGCGCGAGGATGTCAAGCTTCCGTGGGGCGAGCTATGCGCTGCCTTGATATCCTCGGATTCTCCCGATTTGTTGTATAAACTGGCCATACGGAACGAGCATCAGAACGAAGTGCAACTGAAACGATATCTGTGGTCTTTACTTGCTAGGGAATGGAGGTCAGCCGATCCAAGGCCTACGTGGAGAGACAGTACCTCTTTTCTAGCTGTTGCTTTCTGGTAGGTCTCACCTTTTGACTATTCGCATGGCATATCTTGATGTTTCACAGTATATTGCCCTTGTCCGATGAAGAGCTGTCAATTTGGGAGACAGTCCTTGATTTCACCATGGATTGCGCCAGTTCAGCACCCGTAACGTCATCGACGGTCATTGAAACACTGACCACACATCTAGCCGAGCAGTACGAAAGGTCAGTGCAGTACCTTTGAAAGTTCAAAATTCTAGGCTCACTTTGTCTCAGGTTATCCACTCATCCTAAGATCATACTTGCACTGCTTTCACGCTTCAAACTCGAGGAGGCAGAAGATTTTCCCAACACATTCCTATCTCGCATAAACGACTTCCTATGTGATATTTACGACCTTCGGCAGGAGCTCTTATACCCCGCTATAGATGCGCTCCGAACGCTCACGCACATTCTGACAATTTGTCCGAAAGCTCACCTTGTATCGTTAGTTTCCACAATCTCTGACGGCCTATGTATCTGGATGAGCGACACGAAAGAGATTCTACTAGAAGAAGAGTACAACAACATTGTACGTCATATCATATGAACGCTCGCCTGCCACAAGCTGATTACGTTGCACAGATAATAAATCTTTACGGAAGCACCTTATTCCGTTTGCGAGATGTTGAGATCACTGCTGATATCCTTGAAGCAATTACCCCTTTCCTCTCTTCTGCTTTCTATCGAATTCCAGCTCCTGCTTTTGGGCCAGCTGCCTTCAAGGGATTTTGGGAATCCATTTGGCCCACAGTGCGAGCATTGAATTGTCCCTTACCCAAAGATATCAAGGAGATATTAGGACCGTGTTATGAAATCTTCGGAGGGACTCCGCCATCCGAGATTTCTGCGGATTCAGAGTCTCAGTCGCAATCTCAATCTCAGTCGCAGTTCCAGTCACAGTCGCAAGAAGAGGTATGAACCCGTTTATCATAAGCGCATTCTTTGTTGACCGCATAACAACATAGAGCTTTGTACCAGAAACGCCTCTAGCAGAGGAAGACGCTAATGACTCTCACTGCCTTCCGTTAGTAGTGCACGAGTCGTACATGAATGACTCCCCCTTCCGGCGGACTCGCGCCAGTTGGCAAGATGTGCAAGATGTTTCGGACAGTTTGAACTCGACATTTCCATCGGCAAGTCGTTCTACTCGTAGCTCTGCTATGTTTCCCAAGAATGGGCTCGATAGTCCCGAAATACCGCTTCCCTCTCAATCGATGGGATCTCCCGAGTCTCTTTCACAGCAACTCGTGGATGCTCAAGACGGACCTATCAATGACCGTCCCAAGTACCATGCTAGACTGGTGAAGTCCGACTCGACTCACCTGGGGGACATCTTCAGCACCCGGGCACTGAGCGCCGGGCCACACCGTCCAGTGTTCAAGGGGTCAGACATTCAAGCACCATTATTTCAAGGTCGTGCGCGAAGCGAGGCGCTGCTTGATTCATCATTCTCGCTCCTTCTCCCTAGCTCACCGACAATGGGGAAACGAGTGTTCCGAGGCGATTTAATGTCGGACGATGGAGTCGAAGAGGCAAGTGACCGAAGGTTACTGAAGCGACCGAGGCTGGGACTCGCTCCTCCAGTAGACGGCGGAGAGACCACTCCCTCTGATTCCGGTAGAAGAAAATCCTCACCAGCGGGACATACCAGCGCAATCCGACCAGTAGCCGGACCCATAGCCAACGTAGCCGAGAGGACCGATGCTCCTTCGACATCTCATCCTGCGAGGAGCTCAAACTTACGATTTGATTGCGTGGAGCTGCCTACCTACGCGGAAGTACAACGCAAACGGTCCAAGCAGAGTTCGGCCGCTCAGCCCCGGGCCACTCCCAACGTACCTCTCAGTCCTGAGATCCCGCTCTTCACGGAAGCTGTCACGCAGGGCGGCCGACGCGCCCTATCGCCTGTTTCGGATGACTATGCGGTATGGGAAACAGGGGTCGACCTGGAGGATGTGTACCAAGTCCAGAGTGAACTATTGTCAGCTGAGGTGGTAGAGGATGACCAGGGGATATCCGATGGGGAGCCCTCGAGCTCTCAGCTAGCGGAGGACCAACTGCTCACTCCCAGCATGCGGCGAGAAGCGTATGCCCCTCGCCGGCGAGGTTCGGCACTTGGTCAGTCAGTCTGTTAGTCGCTCTCGTCTCGATGACTGACGGGCTGTCAACCAATTCTAGACGAGAGCATAATCCCCTCAAGCCAGGACGACGCAGAGAGCGAAGAAATCATGTTGCCCACCCATCCTGAACCTGCCCCCGCACATCACGCACGCTCACAAACAGTCCCAGTCCTTGCCTCCACGCAACACTCCCCTCTCGCTCCGCCTCTGCGCCGCGCACGCACGACCTCCGCGCGGCTCGACGAGCTGCAGCGTGTGCGCGATGCCTGGCGGGACGACGGCTCACAGATGCCCGTCGACGAGATACTCGCCGCGGCGAAGCTGGTAAACGAGATCGACGGGGTGCTGAAGGAAAGCTTGATGCGGAGGTTGGGCCGGGGGCATGACAGAGCGCAAGATGACGACAATAATAAGGGCAAGCGGAGGGAGGAAAATTGACCTGAATTGAAAGCACCATTCGCAGACCGATGGGCTTCAAGGAAGAGAACCCTGCAGTCTTCACATGTTTCAACTAGAGACAACGGGACTCTTGACCATGTCTACTTTTATTCCTATCATTATCACTATGTAGCGCACTTTCACCTACTGTTTTCGTCTAGAGTCACCAAAATATTTCTTCTCTGATCAGGGACCGGCTATGCCGACCTCAACTGCCTATCGCTCACTCAGGGACCTGACATCCATACCCGACGTTCCCCTCGCGCGTGAACGTGACGATATGGTCTGAGTCGAAGCCGAACGCCGATTAGCGCGCTCGTCGGCAGTCCATCGTGTACGTGCACTCACCCCCAAGACTGCGACTAGCGAATCCTGCCTCGCAATAACAGCTGCAAGAAGTACAGATATCGTGTCAGCAGCACCGCAACATTGGTCGGCGTGGGTGCTCACAAATAGTACACCCATTTCCTTTTGAATACCTCGATTTCCTCCTCCCCATTCTCCGCGCCGTCTCCCATCACGTCGGGATGCTGCTTTTTCAGCGCTGCCCATCGCCCGTCCGAACCGCACCCCGGACATCATCCAACGAAGCACAAATCCAACATGCCAACAAACCACACACCACCGCCAAAGACAAAAAAACCAAACCCATCGTCAACACTGGCCCCCGCCTCACAAAACTGAATGGCAAAACTCACCCGCAGCGATCTCGCCGTCGAAACGTGCCTCGAACCGCGCCCGCCACTCTCGCAGCGTGCGCGCGTAGTGCGGGCCGATGTTCTGCACGCTCTCGACGACGAGGCGCCCCCCGGCGCCGCGCTCGAGCGTGGAGAGGAGGAGCGTGAGCGTCGGCAGGAAGCCGCCCGGGAAGACTGTGCAGGTGGGAAGGGAGCGGGTAGGAGAGGTGGAAAGGGAGGGAAGGAGAGGCGGGAAGGGAGCGGGTAGGAGGACAGAGGAAAGAGGACAAGTTCAGCGGGAGACGTCGAGAGGAAGAGCGCAAAGCGGTACTGACTCTAAACAACAACACCAGTCGTCACGAACGCGAATCAGTGGTATCAGTGGCTCCATCGGCAGCGGACACGCACCCATTTCCGAATGAAGTCCGTGTCGCGCACGTACGCGTCGAACCCTGCCCACACGCCGCGTCAGCACGTCCGACGGGCCCACCGGACATCGGACACACGTTGAATGCGGTCCGTGTGAGAGTGAGAGAGCGAAGGCACGACACTCACTTGCCTCCGGGATCGTGATCCCCTGGACGACGCCGACCCCGGTGTCTTTCTTCAGCGCCCACTCGATCCGGCTCCAGTACGTCTACTCACGCCCGTCAGCGCACGCGCACACGCCCCCGAGTCCTGACACGACACGACACGACACGACACGACACGACACGACACGACACGACACGACGCAACACGACGCAACACGCACCTCGAGCCACTCCCGCCCGACCGCCTCCACCATCTCCACGCTCACGACCCGATCAAACGCGCCCTTCCACTCCGGCGGCATGCTCCTGTAGTCCATCAGGTGCACCCGGATCCGCGCCTCCGTGCACGCACACGCGCGCACCGCCCCTCCCTTCGCAGCGCCCATCGCAGCAGCCCGGCCCTTCCCCCTCCCCCTCGCACCCTCGGCCCGGCCCTGGCACGCGGCGCACATACGCCCCCCAAACCCCGCCGCATGCACGCGCCCCGCCGCGAGCTCCGCCTGCTCATACGACAGCGTGAGCGTATCCACCGTCGTCTCCGGCACGCTCCGCGCGATCAGCAGCGCCAAGCTTCCCCACCCCGTCCCGATCTCGAGCACCTGCAGAGCCACGTCACGGCACAGTCAGCATGACGTTGGCACCGGGTCAAGCACTGGGGCTCACCCTGTGGCCCGGCCTGATGTCCGCCCGCTTGATGATCCAGCGCAGCTTCCGGATCTGCGCGTCGTACAGCGGGCGGTCCTCGTCGTTCTCCCGCACCTGCGGCGGGAGCGGCTTCGCCGTGCGTGCGGCCCCCGTGCGTGCCTCCTCCCCGAGCTCCGCGTCGAGCTCCGGCCAGATCGCGCACGAGTACGTCATGTCGCGCGAGAGGAACGCTGCCGGGACGCGGTGGGAGCGATGCCAGGGGGGGGAGGGGTAGGAGAAGAACAGAGACATCAGCAACTACCGACTGCACGCTGCACACCCGCGCTGCGGCTCACCCTCGAACATGGTGTTGCTGATGTCGTAGTGCGCGCTGATGTTGCGTTGCGCGCTGGTGAGGGCGTCGAGGAGGCGGGGCGCTGCGAGCCGGGCGGGGATGCGGCCGAGGCGCGCGAGGGGCGTGTCGAGCTGCGCGAGGCAGGCACGATTCGCGAGAAAGAGCTGTGCGATGGGACGGTGTGAGCACGGAGGTAGGGGAGAGTAATTAGAAAGGGTAAGAGGAGGACGGCCAGGGAAGAGGAGATGCACGGAAGTGTACGCAGATTGAGTATCGGCTGAGTGTTATTCAGGTTCGTGCCAGGATGTAGTCATGCCAGGATGTAGTCATGCCAGTAAAGGTACCGCGTAGGAACAGTATACGGCTTTTACTGCCATGCGTTTTGCGAAAGGCAGGTGTTCAAACAGATGACCGTGCATGCGCGGGATGCAAGTGGTGTTTGGCCAGCAGTGGTTGACCGTGTCAGAGGCACAGTGCAAACAATGCGCAGGCTCAGACGCCAGAGAGACATAGATGTGGAAAGCGAAGGAGACGAGACGCACCTCAAATATGGCACTGAGGTCGTCGCAGCGGACGTCGCCGTACATGTAAGCCTCGGCGAAGCCCAGGTCGCCCATGAGAGCGAGGCGCAGCCAGAAAACGGGGCGGACGACGGTGAATGCGACGACGGGGCCGAGAGGGACGTCTTTGCGTGGAGCCTGGAAGACGTAGGTGGTGGCGGGGGTGTGGATAGCGAGCTGGCCGTGGGTGATACCGGCAGCGAGGACGCTGTGGGCGGGGCGGGTCAGAGGCGCGAGCGGAGGGACTGTGGAGCGCATACCTGACGAGGGCGTGCTCTGCGAGACGGCAGAGGGGGTCGAGGACGAGGGAGGCTGCGGGGTGGATGATGCGGGTCTGGACTGTGCGCAGAGCGATGTCGACGAGGGCGGTCATGGCTGAGAGTGGTGGAGGGAGAGAAGGGCGGGATGGGTACGCGTCGTCAGTGCGGGCGGGCGGCGCTCGGCCTACGATCGCACCCCTCCCAGGCGCTCTCGTCTGGCTCGTGGCGTGAGTCTGATGCATCCGCCGTCATCGAATGACCCAACCTCGAACAGCGCTCGATCGATCGCATCTCACTCACTCCCGCACGGCAGTGCCGCACACGTGCATCACGTCCTCCGAGTCTCTCACTGCCACGGCCCACAGTGCCAGTGGCTTGAAATCTCTGAGCTCGTAACTACTGCTCAAATTCCGCAGACAACAGTGCTGAGCTCACAAAGTCATGCCGACGTGCACTGCCAGTGCTATCCCACGTGCTTCTGTCTTCTGTACGTTACACGCCAGCCACAATCACGAACATGTAGCAGCAGGAAGTTTGACCTTGGTACGGCCCGCGCGCTTACAGCCTGTATGTCTTCAATAATGCTAGACGTGGGGGTATAAATCTCATGACAAGCAACCAAGTCTGACAGCCACCTCCAGAGTACCAGCACTGGGCAGCTACTAGTATGTGGATTGGCTCATGGCCGTCCACGTCCTGGGAGCTCGAATCATGTGCCTGACGCGGTATAAGTTGGTATCGATGATGTCCCTTCTGTGCGACCATGTACCGCATCCGAATCCGCACTTTCGGCTTTTCGAGCGCACCCACCAACCATGCAGCCAGAACCGCGCTCGCACGAAGAATCTGAATTCTCGCACAGGTGGTATCGCCTTTGCAGTACGAAGGCGTTGAGGCTACTTACACCACATCGCTCGCCCGCTCGTCTCTCCAGATCGACGCGCCCCGCACTCCAGCCTCGCTCCCCATCCGACGACTCAGGACAACTAAGGAGACTGACGTGCCGGCCAGCCTTCGTGTTCTCAGTATCGCGCACGCGCTCACCAACGAGAGATCAGACCCAGCACTTCCCGTGGCCAGCGCTCTCAGCACTGCGTATCATGCCACCGCGTGGATATCGCGCCGTCCGCTCGTGTATGATGGCGAATGCGATCAACAGACCCCGGGATCCATATCTTCGCATGGGCAGTTACTGTTTTCTACTGGGACTCGGGACGAGCCCAGCAGTACTCAGGCTTTCTCCGTGAACGGCAGCATCTTTGCTTGTGTTTAATTTCGAGTGCTTCGATATCCGTGTCTCTGGCATCACCCTGCCCTTCCCGCAGTCCGGAAACTCTTCTCGAGATGTTGGCTTCGTGGGCGATTGGGGCTGTCTATGCAGAACGGTTCCATGGCGATCACGAATTTTATTGGTTCATCAAAGAGGGTACGCTCCGAGCCCCTGCCCCACGCTTGAAATTCTTGTCTGTAGCTTCCCATGTGAATATAATACGGGACCAGATGTTGCATATTGTCGCTTCCGCGATGCCCTTAGCCCGCAAGGTCTGTGTATTCCTCCGCAGTGCAGCCTTACTTACCAATCCCACGTCATAGGACACACAGCAGCACTAATCAATATCCAGCGCTCGTATCCTGTTCATTGGCCGGGTGCACGGCGAGCTTGCCAGAAAGTTACTGGACACCCCGTGTAGATATGCTACCCATCTGACGGGAAGAATTCTCCTCATCCTGCGTCGCCTGCCTGCAGGAAATCGTCTGCTTCACTGCATGTGGTCTGAAGCCGCTCATTCTGGTAACACATGCACCCAAATGGTACTTATGCAGCAGAGCCATGGTTCCGAGTCCTGCTGCCGTCCATAAACGCCCATATACCGACAGTGATAAGCAATGCGACTCGCTCCAGCCCGGGTGGTATTTAGAGTCTGTCGACTAGCAGCATGTCCTGACCAGCTCGCTGCGCTCTCCCTCTGCCCTCGTATCTCCTGCTAGCTGCTAGCGGGAGACAGAGCCCTCTGTGGTGACTGCTAATTTCTAGCACCCCGATCGTTCATGTGCTGTCGATACATCTTTCGATCGGCCTAATCCACTCCATCTTGGCTACCGGTCCCCGTTACGAGTCCTGCACGCCCCCTCACGTCCGGGTCCTACGACGATCGTTACCGTCGATCAATAGCATCGAGAACAGCGGAAATACCAGCTCTTGACAGAATTAATCAGGTGCGATTCGCCGTTCAGTCTTTCCTGTACCATCGGATCGATACTTAATACTGCTGCCCTCAGTGATCCACAAATTCATATCAGACCGATCTTAATCATCTCTCAATAGAAGGGCATCTTCCCTCGCCCTGCTCGGCCCCGATCGCTCCAGCTGCGACAGCTGTTGCGGAATCCATCTCATCCGGGAGAGCTGACACTACCCTTGCCGTTTTGCTACGCTACCGGAAGGCACAACTACCTCCGTACCATAAACGGCGCAGATGGGAGCCACCACGAATAATCTGGGCTTAGATGTCCCGAACGCATCCTCCATTTCATTCCAGCCAAAGCACCCTGTGTTCTACGGCAACGACCGGGACTGGCATTACGCAGGGGAGCACGCACATGACCTCGTCCGCGTCTGTTCGACGACGCGGGCACGCGAGCAGCAGAAGCAGCTCTTGCAGCTCTGGCTGGACACTCTGAGGGGCGCCGCCGCCGAATGGTGGAAGAACGACGAGCTGTGGACGGCGAGCGAAAGGGAAGACTGGAAGGTGGTGGCATGGAGACTCGTCGAGCAATTTGAGGGACAGCCGGCCTCTCCTGTGCCGTCGGATGCGGAACTGCTGGAGGCGTTTCGCGGGAGGGCTCTCGACGAGGAGGATTTGGGGCGCAGAGTGGGCGACAGCACCGGCGCGTTCGTACTGTCGCATCATGCGTTTGCGCGGGAGATGTATGCCAGGGCGCGGGACTTGGGAGATTTGCCACGGAATACCCTGGTTGGGCCGACCATAGAGAAGCTCCCCGAGGCGCTGCAGCGCGCGCTAGGCTCCCGCCGGGGCAGAGAAATCAAGAGCTGGGACATCTGGCTTGCGAAGATGCTGGAGATCGGTGAGTCTCTGCTGAGAGTCGTGCAAGGGCAGATCGAAGAAGAGCGTCGTGGAGCGGGTCTCCCAGAGGTGCAATCGTACGATGACGCACCGGAGACAGTGCGTGCCAAAAGGCTGCCGACTTCATTCGTGAGATCTTCGTTTTCTCTGCGCTGTATGTCTTCTCATCTCGAGACAGGCGTCACAGCGGCGTCCTCCATGCCAAGTCCTTCCAGCGCAGCGAGGAATTACTGTTACGATAGGCGAACCTGATCCAGTTGCTGCCGCGATCCAACGTGTGAGGAAGATGAGACAGTCACCATCGGAAATTCCGAAAGGCGGACATGACGCGGTCATAGACGATAGTGCAATCTACACGAGGCAGGACGAGTCCGAGATGCAAGTCACACCGACGGCAGGGCCACGATCTCCCATCCTAGCAGTGAAGGGAAGGGAAGGAAGAGCAATGCGTTGGCAACGTATTCGAACAAAGACCTCCTCGGGCGATTCTCTCCCCAAGTCCGACCCACCTCTGACCAATGGGAACGCGAATTCACCGGTTTCGCCTGAAGGTTCCTATGACATGAAGGTCGTTTCCCCAACTTCGCCATCTAGTTCATCTGATGGAAGTGGCACTTCCCCGACTTCGCCAACTGGTCTACCTAATGTGAGCGTCATCTTCAAGAATCTTGGGGATAACATCATCAGCGTCGAATTGATGTCTGAAGGCGGTGTCGACAAGCCGAGCTGCCCTCAGGCTGCGTGGACAGTTTATCCCCGATGCTTCACTGCAAATAAATTTCGATTAGGCGAGCCGCACAATTTCAAGATGACATGTGGACGAATCGTCAAATACCAAGGGTGGGATTTTATTCGAACTCACAGGGGAGTTTGCTTATGACAAATCCCCACTTGCTAAACACATTTAGGTTCTTTTTCACGAAAGACCGCTGCGACGTAGATTGGAACGACTATTTCTCGTGACGCCGGCGTACTATGCGTGATGCACCTGCTCAAGGACCGATCCATGTCATTTGCTTAATTTCTTCCGTCTATAATGGGACACGGTGGATCACAGAGGCTTTAAAATATACCATTTCCTTAGCATTTATTCACTACGCCAGAACGCAAGTCGTATCAGGCTGTTTCGACTCAAATTTTCAAGTAACGTCGGTACCTAATATTTTAACTATCTTTAATGATCATGCACATCATTCCACCACAAGGGCATCCAGCAGATGTATTCCAAGTCGGATACGGCGTTGCCTGGATGCTTCACCAATGATTGATATTAGAGACCTCAAGCTGTGATCTGCGTGGACTGCGACGTGGAACTTGTAAATGCCCTGTGGGTATGATTTCAAAGGGGGCGGATGCGTCCCTGAAGAGCCTTGCCATTGACTCGACTGTGTTCGCCTTGTCTGAACCACCCGATCAGTGACATGCATCAGATCCCTGTTGCTACCTCTCAAACTGTTCGTGTAAGTGGCCATTGAGTTCGATGTGGTTGGATCTACCAGCCTGGGGAATATTATAATCAATCTTACGGTGCGTCGCACTGTCGTACGTATATGCGAATGCCTGTCGCTGGTCAACTTGGACAGTGTCCGCACGACGTGCTTTCATAGTCTCGCGCGCAAGCCTCCAGATTTTGTCGATGCCCTTCCAGTTTCCAGAAACCCTGTCAGGCAGACGTACGTTTCTCGAACTCGACAAGGCTAACGATGTCTAGAGATCCAGGCCAAAGAATTCATTCGGAATAGAGCGAAGCTCGCTGTCTTTATGTGATCTGGTAAGGTATTGGGTAGTTCAGCGTTCTTGAATACTGTAGTTTGATATCATAATTGTAGCGTAGCACATGGATTAGGACGAAAGAGAGACAAGTCCCTTACAGCATTGCCATTGACATATAGCCTGACGATTTGCGTGCCTCAGAACATTGGAACATGATTCATGAACAGCTGATAAGTTGACATTCAATGATACAGCGGTGAGCCAGTAAATGCTGTCGGCGACTGGAAGAACGCGGGGAGTTCAAGCTCCATGTGTTGAGCGAACGTCGACCACAATAAGCGCCCGCATGATAGTGGCTGAAAAGTTTGAGGTGAGGAACTGTGCAGCCGCTATACAGTTACGGACATGAGCTCGGGGGATACCTCTTCTACCCCGCTATCAAAAGAGGCACAATCGTCGAGTTCAGGTGTGTTGGTAGAAATATAGACTACATGACGAGAATGTTGATCCAACCCGTCCGCAGAAGAGCCCCTGAAGGGCCTTAAGAGGAACTACTTGAGTCTTCTACCCCAAGTGCAAATCATCGAAATATGTCTCGCATTCGAACAGCATGTACCCTCCCAGGTTCTCGACACTATATGGCCCACGGACCTTGAAGCCGCGATTCTTGCTCTGAAGAAGAGCACACCACCGTCAACCAACGCCACAGTCGTCGCAGTCAAGACCTTACCATGGACGCATCCTCAGCCCACTATCGCTGCTGATGTTCCCTCGCAGCAGGTGCACCCACCAGGTCAGAACACTAGAGAGAATGGCCCTCCGCCAATGGGTTCGTTGATGGACGACACATCAACGCGGCATTCTACTCCTGCACTATCTGCCGAAAAGTCCTCCGCCACAGCCTTCCAAGGTCCTGTTGCTTCGACATCAACCTCTCCAGCGTCTACCTCACAATCCCTGCCCGCGGCCAATTCACAACCTACTTCACATACTACAACCTCCCAGCCTTTGAACGCCCTGCCCCAACCCCTTGCACCCTACCCTTACGCGCCGTACGGATACACCCCTCCGAACCAACCCCAGCAACCCGCATATCCTCACACGCCATACTATCCATCTCCCCATGCATATCCTTACCCCTATCCTGGCTATCCTCCGCCTTACCCTTCATCGTCATCTGGCCACACGCACGGGCAAGCACCACAACCGCACTATCCCCTCGCACACCTCTCCCGTGATTCACCGTCTCATCATGCGTCCGTCGCTGGTCCATCAGCTCCATCACCAGGGCCTCCGCCTCCGCCCACAGACGACTTGCCTTCGTACGAGGAGATGATTGTGGAGGCGCTGCTCGAGATGGGAGATCCAGAGGGCGCCGCTCCGAAGGATTTATTTACGTGGATGGCTTCACGGTATCCGCTGCAGACCAATTTCAGGCCAAGCGCGAGCCAGGCATTGCAGAAGGCGTACAAGCGGGGTCGCCTGGAGAAGAGGGCAGGTGGGCGATATCGTCTCAACCCGACGTGGGAAGGTGGTGCGGTGAGTGACAGGTTTTGTATCGCAAGAGGGTTACTTCCCTCAAGTGGTCTCAGTAAATCTCATATGTAGTATTATATTCTAGACATCCAAACGGACAACCCGCCGACCGCAAACTCTTGCGCAGACGACATATGCGATGCATCACCCCCCTCAGCCTCCATCTTCGCCCTTCACAAATGCTCCCCTCACACACCACCATCAGCCACAGCACCAGCAGTATGCTCATACTAATAACTCGCCTGCGCCAAGTTCATATCCTGTGTATCCATATGGTTATCCGGCAGCAGGATATCCTCCGTATGGTGCTCCTGGATACTCATCTTATCCTCCTCCGCCGGACGCTACGGCCGCGCAAGAGAGACCATCAATACAGTCATCTACAACCGCACCTGCAGTTCCTACGACTACAGCTGCGGCGTCCAACCTCGCAGCAGCATCCCCGTCAAACGCGGCTCCGGCAGCGAAGGAAGGGGAGAAGGTCGGGCCGCCAGAAGGTGATGCAGGTGCTTGGCAGGCCGCACAGCATATCCTGGAAGCGATCAATTTCGGTTCGCTGGAACTGCTAGACCAAGAGGGAGGATCATCTTCTGCTGCGGGTGCATCACATCTGCCTCCGGTCGTTGCCAGCGCGGGCTTTGACTTTTCTTCTGTGGCGAGCAGGAGCTCATCTGCCGTGCGTACGGCTCTCACGGATGACGAGCGTGCCTCTTTGCAAGCGCAGCTGGCGCTCTTGGCTGCTCAGTTGGTTGAGATTGCGGACGCAGAGGACGAAGAAGAGGAAGAGGAGGAGGCAGATGTCGTGCCCGTCCCGCAACCTTTGACTTCCTCAAACGATGCCCCGCGCGCCAATACCACAGGCGAGGACAAGAGCACGGATATGAGCGTACCCCAGTCCTCGGAGCAGTTTACAGCTGAGGATGATGCTCTGCAGGCGGTCTTGATGGGAGTAACTAGTCAACTTGGGAATGCGAGCGCAGGGGCAGAGGAGGAGGAGGAGAGTGACGAGGACGGGGATATGGAAATGGTGGAAGTTCCCGCTTATCCGGGCACTGCGTTACGGACTTGAAAGTTCGATTGCAGTCGTCGGACTTCTTGTTCTATAGCTAAGCTAGTCACTATATGGGCCTTATTGAAGGTTGTCTCACTATTACTGAATGTCGAAACTATCGACGTGTCGATCATTCGTGATGCCCTTCTAGGACCTTGCAATTGTCCCACTGATATGTGGCGTTGGAAAAGGTGGTTGCAAGTATATTGGATATCTCTTCGGGTAGCGCACTTCCGCTTGCCATAACTTTACCCTCTGCGGCCCGTACGGTGTCAACACGATGCATTGGATATCTGTCCCCCGGCATTCATCCTCTCAACCCGGTGTTTCTCATTTATCCCGATCGTTGTGGTATAAGTAGCAGCAGATGATCACGATTAGATCGCCCGACTTGCTCTCCACCGCATTCTACTATCCGGACTCTGTTCTGTTGTACATCCTCGTAGCCTGCCATGAAGACCTGCGTAACCAGTAGCGAGGCAGTCCCGCCTCTTCCCTTTTATTGTGCGTATTCTACTCACTATGCAGGACGAGTTGTTATCTTACAATCATCGTCGCAGCACATGCGACTGTCTCTGGAAAGACGGTGTATGTCTCGGGAAGTATCGGTTGTGACAAGGACTTCAAACTCGCGGGGGGTCTTGAGGAACAAGCGGTAAGGATGTCATCGGTTCTCTGACGGCCAGTCACTAACTTCTAGCAAATATAGCGTGCTGGAATTGAGAACATGTTAAAGATCGTGCGATCTGCCGGCGCCGATGTGCAGAACATCCTTAAGGTGAACATATACTTGACAAACCTGCAACAAGACTTCGCACCTATGAACAAGATTTACGCCGAGGTAATGTCCTTTTTTGCTGTGGCAGAACCCCTACTCTGATGCTCCTCACCACGTAGGTGTTCCGGGAGAGTCCACCAGCACGAACATGTGTCGGGGTCGCAACTCTGCCACTAGGAGCATGCTTCGAGATTGAGTGCGTCTGCGAGCTTCCGTGATGGACATCGAATCACACGGATGAGAGCCGAGTTATAAACAAAAAGGATGCTGTAAAATAGTGTTATATGGGAAGGATCTTCGATGCGTCCCGTCACATTCTATTGATTCTCTCCGTGGATGTGGGGAACATCTGCTCAGTGTCGAAGATGCCAATGGTGGTGGTCGACTACCCTCGCGTGGTTGTACAACCCGTCATCATACATGCTAACCGTGCGGGACAGCCCCGACCATCGATGATGGTGTTAAATTCAATTTCATTAAGGAAGGCGGACATGCCTATGCAGACCACCAGATTCCAGACGATTCTTCGATCATGGCGATGATCTATTGTAATATCAATAGGAGAAATCGGGTTTGGATACTACCAACGTGCAGAAAAGTGCTTCTGAAACATTGACTCTGTAATTAAGGCAAAGGAGTAAAAGGAAGGCAAACGTCACACAGCTACCAAATCGTATTGGGCACTATCGTTACTTCACCGTGAAAAACTTCGTCCTATGTAGGTAACCCTGCCAGGTCCGCAAAGGTCGCTGCAGGTTCTCGGGGGGGTGTTACATCTGTGAATAATACGCAAATCAATCAATAAATTTCTGTAGCACTCGGGATCACATCGCTTTATACAAGACTGTAGCACCAACTTATAGTGGACCTGTAGAGATGAACATTGTTTCTGGATTCAAGATCGCCTTTTAAACTGAAGTAATGCTGCAACTCCCGAATCTAGATTCCAGAAATTTCAGGAGATTTCTCATCACGTGGGGTCATAAGGACGATCGCGACGCGTACGTACGGTGCCTGCGCCTCTGAGTCCTTCTCTATCCTATCCCACTCACCGATCATATATTGCCCCAATATTATTATTTTATCATGTCGCACCAAGTGCAACTATACGTGTATGATTTGAGCAATGGTATGGCGAAGCAGCTCTCGCGGCAACTCACAGGAAGGCAGATCGACGGCGTTTGGTGCGTCACCATGACCGGTTGCGAGTGTGGCTGATACTGAGGTGAAAGTTAGGCATACCTCGGTAGTTATCTTCGGAAAGGAGATATTTTATGGCCAAGGAATTTGCGAAACATACCCAGGACAGTCCCATGTACGTGCATTCACTTCAGATTCATTACTCGAATGTATCGCTTAACTTCCGGAAAGCATGGAAAGCCGTTGCAGATCGTGGATATGGGGGAGACAGCGATTGACGAAGAGACTTTCAATGAATATCTCAATGAGATGCGGCAGCATTACACGGCTGATAAGGTGAGTATTCTTAACGGTCTGTGAGATATATGCGTCTAACTTCGAGTTTCCATTACCGCAGTACCATCTATTAGGTGAGACAGCCACTACTAGGATACACCTTGAAGCATGGCTGACTATCTATACTCTGTTAGAATTCAACTGTAACTCCTTCACCAATGACTGTATCGGATTCCTGACCGGCGGCTCCATACCGTCCTGGATCAAAGGTAACCCCGACTGCTCAGTTGTGTTCCTATTATTTTTCAATTTGTATCTGCAGATTTACCTTCTGACTTCCTCTCTACCCCATTCGGGGCCGCCTTACGACCTACAATTGATGCTATGTTCCGTCGTCCTGTTCCGGGCGCCGCTCCTACGCCTGCCACTCTACAGCCCTTCACCCGATGCAACGGCCGCTGCGATATCCGCATCGCCCAATCCCGCTCTTGCCGCCACTTTACTCCAGGCAGTCGCATCCCGAGCATTATCTCCTACCATGCCTACTTCATCTACTTCTGCTACACTTACCCCGTCTTCATCATCGGCATCAGCATCAACGGTCTCTGCCCCAATACATATCTGTACTAACCCCTCATCATTACACACACTCTTACGTTCGCATCGCGCGGCCATTGTTTTCTTTACCAGTGCAACATGTGGGCCGTGCCGCATGATTGAGCCTCTATTTGAGGATCTTGCCCACTCGAAGACTCACGGAAGCGGCGCAGACAGGGCTGCTTTTGTTAAAGTCGATATGGCAGTCGGCATGGGCGGCCAAGTAGCGGCGGAATGGGGCATCAGAGTAACCCCGACATTCTTGTTTTTCTTGGATGGAAAGAAGGTATGAGCGATCGTTATGTATACCGGCCAAACATACTCATTGACCAATTTGGCGGCAGACACATGAATTCAACGGTGCAGACCCGGCTGAGCTTCGCACCCAAGTAGACTTGTTGCTGTACCAAGCCTTCCCACGTATGTTCGTGCCTATGTCACACCTGCCAGACTGCCCTAATTTCTACATTGATGAAGCGCATCCGCACACTTCACTCGGTCTCCCGGCCGTGGAGGCACTGTCTACTAATCCAATCATTTTTACACAAGTACCGGCAATCGATAATGTTCTCGCCAAGCTGAACTCTTTCGTCGATACGTCCCCGTCTCCTGAAACTAAAGCTGCCAAGGATAAGCTTTCGCACTCGTTCCCCTTATACCTTAAGGCCCGCTTCCCCACAGCCGACAAAGGTCCAAAAGTTCCTCCAAACCTCAATGCGAACCCCCAACTCGTATCAGGTTGGGCGGAGACGACGCGCGTACTTGCGGATGCCCTACCTCCTGCACAACTTTTCCCACTCGTAGATTTGTGGAGACTTGCCCTCCTTGATGGCTCCGTAGCCTCATGGTGTGCAACTGCCCCGTCGTCTGTGAATCCTGTCCATATATTCATCGACAAAGCCAATCAGGTGCTGGGCGGAGCACCGGGGGATGCACGGAACTACAATCTAGTCGTCCTTCGGATGCTCGCAAACACGTTCGCGTCCTCCGCTTTGGCCCACAGTCTACTTTCGGCGGCCGGAAAACGTACTGAGACAACAAAGGTACTGGTGTCAAGTCTGCTGTATTCGGATGCCGCAGTGCGGACTGCAGCAGCTAGCGTTGCGTTCAATGTCGCCGCGTTCCTCCAAAAGGGTAGGGTGGATAAGGTGAGGGGTGCTAGCGCAGCGACAAACGGCGATGTCGAGGAAGACGGGGATTGGGAAGTGGAACTTGTGAGTGCCGTACTCGAAGCGATCTCAAACGAGGTACAATCCGAGGAAGTTGGTGCGTGGTCACCCATTGTCAGAGCATCGATCCTTGTCACTAATTGGGTGGTACTGGGTAGTTCATCGGTTGACTGCTGCACTCGCGTTCTTGTTGCGCCTTTCGCCTGTGTATGAGTCCCAGCTTGTCCCATTCTTAGAGGTTCTCCAGGCGCGAGAGACTCTAAAGAGCAAGCTAGCCAATGGAGGATGCGGGAAGGAAGGTGTACAGAAGAAAGAAGTGAAGATACTGCTAGATGAAGTCGCGGAGAAGTTGTGCCCATGAATGGAGAGGCTTGGAATATCATCTGCTGGGATGGACTATGGAGTCTTCTGTAATATTTCCCGAACATTTTGGATGAATTGTTTCATGACTTGCTTGTTGTTATTGACGTTATTCTTCCTCAAAAAGACGTCCTAGACGATCGCAAAGAAATCAATGGCTGCGTGACTGACAACGGTATTGCATCTGCCACAGACTACTCCTGTGTATGATGTACATGTCCAGGTCATTCGGAATAAGCACACTGTGTTCGGCATAATTTCCTCTGGTGTGTCGTGGTGTGTCGAGGTTGTAGTTGATCAAGAGTACTTTGAGAGCGAGGGGGTCGGACTTGTATACGTACTGCATAGTACATATAGTAGATTGTAATATCGTCGAGTTCGAACGTCTCGACTCGACAATTCGAGTATTTATGCCGCTCCTTCCATGACGACGCAAGTTGTGCTTTCGGCCATCACCTTATCGGTGAATGCGTCAACGGTCGCCTATCATTGTTGACATGTTCTTAGAGCAGTTCCTATAGCTAAATAGCTTTCGGACAACTTGCCTGTGACACTCGGGCTGGAAGGTCGACTTTCGACGTCCTCTGGATACATATGTTGTTCTTCGAAGAGACACTGAACCTATATAAGCTAGTAGGTGGGACTCTTTCATAAATCGCCTACATGGCAGCTGGAGTTATATAATTGATGGTTCTTCTAGAGATTCTGTCGTATCACTGTCATCGTGACGCTGTTGTTCAATACGTGTGCACTGTGCAAATACCGGTTGGTCGATGGATTCCTCTATATCCCTCACTTACAATGCTTACCTCGTCTCGAACACAATTGTAATTACACTTGTTCCAGGATGGCATTGTCACGAGTGCGGAAATGGAGGAATAGCTTTGCACTTGGCCTGCACTCCAGGAAGACGATCCATGCCCCAGAGATACAACCCCTTACCCCGACCGAGGGCTTCCCAAGGCTCCCTCCAGAGCTCTGCGACAGGATCATTGACTACCTTCACGATGATAGGCAAGCGCTCGCGGTATGCAACCTCACCTGTCGCTCCTGGGTTCCCGCATCTCGCTTCCACCACTTTCGGTGCGTACACCTGACCCCCGCGAATTGCGCGAGGTTCGAAGAGCTCTTGGAGACAACGCCTGCCGTTGCACGCTATGTCGCAGATTTAACAGTCGACTTTCCAAGCATGTTCTATTTACGCAACAAAAAGGCTCGAGAACAGCTTCCGCAGCTGTTGAAGCGGGTCTTCGTATATCTGCAGTGGGTGACTATTTTGAAGATACGTGAGGTGAACGTCAGTGCCAAAACCATAGATCTCTTCGCTACTCTATCCACAACTGTCGAGTGCTTGGAATTTGGCTACCTCGCTGCCAAGGATGAGGGTTTACTTACAAAATTGGTCTGCTCATTCCCACACCTCCAGACGTTGAAGTTACCCTGCTTTACCTTTCTTGGCCATGGCGCAGTATCCCTGATCGAACAGCCTAACAATTTACCTCCCATGCTGCGTAGTCTGCAGCTCAGGCTTCCTTACTCGGAGTATGCAGATAGAGCCGTTCAGTGGCTTGTCGGCCAATCCATACTTCAGAAGTTACAAGAACTGGAAATATGTGTCGTTGTACATGACAGCTTGTCTTTACATGCTCTCGCTGCATTGTTCCTTGCATTGGGTCCGTCATTCGGAAGTCTGGAGGTCGACTTGAGTCGTACGATACCTTTACAAGGTAAGCCTCACCTTCATAGATATATATGCTATATATGTTGTATGACTTCGGATGTACAGATGTTCAATTTGACTTGGTGAAGTGCACCAACCTTCGTCACATTCGATTCGCAATATCGCCAAGGCATCAATCGCCACATTATCGTTGGTTGGATTCCAGGGTCTTTCATCCATGTCCGACAAATGTGGCTACCTTCTTGTCGCGGATCAAGACTCGAAGTGTTCAAACTATCGTCTTCTCCATGAGACCGCGATATATAGAAGGCTTGCATGACCTTGCATGGATTGAGGAGGTGGCACTCCCGCTATCATGCCCCGAGTTCAGCCAGCTGCAGAATGTCATATTTGAAATAATCGGTGGACGATACGAAAGGGAGATTCGGAGTTTTATCAAGAAGGAAATCCCGGAACTATGCGTACGCGGCATTGTTTCAGTACGATCTGTAGCACCATGGGACCCATGGGCATGTTAGCACGGTGTCATATGTGCTAGATATAAAGTGCAGGTATGTTCTTATCTACTAAGGATGGTGTATCATATGCTAATTTGAGATTTCGCCGCAGTCGCTCATGTTGCACGGAACAGAAGTCATTTTCATTTCGATCGGACTAATATTAACGCCTGAGAGATGGTCTCCTCCAGAGTCTGATACTCATTAATCTCCTCGTATATCTCTATTACCTACCCTACTCGTCCGGTTTCATTATCGAGGTATATAGTTAGCAGTACGTTTTATCATGCCTATGATGTTTCGCCAGTCACCGACCTAGTCTTACTCCGTTCAATATGGATCATATCGTGTTGTGTAGACTGGCGCCATCCCTCAACTGAAAAATGATGCGGGTGAATGCTTGACTCGTTAGGTAAATTTTCGTTTCTAGACAAACCCTTTTACTGAATGGAATTGGTACGTGCAACAATCTCTCGAACGCATCGGAGTCTTTGTAGGCCATCAGGACACCGAAAGAGCCCCGCGGTCCAAAAGCCGTCCCTGACCCAGTGCACTGCTGGTGTCTATCGTAATACACAATGAAGTATCAGCGGTCTCTTGGTCGACCGGAGAACCCCATGTATCCGCGATGATGCTTTGGTCGCGCTATAAATACCAATTTCTGGCTATATCCATCCGGAAAACTGGAATGCGTTCAACCCAAATGTTGAACCCAATCTGACTGACAGTAGAAATACGCTGCGCCGCTTCGCAGGCCCATAAGAGAACATTTGAATATGTTGACCTGCTCATTTGAGAGATCAATGAATGCATTTCTGATCTTGATCACACGAGAAACTAACATCGCACCATATGAATGAGAGATCAGCGTTCCAAAGATGGGGTGGAGATGAGTATCAGTCGCTGACCGCACACTGAGGCATGTACGCCAGGTGCCCGACCCTGCGATTTAGATCTAGTTAGTACATGAAAAATGGAAGTGGGTGCCGTTGACGGCTGGCATTCACCTTGAAGAACTCCTCTTGGGTAAGGCCTGTGCCATGCACTTCGCTGTCAAGTATACAGTATCCTTGGGAGTATCTTCCATTTATGTGCGGTTGGTTCCGAACTGCGTTCTGCTATACGTTCAGGTTTACCGATCTGAACTTGGTCAGAATGCCGGAGCTGGAGCGGAATCCTCAACAGATCCGACAACGACAATTATCTAAAGGACATGTCACGGAAGATAGCGTGAATATGTGTCGACTCGCGAGCATGGCGGAAAATGAGTGGACAAGATGGCCGAGGTAATTTGAACAGACTATTGTTCTCGAGACGAGAATTGCTGTCTTGCCATAAGGTTGCTGCGGTAGCAATAAAAGCGCAACGCATCGCCGACGGGATTATACAATATGTGCTTCATGCTGACGCCATTCTACTAGGCCAGTCTCAGGACTGTCGGAGTGGCACGGATTACGTCGAATCGAAACTTGGCTCACCGGACGACGGTTACGCGCACTAGTTTCAAAACCGAGGCCTCAGAAGCCAGATAGCGAAGAGAGCTGTTTCAGCTATGTACGTTATATCGCTAGGCTGGTACTGTTCCTCCGTTACTCCACGAATTGGCAAATAGAAGGAGATTGTGCACGATAATATCCATGAGCAACACGGAGGAAGAACTCATGATAGAGCAGATGGTGACCTGACCCTCTCACGGCAACCTTGTGTTTTCCCTCTACTCATTGCTGCCAAGCAACTGTTGCGTTTCGTCATGAGAAGAGGTGATATTCCGAGTAATCGTACGTCCTCAGCTGACACCTGCGCCTGTATTGGGCTACACATATGTGCTGCCTCTGGCATGTTCTTCACACGGCTTGTACTTCATCGAGTATTGGACGGGGTGAAACCGTCGTGTAAACTCCACGAGGTACATGCCTAATTGACTGTTGACTCCAAACGTACCGCCTAGTCCAAGACGCCGTCTGAGGGCATACACAACATCGGAAGCGAAAGACTAGACACAGACCTGAGATAGAAGAAGTGGCCATCCTCGCGACATTTTCAGCGTTGAGAATGAGCATACGACTGGTATTCAATTAAACCGTCGGATGATATTAGGTAAGTTCCTTCTAGCGCCGATTTTGTCTTCCGGATCCCTGGATCTGTAATCCGAAATTCCGAATGCTCATGAGCCTCTTTTTTTGTTCTCTTCCTCAGCCTGCGCCACCAGAGTGTGATTGCTCATATGACTGTCGAGACATTGCATGCGAGAGAGGAAAACATAGTAGAGTGGTGTTATCAGTTGCTGTAAATGAAAAGATTAGATCGGTAGACCCGACGAGTAATGAACTAGCCTACCATGACCAGACGAAAGAGGACTAGCTCTGCCCGGCTGCGCGAGGTCCAAGATTGTTCGAGATGTGCACACGCGCCCGGGCGCTAAGATGCTCTCAGGAATCATTTCAGCCAGTCCGACCCAGTCGTCGTTCCCATCAAACTGCGAAGGCTCCCCCGCCTCTCGCACTCTTCTAGTGTGTCGCCTCTGCAGGCTGACCCTCCACATTCTTTTGTATAACACGTTCATTTTCGCTCCGACAGTTACGACTTCATGGCCTGGCATGTTCGTGGCTGGGGAGGACAACGGCGGAGACACGCCAAGATTTTGGAGGAGCGTGACCCTTCGCTCATAAACCTCCCGTTCCCAATCCCTTCCATCCCCATTCTCGGGCCCCTCTTGTCCCCTCTGATTGGCGGTGAACCATGGCCGTCTGCGACGTCCACTCAGGCGCAGGAACCTCAGCCTACTACGACTCAAATTCAAACCTCACCAGCGGCTGCGCCGTCATCATCATCTGCGAACCAGGATCCTGCCACGCCTGATCCTGCTCCTCAGTCATCTACTTCTTCTACACCCGTCCCTACAGATTCCAGCGGGAATCAGTCCGGCTCGGGGGGATCTTCCAGCAATAGCCAATCTGGGGGTGATGATTCAAGTGGGACTACTGGCAGCTCCGGAGCAGGCGCAGGGGGAACCAGCAGTGGGGGCGACGGTAATGGTCAGGACGGAGAGGGAAATAGTGAAAGTGGTAGTGGAAGCGATACTAACAGTTCGGGTGGCGGTGGCGGTGGCGCAGGAAAATCCCCCTCTGACGGATCGAGCTCATCATCAGGCGGAACAGATCCTGCCAATGCAGCATCAGGCGGGTCAGATTCTGTTCATAATGGATCAGGCTCGAGCGGGTCAAATTTCTGCTAATGCTGTAGGCTCGAGCGGCTCTGCTAATTCCACTACTGGGTCACTCGAAGGAGGCTCCTTTGCAGCTCCATCCGGGACAGGTGGGACAGTCACTGAAGATGCGGACGGGGTTCACGCCCAGTCCGCACCTGGTGCGACGTCCATTCCTGAAGCTGTAGCAAATTTACAAGGCGGGGCCATCGTATCTGGGTCCAGCGGTCCGATTGGTAGCGGTTCTACAGCTGCAACCTATACCGGAACATTGTCTGGAACTGCGCTACCCACCGCCAGCCTTGGTGGTACATCTGTTTCGCCCGGCCAGAGTTCGGGCTCATCTCCGGGCTCCAGTTCCTCGAAGAATGGTGGTTCAGAAAGCGGTAACCAACCCCCGTCTTCGTCAGGCTCTGGAAGCCCGATATCTAGCCCAGACTCCCATCATGGACTCTCGCAGGGCGCCATCGCTGCCATTGCGACGGTTGTCGCCATCCTATTCCTGCTCCTCATTTTTTTCCTTCTCCGTAAACGTGCCAAGTCACAGCGTCAAGACAGACGCAGACGGTGGTTCTTTGGTGGAGAAAAGACAGTATATGGGAATGCAGCCATCAGCAGTTCCCGCTACTTTGCCAACCATCCTAATTCGAGCGGTGGTAGCACGTCGCAACGAAGTAGCTTCGCTACAGGTCCAACACCAGATGATTGGGAGACATTTGTTACACCACCATCCAGTATCACTGAGGTATCAGTGCCTCCAGGTCTTACTCCCGCCAGTCTCATCGCACCCTCCGTGCCCTCTACGGCACGAAAAGTAGAACCTCAGCCCCAGATGGAACAGGTATGGCCAAGTGATTTGAGCGGATCCATTACCGCCCCCGCTCTCGCCACAACCACCAACTCAGAACCCCTTCCTACGATCCGCAGCCCGGACCGTACCAGCTGGGAGAGCTGCAAGACATACTCGGACGAGTCGTCCTCGAACCATTCTACCACGTCAGACTGGCTTGCCGTACCCAACAGTGCCGCAACAAATGAACGCAGCCCCTCTATCCCCTCTCCTATGTCTGTCCGCCCCTTTTCTCCCTCCGAAGCCTGGCAGTTCCCCAAACCGCCCCAGGACTGGGACAGAACAGACTCGCGCCGCAGCCGCAATTCTACACTCATGGCCAGCCCCGACTCGCTCCTCCACTCGACCGAGTCTTCCGCCTACGCCACTGCACCAGAGAACCCGTTCTCCGACCCCGCGAGCGCGGAGGACTTCTGTCGCGCAGAGTCGGTGCTCAGCGCAGACACGGACACGGCGTCGCATTTCGCGCGCGTGGAGATGATCCGACGCCCGTTCGTGCCCACCATGGACGACGAGATGACGACGAGTCCCGGCGAGACGGTGCGCATGCTGCGTCGGTTCGACGACGGCTGGGCGTACGCAGAGAAGGTCGCGACGGGTCAGCGTGGCTTGATTCCGATCGACTGCTTGAGGATGCCAGAGGAAGAGCTTCCTGCTTTTCTGGCTGCCAAGCGGCTGAGCAGTTATCGCGGCGCGCGCTCACCAAGTCCCCTATGGAGGAGGGAAAGCGAGAATACGATGGTCGCAGAGGCCATCTAAACATATTCCTATCTATCCAATCATATTCTGCTGGTGAGTCCCCATTTTTTGCATGTGTTAGTATTATCGCTGATAGGTCCCGCGGTTTCAGTTTGTTTGTACCGGTTTTCTCCGTTCCTTCGGTGTTGTAGTTGCATGGAAACTCACATTCTTACTTCGGCACACACGCTTACCGTGAAGCACATCTCCAAAACAAATCTTGCGTTTTTACTGCTCTGTTCTGATCTTTCACAATTTGATCTCATGTATATACCCTATCCTTTTAACTTCTAGTGCTCACGGTCTTCACCTTACATTCCTGTCTTTGGGTACGTTCATTTCTGTTGGGATCGAGCCAAGTTTGGCTTTCTTGCATTTTGACTTCGTAATTTTCGATTTCGCACCTACCCTTTTGGATAGATGAACTATTACAATTGGCTTTGACTTGTGTATGCGTACTTCGAGTGCATACATTCTGTTTGGTCGTGCAGAGTTACCTAGCATAAACATACAATATGGTTTATTCTGCCAACATCCTGCAGCACAACATTTGTACATCCACAATAGGATATTTCAATGGGTCACAGCAGCCCAATGGTGTAATCTCACAACCAGTCCCGTGCATGTACTCAACAGTCAACGATCTGCAGTCGCCCAAGCAGGAAATCATTCTTCTTCCATGCAACAGAATAAGCACAACCTCTAACGTGCGCACACACAAAATAGAAAATCCGTGAAAGAATGTCAGCCCCATATACTACCCCAATATCCGGCACTAGCCTCGCATCGGCAGGAGTCCCCACTGAGGCTCATCAATGACCACTCGATTATTTTCATCTAGCCTCCGACTGTCCCTCGGGACGCACAACCAAAGCAGGATCCGTGAGAGCAGGAAACCCCACTCCCCACGTCTCGACTACTCGGCTGGCTGCCGGATCCTGCGGAAGGTGGGGCGCACGCTCGCACCTAGGGTCGGACTAGGGACACGAACGCATTGCCTTCCCGAGGATTGGCCTGGGGCAACGCAACGAAAGAAACATGAGGCAGATGGTTCACGCAACGCACCTGACGCATGAATGTGGAAAAGGAACGATAGCTCGGTACGTATAACCTAGAAAATTATATGCATTAAGAGTATGGGTTGCCACGGTCCATGGACAGCGACAACGGTTTGCCCGGAACAGGAGTGAGTAGTATAACACAAGAGATAGCGAAAGCAAGACGTAGCAAAGCGTGATGATACATTCATGGCGACCGTGTCGCCCCCACGACCGTCGGGCACAACAACGTGCATGCGCCACCGACTACCCGTGGCCATTTACCGGTCCCCACCAGAGAAGGTCGACATGCTCCCATTCCTCCGCACGCCGTTTCCGTTCACGTACGCATATTCGACTTCAGGCGCTGACGCCATCGGCGCCACGGGATACGCATGCATGATGCTCGCGAAAGGCGCTGGTACCGGCGGCGGAGACGGAGCCGAGGCGTAGTGGCGCGAGGCGGCAGGGTCGCCGCTGTGCGCGTGCGATGACTGGTAGGGCGAGTGTCGGTGGGCGCGCGGGGAGGAGATGGACGAGCGCGAGTGCGAGCGTGACACATGGGTGTGGGGAGGCGGAGAGTAACGGTCTCGCTCCATGTCCCTGTCGCGGTCCCCGTCCCTGTCTCTTTCCCGCTCGCGGTGCATCACAGGCGAGTGCGACAAAGTCCGGCGATGTGGGCCGGGGGATTCTCCTCGGGTCGAAGGCTTCGTGTCCACATAGTCGTCATACGCAGGGTTGCTCGCACGCGAACTCCGCCTTTCGCGTCGCATCGGCAGCTCTCGCTCTCGCTCCCGTTCCCTCTCTCTCAGGCGGACGCATATACTCCTGGTATTCCTGCTGGAACGTGATCGGCTTCATGTTTGGCGGCGGCGGAAGGTACGCCTGCATGCGCTTCGAGTCCTCGTTCTCGACCTGAATGATCTGCAGCTCCCTCGGGCGGTCCAGCTCCATCTCCCGCTCAACGTAGTACCCACTCGCCTGTCCCTGTCCCTGCACCTCATGCTCGTCCGGCAGCGCTGGGATCACCGCCGCGTGCCTCCCGCCGAGCGGCCTACGGGAATAAGATGAGTCACTTCAAAACCGTCACGCGGCGATACTAACAACGAGGCAACGTAGACGCTCACCCGCCCTCCGCAAAGTGCTGCCAGACGTAGTCCTTCAGGTTGCGCGCGTTCGGCAGCTCCTGGATGAGGTGCTTGATCGTGTTCTGCCCCAGCCCGAAGAAGTCCGGCCCCGAGACGGAGTTCGAGTGCTGGCGGTGCCGGATGTGGTTCGCGGAGCGCACGATGACGGACCACGCACCCGTCGCGGTCCCAGCAATGACGGGCTTCTCGGGCTGGTCCTCTGCGATGATCTGGAACTTGGGCCCGTCTCCGCCATCCAGGATCTGGCAGTGATACACGACTTCCTTGTGAGGGTCCAACGTCGAGAGGTAGCGCCTGAGAACGAGCGCCCATCCATTAGACACAGGTGACGCCATGAGAATGTAGGACAAACGCACCTCGTTACTTCGTACCCGATGGGAAATATATACCGTTCGGTATGGAAGTGCTCGCGCATGCACACCTCGCCCAGGTTAATGACGGTCATGATCCCGACGTTCAGCGGCAGCAGCGGCCGGCCCTTCTTGTCCCTGGGGACCGTCGGGATGCTGTAGCTCTTGCTCTGCACCGTATGCGCCTTCAGCCTTTTGGGCTTTGCATGCCTCTGCAGGTCCGACGGGCGCGACGCCGTGGCCAACGATCCCGACGAGGACGTCCGCAGCGTCATCTGCATCTGGGACTGCGACGGCGGCGGCATGGGCACCGCCCCCGGCCTGCTAGACGCAACGTGCTGGTACGCCTCCGACGGAGAGAGCGGTGCTGGCGGTGGGTACTCGTCCTCCGGGGACAACACTGGCGAGATGGGCGAGTCCCCGCGGTGCTGGGCGTGATGCACAACGGACATTTGGCCTGGGTGATGTTGAGTGGGGCCATGCACACCGGAGGACGACGCAGGCGCAGGACCGGCGTCCCCAGAAGGCGGGGCAGGCGGCTTGAGGCGGAGGCGGGTGCCGGAACTGGACACGAGCACGGGCGGGGTGCCCTGGTGCGCGGGCGCATACGTCAACGGCGTCCCCAGGTCCTTGCTCTTCTGCGCCTGCGCGCGGCCGTCGAGAGACACGGCGCGCCTCCCTGGCCTCCTCCTCCTGGCGTTCTTTGAGCTCTGCCTCTTGGCGCTTGCGCGCCTCGGGGCCGACATGCCGGGAGAGGAGGAAGGGGTCGAGGTCGGGGTCTTCAGCTTGGATCTCGTCGATGGCCTGGCGGAGGTTGGCGACGAAGTGCTTTTGGCTGTTGGTGGAGAGGAGAGAACGGGGAAAGGCGGTGAAGGGCGGCGCTGGGATGGGTGCACCGGGATTGATCTGAGGGTTGGTCTCGAGCTCCGTAATGCGATCAAGGAGCAACCTGACGGAGTGATTAGCCGTGAAAAAAGCATTGAAAAAGGGAATCGACTCACTCTCGCTCTGCTCTCCACTTGAGATTGCGTTCGCCGGAGGTTTTGAGCTGGATCTGCGTCTCTTTGTGTTTCTACGGCGATGATGAAAAGATGAGCAGGCGTGGTTGTCAGTCAGTTCATGGGCCGAGTTTGTCGAGTGCGGATCTATCATATCACTCACGTCCTCGAGGTCAAAGTACTTTCTCTTGAGTCGTCTGTATTTTTCAGCAACGTCTTGGGATTCTCTGGATTTTTGGGAAGTGGACTGGGCGAGCTGAGGAGGTAAAGGGCGGCGGACCCATTACGATGTCCTGAGGAGGGCCCATGTTTGATCGTTGTGGGCGACTCATGGCGGTCGTGATGAGAGGGGAGAGGGGGAGGAGGATAAGGGCCGCTGGGGTCCAGGGGCATACTGCCAGGGCGAAGCGACCGTCGCCACCTGTTTGGTCCGATATAAATCCCACATTGAAACACTAGTCAGCTCCCCTCCCAATCACGCAGATCATATGCTTCTTTCTCTCAAACAAGTCAAAGTCGCCGAAGCGTTCCAAGTCGTCCGCTGATATTTACACCATCGGAGCATTGCTCTGCCCATGCAGCCGGCCGTTGTGCAGGGAACACAGCCAGTGCCGCTAGCGGGGACGGTACATACAGTATGCGGGTGGCTGCGCGATCTTATGACAGCGCACTCGGCGTGGCGTTGATTGACTGATTTGGGAATACGAGACGCCGAAACCTTCTTCCCACTACGCCTCGTATGCGGACCCCGGAACTCCTACGTATGCTCCTTCTCTCCACGGCCCAGGCTCATCCGTCTTCCGTACGCGTCTTGTCGACCTGACTCAACTCTGCCCAGAACACGAGCTGGCAGCACGGCCAGACCAGCTGAGAGACGTGACGGACTCCCAGCGACAGCGATGTGTGAGTCAACAACCCACCCACGGCTAGCGTATGCGAACATGCCCCCTAGCGCGATATCCGAATCCTGATTAGAAGGATCCTTGTTGGATGACAGAAGGCGCTGAGAAGCGCACGGTCACTTGTCCCTATCACGCCCCGCTGTCAACTGACAAACAGCCTGTCCACCGTCCCCTCCGTCGCGACACTTCCCGACTCCAGCCCCGGCAACCTTGTCCCCGTCCTTGTCGAGAACATCTTCTGCACAGCCTTCTACCGCAGCACTTGCCTCTTTCGGACATACACCTTCCATTTGTGGCAATCCCACCAGTGGCCCATCAGTGCCTGACGCCGACCAGGCGGCTGACGATGCCGACAACTCGTTTGGGCAAATGCTCATTTGGACGCCTCCGCCTCGGGCCCCTTCCTGTGTGATGGAAAAAAATGTATAGAACACTATTTCGACAGTTTCATCACCCCTTTGGCACGACGCCTTGATACGGACTCTGTACAACCAAATTTATCCCATGGTAGCCTATTCCCCTTCCGTCTATATCTCATGTCCACCCCGAAAGCCCGCTCTGGAAGGGCCCGAGGTCTCGAAATACGCTGTGGCTGCAGTTACCAGTCCCACAGCCTCCAAGCGACATACTCGTCTCCGCACTCGGCACGGACCGCACGCTCGTCGTCATATATACCCTGTTCGACTCCCACGGGCGGCCGTCATGCGCCAGGTGTCTCATGTTCGAACCACCTCGTTCGAGACTGAGGAAGTCCGGAGTCCCCACAACGCACGCTTCTCGGCCCCCCTTATCGGGCAGAACGTTACAGCTAAGTCCAGAACGGAAGGCCCCTCGCCGAGCAAGTGTGCACAGGTGGTGTTTGTCGGAGACTGGAAATTGTATTACATAATGAAGATTTTCCTATATCACAAGGCAATTTTGACCTCTGATATGCTGCCCTTTTTGCCTATTCTGGATTTAGGGAATTACTTGAAAATGATAAATATGACGTTTATTCAACTCCGACAAACAGCGCCTGTGCACATATTTTCTGGGAGGGGCCCTGCGTTCTGGACTTAGCTGTAAAGGCAGACCACCTGCCGTGCTCGTATTACGCAGCGCCGCCAATATAGGAGCGCCCGTTTCACGCTGGAGTATATCAATCACCGCTCGAAAAAGACAACACAACCCCAGCTCCCCTGTCGTCAATACCAATTGAACAAGCAACTCATTTCCTACCCGCGCAGTGACTGATGGAATGATGTTCAATACTTTGAGTAAACCGGTTGCGAATATGAATGCATCACGCGCCCGTGTACGTACAAAACTGATCGTTGCATTGAATGCGATTTCGTAGCTACGACACAGCCGATCCCATTACATTGCTATAAGCGTATTACTTAGCAAAACGTACTCTGGGGGCAACTCGTCATATCGTGTGGCATGGGCCCATAAACATACGTGCGTGCGGCCGGGATTTGCTATAATGAAACAGAGACAGAGACAGACGGAAACAGACTGAGACAGAGAAGAGAGGGCACAGAATAATAGACCGAGAAAGATGGAGGTCCCGTAAAAGGCGCCTATGTACACTGCCTTTTGCGATGTGTACAGGAGGCCAAGAAGAGGGTGATGGCAAGACGAAGGTGAAGGTGAAGGCGAAGACGAAGACGTACGAAATAACGACAGGAAGAAACACTTGTCCGAGAAGGAGACCTATACTACTAGGGATTGGACAGCGTCCGGATGACGCCTCAAGACATATAACATGCCGCTGCAGGAAGGATCTGATCAACAGACTGCATATATGCCACAAAAATAGAATCAGCGCTCTCCCCCAAGAACAGCACAAGCGCACTCACGCAGAAAACTCGAACCCCAGCAAACTACCCACCGCCCCGAACGCTACCTCTGGAAGATATCCGTGATCGTCCGCCTCCGCTCCTTCCGCGCCCCCGAGCCCGTCATCGTCGCCGTCCGACTCGCGCTCCGCACCTCGTCGATCCCCTCCAGCTCCCTCGACCCGTCCAGCGACACCCGCGGCCGCGCCCCGACCGTCCTCCGCCAGCTCTCCGGGCGCTCCGTCTCGGACCCCGACATCGGCGAGATCACGGCAGCGGGGGCCAGCCGCGCAGACTGGCCCCGCTGACCCTCCTCAGCCGCGGAAGCCAAGTTCGACTGCGACGCGGTGCGCATGCGCCAACTGCGCTCATCGTGCTGCTGCAGCCCGCTCAGCGTGGACAGAGAGATGGTGGACGAACGTGAGAACGTCACCCCGTTCGCGCGGCCCTGTCCGGACCCGGACGACTCGCTGCGATTCAGCGGGTGCGGGGACGGCTGCTGATACTCGCGTTCTGCGGGCGAATTGAGCATCGAGACGGTATGTGGGGTGAGCGCGGTCGTCACGTTCGGCGGCTTGATGACGGAGGTAAAGGCAGATGGTTCCGCGCGCACAGTGATGTTGGAGTTGTTGGAGACTTTGCGGCGGGAGGTCTTCTCAGATGCGATGGTGTCGCTGCGACTGAGGAGGGATTCGGAGGGGAGTGTGGATAGGGAAGGAGGAACAGAAACGGGAGGGAAGGCGCGTGAGCGCTCCGATATAGCAGACTGGGAGGTCCTGGAGGTAGGCGTTGGAGATGGCTCGTAGTTTCCTGGAGAATCTTGGGGTTCGAACTTTGTCATAAGGGGGGGCAGGATCTCCGGAGTCGCCCGTTGTTCTCGTGTGATATATAGTCGGCGTATTGAGGACGAGGGAGCCAGTTGAGAACTGTTCCGTACTGTCTGCGGTGTCTGCTCGCCTACAGCATCCGCGACGCTTCTGCCCTCGCTGCTGGACGTCGCCGAACCTCTGAACATGTTGAGCGACGATCCCGGCCGGACATGAGTTCTCTCGCGACTCGTCAGTCTTGTCATAGGCTCGCCAAGATCTCTTTGGTCCCAACTCCTCCTCGTCTCCCTGCTTTTTCTTCCATCTGAACCTCTTCCACTACTCGACGGCCCGACCTCCGGAGTCAACCTTCTCGTCACCTCCTCATCCAGACTCATGGTTCTGAGATGCTGCTGCTGGCCGTGCAGGGCGCTAGACTCACGCAATACTTTCCCAACACCAAGCAGGAACCCTGTCATGTTGCGGACAACCTCGTCGCTTATCCTGAGGTTCTCCCGGTGGTCAGCACCAATGTCCCGCCACAACTCAACCAAGTCGATACCCTCGCCCGTGTCGGTAACCTCAGCTTCGATCTGGGCCTCGAGCGCCTTATTCGTGCCCGCCTTCAACATCCCGTTCAATTTATCCAGCGAGTGCACCAGGTGCTGAGTGTTTTGAAAAAGCTCCGGGATTGTAGTTGTGGTGGTCTGACCCATGGGAGGAAGACGGGAGAGGTGGGATTCAAACATCCCAAGCGCCTCGAGCATAAGACGACGGTGCTCAGCGTTGGCATCACGTACAGCCCCAGGTGATGCACCGACTGGGAGTGGACCGTTCGACGAAGACTTCGGAGCAGTAAAAGGCGAAGAGTAGGCACGATCAGATGTCTGCTGAAGAAATTGTTCTTGGGCGCGGGGGGAAGTGATTCTATCCCGGTCAACTAAATTGTAAGTTGATCTGTACGAACGTAATCCGGCTGGTGCAGTTCTTGGTGGCGGCATATCGGGACTGTCGTGGTGAAGCGCCGCCATCGACGTTCCAGGACGCGACAACAGACCAGCACTGTGATTAGCACGTTCCGATTGTCGTTGTGAAGTAAATAGAGGTGTGTGCGGGTCGTATCGAGAGGCACTAGGAGGCCCAACGCCTTCGCTGACACGCGTGCTCGGTCCAGCACCTCTAGTCGAGGGTTGCCAATCGTCGAGGGCAACAGAAGAATTACCAGTAGACTTCGTTCGTCGAGGTGAACCTGGAGCGGGGGCACCACTGGCAAACGGATCTTCACCAACATCCCGTCTCTTGGTGAGACCAGCAGCTCGTAGACCTTCTCCCACGAGACTTCTTCCCGCGCTGGGAATTAGCATGCCATCAGAACTTCCTCCTCTGTGCCCTTGACGCCTACCAACACCACCACTCCCGTTGTTTGTCTGAAGAATAGTGTCATCTTCTCCATCGCCGGACGCAGACAGATCTTCAGAGAGCCATCTAGTTTGATGTTTCCTTGTAAGCTCACGCACAGTTGAATAGCGAGACGATCCAGGACGGCGTGGGGACATTTGCACATTATTGGGTAAGTTCGAGCGAGAGGCTCTCGGGGATGATGACGAATGGCGATCAGGATGTCGATGAGGTGTAGAAGGTTCACCGTTTGACTAGATAATCGATGTTTCATTCATCAAAGTGTACATAGTAGTAAAACAGACGCCGCACCTTGCCATCTAAGCTCCTTCGGTCCCTCTCCCTGAACTCTTTAGGTAACGGCTGTCTATTGCGCTTGCCCCCACTGCCTGTTGGACTCCTTCGTGAGGAAGCTACAGCAGCCAAGGCAGCGGCCATGACATCCTGCTCATCATCCTGACGCGCAGCTCTATGACCCTCATCCACAGACATCGCCGCTGAGACTCTCTTCTTGGGTGTGCGCGACGGACCTGGAGACGGTCCACGGTCTCTCTCGCACGGACGCTGGTTACCTTTGGCTGGCGATGCAGGGGCTGAGATCCGTCTTTCTCTGAGGGGAGGAGGAGCCCGGAAATCATAACGTGCAGGAGGTGGAGTTGCGGACAAATCGTCGGAAGAAGAATACGAGTCTTGCGAAATTCGATGGCTTTCACGTTCTGTTTCGGAGCCGGAGTGAGACGGGTCAAGGCGACGGCCATTTACTGGAAGCGGGTTGGAAGTGGACTGGGGGCGAGGATGTGTCGGAACGATGCGGGAGTAATTGGAAGGTGCACCGACCGAAGGAGGGGTCATGGGAGAACGAGAAGAGGTGGTCGGCGCCGGAGAACTCAACCTAGAAATTGAGGAAAGCTTGTCTAAGACCTACGAGTGTTATCAGATATTGAGAGTCGTAGCAGGAGCCATTATAATGCGTCGCACACGTGAGTATATGCGCGTGAAAAAAGGGATACATGCATCAGGAGTCAACCAGAGAACAAGCGAGGATTTGCGAAAGCCGAGATAGATGCAAGAAAAATCAGACAAACAAGCAAGTCATTTGAGGAGAAGGGAGCATTAATTCCAGTGGATCAAAATCACCAGCATAATAGATCAGAAATCAACAGAGCATATAAGCGGGATCAAATAGATTTCATTATAGTTGAGCACCGGTTTTTCAATGACTGGGAAGCTACTTACCATACGATTACGCTGCGTCAGGTTTTTCACCCGTTGCAGTGCAGACACATTATCGGTGGGGGCTCTCTTGCCATCGGATAATCTAGCAGTATGATCCTCTTCATTTTCGCGGTCGTTGACATCGTCTTCGTCATCGGTATTTGCTTGTCGGTTCCTATATCTGCTGAACGACTTGTCATGGGTACCATTGGACATATCTGAGGTTGAGTTCGAACGAGAGTCCGACCGTTGGCGGAGACTGCCGGCGCTCGTGCTGCTGTCGCCAACACTGCCGCTGCCCGTGGAATTTGTAGCGGGAGGCGAGGGCAGGCCGGACGACGAGATGGACGACGACGGACTCGGAGGCTCAGGCAGATCAGGAATACTAGGGGGCGAGGCGGTCGGAGTAGAACCAGACCCTATGTAAATTGCCGACAAAGGACGCGATCTGGCAGCCAACGGCGGACGAGGTGTCATTGGACGAAGTCTTTGCAGACAAATGTCATGAAGACAAAGAAAATGAAGAAAACGGCGAAGACGACGGGTGCTCTCGTCGTCTTCGACGGCGAGGACAGCCGGGGAGATGGTGCACAGAGATGAACGGCGCCGGCGTCACGATCCACGTTGTCTTGCCTCGTTTCCAGGGTGCTGCAGCCTGCTGCTTTCCGCCCCCTCTGTTCCCGCGCTGTCCCCCGCTGCGATCGCCTTCACTTGCCTTGATTACTCCAAGTCAGGTCTCCTACGGTATCTTGAGGGCGGAGGATCTCTATGGGAGTGTAAGTGGTGGTCTCCTATATTGATGGACTCGTAATTGCCGATCACACTATAATAACGACTGAACCGCTGGCCATCGCTTGACCTAGGCAACGACTGTTGTTCTTATTTGAACGCCTTCCTCGGCTGATAACAATCGCCGAACGCTGCTGGGCAGCCCGCTGCAGATTTACCCTTGGACCGCTCTGGGGCTTACTGGCAAGAGATCCGATATATTAGCTGACTTAACCACAATGAAGTGCATAACATCCCTGCTCGGGGACCAGCCAGTGATTTAGCGTCGTGTATCTGCCTCTTCCTCGCTGACTGGTTTACCCGGAAATTGGTTTCCAAGTCTGCTCGAAGCTCTCATTCCACCGTCTTATTCTCAAGGTTGGCTGCAACGTCTGTTTGAATTCCAGAAGCACAATGAGACATGCAGTGTTCTTTAGCCGGTAAGTCGATCTTATGCAGCGTTCCCACAATGTATTGGATGCAGAAGCATTATTCAACATAGACCGCGTCTTTATTCTGCATCAAGTACTGCAGAATAACATTTGGACCGTTAGAGTTGGTTTTACTCCCTCGTGAGTGAGCGTCCTGATTGTCGTATTCCATCCGCTACCATTCCGCCCTTTCGACCATCGTGCATCCGATGAGTTACTTCTCGCGTTAAATTTACGGTCGATCGCTCTGTTTTTTTAATCTCATGACGACATTGAGCCGGGATTACTGGTCACCTCTAACATTATCATCTCAGCAATGGGTCTATCCTGCCTCTGATTGACAAGGTGGAATACCCTTGAGACTTATTTCGAGACCTGAGTTCAGTGGAACAAATGACTACTAGAATGTTTGCACCCGGTTGTGCTCCACATGTTTCACCGCGAACAGATCGAGTTCACGGAAGAAACCGTTCGTGATTTTATTCAAGGAGGTCCACAAACCCTCTATGTCATCCTACTCGCACCCTTTCATTTTATGCCCCTCCAACTTCAACGCAGAGTCAGTAGTCATACGAATTCAGCCCTATCAAATTGCACAGCAGGAATATAATCCACCGCCTTCTGATTTATTTAAATAAGCCTCGATGTGCAATTCGGTCAGGGGAAATCTGGCGTCGATGCAAACAGCAGCGCACGGGTACGATGGTGATTTGGGTATTAGGTTGGTGAAAGCATTAATATTGTTGAGAGTTAGTGACAGTGCCGGGTAGACTTCCTCCTTTCAATCCGGCCTATCCCCTGGACGGGACTACCGGATGATCGCCATCGGGAAGCTGAATCGCGACCAACACCTCTGAATAGCAGCTGAGTACTAGAGATAGATTGTCCTCAAAAGCTATTCTTGTCAACAATGGCGAAATAACCATGAATGCTGGAATGCTCATTTTAGGCCTGAATATGACTATCAATAGAGCGGTCTCACGGCGTCATTTGGGCTGAGGACAACGCATTGTACAGCCTCCCGAATCGTGGGGACAATTTATCATTCTAAAAAATGACGCCTATAAATACTGACGGATCCTGAGAAACATGCATACAATATGTTTATATACCCAGCGTATGCTGTGCATTCATGCTCCGGTACAAGGTGCCCTTTGTGATCCCGCCGCATGTTTGAAATATCGAAATAGCTCACCGTGCCTCTCCTTCGCGTTATTGTAATAACAGACAGTGCTGCCGTTTGATCGAATTAGGGTCTCAACATCGACAGCGGAAGACTCGAAATGGACACGGCCGAGTTTCATACGTACCGTTTCATCTGGCAGACGCCGGACAACGGTGACTCTGACCGTCTCTACTTATAACCCGTCGCCGCAGTTTCTATGCCATGAAGCGCCGTACAATATTAGCACGACGGCGTGGCGCTCATTTCTGATGATAGTCACGGTCCGCAGCATGATTTGCCAGCACGAAACAGCTTGGTCAAATTCCGGACTTGGCACGACAGTATAGGCCAGTGTTCGAGTGAAACACGCCAGAGTGATATCGGAAAGCCGTTGGACAGCAGTGTGAAGTAGAATAGATTCTGTGAGAAAGGAAGGGCGGAAGCTGGAGCGCAAAGGCAGGGAGAGACTCATCCGGCAGAGTCGCCACAGAGCCCGAGCGGCGGGCGGCAACTGCAAGGGTCCCGGAATGGATCCTTCCTTATTGGGACCACCAATCACCCTCTGTTGCCCATTCTCTCCTTCACATCGCCCTGTTTCTCTCTTTCTCTTTCTCTCCTCTACACCACCATCTGCTGTGCACCACTAGAAGCATGGCCTCCCTCACATTTCTCTTCCTCCTGCTCTGCCCGTATGCATACGCTGCGTCCGACGACACACTCGCGCGTCGCGATGCACCACCAAGCCCCTTCTCTCGCCGAAGCAGCACCCCCTCGATAGGCTTCTACAACCCGTCCAACGATGGCGGCGCCTGGCTCACAGTACGTGCCCCTATCTGCATACCTATCCTCATCTTTTCCCACCAGCTCTCGAGGTAAGTGCCACCACTTACTCCTTTTCTTAATCACAGCAAGTGCAAGATACCTACCCGCCCGGTCAGGGCGAGCCAATCAACGTCGTCATCTCCGGCGACTCCGACTCGGCTGTGCTTGTGAACCAGGAGACGAACGGCGGGCTGCTCAACTATTTCATGTGTGTGCTCCCTCCTTTTCTAATTTATTCTGAGTAGTTGACGATCGGTCATGGGCGCCTATACAGCTCCTTCGGATACTCGACCGAGTGTTTGGGACAGCACGATGGTGCGCCACAGGCTGCGAACCTTGGGGACGGGCTGGGATACGGTGTGTATCTCTCGTCGTATGTTCAAGCTGGACCCCAGTTACTGACCTGCTGAATAGTGAATCAGACGGCTGAGATTCGGTGGGACTACGGCAACGTTGAAGTAGGCACGTGCGAAGAGACGATCGAGGGAGGCAGCCATTTCCGGTACTGGTCGCAGGATGGTAGTCAGGCAGATAGGTATGTCTATTAATCTGATTGCGCATCTTGTAGTCGGCGAAGAGTCTTTCAGTAGTGTATGGTGCTGATGTTATTTGCCGCTAGTAATGCTGTCTTCATGGCGGCGTCGTATGAGTTTCCTGAGACAGGTACGTCGTCCGTCTGTACCCTTCCTCGTCCATGTTTGTCCTCACGCCGAGCAAGATAATCACGCTATCATCTTCAACGGGTGAGTCTTGTCTTACTACTCCCTTTTCACACTGCCTCATACTACTCTCCACCCTTCCCAGCTATAACCTCGGCCGAGACTGGCTCGTTGGCAATGTGACGAACCAATCGCACATCATCGACACCTCCACTGTCAGCAATGCGTCCTCGTACACTGGGCGCACCGCGTACGATGGGTACACGTACCAGACGACGGCCAAGTATTACTATGGGTACCTGCCGAACACAAGCTACGCCGTGAACCACAACTTGAGTGTGGCGAACGCAACGGTGAATGCAGTGGACGGGTACCTAGCAGTACTCACGGTGAAGATCGTGGACCAGCCTGCGTCGTCGTACGTCGCACTGACTCTTCCAGTCATTGGGAATTTTACTGATCATGGGATGAATAATCGTGGTCAAACCTGCAGAGACGCACGGATATCATGGACAGTGCCATCATGGCAAACTTTGTGCCTGCCGCTTGTCACGGCATTCGTTCTGCATACGATGTCCCACTCAATATCTATCTAGACCCTCCGCGCTCCCTATCGCCACGGACACCCGCATCTTCGCCCGCTATCGTGCTCATTGCTTTCTCTTCACGACCCCTCATGACTACACTTTCAGCCGACAGACCGTCCCCCGTTTTAGCACGCCATCGTCGCTCATTGCTTATGAACATTGCTGGCTGTCAAACATGGGTGATCGCCACCGACATCAGGACCTGCTTACCACGTATCGTCCGCATTTGTGTTGCCATTATCATGTTGTGTATACCCGGACTTGACGGACGGGCTAGCTACCTACCTACACGTTTTATCACATTTTGTGCTTTACCTGTTTATTGCTTACACTGTCGAGCCATTTGAAAGACTCTTGCCCACCCACAGTACCTGCCTTTAGATTATTCGTACGGAAATTAAATGGACTTTTCTCATGCTTTGCGGCGTTGAGACACGAACGAGAACAGGGAAGCTGACGCAACCATGTAGCGCCAGCGCCGTCGGGGACCGTGTTGGCGAAGCTGCATGTGAGTGCATATGCGCATTGCACTAGGTCCTTTCAATCCTTACAGTTCGTTTTCCAGGTCAGTTCGTTTTGAGGTGCGAGCTCATGAGTGCAGTGCATTTTGATGGCCGATGTGATACTGAGTTCGTAAAATGACGCTGCATCCTCGTCTTGCACAACACAGAAGCCCTCTCGCAGTGTAAAAGATAGATTCATTTGGTAGTTAAGATGGCCAGTAGAGAAACCACGAAACATGAAAGATTCTTGGGGCAGCATGACTTTGCTAAAATCATCTGTCTACCTTCAACGTTGCCAATGGGCAGTCGTGCGGATGTGATCGACGAGCCACGTGCCCGATGCAAACTGAATTTGAAATCCGCGAGCCGCGACTCGCTCGGCGTCCTCGGCAGATCGGGGAAAGAGATCTAAAGCTGTCGCCCCCCAAGAAAGCCGAGCGACACCGCTGCGCCCGCCACTCAGCCACTGTCCCGCCGCCGCATACGTATACGAACCACTTTAACAAACCGAGGGTGAGCACGTCTGGGTGATGACTTATTGCATATGTCGGCCATCTGACAAAATCATCTCGTGCAAAAAAATCACCGGCTCTCCACATGCTATTCAAAATCTCAAATCATGTAAGATATTCGTCATCATGTCTCAGAGCAAGAAAAAGAAAGTCACAAGTGTTCAAGTAATCGGAACATGTGTATCCAATTCCCAGCGCACAACGGCGCGGCGTGTATAATGCCATAATGCGAGGTTTTACAATGCGGATGAAGTTCTACCTATTGCTACATGAATTCTCTTGGGTCAAAACATTAGCAGTGGACGATGGAGCAGCAATGCCTGAGCTAGCTAAAGAGCGCGGAAGACGAAACCAAACAGCAAGTACTAAGCAATGCAACCGTTGAGACCCCAATAATCCCCAATACTACCCTGAATGAATGGACATACGCCCCGTGTCGTGCATGACGGGGCGTGCGGTCGCGTGTAAAGTAGAAGTTAAATATGTTAGTTATCACTATAGTTGTGCAGTACGTCGTGCAATTCGTGTGTGTGCGTGCGTGCGTGCGTGCGTTGCGTGATTTTGCTGCGAGCAAGTGTCGTTTCGTGAGTGGTGTGTGGGGGGTATCCCAACCCCTCTGCGGGCGGTCCAAAAACACAATCAAACCAATCAGTCCTCATCCTTCCTCCTCCAGCGGTGGCTGCGTCGATGGCCCAGCATCTCCCTCCCCGGAAGACGTCTTCGTACCTGGACGTCTTTCCGTGGACGGTGACACCGGCGATGGCGGCGCGGGCCGATCCCATTCCTCCAGCAACGCCTGGCCCACCGACGGTTCCAGCTCGGTCCCGTCGCGAGACACCTTGATTTCTCGATCGTGGTTCCAGGGATTGCGTAAATGCCGTGTGCGGTAGAACGGGAGTCGGTTCGTCTGAATCCACTGTACCTTGAACGGCTCTCCCCATGCCGGTCCCTCAGCCTCTCCACTTCCTCCCCGTGCGCCGTGCTCGCGCGACGGCGCTCGACTTCCTCCAGGCCTCTCTTCCTCTTCTGCTACAGGATCCAGCGGCGTCTCCGGCATCGTCTCCCAGTCGAACCTCCGCCCCGCATCATCGGGCGCGTCCCTGCCCGACGTCGGCTCCGGCGCCGAGCGTTCTCGTATATGTCTGAACGGCTCGTCCGGGTCGAGATTGAACGTTGTCGGGAGCGAAGGCGTCATATGTATCTGCCCAAGCGCACGTACCGTCGGTGCATCCTGCACGGTCTGCGTATGGCGCGCACCGCCGGGCAGTCGACTGAGGCGGCGATGAGGCTCGTGCAACTCCATCGGCGCCGACGCCGGGTGGCGGGGATGCTCTTGTCGTGGGTACTCCGACGTCGATCTGGGCGTCGCACCCTCGTCGTACGGCTGCGGCGACGCCTGCATCTGGTGGTGCGCCTGCGAGCCTGACGACGCGGGCGGACTGGGCGACACCGGCTGCGGCGACTCCTCGTACCTAAACTCCGACGGCGAGAAAAACGTGTGCGTATCCCGCCGCGCCACGGGCGGGCTGGAGCCCTGCGACGAGCGCGACATGCGGCGCTGCGGTGGCGAGTCGGTGCGCGACGTCCACGCGACGCGATGTTCGCCGCGCATGATCGGGCCGGCCATTCTAGTAGTGGTCGAGCGCGTCAGTGCGGGATGTTGCTTGTTGCGCCCCCTTTCCCCCGCACTTACCTTGCGTAGCCGTAAAACTCTCCGCTCTTGTTCACGCCAAAAATGAGGTACACCTCCTTGCTGGTCCGGAACGCCTGGTCGAGCGTCGTCTCGTTGTGCCTCTGCGTCGCCCACAGGCCCTTCTCCACGCTAATATCCAAGTCTTTCTGGAAGAGTCGGCGGCAGACCCATGTCAGCACACGCCCCGCACGCCAATTAAACACCTACCTGTGTCAACGACTTGAGGATAAAATAGCGCTTCGGGAAGTACTGCATGAGGATGCTCGAGTTCGTGCTCGCGTACGAGCCAGAGCTGCTCGAGTGGGGGTCGGGGCGCCTGTACCGATGGCCCCGGCCGCCCTCGTCGTCGCTCGACAGATTGAGGCTCGCGAGGTACGGTACCGGATCGCTCGGCGAGCTCCCCGGCGTCGTAACGTGCTCCGACGACACCGGAGAACGCAATTCCTCCTGCCCCGCCGCCCTCGCCGCCTCCCTCGCCTTCTCCTTCTGGTCTCTGATCCACCTCACATGCAGTCCCGCGCCGCGCTGCCCCCCAACGCCCGCCTTCACGTCGTCGTCGCGGCCGCGCACGCGGCACACGAGGCGCGGACAGCGCGGGTCGCCGGGGCGCAGCGGCTGGCCGTTGAAATGGCGGATCGCAGCGAGCAGGTGCGCCTCGCTCTGGAAGTTCACGAACGCGCAGTTCGAGCGCGAGATGAGGAAGATGGAAAGCACGCCGCCCCACACGTCGTCCGCGCTGTGCGCCGTGGAAGTTGACGACGACGCGGACGCGGCGCCAGGGGAGGGTGTCTGGTTGAGGAAGCGCCAGAGCTCGTCGTGCGTCGTGTCCGAGGGCACGTTCCCGACCCACATCACCCACTCCTGACCGCTGTGCCGGCGGGTGCGGGTGGTGCGGGCGGCGCGAGCGCTCAGGAGCGGCGGACCGGCTGCTCGGGGGCGCAGAAGAGCCTGCCTCGGGCTGTTTCTGATACTGACGGCTAGACGAAGCGGGGCCCTCGGACTGAGCGCGAGAAGGTGCAGGGAGCGGCGGCGGCGGCGGGTCGGGCTGCATCTGCGCCTGTTGCTGCAACTGTTGCTGCTGAGGCGGTGGGTACTGAATGGGGTTCTGCCTCGGGGACATGGGATACATCGGTGAAGACAGCGCGGACGGCCCTGCCTGGGAGTACGCCTCGACCTCGCGCGGGGGAAGATTAAACGACACCGAGTATGGATTTTGGTACGACTCGTACTGGCTCGAGGCGGGGCGCGCGGGCAGCGGGAGGTACCACCAGGTGCCCTGGCCCTCCTGCGGAGGCTCGGGCGCGTACGAGTGTGGCGGGTACGGGTTCGCGTACTGGGACGCGTAGACGGAGGGGGAGGGCGCAAAGGAGTGTGGGGGGTACGCGAACGGCGGGGTAGGGTAGCGAAGGGGCGCGTACGGGGTCTGGCCGGGATAAGAGGTGGAGTGGGGTGGAAGCCCGGAGCCGCCCTGCGAGGCCAAAGGAGTGTGCGGGGGCGGAGAAGGGTGTGCGGGGGAATGAGCGGCGTGGGGATGGGAGTGGGGGGAGAAGAGGGAGGAGGGGCCCGGGCTGGTCGTGAAGGATCGTGAATGACTGGACGAGGAGCTGCCCTCGGGGGAGGCGCCGGGGTAGCCCTGGAAGACGGGCGTGTGCGGCTGCATGATGGGCACGAGCGTGTTTGGGGAGTAGCCCAGCAGCTGATTTTGCGGGGGGTGCATGCTCGTGTCTGGGGCATGCAGGCCGGGATGGTGGGGGTACGCGTACGTCGGAGGCATGTTGACGGGGGAGTGGGGGGACATCGTGTATTGTCCTACAAAACCCGCGCGCTGGCCATATGAAAGGGAGGCCGCCTGGTACGGTGCGGGAAGGCCCTGGAAGGAGGGAGAAGGGGCGGAGGATGCGGGGGAGCTCTCGAGGGTTCCGGATGGGTAGAGGGGCGGGCCGAGGGAAGCCTGAAATGGCTGTCGGAGGGGCGGCCGACGGGCTGGATTGGTGGACTGGGAATGAGAGCGACCACGCGAACCAGATCGACCCTGTTCGGACGAGGAAGTGGAGGATCGTGACTCGGACATATTGGGTGGCCTATTCCTGGCCGCATTCCCCGACATATAAATGGGATGGTAGGGCTCGCGAAAAACTTCTGGAGTGTTCTGGAACCTGCCGATCGGTGAGGGCGTAGGCGGTTGGAGGTCATTCACGACTTAGGGGGAACATGGGGAAAAGAAAAGGACAAGTTAGGGCAGACGAGCAGGAGAGGAGGGTAAACTCATACGAGGAAAGCGGCGTCGTGACGGACGGATAAATGTGTAGGAAGACCTAGCAGGTACGGTCAGACCGCGGCATAGTGGGCCATAGAAAAAAGATAGTGATGGGTGGGCGGGTGGCCGTCGAGGCTAGAGGAATAAAGGGAGGAGAGAAGGAGAACTCTAGCAGGCTCTTGCCGCGGCCAGCGAGAGGTGGCAACAAAAAAGATGAACGGGAGGGGAGAACGAACGGCTACTGCGAGCTCGCGTGGCGTTCAAACTCCGGTCACGAGCGGTCATATCGGCAGACTCAACGAGGTACGGCCACGTGGAACAGGAACGCGCGCTCACCTGCAGAGACGTCGGGTAGAGCAAGGGGTGCGGTTGAGCCTCGGCCAGAGTCGTGGGGATGTGGGAGAGCAGGAGGGGAGGAAGGAGGCTTGGGGGTTTTATTGCGGTCGTCCTTGTCGAATGTGGCTTTCATGGCAAATGTCAGGGGATGCAAGTCTATGCAGGATAATGGCACGGGAGTGAGTGGCGGGATCGGTGAGGTGTTCGCGCAGCAGGTGGACTTATTATACAAAGAGGGTAAGAGATGCAGTGGAAGGGCGGGTCGCGGGGGAGGATGTCATGGTGGAGAGGAGGGACGGGGGGTGTGGCACCGGCAGCCAAACTGCTGGGCAAGCAGGGGCGGGGACTTGGCCGGATGAGAGGAGAGGGAATCTGAGGACCAGCGATCTGGTGCTGAGGAAGACAGGCAGGCGGCGGTGCAGCGCCAATGCTCTCGTCAGTGCCATCAAGACTGCGCCTCACCGCAGCAGCCCGCACCCCGCGTCTCTGTCTTGGGCCAGTCCTCCGCCTCGTGTGACGTCATCGGGTGCGGCGAAAGGGCGATGGCGGATTGGTACCCCGCACTGCACGAGTGTGTGGACGAATGTGCGGGCCAGGTCAGCGCGTCGCGCGCGTGGATCGAGGGTGGCATCGCGTTGTACCAGTACCACCGCGGCCGGATCCCGCTGCCTGTGAGGGGAAGCCAGGGCCGCGGGGACGGCACGGGCCGAGTGAGTCCCTGGGATGAGTGGGGAGTCGGGAAGCGGGGTGATGTCAGTAGGTGTGGGGTGTCGAGAGGTCAAGAGATCCAGCGATCCGATTGACCAACTCATCCTTCGATCATCTTCAACACAGTCCACCTACAGCCCTCGCCATGACATCACCGCCTTGGTCAATTCAATTCACATTTCCCCGCGGCTGTCCCTAATACATCATCACCCTAAGTACTCCGCCAAAGTCTCATTGACATTTCTCCAACACACAACCACGCAATCGTCCCCCGAATCTCGCCGATCAGAACCAACAACTGATAGACGACATCCCCGCGCCACCCGCTCCACAAGATCCCATCGCCCTTCGTCTTCGCAGTTGCGAGCAAACGTGTACGGGCTGTGAGCGAACCCGCTAGCACCGAACAGCCCTAAGAAATATGCCACGCCACTGCCAACTCTCGCCCTCGCTCTCTTCTTCTCTCCGAACAGCACAGCCAGCTTCCCCGCCGAAATACCTCCTCCGAACCTACTGCGCAGAACTCTCGTCTATCCCACACACCCACGATCCATCGGAGGATGCTGCACAGATATTGCCCGAGCTGCGCACACACAGCTTCAAATTAGCATCACCTCACAAGAAGCCCATCTCGATACGATTACGCACGGCACATTTTCATCTAGAAGTCCCCTCAGCCGATGCAAATTCGTAGCCCAATTTAATTTCATGACCGCCCCGGATCGATCGAACGACGCGCAACCGACGCGGCCGAAGCACACAACACGCGGCAGAGCTCCCAGGGCATCGACACTCTCAGACTCCACCACACAACGCCCTCCTTCCGGTTCCGCAGATGTTATCGTAGAAAGGGCACAACTCGGAGCGCGCGTGCCCACCCTCATCGCAGCTTGAGGTCATCGCTACTCCGCACCTTCTGCCACAGAGTGGTCCAAAAGAAAATTATGACCGTCCCCAGATCCCGCTAAGTCCATATCACTCTGGCAGTACCGACTTGCCAGGGCTCGCACAGACGACCGTGGGCGCGTCCCGTGCCGGCCCGCACTTTTGCCGCGGCGCCAATCAACAATCCGCCTCATTAAAATAGGCGCGCGTAGCCTCTGAGTGCGGGTCGGGCGCAGCTCCCGCTGCTAATGGCGAATGGCGCAAGGCTTCACCGTGACCGCACCTGCACGAGGGTATTTTGTCAACGGCCATCTACGCCCGATCGGCAGCCCGACGGTCTGCCGCGCGGTGCTGGACGTCGAACCGCCCGCTTACCGGACGTGCGCGTCGGGCTGGCGAAATCACCTTCGAAGGTCCTGCATGTATCGCCGTTGCGTGCGTGCTCGCAGGTGCCCGGAATATCGGCGTGCGGACGCGCTTTCCACCCAGTGCGGGCGGGCGACGCGCAGGGCCGGTTTGCTTTTTTGTTCTGCACCCAGCGTGGGCGTAACCACGCCTGGTGTTGATACAGAGCCAGGGTGCAGGAGCGAGGCTGCGAATGGCGAATGGTGCAAGGCTTCACCGCGGCCAGGCGTGCGTGCAGATGCCCGTCGACACCATCTGCGCCCGATCGTCAGCCCGCCGATGCGTCGCCCGGTGCTAGATCCCGAACCGCCCGCTTGGGCTGGCGAAATCACCATCGAAGGTCCTGCATGTATCACCGTTGCGTACATGCTCGCAGGTGCCCGGAATTTTGGTGTGCAGACGCGCTTTCCATCCAGTACGGTTGGGGAGGCGCCGCGGCGGTTTGTTTTTTGTTCTACATCCAGCATGGGCATGACCACGCCTGACGTTGATCCAGAGCCAGGGTGCAGGAACGAGGCTGCGAATGGCGTATGGCGAAAGGCTTCACCGTGGCCAGGCCTGCACGCAGATGCCCATGGACGTCAGCTGTGCCCGATCGTCAGCTCGCCGATGCGCCGATTTGTTTTTTGTTCTACATCCAGCGTGGGCATGCCACACCAGGGCGTAGGAACAAGACAGATTCTGCAGACTAGAAGGGCGAAATCGCTTGCGAGTGTCGCAGCTCCAGCGACACGAGGCGGATCACAAGGTGCATACCCTCCGGATCCGAGTCGAGACGGGAGTCGCACCGTCTTCAGGGTCTTCCCGCAGCGCACCACCGGTAGCAGTAGTAGTGCAGAGTACAGTCCAGATGCAACCGCAGAGTTTGACAGGTCGCACGGCGGACGTAAAGCAGGTACACATCGTGATCGGTTCCGGTGCTCACCTTCGCAGACCACGCACGAACGAGAGACGAGACACAGGCCATTCCGGAAGCCCAGGACGCAGGACTGGCAAGCGACGTCGCATACCATCGACACGAGGCGGCTCGCGACCAACGCCAACACGCAAGCTTTGATCCGAAGTCCCTGCGCATAAGTTGTCCTTCATTGTAGTCCTCGCCTTCCTTCCTCCGCGATCGCATATGCATGCCGGCATCAGGCTCGTCGGGTGGGCAGCGCGTATCTGCCACTCGCTCATCCCCGGCAAGGACCGTGGAGACGCACGGGCCACCAGCCGGAGGAAACGGCCCATCTACACACCGCGCGCGAGCTGTAGTGCACCGCAGAAATGCGACACCTGTCTTCCATAGCACAACGGCACGAAGCCACTCGGCCCTGTTCTGACTTCCTCCGAGGCTCGACAGATGGCACGGTCCGCAATTTTTTTCTGGTCCCTTGTGCTAACCCGCCTTCTGAACTGCGGAACTGCTCATGCGCGAGTCGCGCAAGAGGCCTCTCGCCGTCGCGCATCCTGCATCTCGCCGTTGTGGAGCGTGAGTGTGGAGCATCTGTCCGCAGATTTTTGCTCCGTCCGTGAAGTGGGCAGGCAGACTTCTCGCTGCGACTGCGCGAAGCTGTGTGCTTCCATTTCGAGTCCAGGAACTAACCAGGGTCTGACGGACCAGAAGAACCGCAAGCGATGTCGTCGTGGCGACGCCAGGTCGCAGAAATCCTGCGAGGCTGGGAGGATAGGTTCTTCGGGTTCCTCTTGCCTTGAATATATTGTCTCGCACCGTTCTTTTTCCCAGGTCCCCTCTTGAGCATCGCGTGCCGGTGCCACAGGGCAATATTGCAGCAACCCTAGATTAGAACACGGGGACGCAATGCTCCGCCGATAAATCTGTATTGAGATGTAGGTAAGCGGGGCTAGCGATAATGATGCGCACGGCACAGAGAGCGTAATAATATCTTCTCGCGAGGACGTCGTAGGCACGAGGCGTCGGGAGGTCGATGGGATAACAAGGGCGCCAACGCTGGAGTCCGGATCCCGTCACAAATCCCGGTCATGTGGGGACATCGTGAGCTTCTGGGGCACTGCAGGATGCACCTACTTTGGACAAGCGTGTACGGTAGACACAATGAAAAAAAAATCAAAGAACGTACGTCCTCCGAGCCGCGCAATCTGCACCCGTGAATGCCTCACTGCTATCATGATCAAATCTAGGTGTAAAGGCCGTTCTGACCAATTATCGCTAACGGGTCCTCATTGCCATTGATCTGGCCGATTGGATATCGAACATATAACGCGGCTGACCAACCCGCGCGCGTCGGCCGCCGTCAAAATGGGTTGCTCGCCACTGATCAGTTCATTGACATCGATGTCCCGATGCTACGGTGCGCGGGCATGCCGGGTGAGATAGGAGAGGCTTTCAGGTGGTGGGAAGTTGGGAATCAAGTAGTGGAGAGCTAGGAGAAGCGGTAAGGACTACATATAGCCTGAGTACATAAGGCCCCTGGCTCCAGGGCCATCGGACTTCAGATGAGAACTGGGTTGACAGGGCTCAGGCCTCAGGCACAAACTTGGGGAACTGGCATGAAGTCGCGATCGCGGGACCGATTCAGAGTGATACAAATACACATTAATACAACGTACACTAGGGTATTGACGGTGATAGTACAGACTAATGCACAAGAAAGAAGCGCCGTCGGATTGTCAGTCCGGTAATGGCCTGAGCTTGAGCCTGAGTGAGACAGAATCGTCACCATAAAACAAGTCTCCACACGCTCCCTGGGCCCCATTCTCTCACCACTCAACCCAGACCTTGCACCGTGGCACCGACCAGCAACTCAATCACCTCATGCCCTCCCTCAAGGCTCACGCCACCCTCGTCAGTGGCAAATCCACAAACCGCTCCGCCAGCCCCTCCTGCACTTCCTTCACCACCGCCCTTACCGCCGCCATCGCCGCGCGCTTGCACCCCGGACTCAGCGCACAGGACAGGTCCGCATCGGTTCTCAGCGTGTCCTCCATGCACCGCAGCCGCCCGACGACGTCCGCGCTCCCAAAGCGCGTCATGCGCTCACTCCGCGCTGCCTCGCCCCACACCGCCGTGAACGTCGCCAGGCATCCGTGGACGTGGTATGTGCATCCGTCAGGCCGCGCGAACGTCGGAGGGGCTTTCGCGAGTTGCTCCCAGAGCATGACGAGCGAGCGGAACCCATAAAGCAGACGGACACCCTGCGTATAAGTGATCGGGATGGCAGCGTCATCTTTCTCTTGGTCCAAGCTCTCCGTCGACGTGGATGTACTTGAGCTCGGAATTGATGCTGAGGATGGGGCGATCGGCACCAAACCCTCTGTAGATACAGCGGCACTTGTCAGGAAGTCCAATTCGCCCTCCATCAGTTGCATATAATACGCAACACCTCTCAACGAGCGAATATCATACTTGTCAGCGACATGCATCGCCGCTCTCGGGCCGATTCGGCGGGCAAGAATCCTGTTGCTCCACGATTCAACCACAAAATCGACTAATTTCGCATGCCCGCAGCAGAGCGCAACCTCCAGCACACGCGTAAGTGTGGTAGACGATGCGCAAGAAAGGTCCGCAAGCGGGTGGATGGGTGGCCCGTGTACACCGGATGTGACAGCGTAGATGGCATCAATCGCCCAGGCCGCTGTAGAAATGAAGTGGTATTTGTTCGTGAGGGATGCGATGGTGAGGAGGCGAGAGATATCAGCGGAGGCGCTGTTATATGCAGCAAGTTCGTGGGGCCTAATATATTGAGTAGCAATTACGGTTAGACAAATGCGACAAAGTAAATGCAAGTAGCGGACAAGATTTTGGAATGATGGTACAACTCACAAGGCATAGAGAACGGATACTAGCGCACGGAAATCTTCCACGGACTCTCCGAACAGAACAATTGGATTCTCGTCACTGAATCCTTCCTGAATGATGGAATCACCTCCATCGCCTGGTGGTAAACTGAACATGTCTTGGAAGGCAGAGGAGTCGCGTGCTAGCAAAAATCGATGTACCTGTATATCACATGCGCACAGTTGCGATTGGACCAACGGGCGCGATGTGATCAGCGATCGGACATGGACAAGGTAGAGCAGAAGTCGCACCCTGAACAGCGTATCCTCTACTCTAATCACACAGTCGGCGCCCAAGTTGTAATAAAGCTCATCTCGTATTGGAACATCATTCAGGTTGGTCATACTATCTTCTAGGTCGTTTTGGTTGTTGTCAGAGCCTTGGAGAGGTTGCCCAAGGGAGGAGTGAGATGCGAGATCCTGGGTACGTTGGCGTTTGCGAGGGGGTTCCGTATCCGAGGACAGGTCCGAATGGTGATTCTCCGAGAGTATCGGCGCAACCGTAGGCGCTGCCACTGAGGGGGGGACGACGGGCCCGGATATGTCCAGATCTCGTTCGTCCATAGGTCGCTTCCTGGACCGAAACAAGTAAGAAGGCTAGAAACGGGATAAGAGACAAGCTGCGGGCGCCAGGCCCGTTAGAGTGAGGAAAGAGGACAACAAAGGTTATAGAAGATGGGAACAAATGCTGGGTTTAGTGGTCGTTCTGATCAAGTTGGACGCGTACAGCAGTCCATATATTGGATAGACGCCCAAAATATGACATCGCTTGAAAAGGAAGCATCGGGATCACAAGACCGATCGGGGACTGCACCAGGCTCCTTCCCGCCACTTTCGGGAGGTAGGGGGCCCATCCGAGGGACTTTATGACATACGGAAAACATACCAGCCACAATACGGCGATATCCGAGCTAATTTCCAACTCAGCCCAAATTCAAACACCTCAATCTTATCCCCCTCTACCTCCCTACAGCGGCTGGCACAAAACATGAGTAAACAACGGAGCCCGGACGTGTGCCTTCTCGATTCGGAAGGTGGAATTCTTGACTTTGTTGGTGGTGGTTGAACGCGACCGCTGGTTCAGCGGACTCAGAAGTTTTCTATGAGCTTAAGAACCTTCGACCAAATTTCTGAAGTATCTCAAGAAATATATGAACAGCTTAGAAGAGCTATGGGTACAAAAATCCGATGACCTGCAGATACGATGACTATCCTTCCCTCTCCAAAGGAGACTCTGTGGATGCATTTGCTTATCAGAACTTAATTTTACATGTAGGCTGTATGGTGGAAATACAAGTCTCAGAGCCTCTGCTTGCTATATTGCGCAGGCCCGCGCACAATAAACCCTTTTCGTCGGCGCACCCACCTTCCTGAATTAGAACGTTCGCGCTCCGGAGCCCGTTGTTTACTCGTGTTTTGTGCCAGCCGCCGTAGGGAGGTGAGGGGGATTACAGCAATCTGCAAAACGATAGGCCATCGCTCAGGGAAAAACAAACGAGCATGTGACACCCCCGGGAGGGCTTCAATGTCGTCTGGCGCCACCAGAAAGTGCAGCCATCAACGTACCGACTCCAATAGCTAGCGTTTTGCTCCGAATTTACTCCAAAAACAGATATCTGTGTCCCATAAGTAGAAATGCCGCACAAATGGCTCTCGGCAAGAGCCCCACAGTCCGCTGTACCAGAGCCTACAGCTCCCCGGATCGCTCTCACGTGCATGTTTTGTGAAACCTGGCGGTGGCCTATCGTTTTGCAGATTGCTGTAAGATTGAGGGGTTTGAATTTGCACGTGATTGTCACATGATCCATGATCTATTAATATCCTGGGATTCATCGTACTGTCAGACTGAGCATAGAATACGGCCATTCGGATGGGCCCCCACCTCCCGGAGAAGGATGGGCAGGAGCCTGGGACTGCACACCAATGGCCAGTGGCCACCCTGACTCGGAGCACCCTCAGTATCAACCGTCGCACTGTGATGTATATACTATAGGTCATAGAACTCTGACGCATCACCATCTCTCGTTTCTCTCCAGCGATCTGTCGAACGATAGGTCATTGGCGTCATTCTGCACAAAATGTGAGCGGTCTGGAAAGCTTTGGGTGAGCAGAGCCAGCTCTTCTTCAGTCGATTCTGGCACCCCTGTCGAGAAGTTTCAGCAAGTATGGGCGCGACGCGACAACTATCTAGAAGTCACAGATGCCAAGGTCTTTATGGTATCTCGAATATGGGTGGTAACTGACTCAAATCCCTTCCAATACGCATTCAGAGTACACTGTTATGTGTTGCAAGGCATCCCGAAACCTATAAGTTTCTCAATGAATCCGTTTTGCTCCGCATACAGAGGGAAATTTGGTCAAACCGTTCAAATGCGCCATGCAAATTACTAATATTAGGTAGCACTTACTAACGTACCGACAAACATCAAATTATTTTCGTACCCAACACTATGCTAAATCTCCCGATATTAAGTACTAGCACGAGAGATTGAACGAGTTAAGTAGTGTATCTATTGATTGGCTTTGCGATGAACAATCATGTGAAACCACAATCAATATCGGCGCAAGAAAGGCGCCTGGTGCGTATTCTACAGCACAGCGAAACCGGCAAATTAATCATGAATAGAGGCAAGATTCGTACCGCAATTAGTCCTCATCGCGGACGAGATCGATGACAACTGGCACCGTCGACGCCGTCGAGCTTTGGGTGCTTATGCGTTTCCTTTTTTTGACACAGCTACCCCTCCCCGACACGAAGTCGTCGGGCGCTCGACGCTTGTTCTCGTTGTGATTGCGGAGCTGATGTTCAAGAAGTGAAAGCTCTGCTCTAGCAACTGCTAGCCTTGCAACCTTTACCTTCTCCTGGAGAAGTAATGTCAACAACAACTCAACTCGCAACTCGCATGCACTCCAGAACTAACCTCCAAATCCGGCCTATCTCGATCGATTTTTGAAACATATCTGTTCCCCGGATCATCGTTGGGTCCATACTCGAACGGATAGTCTTGATGTACATACTTCTTATCCTCAATCTGCACAGCCTCCAAATCGATAAACTGCACCGGCTCTAGATGCTCAGCGACGGGCTGTCCATTGTTGGGACTTATAAGCCCAGAAGACGGAGCTCGCTCCTCAGCTTCTGAGCCTACGGCTGAAGCAACCTGCATTCCAGTCTTTCCATTGGATGGAAAGTGGTCACTCCCTTCAGGTTGCCTACTCCCAGGCCATTCGTCGTAATCCTCGGCTGGCGGAGCAACCATATGAAAAGTGCGCTGCTCAGCCTTTGGGCTAAGCATGGATAAGTCAGGATCGTTGAGACTTGGAGAGTCTGCGGAAGGGAGCCCATGGCACGTAAGCTGTGAATGAGGGCGGGTAAGGGCGCGTTCCTTCAGGTTTGAAATTGCACATAGCGCAGGAAACTTGCGCTCTTCGGGACAGATACCTACATCCTCAGATTGCAGCCTTGGGGGAGAACGCGCACTGTCCTCATGGTGAATTTGGAGAGTAGCGTCGTCGCTGTCGATCTGTGCATCGGAGAGCAAATCCTCATCTTCTTCGAGCTGCTGGTTTGCGGAGCCGACATCGCTTTTGTTATGACTTATCTTCGGGTAGTGGTTCGTGCCGTTGTTGAGATGTAGGCCTGAGAAAGAATATTCATCTTCTCCGAGTTGCATGCGTGGCCGAGCATGCTTATTGTCCTTGAGGCTTGGAGAAATCTCTATATCTTCTTCAAGCTGAGTCGCTGGCTTGATTCTGACTTCGTCGCGGCTTGTATCTGTTAGATGGGCGTCATCGACCTCAGTAAGGTGCGGCTGCGGGAAGTGCAGTTCATCTTCATCGAGGTGTTGTCCGAAAGCGCCAACACTAGCTTCACGAAGAGGAGAGACATCGTCTTCCTGCTGTTCCGAACCAGCTGAGCAGTGTCCAGTCTCCTCGGCCTGTGCAATTCGGGTATGAAGATTCATTTCAACGTCGTCATGTCTGAATGTGGCCACAGGGCCATGATCATCATCGCGAATGATGTCGCCTCCATCCGAAACGCATTTAGCTTCCTCTGGAAATCGGACGTCTATCATCATAGTCCAGAACAAACACTCCTCACCTGGGAAGAAATCATCTTCGTCCTGATCCTCTTCGTCCTGATCCTCTTCGTCCTGATCCTCTTCGTCCTGATCCTCTTCGTCCTTATTCTCTTCGTCTTTATCCTCTTCGTCCTCATCCTCTTCGTCCTCATCCTCTTCGTCCTCATCCTCTTCGTCCTCACCCTCTTCGTCCTGATCCTGATCCTCTTCGTCCTTATCCTCTTCGCCAAGACAAATTTTCTGCGAGCCGACGGTCTTCTTCATAGGTGTGTCAGAAGGATGCTCCTCGTTCTTCGAATCCTCAACTGGTGGATCCATGCAAGGAAGAGCCCCTTCATTCCGCCCTTTAGGACCAACGTTAGATGTCTCAAGATGTGTCTGTCCTGAGCGCACCTAAAACCTGTATCTCGCTCTCGGGCCTTCCCGAACTGCCAATATCAGAGCCTGAACGCTGAGAGGCAGACGATACTGGGTCCTTAGATGATGGATCAATTGTAGTAGTAGTAGTAATCTGTGCAGCTGACATTGAGGGTTCCACGACGTGTAGAGGCACATCACGGAGACTAGGCGCTTGTTCTGTTCCAAGCGGTTCAGCGACTGGCAGAGTCAACGGCTGTGTCGCTACCGACACCTCGGACAACGGCTGCTGTTGTTCAGCGGAACATGGACCAACCGAAGCAAGATCTCCCTTTCCACTGAAACCCTCACCCGAGTTTACACCTGTTGCCGTAGTCATATCACCCTCCCCTTTGACAATTTCTTCTTCAATTTGATCCTCTTCCTCTGTATCGGTATCGCCCTGGGCTGTAGGATTCAATGACTCATTAATAGATGCAACAACGCCAACGCGTGGCAGGAAAGAAAGTACCTGACGGCACCAGCTTGAACATGAAGGATGCTGCCAACTGTTTGCGTAAATCAAGATCAGGATCAAGCTCTTTGATGATCATTTTAGATCGGTTTGATCGCTGTGGTATAATCATCGTTGGGCCCAAGCTGTGTTGCCATTGAGTATGACAGAGTATCTCGGCATGTGATCACAAACGTACATGACTTGGACAGAATTAGATTCTGTATTCGGAGATTTGAGTAGAGCAGATCTTCTTTCAAGAAGTGTCTTGCGCGGATCGCTCTGCACACTCTTATCTGCATACGATTTCACGCCTTTGATGCTTTCAATGTTGAATGTGAGATGCCCCGGATCACGTGAATCCTGAAGCCACTTCTCCCGGTGCCCTAGCCATGATATAAGTCAGTTCCTGAATTGGAATCGGACGGACTGATACCCACTGAATCGATGCGGTTTGACAAGCTTATAGACTTGAACTTCAGTTTTAGAGAGCCGATAGCCCAAGTCAATGACCGATTCACCCGGTTCAACAATGAAGCTACCAAGCTCCTGTGCATCGAGACAAGGTGTGACGACTATGGGCCTGTCACAACCATTGACCACCTTGAAAGCGAATATCTGGAAAGAGAACTCTGTATCATTCTGGCATCCGCACACGAGTAGCGTACCATGCCAATGATGCAGTGTATGTTGCATGCATAGTGTAGGTACCACCCGAATACTGGAGCGAACGGTTGGCCCCGTCGTGAATTCCAGGACGAATAGTATAGTCGTCTGCGTTGCTGAAATGCATATGATGGGATATGTTTCTCAAACGCGTCGTTCCGCACTGCGGATTCTTCCATTGTGTCGCCCCCTGCGCTTACGATATCAATCGTTACACTGAACTCCGTGTCTGGTATGACAACGCGGCCCATACTAGCAAGTGGATGAAGCTTGGAGAAACGACGCACACAAATGACTGTCAATTGTGTCAAACAGAGATTTTGAAGTACTACCAGATCCGCGGCAAGATCCGTGCTCGCTTAGTGTTCGTCTTGTTGCAGGCAGCCTGTTGGATCAAATAGACTGCGTGTACTGACCTGAAGCATCGTTGGAAGGGCTTTTCAACCAGGGTCACATCGGACAAGTACTGAGTTGGATTGTGACCATGAAAATGCACATGAAGGAAAGCTAACCCCTAGTCAGAAGCCGAGCACTGATTGGTCGGTTCGAAGAGGCGAAGTAATAGACTTCGAAATGCAATATACATAACGCCTTGACTCAATTTGTCTTCGGCCACAAATCTCCAAACCTTCCCAACGTGAGCAACATAGAAGTTCAAATAGTTTAGCCTTGCCTAAAGGTTCATTCCGTAGGGAATATTAGAAATGGATGGATGAACATCGGTGCGAACATGACGACAAAACAAAGGCGGCACTATACTTTTTTGTCAACCTGCAACAGTTTTGAGTATACACCTGGACATCATCCACTGATATGCCGAGTGTAGGATTGAAAGCAACCATGGAATGCTGATCACGTACCTGCGCATACGGCGACATGGCGCTCGACACCAGCTCAAGTAAACGGGAGGGAGGTGTGGACAACGAAATGGAAACAGTCGTAAGTCTGTAGGATTAGTCAATCCTCCCTGATAGCGATGTCAGACGGCCCCTCTCCATTCGTCTACTGTTTCTTTGCGAGCAACGTGTGGTGCCTTCAAGATAGCTTCACTCTTATCTTTCTTGAGCTTGCGTTGGAAAGTTTGTGCTGGCGCTTCTGTGACCTTTAAGTTCTTAGCGAGCGCTCACTTCAAGCAGACCTTCGTTGCGCATACACACGAGTACTCACATATAATTCGCCTTCGCTTTTGTCTACATCAAAACTGCGGCTCGTGAGTCAAATTTGGTAGCTGAATCGGCCTTCAAGTCGATGAAGGACGTTCGAATGCTCGCTGCCAGAACTATCTTCGAATGCCGACAGCACTGGTTCCACAGCTACGCTGTGACAATGCAGATACATACGCGCATCAGGATTTGAGATAATATAGTGGAAAGCCTATCCCTCGGGTTGTGGATTCTGACGGGATTGCGAGGATTACGTGCGCTCCGTCTCGACCAAATGCGACCTTGGCTGCACCGCTGACGGCGTAGAGTACTATAGACGGTTATACAGGTAGTGGGTCAGTGAGGAATTCTTACTTGCACTTCTTCAGCTGGGCAAAGGATAGTGGGCTTCGTCCTCTCCTGTTCACATAACAGTACGCTTAGATCAATATGGGAGTATCGGGAAAACCTTCCTCGAGGCTATTCGCGATTCTGTACCATCGGTTCAGAATGAGATGCGACGCGTAAACGACACCGCACCAACAACATATCTTACCTGACGCGTCGGCTTGAGATTCAGAGTGGCAAATGGCGAACATTTTGCGGATTTATTCTCCCAAATTTTTCCAAGGGCTCCAAGTCACCTCTTGCACCTGTGATGTTCACTGCAAAGGCATCCGGAAGTATGCAGAGATAGTACGAGACGGTGTCACATATGTCGATATTATGAGAAACCTAGATAGAAGATGCCGATGACAACAGAGGTACTTATAGTGTTTAGGATGGAACGATCGGATTTCCCAAGTTGCCTTGAAAGGCTATTATTATGTAAGCCAATTACTGTACCATTTCGACCACTTGTTCAGTCACATGTCACGGACTCCTCTGAACTGGGCTCTGAGTTCAAATATCACGGTCACAAAATATTTTGAACTTCGGCGCTTACTGAATGTCACGTTCCCACGGTCCCTCTATAGTGAGGATGGCCCTGGATGGGGGGTGTCTGAACCTAAATTTAGGGTCTGTCACGCACCATTCCAGCCTCTGAACTGATGAACTGGCCAAACTTTTGGTCACATGTCACAGTGCCTGAACTGGTGGTCGAAATGGTACAGTACCCTCTCGGCAGATGCCGTAGAAATTCCTGTCCGTCCAGTGATAAGTGCACCTTAGGCTCTTAGCTCTGCTTCTGCTTCAACGCTTCATTCTGCGTTTCGTTCACATACAAGATGGTCTGTTTTTCAATTGCACCTACCACTCCATACCCATACTGACCAGATATTGCAGAGGCCGATTCTTTTGCAAGGTCAGTACAGCTGATTCTAGGCGCTCCTCGTACATCTCAGAAACTCTTCGGTACCTACAGGACACGAACGATCGCTAACCCAGATCAAATTTAACCGCGAGGGCGATCTCCTATTCTCCTGCTCAAAAGACCATGTCATCAACGTGTGGTTTACACATAACGGAGAGCGGCTGGGGACGTACGACGGACATAACGGGACTGTGTGGACGATCGACGTAGACTGTACGTCCTCCTTTCTTTCGAAGTCCTCATAAATCTAACATCGCATCTGCCTGATGTGTCACTGAATCTCCTGAAAATCTGTGTCGGTTGACGACCTCGTTCATACCCATAAAGCCCAGTCACGATTTTTGATAAGCGGCTCCGCCGACAACACCATGCGCCTCTGGTCCGTACAGTCGGGCAAGTGTCTCTACCGATGGGAGTTTCCGACAGCTGTGAAGCGCGTAGCGTTTAGCGAAGACGATGAGCAGGTTGTGTGTATCACTGAGCAGCGGATGGGGCACCAGGGTGCTGTGCGGATATTCAGCATCAACCGGGATGGTGATGAGAACGATCGTACGCCACCTATTTGTCTTTCTTTTGTTAGGTCAGTCTTACTCTATGATTTAGAGTCGAAGGAGCCGACATCCATGTTCCACCCTGTCGGCTCAAAAGCGACGCTGTGCGCATTCGCGCATATCCCAAGCCTTATCTTGATGGGTCATGAGTCGGGCAAGGTCGCTCTCTTTGATGCTAAGACGGGCGAGGAGGTGCTCTCCAATGAGCGCGCACACATGGATGTCGTTACCGACCTTCAGCTCAGCCCGGACCGCTCGTATTTCATCACAAGTAGCAAGGACAAGACGGCGCGGGTATGTTACCCCTTTTATTATGTGTAGTGACGAGTGCTTACGCGCAGAAAAGCTGCACGAGACAAGGACATTGGAGGTCCTCAAAACATATTCCACTGAGACACCCCTTAACAGCGCTGCGATAGCGATCGGAAAGCCATATGTATGTCGATGTATTACGCATGGCAATTTCAATCTGACATCATCAAATTATAGGTATTGCTAGGAGGTGGACAGGACGCCATGAGTGTCACGACAACTTCGCTGCGACAGGGCAAATTCGAGACTCGTTTCTGGCACAAGCTTTTTGAGGAGGAAGTAGGACGAGTAAAAGGCCACTTTGGGCCAATCAACACGTTAGTATATATAACATCCTCGACTGCGATGCTCCCTGATGTTGGATTTCGTCTCCAGAATCGCAGTCTCTCCAAAAGGCGACTGCTTCGCGTCCGGAGGAGAAGACGGGTTTGTGCGGGTTCACCACTTCGACGAGAGCTACTTCCGCGGAAAACCCTACGGCGACCTTGAGATTGATGATTAGACGAACGTGCAGTTCTACGTGTAGCGTTGGGTGCGATGGCTGTTTTCTTTGCTATGTATGATATGTATCGATATGATGATCATGTCATGCTTACTGGTCGAGCTTGGCGTCGGAATGATCCTTATGGTATAGGGTGGGGTAGATGGGGCCATGGGCCGTACGCCCGTTCTCCTGTCCGACAGAGCCGGTTTCGTGAGGACAGTATGGTCATGCGCAAATGCTTTGGGCAGGTCTGTAGGCTCGAAGGAAGACGAAATCACCGGAAGTTTTTAGGAAGTGGTGGAGATACCTTCCGTCGATAACAGAGGATGCCATTCAATTCAGTCTTAGATGCTTCCTCGGCCCACCATCCTCTGGATGTCGGCTACACAAATAGCAACAAGTGGAGTCGTGTCGAAGATGGGCCGCTATGTCTATTCTGTCCGTCTTCATGGTATGCCCAGGGAACCCACTCACCTACAAGAAGGTCAGCCGACGTCGGACCGGGTCCGTTCTGCAGCACCCATGAGCTTCGACCCTGCAGCTCTAGCCTCTACGTGTCACCCGAACATCACGAAATCTATTGAGTAATGGTGCACAGATTAGCAAGCATGATGAGAGCGTAGCACGAGATGCAATATGGAGCAAGGAGCGCCGAATCAAGAAGAAACGTATGGCGAGGGAGTGGAAACTGTCATGCAGGCACAGCCAGACTGTGAGGAACGTACTACCAAAAGGCCCTGTAGAGATAAATTGGAATAGCAGTGAGAACGAAGCGAACAGTACATGATTGTGGATGGGACAGAATGAACAGAAAGGTACGACAACACATGCAAGGAGAATGGGGTAAAATCGATGGTGACCTGAGCCAATCGATGTGTAGATCAGCGAGTGAAAAGGAGACGGAAATGTGAGAGGAATAGACGAGATACATGGTCTTGACGCTGATTGAAACAAGTTGTTGGCAGTTGAGCGACGAGATAGATTAGGTACAACTAGATTTTCTCGTGACTCTTCGTCAAAGATCCAGTGCCACTGGCTTGCCAGCCCGTGGTTGCGTCTGAAACCCGAGATGTGTCTCATCTGGGCGATTTTTGTGCATGGTATTCCGAATGTACCCTATATCCGAGACATTCGTCTAGCAACATCGGACTCGTAGAGGTGGTACACAGCGGTCGGAGGCGGTGAGCAGTGGGCCCTATGCGAATCGATATACGGAAAGGCATCTATGAAGGTGATGGCGTACATAGTCGTATGATGGGAGACATAATAGAATGACGGAGGATCCGTCGTGGTCGTGGGTAGTACCGGGACAGGTGATATACGGTCGGGAAGCTGGGTACTTCACGGCTGCAATCATGTAGGTTTGTAATAGATCGTCGTGATGTACTACAAGGTAAACAGACGATTAGCACAATCACCGCATGTCAGGAATGTAGAATGAGAAATGAAAAACGTCCGTGCACAAAGTAAAGATGCCACTCGCGACTCGCTTATACGAGAGAACAGTCCTAGGAAAGAAAGAATCGGACGCACCTTCTTCCGATACCTCGTTGTGTTTGCAACAGCCAGCACTCCATTCCTGATGGCGCTGGTACTCAGATGGTGAAGCACGACATGCGACGGTACAGGGAGGACGCTATTATCGTCTGCCAGTCCCGCGGCGTCGAGCCTACTAACTGCACCATTCATTCTCGGGCCTGCTTCAGGTACCGGCGACTGCAACGGCCCCATCCCAGCCGTGACATCGGTGCCCGACGCGGTGACAACGGGAAGCCCAAGGGGTGATGGAGCAAGATGCTCGCCATCCCCGCCCATGTCGGCACTTGCACTCGAGGTCATACCAAGTGTAGATGGACGAGGACGACCTTCTCTGTCCCGTTCTCGCCTCGATCGCTCCTTGCCTGACCGTCGCGATCTTTCCCGCTCCGCAGGTACAGGGGAACCAGGAACGTTCGCAGGGCGTACGTTGAGGATTAGCTTGTCCAAATGGCGTGGCAACACTGGGGCGGGGGGAATGTTCGGTGCCGGTATGCCACCGAAAGCGGAAGCAGATGAGTTCGATGAGACTTCGTGCGAGTCAGTCGATGCAAGATATGCTTCCTCCTCTGCCGCGGCCGCGATCAACTCAGGCGGTATGTCGCTAGTCCACTCAGGGTTCCTTCCGCGACCTGATTCTGCCCCCGCAACTCCATTAGTGCTACCAGCACCGCTACTGGCATCGCTCCAAAAGCTATTGATGTGAGCAGGTTGATTATGATGTGGACTCGCCAGTGGCGATACTGACCCTGACGTAGGGGCAGTTACGGTCTGTGGCGACGACGTCGACGATGAAGAAGTCACAGCAACATAGTTGGCCAACGATCCGTCGCGGTCATCTGCTGCCGTTGGTAAGTCATCTGCGATCCTCCACTGATCATCGACGATGAACTTGAGATGGTGGGTTCCGGGAAGTAACGAGACATAAGTAAACCATTGGCCAGTCGATGAGCTACGGGAGGTCTGTGAGACGACATCATTGGAAAAGATAGAGACTTACTCGAACTCCATTGGCTGTCGCCCTTGCCAACTATCATCACCCGCTCGTGCAAGGACAACGGATCTGCCGCCTCCACGCCATACAATCCTCACAGAGACTGGTTCAGGGTTGCTCGCGTCTTCCTCTGCCTTGACTAGAGCGAGCGGAAGCGTGCTGTGTACGATTTCTGGGATGAACTCGGGTCTGTGGGTCTCTTCATGCACTGGTGAGCTCTCTTGCACTCTGTTTATGATGGAGCGCGTCGATGGATATGCGCTCGTCAAGTACGACTTGTACCTTCCGCGATACGTGGTGGTCGAAGACCCATCACGATTGCTAAGGTTCAAGGAAATATGTGCAGCTGATGGAAGGTTGTTCTGGGGACGGAACGTTGGCTGCGGCGGTTGGGCAGATATGGGGATAGGGATGGGTGAGGAGGCTCGCGGCCGACGGTATGCGCCATGAGGCGACACCGATGAGGGCGATGAAGAAGCGGGGGTGAGTGCTAAGGACGCCAGGTCGGGCAGCTCTAGGGACTTCTTCTTTGTGCGTAAGGAGCGGTGAACACGCTGAGACGAAGCGGACGGTGGTCGAGCGGGGCTACCGCGGCGGACAGGGGATTGGGAGTGATTGGACTGCGAGGCGGGGTTGGACGTGGTGTTGCCCATGCTAGATGGAGAGCAGGGCTGAAATAGAGGAAGAATGGAGCAGAAGATCGCCCGTGGTATGATACTATCAAAGGAGGTGACTGGGCAGATCGACCCCGCCTGCCTGCTCTGGGGCCGCAGGTGTTTACGGCTGTTTGACGCTTTCGTGGGCGCTTGCTATTTCGTCATACCCGAAACGGTATACGTTACTTCTCGTCCTCCATTCCTTGAACGGTGTGCACTCACTTTTGGCCGGTTGCAAATGACGGTGGCACACGGATCGACCTTTCTGGCATGGGCTGCTCAGCTGGGATGTCAGCGGAGATCACTGCCGGACCCGGGTAAAATAGGGGGCGATGACGAATATGCATGCCGAGCTAAAGTGCCCGACAACCAACTGGGAAGGCCATGGTGGACAGATAATGCTGGTATGGTCAAGACGCCAGCGGCGCAGCCAGCATCGCTCCTTTGGCGCTCGCGGCCTGCAGATGGTGAAGCCGTGCAGGACGAAGAGGAAGAGAAGTGATGGGGGCTTATTTCGTCGCGAAAGAATCGAATGTCCCCCTATATATACCCCAGGCACCATCTCCTCGCCTGCATACGTCATCTTCTTCTGGAGGACGACAGTGCTCAGCCATGGCTGCACCCAGCAGTGTACATACCGCATATGGAAGGTGCTTGCCCAGATCGGGAAATTCTCTTTTCGATCGCTCAGGAACACTCACTCGCCGTTGAATGTGGCTGAAAGCGGGTCTCTCAAGGAAAGCACTCCGACGGACACACAAATATTGACCTGGTGCGTTAAATCAAGAATTCGACCCCATTTACATACTATTGGCTCATATTATATGTCATTTTTCCAATCCGTAAAGCAGGTGGCAGGCACCACTGGGCGAGTTCTGTGGCGCGCTTCTATATGACACGGTCCATGATGTGGCCTTCCGTGCAATATATCCAAGTACACACGGCTTACATAGGCCCTCTAATCTCACAGGCTTGGATAAAAGAACACGCATGATCTGCATCTGCATTACACATGTGCACTTCTTCAACTTGTTCAAGAAATCAAACATGCCCCGTCACTGGTACTGTCCCAAGTCAGCATTCATCAAGCTCCACACGGCCTTAGCCATTTGTGAGGATATTTACCCGACCGCCCTTGTAGTTAGGGAGACACGGATGCGTTTATGAAGACACGTACGCTGCTAGTGTCATTGCCGACGCCATTGACATCAGTGATCACACACTTCAGTATGATGTTATTATCGTGCTACCCTTCTATGGACCAAAGTGTACTGATAAAAACGACATAAGGACGTAAGCTCAGACAGAACCTTCGCACGAGCCAACTATATCCGGAGACGATCATGGCTTCGGACCCTGTCTCGCGGTGCGAACTCTAACGACTATTTTGTCGTCCTCGTCCGAACGTACCGCAAAACCCACGACGGCGCCCTGAAGTGTCTCATCATCCGTGCAACATGTTTCCAATACAGCCTCAGAGCCATAGTATGCAACCGAAATGACATGTTGTCTTCTAGGGCAACTAGACGCTACCTGACGCTACTCGAGGCAAGCTACAAAATAGGCCCGAACGGCGAACTTCGATCCCGCTCCGCAGCTTTCCCACCTAGCTCTATCCCGAGCGAGAAGACAGCACAGCCAATCACCTTACCCAAGGCGTCCGACGCACATCAGTGTGCGGTCGGCTCTCTAAGCGTCTTGGTAAGTACAGCTCGGTAGACACGTGAAAACCGCGGGCGTGAAGTTTCTTTATGCAAGTTCAGTGAGAGCAGTCGATCGTCGCTCGACTATGACCACCGTGCTGGATGATATCTCACGTCCGGGGGTACCTTCGTCGGGTATGGACGATCAGACCGGCGTGCCGTCTTCCAATGGACATCCGTGCGGCGTCATGAAAGAAGGGAACAAGCCAAATTCATGGTCGAAGGTGTGCGGTTTTCTCATCACGTTCTGGAGAAAGTACCCTGTTATTAGACCGGAATCTTCCACATCTCGAAACGCGTTTGTGGACAGCTGCACAATTAATGTAGCCTTGCTACTACCAGCCCGCAGTGATCCGAGCCAAGGAAATGACATGGGTGGCATTAATTCGGGATTCGCGCTGTAAGTCATCCGTCGGAGTAGCACGACGGTATAGGTGAGTACGTGGTGTACGTCTCGTTGATAGGCAATAAACTCACCCAGACAGGGGTCGCAACGCAGACGTCGAATCAAGTTCTATGGAAGGACATGCTGTCAGTCCACCCACCTATTCGGGTGCGCAGACAAGGACAGCCACATCTTCATGAACAGCGCCGTTCTGTAGACAATTCGGGCAGCTCGAATTCTTGCCGAACATCTTCAGGCTTAGTTCTTCACGAGGCGTACAGTGCGACGGTAGCATCGAGACCACCTCGATTCTCCACATCCAACCGCAGCTTTCTTGCGATTTGATATTTGAAACAAGGAGAGAGCGTACGAGATGGCCTGGGCTCGTCTGCTGGAGACGCCACGGCCCCTGTTCGCTTCAGTGAGGAGGGCCCCTTTTCGAATTGCATTCTGGGACAAATTGCTCTCCACCTTGGGAAAACGAGATGGTCCATTCGCTTCAACTGCCCCTATACCAATTGGTAGGCATTGATAGATTGCCTGTAGGGTATGAGTGTACCGTTGCAGTGATAGAATGCAAACCAATTTAAGTGACTCTCGGGAAGCTTGCGGGATGCGTAACTTAAGGCGCCCGTATAGCATAAGCGCGCAGCTGTCCCAGCTTGTCGCTGTTACTCTGAGCAGTGCTAGTGAGAGCGCCAGTGTTGGCAGGGTCACGCCTGACCCCCTGACCTTTGACGGGGTCATGACCCTTGACGAGGTCTGACCCGGGGGTCAGACAAAGGTCAAGGGTCAGCACGTGAGTGACCCGCACAGGCTGCACTTGGCTGCACGTGCGACTGTCTCCAGCGCTGTTGGACTCTCCGACCCGGGCAAAACATCGAGTACGGCGTCAGACAGAGACTCATAGCTATAGACGATCGAACGCGCCGCTGCTGGAGAGCTCAGTGCACCTAAGCAGCTTGTGAATACTTCCGCTGATGACTGCTTGGGTGCTGCCATGTCATCTTCATTTCGGCTAGTAATATCGAAGCTACATGCCACAGATGCTTTCTATAAGCATACATAAGCCTCTATTGAATATGGAACTTATTCATGATTTTTATTACTACATTATAGAGTAGACATCTTCAAAAATGAGAACAAAGACTGCCATCAATCGAGCAAGCAGTCCATCAATCGAGCAAGCAGTTGCAGCTCGGGTCGCGCCACTCGGGCATGAACCCCGAGGTCACGCCTTGACCCTTGACCCTTCTGACCTTTTGGGGTCTGACCCCGTCATGACGGGGTCAGACCCGGTCATGACCAGGTCAGTGCCAACACTGGAGAGCGCTGAGCGCTGACTATACAGAGTTTCAGAAACGTCCACATTGCGCTGATGTCCGGAAGGCCTAGGCCCTAGTGCCACTGTTTGCCTAGTACTATCTACAGTCTCGGAGAATATCGAATGCGGAGCTATCTCGCGTCGCTGAGACGACTAGCCTTGAGCAAGGCGACCTGACGGCACCTACTCTCGGACGTTAACCCGTACCGTCCACGGTGGATTATTCGAACACTTAAACGCGAAGTCACAGTGGGAAACCCGTTGTATATTCACAAATTAGGTATGCATGATTTTGCAATAGGCTCGACATCAACTTCCCAGGAATTGTCAGTCAGCGTTGAGTCCTGGCCGTCCTATTTCTGTATAGGACGTCCACGGTACTTGCTGACGACCTGCTGGCATTTTTTTCGACAACTCACTGTGCTGAATTGTCTCAGTACAGAGACGGCCGTGTGGCATTTTCAAACAGAGTGTAGCGCTCGTTCGAGATCTCAAAAACTGGCCTTAGTGGTGAGCAGGCTGTTGCTCAGACAAGTAAGCCAGCGAATTCTCCCGTACCTTTCAGTCTACGTTTGCAGTTGACTAATTGGTCGTCGCATTCGCATAGGATGTCATTGCTCAAAGCACGCAAGTGGAGAAACAGCCTTGTGATTGGCCTATCGACGATTCGAAGAACATCGCAAGTTTCGGATGATTTGGTCCCCAGGCTCCCGCCCGAACTATGCGACAGAATCATTGACTTCTTACACAACAATCCACGCGCGCTAGCCGCATGCTGCCTTACCTGTCGCTCCTGGGTTCATGCATCTCGATATCACCGCTTTCGACAGGTATACTTTACATCGGAGAACTTGGCGGGCTTCCAGCGGCTTCTGGAGACTACTCCTGCTATCGCGCGCTATGTCGAATCTGTGACAGTGGATTTCTTGCGACAAAAACCCCGCCATGGCCTGGCCGATGCACAGCAAGAGAAGGCAGAGTTGATGCAGCAGATCTTCAGACAATTGACCGCCGTTACGAAGCTTAGAATCACTTCGTTATACATCTGGGAAGATGTGATCCAGCTGTTTTCCATCCTATCAACAGTCAAAGTCCTGGACTTCCCTTACTTCGTACTTGCGCTACCATTGATGCTCAGCATGATGGTTTGTGCCTTTCCCCAACTGGAAATGATCACCATTCCCGAGCAAACCTTGCTCATGATGGACCCTGGATCCAGCGGTCTCCCAGTTCCGCCATCATCATTGCGCCGTCTGCGCCTCAATCTCCCTTACGGCGTGTATGCTCGACCCATCTCCGAGTGGCTCGTTTCTCAAGCCATCTCTCAACAACTTCAGCAGCTCTCGGTCAATATTCGCATTCGAGATTTAGACGCCGTATCCGAGAGGTTGACTAGATCAGCCATCGGTATGCTATTCCGTGACTTGGGCCCGTCTCTAAAAAGTCTTGAGCTTACGATGTCTCGCGAGATACGCTTGAAAGGTTGGTTTTCCGAGACCAACTTCATACCATACTCGTCAACTGACGCTTGTAATGCTTAGGGATTCATTTCAATCTGGCGAAGTGCACCAATCTTCGCCACATAAAGCTGATGGCCTCATCGAATTGCGCCTGCTGTTTTCGCCATCCACATGTCACGAATTCACTGCCGACGTGGGGAGCGGCCTTCCTTTCGCGCATCAAGACTCATAGTGTCCGTACCATCGTCTTCTACATGAGGTTGCACGGTCTGGACGACCTGCGCGACCTTGCGTGGATAGAGGAGCTCGCGCTCCCCTTGTCACGTCCGGAGTTCAGTCAGCTCAAACGAGTGACTTTCCAGATTGCTGGGGGACGGTACGAAAGCGAGCTTCTGCGCTTCATCAAAAGGGAGATTCCTGAGCTATATTCTCGCGGTATCCTGTCGGTGGAAGCTGTCGCTCCATGGGACCCAATTGGAACGCATACGGCCGCGTCTGGCCGCCGACATGGATCCAAGTATTTTAGAAGACTTTGGAGCTAAGAAAGGACCATGCGGACGCTTCTCACCTGTCAACATGAAATTATCTCGATGACTGCCATGAAACCTTCTCTACTTCATTAAACGATTGATTTCATCAGAAGGTGTGGCTGTCTCCTGGGTGCCATAACCTGTGCACAACAGTACTGAGTTTGGCTCTGTACAGGCTGGTATCACGGTCGAGTAGAACGTCACTTTTTTCTGTGGCTCTCTCTATTCGAGCTACATGTTAGCCCCTGAACGGGAACACCATTTGTGCATTTCAATTCAGTCCAGGGTGGTCATTTGCTCACCAGCATGCTTATACCTGCTCTTATTTCGAAAAGTTCCCCTTTTCCAGGTCGTGTACCTGTGTCGATGGGCACTCTGTAGCTCAAGCCTACTTTTTTGATCAGTTTGAGAACACTATCTTCGGTTGACACATTAGCAATCCTGGCCAGTTTCAGACACGTTCGAGTTCTCAATATCGTCTCGATGAAAACCCTAGTCACTACTATAATTGGTGTGTTGCCCCTGTTTGTCTCGTGAATGTGTACTCTTGTTCTGCTATATATCAATATTGGTGCAAGGGCAGCACCCGGGCCCCACCACTGCAGCACAGAATGCCGTGATGTCCCACTGCTGCTGTGTCGAAATGAAGTAGACTTCTTTCTGCCTGCTTTGAAGAATGAGTACGAGAGTTGACGTCCATCTACCAGCAGTGCATCAGCAGCATTATCATGAGTTGCAGAAGAAGTTAAAGACTATAGGATACGTATCCAGCTGATGATTTATCCGTGGTCGTACGTGCTCGTAGCTGCCTTAACGCCCTTAGCGCCCAGGCTGCAGAGATGGCAAAATTGACGCCTTCGTCATGGTATCAACGAGTACTCGGTCAACGACCCGAGCCGTAGATGACTCTCTCTGCTTTTATGTACTCTCCATAAATACTCACACTGCAGGCATGGACCCATAATTCATCACGACATATGTGCTAAATCGAGGCAATGTGATCCATGTTTTTCAGCATTTGTTTAGCATATGTAGCGATAAACTATGGGTCTGTGCCTGCAGTGTCACGACGTACGGCACTTCATAGAAAGTCACACGAACACAGCCGGTAAGTGTCGTCAGTCATCCTATGCATCATTCTTGCTTAGTTCAGCTGTAGATTAGATCATGCATCAGACGGTATCCTCAGCGAAGGAGGCTACATGCAATGCGTCGTCGGTTAGATTCCGACTTCCAGCCAGATTCGCGAATCCCATTAGGAAGAAGAAGCCATCCTCTCGTAATCACCTCAGCGCAACGGGTTCGAGTCTCAGATTGCCTCCAGAAATATGCGAGGCTATCATAGAGCACCTTCTCGACGATCCGTATGCGATGTCGACATGTAGCCTCACATGTCGCGAATGGATCTACGATATACGCTTCCATCGCTTCAATAAAGTCTGCCTCAGAGAAGACAATCTATCCTCGTTTCGTCACCCTTTTGAAAGCGTCCCCAGATATCGGATCCATTGTCAGGCAACTCATTCTCGACTCCTCCCCGTACACGCATTTCCGCCATCGAGATGTCCTGGGCAAGATATTCAATCTTCTCAAGGGCGTAGAATGCTTGACGCTCAATTCCCTGATTATCACCCCATCTATCATATCAGTCTTGTCTAAACTGTTCACTGTTCAAAGGCTCGAAGTTGGTCAGACGTGGATGGCTACAGCAGACGAACATATGACAGCCCTCCCTCGCGCCTTTCCCCTTCTTACTCACCTTGCAATCAAAGGGACGCCATACGTCCATCCTTTAGCTTTACGTGCTGGGAAAAACTCCTCACGTTTGGTACTGGAAACCTTCTACCCTGAATACCCCGATTATCCTTTCCAAAGTGCAGATACAGCTTCAGGTCGGGGCCACTCGCTTGCCTCGACGGTCTATGAGTACCTACTGCGAGACAGTACCGTTGTTATTGGCAGTGGTGACTTTGGTCTTGTGTCCCAAAACGGGTTCAAGGCGCTCTTACAGGGCACGAGTTCGTCTCTTGAAGATTTGTCCATTAATTTACTTGCAGTTCATGGCGTCGGATTCACCGGTTGGTCAACACATGTGTTGGACTTCTATTGCTTGTGTTCTGATTGTTCTCATTATCCAGCCTTCGAGTCCGGCATGGCTGAATGTACCAACCTAAGGAACATAGCATTTTATGGAGCACAGTTCGGCCGTGCGCTTTTTGCGCTCTTGTGGATACCCGATTTCTTGTCCCTGATCAAGACAAATAGCATTCGCACGCTGTCCTTCCACATCGTCGCCAATGGACCAAAACAGGTGGATGCCCTAAGATTCCTCAGCTCTCTTCCAGCGGCCATTGCACAGGAACACCTCTGCCATTTAGAACAGGTCGTATTTTATATTGATGGACAATTCGAAGACTTGAAGAGAGGGAAGCTGAGGAGTTCATTCGTACTCTAATACCGGAACTCGATGTGAAGGGACTGCTTTCCTTCCAACACACTTGGACGTAGACTCTGTGTGATTGCTCCAACTTGGGCATAGGTTTTATTTGATATGAGGTGCACTACACATATGCAAAATGCCGGGAGGAATAGTCTAGGGCGTACGGTTAGATCTGAGCCACCAGAATCGCTTCAATTTCCCTAGGATTAGCACATCGATACATACGGTTCAGCATGCTTAAGGACATGGTCATTATGATTTTGGTACCCAATATTACAGGACTGATTTGTATAAAATTGAGCGTTTCAGGTGCCATAGCTGAATTTGCAGTTCCTATCGCGATTACGTTTACAGTCGAGCTATAGTGCAGTGTACCATAGTAAAGTGTGTCACTGAATCTCGAATGAATAACTTATTGTACGATAGTCTACGCAGCACTCACAATCGGCCATCTCCATCTGGGATAGATAACACTAGCTAAGAAGTCGCTCCTAGGTAGGACTGATGCCTTGCGAAGGTGTCTTCAAAATGTGGACTCCGTAGTAATCAAATAGCTTGCAACGTTTTCGACAGTGAGGAAGACATGACGAACTCGATGTCGACGTGAGGCAGGAACGAGAGGGTGACAAGTCGACCACAGCAGTCAGGGCGATCTGATTAGAGTGGAGGTGGTAAACGATTCTGCCCCAGAGTCGCGTATCTTGGTTCAATGTGCAACAGTCGGACGCCGATAGCTTCGTTTTAGGACAATGTGGGTAAAGGAGGATACACCGGAAACGGTCAACACGAGCCGTGACTGCTTAGCTTGTCGCTGGAAGATACCTGCTAGACTTAGGATCGATGCTATCGCTTGAACCGTTATGGGATAACAGACCTTCATGCTCTGGGGAAATAACGAGATCTGGCGAACTTGCTCGCAGACGGCGATGTCAAAATGAGGATACTTTATACAAGTGGAAGCCGCTAAGTAGTATCGTGACTGTGTTGCAGTGACAACAGGCCAGACAGTGTCCGTTCAAAATGAGCACCATGAGTTTACGTTTGCCTGAGGGAGTCCACTCGAGGTTGTTCCATTGGAGAACTGCCATGGCCGAGCTCATGCTGCAAGGACACCAATACCTACCATATAGTCTTGCCAGCCGTCGAAATGTTCGGCGAGGCAAGAATTCTGCCTAGCCTCGAACCACTGCACGCTGTTCCTGCCAATTCGGAGTTCAGGAGATCCGTAGGACGAGGATGTTCCCTGAGGACCTCAGTATGATCTTGAGACGGCCAGGCGCGGCTCGTAGGAACGGGCCTTCATACAAACTTTTCAACGTGCAGCCTGGAACGGTCACAGGTGGCGAGAGTGTGAAGCCCAGACTCTCGGCGGGCGTTCAGGGAAGGTGATGGCATGAAATTAAGGGACCCGCACAGCTTTATTCCCTCGTTGAGCTCAGCGAGTGTTCAGTGAGAGTAACAAAGTAAACGGAGCACAAAGATGTAGGAGACTGTGCCCTGGGTTGCTTGTAGCTGGTCGTCGACTCGGGCGGGCCCAAGGGTGGTTAGATAACCGAAATGTTATCTTATCTATTAGACGAGTGGAGGCGGACTTGAGGCGGACAGTGAATCAATGACGGGTACATCGACGTCACACTCAGGCGGTACTTGTGCGAGGCCCACCCAGCCAGTCGTCCTCCCTGGGCCAGCCCTTAAAGTTATGTCTAAGTCACAGCCCGACCTCAAATCTCTTCTCTATCACCGCATCCTACTGACCTATAAAATCTCCTACCGCGATCCGTATCGATAACTTCAACCTACTTCTGCATCTCAACCGTACAACCCCCTACTCGTATATCCTAGAATGACAACCGCAGCGGTAGCGCAGCTACAGGCAGAGGTCAATCGCCTTCGCCATGAGCTTTCAACCGTGAATGCACACGAACAAGCTCCCGACGGTGAAACGATATTTGTCGGACAGTATCTCGTAGAGAGGGTGGCGCAGCTCGGTGTCACGGTAAGTGCCCTATCCACCTCTTTGCATCGGTGCACTCAAGTCGCCTCCCAGAAAATGTTTGGTGTCCCAGGAGATTTTAACCTGGGTGAGTCCACATACGCCTTACATACAGAGACTGTAATCTAATCATCTGCCGCCCTGCAGGCTTCCTTGTATGTCACATGCAGTCGAGTCTTGCACATCGTTGCTCATCTACCTGTGTAGGATTTCGTAGAAGATCACCCGAAAGTCGACTGGGTTGGAAACTGGTATGTCTTGGCTCTATGACCTTGTATGTGCGCATATACCCATTTCCTGCGTCTATTAGCAACGAACTGAACGCCGCGTACGCTGCCGACGGTTATGCCCGAGTGAAAGAGAACAGCTTAGGTGTTCTTACCACAACGTATGTCTCCTGTTTCATCTACACTAATATTACTCACGTGTGCTGGTTTATTCAGCTTCGGTGTCGGAGAACTGAGTGCAATCAATGGTATTGCAGGAGGTGTGCATATATCCAGTGATACTGTGAGAAAGCACCTGTGTATAATTGCGAATAATTTTAGCGTTCTCGGAGCACGTCCCTGTGCTACATATCGTTGGTACACCCAGCACATCCCAGCAGAAGAATAAGCCGATGCTGCATCACACTCTTGGTGATGGACGGTATGTCTGTTTTGTCCCCACGCCTACTTATCAACTCATATGCTGCTATCAGATTTGATGCATACTTCCGGGCCGCCCAACAGTTCACCATTTCTGCAGTAAGCCTCGAGTCGAAAGAGACCGCTGCCGCCGAGATCGACCGCGTTCTTACGGAATGTCTCACAATGGTGCATTGCTCTCGTATCAGCTTATACGATTATTTAGCATGCTGAATGCCCGGTGCTCCCATAGGCTCGCCCTGTCTACCTGGGTCTCCCAACTGACCTTGCGTACGAGCGCATCCCGGCGTATCGCCTCAAGACGCCGCTTAGCACGAACCCGCCGGAGAACGATCCCGATGTGGAACAGTTCGCCCTGGATGAGATCGTGAAACTGGTGGAGGAGGCCGACCAGGATGCCATCATCCTCGTCGATGCATGTGCGATCAGACACGGCGTGAAGCAGGAGGTCCACGAGCTCATCAAGCGCACGGGCTTCCCAGTCTATGTAGCACCGATGGGCAAGACCGCTGTGGACGAAACATACGAGCGGTATGGCGGTGTATGTATATATTCACTGATGACATGAACGAATGCTGAAGGCCGACGCACAGATCTACGTTGGCTCGATCAGTCATCCAGACATCAAGGAGAAGGTTGAGAGCGCGAAGCTTATCCTCTCCATCGGGGCTCTCAAGAGTGATTTCAACACAGGTAACTTCACTTACCACATCCCCGCGTCGCGCACAATCGAGGTACGTTGTCCAGTGATATACCCAGCCTTGTCGTCTGATCGCTCGGTTCTCGTCGCATTTAGCTACACTCCGACCACACACGTGTCCAGTTCGCCATGTTCCCGGGCATCGGCATGAAGCGCCTCCTCCCGAAGCTCACCTCGCGCCTGCAGCCGTTCCATGAGGGCGCAAGGCAGATCGCCGTCCCACCTTTCACGTTCCCCGGTTCCGAAGGAGGACAACGAGATCATTTCGCAGTCGTGGCTCTGGCCACGCATGGGCCAGTTCTTCCGGCCCAAGGATATCATCGTCGCGGAAACAGGTACATCGAGTTTCGGTGTGCTCGAGGTGCCGTTCCCGAGTGGTGCGGTGTTTGTGAGCCAGATCCTTTGGGGATCGATCGGTTGGACGGTCGGGAGTACCCTTGGCGCTGCGATGGCCGGCGAGGATCTGGGATACAAACGCACGATCCTCTTCATTGGCGATGGCAGTCTGTGCGTGCATTAATCTCATTCCATTCTTGATAAGTATTGATGTATCGTATTATTTCTAGTCAGCTGACGGTTCAGGAACTCTCGGTTATGATGCGCTCGGGCTTGAAGCCGATCATCTTCGTGCTCAATAACAAGGGCTATACCATCGAGAGGTATCTTCATGGCATGGAGAGGAAATACAACGATATCTCGAACTGGTAAGACATATCCCTTTCTCTGCTGGCAATATGCTTGCTCACATTGTACGCTTGTCTCTTAGGAAATGGACACAGCTCCTCGACACGCTCGGCGGCGAGGAGGGCAAGAACTGCCAATCGTACCTCGTCAGGACCAAGGCTGAACTGTCGACTCTCCTCGACGACCCGACGTTTGCCGCCTCGGAGAAGATCCAGCTGGTCGAGATGCTCATGGACCCCAAGGATGCACCGAATGCGCTCAAGCGCCAGGCGGAGTTGAGCGGTAAGACGAATCGTTACGTTGCAGAGTTGCCAACTGGTGTCGGTGAGGCCGTCTAGATGGTGGAGATGAACGCGTAGATAAAGCTGTACTGTAGAACGAGCTGTGGAAAATCGGCGAAGAATCACAACACTGTAGCTCTGTAATGATTGTCAATGGACATTGTACAACATGTGTCTTGTTCAAGAAGATTTTCAATTGACTCATGCTACTCATTGAAGACTCTTGTAGAGATTGAAATCACAAGTTCTGTACTCAATTTGGACAAGGAACGCATCGGAAGTCTGCCACTGAAAGCGAACCGAATGTGATTGAGATAAGCGTACAGGTTTAGGGCGAGACCTTCCAACGATGGTCATATGTACAGAGACGATCAAGATAACTTCCGAGTGCTGTCAAACCATTGGCCGAAGCAGCGCAGGACTGTTTGTCCTGGCATTTACTGGATCCAGGACAATTCATAGTGAGCTGGTAACAGTGATTGGAGTTTGTGCAATGAAACCATGCTGCAGCTGGGGTTGGGGTGTGTGTAAGTTTGTTCAAGCAAGTATCCCTTCCAGCGCCCACTTATATTATGCACTATAGCAGTATCTCGTTCCGGAGGCTGTGGCTTGCAATTGAACATGCTGACAGTTTACGATCAGGCTAGAGAGCAGTCCGATGAACCGAGCGTTTTGCATGTCCAACACATTATGATATGTCGTACAATCGGGAATTAGTTCGCGGTCCTTCGAACCATCGCCAACTCCTCTACTAACGTCTGTCGTCGGTACTCCAGGCGGATATTGGGTACGTTCGTCTGCTGAATATTTCAGCCACTCTGTAAGATGAGCGTAGATATGTGGACTGACCTTGTGGATGTCGTTACCAGCTGCGCCTGGGAGATACCACTGCTGCCCGAGCCAATGGCGCTTGAGCTCCATCTCAAATCCGCTCTGGATGACGGAGTTGCGTGCAAGTTCGGCGAGAGAACTCTGGGGCAGTTTGTAGATCTGGATATAGAGGTGAATGATAAGGGAAGAGTGCTCTGAGAATGGGAGACGCACATGAGCTGCAACGCTGTATTCTTCCAGCAGAGGTTCCTGGGATAGCATATCAGCGACATTGTCAGGATCCGTACTTGCAGTGCAGTAGTCACCTTGGTAAAATGAAACTGTAGCGGATCGTCGGTGCTGAGACTGACATTCAGTCCTACTTTGAAGAAGTCCGGCAGGGGATTCCGCTCATAAGTCAGGAACAAGGCATTATTGCTCAGCGGACTCATGGCTAATCCGATTTGCTTGAGGTAGAAAAGGTACTGCAACGCGGGAACCTTTCGCAGCAGTATGCCATGAGAGATGGAATGGGCTGTCAGAAAGGCAGACGTCAAGTGGTCCGTGTCACCAGCTTCCCCGCTGTGCGGACGGAAGACGAATGTATCTGTTGTATGGTAATGAGTTGGCGTTGGTTAATTGGTGACAATACAGGATAAACGCACTGAAGCCCCGAGCCTGCCGCCAATTGTTGAGGCTGGCCATATTTGCGAACATATAATACGCCCTGGAAGAGAGATAGATTCATGAGCGAGGCAGAATCAAAGGTGTAGAGTGATATACCAGTATGAATAGGGGGGCGATTCTTTGGCATTCCAGAGTCGTGGATACGGGAATTTTCTGTGGAATCGTCTTTCGGTTCTCGACTCATCATCAACAGTGTCAAATCCAATGACGCGTTGCAGAAAAACATGCAGCTCTGGATGCGACGACGGATCTTGCGTGACCTCAAAGAGAGGCCGGAAGACGTCTGTAGGAGGGGCGATCAGACTAGAGCAGAAAACTAGAGAACGAGACGCTCACTGCGCACGATGTCTTCGAAGGTCTCGATAGAGCCGTTCTGCTTGTATACGTCGTATAGCCGAGGGACCTGGATGAGCCAGCGGACGTTGTGAGAATACAATTTGTTATTGACGATCCATTTTGCGAGTTTGTCCCATTCGCCGGCATTTCGTCCGTAGATGCTCACTCGCCATTCGCAATTCTGCAATCAGTTGAACGTAAGTCTGTGTCTACGCCTGCTGCAAGGATTGAGAACCATACTTGGTATTTGCTTTGCTCAAGATCAGTCATGACCTCTGCAAAACCGGGGGTCAGTATGGATGTTAGCGTGCGAATAGACCGACCGACCTACCTACCTTTTGTGAGCTCGGCCAAGTATCGACCAGATATATAGTTATCAGTTTTTAAGAAAATTTCTCGTAGCCTAGACTCTCCAATCGGATTGTATTTCAAGTTGAATTTGTCGAACCGATGGAAGGAGTCCTGGTGTGCGTGCATGTCTAGCGTGTCTATGGACAGATCGTACGCGGTCAGATTCAGAGACTGGAAGACTTCTTCCAATGTCAGTTCTTTGCCGTCGCGGAAGATGACAACGTCCTGAGAAACAGCCGTCAGATGTCGACATGGTAAGTTAGAGGATAGTCTCACCTGGGGACTCCGCTTCATTTTTGCTTTGATGAACCGGAGAAGATGCTTCTGGTTCATGCTACTCGAGTGATGGACGTGCGTGTCCACTTTCCGCACGTTATAGAAGTCACTAGAATGGAAGGTGAGAAGGGAGAGTTATCTTCAAAAGCATAACGGACCGGTGAGGCACTCCCTGTGAGGGCTGGGATCAGATGATGCCCTCCAGGATGAGGGCTGCTCGACAAACTTTCATGTCCGCTAGCTCCTGCGTCTCGTTCAGTAGACTGTACATGGTGAACTTGCTCGCGAGATAATTGAGCCGACGGAACGCGAAACTCTTCGTGGGACCGTCGGCGATCACGCCCAGGACATACTCCAAATCCATGAAATACTCTCTGATACTTGGGATATCGAACGCAGGCGTTCGATCTTCAAATTGCCGTTAGCGACAACTGCTTTGCGGGGAAGCTCAAGTGCATACCCTCTTCCCGTTTGTAAACTTGGAAGACGCCCTTCTCATCAAGCTCGAAGCGCCATGAGTCCGCTCCCGGTATCTCGCACGTCTCGAAGTCGAATTCTTCGTCATTTTCATCGCCATGTCCAGATTGGCTTGGCACGAGTGTGTTGTTGCCTTTCCAATGCCAATGTGGTGGCGGCGGTTTGGGATATATTCTCCATGGCTTGAAAGAGCTCCGCGGTGGGGTATGAGACGCGTAGTCTGCATCGGGGCGCACACCAGACACAGTCGCGATGTCGTCGTCCAGACCAGTGAAAACACCATCGTGATCTTTAGGATTGAATCCCAATCGCTGTCCAGATCGAAGCATATATTTATCTCGAAGATCTAGACACGTTTGCAGAGATTCAAGTATGGGGTAAAATTCCGGCGATATAACGAGTTCTATAAGAGCACATTCAGAAATGCGACTGAAAAATGTGTGAGCGGACTATACCGTGCATCGACGCCATCGCCCAATGTTCTCCTGAAGGGCCTGCAGTAGCTGTCTGACTAGGAGGTTCCGTTATTGGAGATAACTTGAAGCTGCCGACAAACGAGGACGGCCCGTCTAGGTGTGCATCTGCCCGCATGTGTGGCGAATTCAGTGCTGAGACAGGTCTGGACGCTGTTGTAGCGTCCGACCCACGTCGGTGTGCCCAAAGCTTCTCTTCAATCTGTGTCGACGACTGAGTTAGCAGCTACGTCTCATTCCAGGAATGGAGACCAACACACTTGATGCAGAGTTTTCTCCTCGTTGTATCCAAAGTACCCGTCCTTGACTTCGGGCATGTGTATTCCTGCAGGAGTGACGGTTGATTCCTGGGACGAGCTACGAGAGGTAACCGGACGAGTTGCAGCGTCATCGCTGTCGTAGAGCGGATCCGGAGAGGAATTATCCATGTTATGAAAGCGAACGGTACTGTCTGTTTCTGCAAGCCACGAAAGCGAGGATCGGTATAGCTTCAACGACTGTAGAAAGAATGAGGGTAGAGGGAGGATTTTCAGATCCCAATGCCCGGTGTAATTACCCCTGTAGATGAAAATGTCTGGCGGATTTAGACGCTGAATTGGACTCGATTGCTTGATGATCGCGTCTCGGATCGGTACAGTACATATCACAGATCAATAAACTAACTACGTATACAGGTGACCCTTGTACGAACGCTGGGTAAACAACACACATCATCTAGTAACTCATGACACAGCTGCACCGAATGTGACCGTGTACAACTGCCCGGTCCTGTGAATGATACCCCACAAATGCTCGCGATGATATCCGCCTCTCAACTCGGACTACTACCGGTCCACCGAGTTACGGTTCTTCCTGGGACGAGGGGGGTCCTGGCCGCACATAACGCCGTGGTGCGGTTGGATATGAGATCCGATGAGTTTCGTGAGCCTATAGGCGCATTGGTAGCGCAGCGTTGCACATCAGGATTCTTAAAAGACATGCAGGACACCCCTATGGTCCTTGTGGACGGGCTGCGAACGTACGGAACATGTCTGACTGGTGACCGCCATCTCTGAAACAGAAGAGCGAGATCGACAGGCTGGTTCCAGAAGACAGCAGATGTTCCACTCCGGAAATAAGTGCCAGTGGGTAGTGGAAACACTAAGACCATCCATATGCGCATTGAAATAACACAGACACGAGGACTTGTCAGGATAGTTGAGTCCTTATTATCCGACGACGTGGAAAGGGGTGAATCGAAATGTGAACGCGCCTATTACATTCAAGATGTAGAGAATCTATGGCCTAACACGGGTAACAGGTCCAAGGCATGCTGCGCACGGAATTCTGCACACCTGCTGATAGTAACGTCCGTCAGCGTGCTGACCCCATCTTGCGCAGTGGTGTCTGTGAACTCAACACGACGGCGTAACGCCGATACGACAGCATCGCCGGTCAATCTATGGCATCGCCAGAGTCCTAGGACGACTAGCCGAGGTAGCCATACGCGCGCGACATGGGCAGGAGTATCGAGATCGGTGCTTCCCTGATATGGAAGACCCTCCGCGCGCAAAGGGAAAGGAGCTAGAGCATTGATCACGGTATTGGACATGTCGGAGGCGACGATGCGGAACTCTTTCAAGCTTTCCAAACGCTCGAAGCACCAGAGGAAATCCTTTGTGCGCATATCCGCGTAGTTCATCTCCAGTACCTCCAACGGCGGCTTACTCCGTTGGAACAACGAACGGAGCCCCATGCCAGTGGCACGATCGCTCCATGGTGACTGCGAGAAGTCGTGTGCCTCATCCTCGGAGTCGCCCTCCTCGACGATGCCCGTATATGGATCGTGGCGAATCTCGAAGTCGATGTTTGTGTATTCGAGATATAGTTCGGTCAGCTTCGGCGTGTCGACATGCGAGAGGATGGTGCGCACGTCGCAGGTGCTCCGCAGCGAAAGTACCCTCAAATGGGGCAACTGGACGACAGGTGGGTGAGAGGCATTTTCTTTGGGCGTGCCCTCGTGCGGGACTCCATAGAAAACAAACCTCTCGAGCATGGGGACGGCGGAGAGGAAGTTGAGCATGCGAGTAGCATCAGTGCTGGTGTCGATGGACTCGGAAATGGTGAGCTCCGAAATGAGCAAGGCGCACATGTGGCTCGGTAGTGGTAAACTGCTGAGCGATACGTGCATGGCGACGTCGCAAGATTTCGATGAGCGAAAGGATGGAATTGATGTGAAAGTGGAGGTGGATGCATTTATGTTAGGATCGTCATCACCGAGAAGCAACTGTTCAAGTCCAGAACTACCCCGCATCATTAAATGCAAATGATCCAACCGACTCTCCGGTGCGGCCATCTCAAAATGGGCGAAATCAATGTATTCGGTATTGTCACATGTGATGATTTCGCATACACGCCAGCGGGATATCTGGAACGAGAGAGGGGACAAGAGGGGAAGCAGCATGTCCGAGGACTCTACGCTGATGTGGACATGGAAGGGCAGCGGGCTGGATCGTTTCAACCACAGCCGAGCTTGGTGGTGGGAGGCCTCCACCTTGCGTTTATCATTCAGAAAGACGTGCTGCCATACGTTGGGAGACGCGTTTACGACGCTATGCCAATACTGACACACGCGCTGAAGAGTGAGCAGGACGAGTTCATCTCCGGGTGCGTGTGCGCAATATATGAAGATCTCGATGAGTAGTTCCGGAGGTAGACATTCAGCAAGAGACGACAATGAAGGGCTGCAGGGATGTGGGGGCTCGAGGAACATGACTAGGCCTGAGTGGAATGCAAGGATAGCATCACCGCAGAGCAAGCGATACAGGGTACACCGATCAGGAAAGAGGCGTGAGAATGTATACTGAATCCCACCAGACCCCCACTCAATCACCGCCGTATTGCCAGGAGTCGTGGCGGCGCGACTCAATATGCTGTTGATAGCAATGCCAGGCGCATTTCGTCAACATGGATTGAATCAAGATATCTTGCGAGGAGAATGATTTGAACATTGCAATCAAGGAGGCAATAAGTAAGAGACGTCTCGAGCATAAGGTCGGCGCTGGATTCAGAAAGCGCTTGCTGACTAAGCGCAGAACTGCACAGAACTGGGTGGCTGGCTTCGAACTCAAAATACACATTCCAGACTATCCACACCGCCGCTAACGTCGCGCCCGCTGAAGTCCCGCCCCCTTCCAAAGGTAATCTCTCTTTCTGCCACAAAATGCCCGGAGTACGAGACATCAGGTGAGTGCTACTGCAAGTATCTATAGTTATTTGTACAACATCTGACCGCAGGTAATCGCACCTCTGTGCCGTACCTTACATTGCAGCGCGGAGGCGTTCATCACAGCATACGCGTCCCATCTCAAGCGATCGGGAAAGCTGGAGGTTCCCACATGGGTTGACGTTGTCAAAACTGGCTCCTTCAAGGAGCTCGCCCCATATGACCCCGACTGGTACTACGTCCGCGCAGGTCCGTTTGGTAACTTGGCATTTCACTTCGGCCTAGTCTAACCGACAACCACAGCTGCCGTTGCAAGACACATCTACCTGCGGAAAGATGTTGGCATTGGCGCATTGACGAAACTACACGGTGGCCGCAACCGACGCGGCAACCGCCCCTCGCATCACGCAGACTCCTCTGCGTCCGTGCAGCGCAAGATCTGCCAGTCGCTCGAGAAGATTGGTGTCCTCGAGCAGACCGACAACGGTGGTCGCCGGATTAGCCAGGATGGCCAGCGGGACTTGGACCGTATTGCGACGGCTGTAGTGGAGGCAGCGAGAGAAGAAGAGGACGAGGAGGAGGAAGAGGAGGAGGCTGAAGAGGAGGAGGAGGACGAGGAGTAGACTCTGCGGGGATCCCCAGTTGCGGACGGTGGAGTCGGCCGTCCATCTCGGTACCCGCTGTATGTATTCAGCATGAGCCCTCTTTATATTCTGACCGGTATGACACATGCGGCTCTCAAAATTCCAGGCAGCATTTCTTTCACAGTATCACCTTTCCGTAAGACTGCGGGTCGCGTCCAAACACAGTTTGCGGTGAAGTGTCTTGTGTTTCAGGATCTTGCAGTGCTGATACGGAGGTTACATACTACAGCAGATGCATGGGATCAGGCATGTTTCCCTTCATGTGGTATGCCGATTTGTGTGTATATTGCAGCAATTATCAATAGGAGGGTATCATGCATGCACGACATGAATCTAACACGATGCATCTGTCTCAATGTTCACAATTCGAACTTTACTGCAAATCAAAGGCTTCTTGTATATTGATCAACCTCTAACCTAAAGACCTTTCTAGTCTATCCATAGCGGCACCAGGACCTGCGAGTACCACAGCCGATGTGAGAGCTTTTTCTAACGATTAGCCCCTACACCCCACGAAATGAACCTTGGGAGGGGAGTCTATGTGTATGGGTACAAGATCGATGTCGAAAACAGCAAAAGCAGAGACGGACAACGAAACCATGACGGGGAACACGGCAGGCATGTCGCACAATACTTATGCGTCTTTTTCGAATTCAATACCCGAATCGCTCACGCTGCTGTCGGTGCACACCGGGCGAGTCTGAGCCAGGCCCTGAGCATTCTTGTAGAACACAATGTCGCCCTCATCCTCAACAAACTGCACGATAAAGAATGTCAGAAAGATCACAGATAGAATAAAATAAAAGCTGCGGACCTTGCACTCTTTGAAGACGCGGTACATCTCTGACCAGCCACCGGGACGGCCCTGAAGAGGCGTCAGACCAGCCTCAGCCAGTCTACGGCGCAGCGCATCTGATGCTTCCCATCTATATTCAGGGTTAGGGATACCACAGGAATGTACTGGCATTTATCACCCACGCGTTATAATGAGGAATCTTGCTCGATACGTGATGCGCAACGTGGGTCTCCGAGATACCGTGAGTCCAGTGGGCACCCAGCCATGCCATGATGCTACCACAATCACCGAGCAAGTTACGGTCCATCGTCGCGAGAGCACCACGAGGGAAGGTGAACTCTGGAGCACGATAATGAGGGAGCAGAGGATCGGTGTGTTGCAGGAAGGTAATCAGCACGAGCCAGTGGTTGACCCTACAATACTCTTAGTATGAGCCATCATACTTGAGTCCCGCTAAGGAACATCAACGCACCACAAGTAGGGAGCAAGGTAGACACGGAAAACTTCAGCAAAACCCCTGTAGTGGATCGCAGTCATAACCCCCGCCAGCCAAAGCACAATACCAAGGTCCGAAATCAGGATCTGGTCCCGGTGGTGCGGTGCAAACATGACCGCCGAAGGGTTGAAATCTGCATTCAACACAGTTGGCCATGGCTCGGGCAAAACAATAAAGAAAACGAACGGTTTGTGCCACGAGGATACCGCTTCTGACCGGAGGCATTCCTGCAGATGTACATCCACCATCCGACTATCTATTCCGTTGAACCGGAACGCTATCAATAAAACTACGACACTATACATAATATGAGCTTACGAGGTAACTGGCTGCGCCAAGAGTAGCACCGATAGGAGAGTCACCAAGAGCTTCCACGAACTCCTTCTTGATGTCATCCGAGACACTAGAGCCATACAGATCCTCCTTTGCAGGGTCCAAGGGGGGAAGGCCTACTTGCGAGCGCGTTCTGGGGACGAAGACCTGGTCCTGAGTCATGTGGCCAGTAGACGCATGATGCTTTGCATGGGTAATGCGCCATGAGTGGTAAGGGACGCCAACTCTAAATTACACCATTACGAAAACGATCACATGTCAATACGCGTTTGAAATAAGGAGCGACACTGCGGCAGACATACGCGGAATGCAGAATCCAACCAACAGCGTTGTTCAGGGCTTTCGACTCGGAAAAAGCTTGGTGACCACACTCGTGAGCGAGCACCCAAATACCAGTGCCAACAAGGCCATTGACAAAGCTGTACAACGCCCAAAGTGCGACACGCGCGAACGAGTAGAGGTAGGGACTAGGCAAGCTGATTTGTTCGGGCGTGATACGAGCATCGAGGAAGGTAGCGAGCTTGTACACGCAACCGATCAGAAACAAGTCATAGACACTAAGATGTAGCATTAGGCAAGCCAGCAACGGAGACGGAGACGGATACGCCTACTCACACATAGCTCATAGACCTGAGAGCTGAACGTTTATAGCAATGCGAACTGGCTCATGGGTGTAAGTACAGCTGAAAAATGCGTCGGCCGATGCCAGCAGAGCACATACGGGATCGCTGAGAGCAAGTCCTTTATGCTGAGGTCTGGAATAGGAAATGGAGTCTGTTCGATGGTGGTCCTCGTGTCTGAGGTCTCCTTGGCCATTTTGAGCAGAAAGGAAGGAGAAAGGAGGCCTAATCGTCTAGAGGTCTGAAGGAAGAGGAGACGAGAGACGGGGAAAAGGCAGTTAGACGAGTTTTATAACATGGGGGCCAATTATTGCCGGCGCTTGCCGACCATCCGTTGGGGCAGCTTGACAAGTTGGCGCACATCGCTCGAATTCCTCCACATCGACGTCGGTCTCTCCAGTCGCCGCCGCCTGCCTGCCACCTTTGCTGTAGTTCTAGGTCTGCTCTCGCCGCTCATTTGGTCTCGCTCGTTCACTCTGCTTTCTAGCCTTGCACAGATGGGACTCGCTCTCGCTTCATAGTGTCGCTAGCGAGATCAGCACGTGAAAACTGTGTGAAGGTTTTCCTGATGCCGCCCCAGGAAAGTCATGCAAAGCTATCTCGTCGACAGATATGTAGGACCATCCGTCACTGGGATATCATTCATAGCATCTGTATATCTACTCTCCTCCGATGTGAATTCGATATATCCTTCTTTCGGGCCAAGAGGATGTCGGCGATTGTACTAAATACTGTAGCCGACATCTGCGCATTCTAAGCGATTCAGGCAGTGCAAATTTGTCGTGGGCTGTGAGTCGTAAGGACATGTCCAGAAACCGGTCTAGATATCTTTCCTGATTTCCGTTTTCTCAGCAAATTTCCCAGCAATGCCTCATTGCCACCTGTGTGAATGTTTGATGCCAGTTATAGTGACCTAGATGGAGTTCACAGCAAAAAGATCCCTTATGGCTTCCATTTGAATGCTATCGGGAACTCATACATTGCGCGAGCAGCAAGTGACACTGTGCCTCGCTTCTCAGCTTCTATTCAATTGCTATAGTACGGGTAACTTGTGGTAAGTGTAAACCTTGCATTGGCTTCAAAGGCATTGCCGCAGCGTCGGTGACTTCCGGTGCAGTGTTATCCCCAAATTCCCACTGTATTCTCATGCCTCCAGTAATTGCACTGCGCGGAATTGGGGACGACGTGTACCGCAACGCACTAACACAACATGGTGGGTCATATCGGTAATTTTCAACATCGCACGGTTGTGGCGAAGCATACTTTACTACAAGCAGCGTCATTGCGCACGCTGGTTCCTGCGAATTGGTCCTATATGGAAAACGTTTACGGCTCATATTTGTGTGACAGCGATGCTCAGCTATACGGATGCAACGGCTCCGATTCTATTCGTTCCGCTAACGGGTAGTGCAATTTGGCCTACGTTCCGATACTGTCCCATAACTATAGTATGTTGGAATCTTGTTCCGCATCTTGCCATTCTTATCCGCAAACGTGTTTCGGGCCCGGTGAGCCTCGTTCCTTGGACTTGCCCTTTCATGTGATACTGGTCTCCCCTTGTTATGCTCCACGGAGGTCCGCTTATCCGAAGAACATTGGCCAGTCTGTACAGCTTTGCAGCCTTATGCCAGCAGACGAAACGTAAGGGAGAAGATGCAACAACAACTGTCGATAACGCTGGATCCGCCGCATTTGTTGGACAGAATATCCGTACAATGTGAAGTCGCGACCTTTCCCATATCCACGTTGCCCATGGTCCCGATTATCCAAGTCGCGGGCTTTCCATGTCTGCCGTCAGTGTCGGCCAAACATCACCAATGCGCATGAGCAGGGAAGGGGAGCTGAGTACTGACGCTCTTTCATCATCAATCCGAAGACACCAGCCTGTGTCAAAGTTCTGTCAACTAATACTGTCAGTATGCATCCCGATACGTCTTGTATATCATTCTTTTTCAACCAAGATGTGCTACCTGGGACAATACTGACTGTACAACGAAAGCTTGTCGTGAAATCAAGCCGTATCGGCTTGGACGGTGACTATGGATTTTGATGTGCCTTTTCTTTCCACTTGTGAACACGTAGTAGTAAGTATGCCATTTGGATGACACTCTAAATCTAGGTCAGGCATGACAAGTGATGCCTCTATTATTATACCGACATATTTATCAGAGGATGTTAGGAACCTAACTGATAATCAAATGTACGTGATGGACCTGTGTCTCTTATTTGCACTACTATCAATGATATGATACTTGTCGTGGACAGCGCAAGCAGAGAGCCCAAAATCAAACAAGCTGCCAAAAGAAAATCGAAGAGCTGTCTGACCATGACGATAGAATAAAACGCCGCGTCAAGATCTACGCTTATGTATGTAGGCTGCCTAGGCAAGTTGGGTAACAGCCCAACAACGCAGAGTCTTTCATCATGCCTACAAGCAGCTGCAGTAACTTCATATACAACATAGATAATGAACAGACATCGCCTAAGGACCAGATCTCCCTGCCTGAACGACGCCATACATAGATACTACATACACAATACGAATGTCCGAAGGCATGAATCGCCTATGCTAGTGTCCTTAGCCTCTCAGCCAGTCCATCCAAGAAACCGAACGCGTCCTTGGTGACTGTACGACCATTGCTGCGGTTGATGACCGAGCCGAACTCTGCCACCATCTGCGCCAGAGCCTTGTTGCTCGAAGCACCCGTCACATCCCGTCGCAAGTTCCAGAGCTTGTTCAATTTTATATACCGAAAATCTACCGCAGGCGCCTGCTCGCCATCTTTTGAATTTGTCCGCGGCTGCGACGTCCGCATGGGCTCGACGTACACCGAAGGGTCCGCCAGCTGCTTGTACAGCGCGTCGAGAAACGCGAAGCCGTCCTTCGTCAGCGTCTTGGAGCGACTCTCCTGCAGGACGCCCACGAACTCGGTGATAACTCCCGCGAGGGCAACGTTATCGGTCGCGTCCGGTACGGCCCGCGCGAGTTTCGCCAAAAGCATCGCCTTTGTGCGCATGGCCACGGGCTTATTGCGAGGCGGATTCTCATCATCACTGCTGATAACGACCACGTCAGCCGGCGGCAGTCGCGGTTTTTTCGCACCTCCATTTTGCGCTCGGACGCCGTTGACGACTTCGTTGCGGTTGCCTAGGACTTGCCGATCACCCAAGCGAAGATTCGCTAGGTCATTGAGAACCCCCTCGACGGCATCCGCATCAGCGGGTGATGATCGTTTTGGTGGTGTTAGGACGTGGATCGTCTGCTGCAGGGTCGAAAGGTCAACATCACCTCCCACAGTCATCGAGGCCACATCAACAGACTGAGGCGACTTACCTGCAGCTCAGACGGGGGCCAGACGAAACGTGAGGAGGATGGATACCCCATGTCCTTCATGAGCTCTCGGAACTCGTTCACCCAATGCACATAGTCTGGGCATTCTGTGAACTTCAGCCGACGGCAGTACCGGAGGAAGTCCTCGAATTCGCTTGGTAGCCCGCGACAAAGGTCCTCCGGTCGGGCATGACGCTTCTCCCGTTTCAGGCGCTCATGGGCGGCATTTGTCTTTGGGACGCCGTTGCGTGTCCAGCTGAGCCCACCAGGAGTGAGCAGGTGAATGAGCATCAGCGCTACCGCTTCTAGGTCATCTCGCCGTGAGGGAACTGCAAGATGCGCATGATCCCGAGCATGAGATCAGAGTTCATCTCAGTCCGACGGAGCGGAGCGACGGGCGACGCACCGTGGCTTTTGCAATGCACAGCTACGGAGGTGAACCAGTAGTTCCCAATGAAATCGTGTTTCTCATCTGGGATGTGTCGCCCGGTCGTGGGGTCGATGTACATCTTGGAGAATCCAAAGTCGATCATATAGATCACCTGCTCATCGGGTGGCAGCCCGATGACACAGTTCCCGAGTTGGATGTCTCGGTGCAGGATGCCGCGCGAGTGCATGAAATCCAGTCGGGATATCTTGCAGCGCGAAGCGTCGAGGGGCCAGAAATAGATGCGGACAAGGTTTGACAAGCCATTAGGTGGGGAAGGAAAGCGGGACTAACCACTTGCATCGCAATGCAGCACACGCTACGCAGATCCATAACGTCCCTTCCACTTTTACGGAGCAGGGAGTCGAGGCTGGGACCTAGCAGATCGATAGCCAGGTAGTCATATTTCCCCTCTATGCCCGCTGCCCAAAGAGTTGGCATGCCCTGGCCACCTTGAAGCATGGGATAGAAGTAGCGCTCATACCGGTTCGTCGGGCATTCGACGTCAGTGCGCTGCAGCTTGAGTGCGACCTCATGATTGCTGTAGAGGTGTGTCGCGCGAAATATGGATCCTTTGGTCCACGAGACAGGGCAGCGGTTCATTATCAGGAATCAGACGACATGGATGGTGAGCCTGAGCGGCAAACATACCTGAGAATCCGGAACCGAGGTTCTCCCCCACCCAGTAATTAGCAATCTTCCTCGGATAGTGATCTGACATGTGGTTCGAGTAGACCTCGGAAGAGGGATATGTTTGGGAAGGTTCAAGAAGCCGCCTAGGCACCTATGCGTCGGATGCGTTAGGAGAAAGGGAACGCGCGCAGGACAGTATCAGCCAGGAACTTCAGCACATGCACATGGGTTCTAAGGAGATCGAGAATCGGAGAGGCGCGTGCGATAGACAGCTTACTGTCGTCGCGGTCGCAGGAATGGTTAAGGCGGGTTTCCTAAGTTCAGCCTCGAGGTGGTAGAGGATGGTGTTCATTGCTCGAGAGGCGAACCGCGAATGCGTTGAACGATCACGTGGGCACCGCGTTCAAGTCGCGTGCGGGTGGACGTGAGGCCACTGCCGTAAGCGGCTGCCTATGTGCCTTCATACAGCGCCGCGCTCATGCTATAGAGCGCTCATAGACGGATGTGTTCAAACTTCATTCATACACTTATGGCCTGACCTCTGCTCGGCACTTTTCTGCATTGCGCTCGGAGTGATTCGCCTCAAGGTCCTTCCTCGGCACCGGAACGGATGTGCCACACGCTATGACTTAGTAAAAGCTCACCCCCGAATGGACAGATGTGTATCTATGGTATGCACACGTCCTATATTGACCCCGACTGCTCAGGCCAGTCCCCATTGGGTGCTTATATGACTAACGGTACGGGCTGCTCCAGGATTTTTCCTCGCTGTTTCTCGTGGAACGCGATGGCAACGACCGGCTACTTCTAGACCTTATCTCCCTCGGACGTGAAGGATTCCCCGGCGGCGTGACAGGAACAGGCATGGCGCATGTAGCATCGGCATTCAGCACGAATCGGGGGAGATGTGGCATTTCTCCTCGATCGAATCGCGGGCGGAAATTTTTGGGCTATGTCAAAGAATCCGGGTTTGGTCTCCATCGATACGATGCCGGCCGGTGTACCATACGCACCTCGAGGCTCGAGCGGATAGACATCGAGACAAGTTTAGGCCGGGTGCACAGGAATGTGTATGTGATGTTCTGATCCGTTCTAGGCTCAGGACTCGTGGTCGATGGACAGGCTGGGACACGTACGCGCTGTGACTGAACACGAGGATCGCAAGCATGAGGGTGCAAAAACTTTGCGCGCGGTTGACATGGACATGACATTGGTCACAGGGCGCGATGATTCAGTTGAACACGGAGGATATACCGCTGCTCTGTGGACGAACTGCCCACGACTGGCATCTGCATAGGAGCAGCTGATGATCATTCGTTGAGACATGTCGAGACGAGACGGAGGGTGGAGGAAGGCTTGAAGCCTGATGCCGAGTGTGGGAAAGCTGGACGATTCGGTAAGATGCGCTGCTTGCGATCGTATCTTTGATGGAATTTCCTTTCTAGGATTGTACGCTCCGTTGTCAACGTCCGGGCCTGACAGGTACAAGCTCTCCTCCTCGAGCATTGTTATGTTGCCTCCGGCCATGTCACACGCGCTACCCCCTCGGACGCCGGGCGGCGGTATAAAGTCTTCTCCTCCCCTTCTCCATCTCCCATCTTCGTGTCCCCTTGCCGTCTGGCTGTCCTTTCTTTACTCTCCCTCCGGGTCCGATACGTCCTGTTTATATACCCTCTATGTACTTCCACGCTATTACCTCGTGGCTTGCCCTCGTCTCGCCCATTGCCGCTCAGCAGATTTACGACATCGTACGTCTGGCGCTTCCTCCTCTCTTCCGCACCCCGAGTTGACTTCACACTTGCAGTGGTCTACCACATGGGACCGAGATGACTTGTTCACCTATACCAACTTGTCCCCCAACCCGATCGACTTCGTTAGTCCTGGTGCTGATGGTCAGGCTGACATCGTCGTCACCGACGGCACCGTGTACCAGGACATGATTGGTTTCGGAGCCACTTTGAGTGAGTGAGCTCTATGCACTAGCCATCTCCAATGTCAAACTGACTGTCCAACGTATCCAGCCGACGCTTCGGCCCAGGTGCTCAGCGAGCTCAAGGTAAGCGTACTTCTGACTGGCTCTTAATATTCGTATTGACGCGCCGGCCCGCTAGTCCGCTAACTCAGACAACTATTGGGATATCCTCAACTATATGTTCGATCGTAGGTTCCCATCTCGTTCACACTGTGCTCCTGTTCACCTCGCCTATCATCAGCCACTGACGGTGCGAATGCTGCGGGCTTCACTTACCTGCGAGTTCCTCTTGGTGCCTCCGACTTCTCGGCTAGCGGTACGTGTTCCTCTTTCCCAATCTCCCCAGGAATTCACGTTTAGGATGGATTAGCCTACAGCTTTGATGATGTCAGCGGTGATACCAACCTCGACAATTTCAACATCAACAACGCGCCGTCGTATTTGTATGATACCCTCAAGGACATCGCTGGTGTCAACAGCCTTTTGAAGATCCACATCGTTCCGTGGTCGCCGGTAAGGAACACGTTAAAACACTCGGCTCTCGGTCTGATCATGTGCATCAGCCCGGATGGATGAAGTCCAGTGGCACTATGCTTGGCGGTTCATTCGACTCTGACTATACCGACACTTGTGCGTGTCCTTTCATTTCATCGTTGATTTTGCCTCTAAATAAACCCCAACAGACGCCAACTACCTTTTGAAGAGCTTGCAGGCGTACCAGAACATGGGCTTCAGCGTCTACGCTATCGGTGTCCAGAACGAGCCCCAGAACAGTGACACGACGTATCCCACTTGTCTCATCTCTGCGTCCCAGGAGGCTGCCATTGGCACCCAGCTACGCTCCTTGATGGACTCGAACGGTTTCTCTGACACCATCATTATTGGCTACGAGCACAACTGGAACGATGCCGCCGACTACCCGGTGACGCTCGTGCGTATGATTCGTCCCACGTTCAGTGTCTGTGATATCTGATGCAGAGCGCCTCGCAGATGCAAGATGCTGAGAGTGCCTTTGCCGGCGTCTCCTTCCACTGTTACGAGGGTAGTGTCAGCGACCAGCAGGACTTCTACAATGCGTACCCCAACAAGAACATCTACTTCACGGAGTGCACGGGTGAGTTTGGCAGCGACTGGTGGAGTGACATCAAGGTAGGCCATATTATGTCACATCGCCTCCTCCGATCGCTGGCTTAACCTTTTTGTCTCTAGTGGTATATGGACAACATGTGTGTTACAACCCTTATTTTTAACGCGCGGCTGTGTAAACCCTAATCGCCTCGCAGTTTCATCGGATCGCCCAACTACTGGAGCCAGAGCGGTGCGATGTGGAATTTGGCCCTGAACGGCTTGGGTGAGCCCAAGTTGCCCGGCACGGACAGCTGTGGCACGCCCTGCCGCCCGGTCGTGACCGTCAACAGCAACGGTACATACAACTATAATCAGGAGTGTACGTGGTCTTTATCGGCGCTCAGCGCTCAGCAACTCACTCGTCCGCGCTGCAGTCTACGCTATCGCTCAGGCGTCCAAGGCCATCCTTCCCAAGGACTCTGGAGGACCGTTCGGCCAGCGCATCGAGGTCGCGGTCAACGGTGACTTGAATTGGGGCCTGATCGTCAGCGCGTTTGTGACGAACCGTGTCTCCTCGAGCGACTGGCCGCGTTACAGTCTCGTCGTCTTGAACTGGTGCGTTCATCATTTTTGATTTGGTTCGGATCTGTCATTGAGACCGTGCTGTGTATTCAGGGATGACCAGCCGAACGGTTCTTGGGACCCGACCCCCATCACGGCAACCATTGAGTTCCGTGGACAGCAGGTGCGTGGTATCCGTCATCGAAGTCGACACATCTGCTCAACTAGTTGTGACACGCACAGGCGACATACACCTTCCCTGTGGGTGTAACCACGTTATGGTGGTACGGCTCGCCGAACTAAGCCGCGTTCCGGTGCGGAACGCGCGGTGCGATCTTGTGCTCATGACTCACAACAACCACATTCATTTTCTACTGGCGCTCTTTTTCGCGGTATTTATTGGGATTCGCGGCGCAGGATGGGACCTCTCGGGTCGAGGTCTGTGTGGATCTCGCTAGGCGAGGTTTTACAACGCTGTTAGCGCATGTTGTTCGTTGATCGATTATTGACCTCGGCTTTATTCTGGGTTTATGCTGGCTGGCTTCACGTGTCATTACTGTAATGGTTATCTGTATATGTGTCTTGGAGCTCTTGTCGATCAATAACGGCCATTTCATACCCCAATACATTCATGATTTTGATAAACAAAATCCATGTTGTGCTGTGAGATCTGGTTGCGCGCTTTCAATGCATAGGATGTGTCAATGCGGACTGATTGCAACTCAAGACATTTTACATTTCTCGACCTTCGAAGCCAGTTTATTCCAAGGCGTCACAGGTTATGAAATGGGTCACTCAATCAGAGCAATAAGGCTTGAAGAATATGCATGGGGGTTATGAGTATCGTATTACATGAACATACTACAGATGTCTAAGACAGGGTTCCATTTGACGGACGGAGATCTGATACAACACGACGAAACGAGGATACAACATACCGGAAGGATTGCAAGCGACAGATAGATACACCGAGACGGACCAAGGAAGTGAGATTGCAGCATGAAGAGATCCTTTAGCCAGAACACATCACGCATGCATCCTTGTTCTCCAAAGAACACATCAGCTTCTCCTGTTCCAGTTCCCTCTCACGTTGCCGCTGCAGCGCAGCCGCGAACTCTGGATCCTCTTCTGCAGCTTTCTGAGTTCGTTCGTCAAGGGATAGAACGGCCGCGTCTGTTTCAGAGTGCGACGTCGTTGTACTCACTATCGAAGGGGATGGTGGATCGGAGTGGTTGGCGCCATTGAGACTGGCGACGACAGACTCAAGAGGAACAGATGATGCAGGGATGTTGCCATTGGGGGTGTCAGCTGATGGCGATGGCAGAACAGATATCGGCATTGCAGCTCCATTCGCCTTGACAGTGCTCGCAATGGGTGCCTGGTTTTTCTTGGACTCTTTCAACATGCCCTGGTCGACGGTGAACTGGATCGCCTGGGCAGCCGGACGCGTGCGCAGATAGTACATGCCCGTCTTCAAGCCCTTCTTCCATCCGTAGAAGTGCATGCTTGTCAATTGCGACGTCGTCGGCGACTGGAGGTGTACGTTCAAACTCTGGCTCTGACAGATGAACGCACCGCGGTCCGCAGCCATGTCGAGGATCTTCTTCTGACTAATCTCCCAGACAGTCTTGTAGATAGCCTTGATATCGTCAGGAATACCGGGAACGTTCTGAACAGACCCATGGTTCGCAATGATCATGTTCTTCATTTGATCATCCCAAAGCTTCCTATCGACGAGCTCCCGGAGCAACCATGGGCAAACAATTTGGAACTCTCCAGCCAGCACTCGACGAGTGTAGATGTTGCTGCAACAAAAGATTGCATAAGCATATAAGCACTGCGTAGTCGATAAGATTCTATACCTGGTGTATGGCTCGAAGCACTCGTTATAACCCAGAATTTGGCTGGTCGAGGCAGTAGGCATGGGAGCGACGAGCAATGAGTTGCGCAAACCAGTCTGCGCAATCTTCGCCTTCAGACTCGCCCAGTCCCACAGGTCTGACGGAGTGACCCCCCACATGTCATACTGCAGCTCGCCTTTAGACGCCGGACTACCCTCGTACGTCTCATAAGGACCGTCCTTCGCAGCCATCTCACTACTAGTCTCAAGAGCCGCATGATAGATCGTCTCAAAGATCTGCTTGTTCAACTCCCTTGCCTCTGGTGAGTCAAATGGCATGCGCAGTGCCATGAACGTATCGGCCAAGCCTTGCACGCCGACACCAATGGGCCGGTGGCGCATGTTGCAACGGCGTGCTTCAGGAATAGGGTAATGGTTGATATCGATGACACGGTTAAGGTTGAAAGTGACGACTTTCGCAATGTCGTGTAACTTCTGGAAGTTGTATCGCCCACTTTCCACACACGAAGGGAGCGCGATCGAGGCGAGATTGCAGACGGCAGTTTCGTCAGGCGCTGAGTACTCGACGATCTCCGTGCAAAGATTTGAAGACTTGATAGTACCAAGATTCTTCTGATTTGATTTAGCTAGATGCAGCGATGTCAATATAAGACACTCGAATAATGAGGGAAATGACTCGCCATTGCAAGCATCCTTGTATAACATAAACGGATTGCCGGTCTCGATCTGAGCATCCAGAATGGCATACCAGAGCTTGTGTGCATCGATGGTTCTTCTTGCACGTCCCTCACGCTCATAGCGCTCGTACAGTTGTTCAAATTCGTCGCCGTAGACTTCATGAAGACCAGGTGCCTCGTTAGGGCAGAATAGAGACCACTTCCCATTAGCCTCCACACGTTTCATGCTACGGATTCCATTCGATTAGATTGATTCCCCAAACCAAATAAGTGGTGCTTACAAGAGATCAGGAATCCAAAGAGCATAGAAGAGATCGCGGGCACGGCCTTCTTCTTTTCCGTGATTCTTTCGAAGATCGAGGAACTCAAAGACATCATCATGCCAAGGCTCAAGGTAAATTGCGAATGCACCAGGACGCTTGTTGCCTCCTTGGTCAACATAACGAGCGGTTGCATCGAACGCCCGAAGCATCGGAACAATGCCGTTCGAGTAGCCATTCGTGCCGGCAATGTAAGACCTAGATATACCATGAGTTAGGTAGTCCCACAGCACAACTTGAGACAAATACGCACCCTGTCGCACGGATGTTGTGGATGTTCAGACCAATACCCCCCGCCGTCTTGCTGATCATAGCACAGTTCTTCAATGTATCATAAATCCCCTCAATGGAATCGTCCTTCATGCAGACAAGGAAGCAGGAAGCGAGTTGTTGGTTAGGCATCCCAGCATTGAAAAGCGTTGGCGAAGCATGCGTAAATAGCCGTTCGGACATCATTGTATACGTCTCGGTGACACGCGTAAGGTCGGACCCGTGAAGGGCTACAGCGACTCGCATCAGCATGTGTTGTGGGCGTTCAGCTGTACGACCGTTGAGCTTGAGAAGGTAAGAACGCTCAAGAGTCTTGAACCCGAAGCTGAAGGGAGTAAGATTAGACAACGAAAACAGGGAGAGACAACGAGAAGCGCACTAGTTGTAGTTAAAGTCACGTTCGTAAATGATCGTTGAGTCCAAGGCTTCGGCGTTGGCCATAACGACATCGTACATCTCCTTTGAGATCATACCAGCTGGGCGACCGTTCTTTGGGTTGACTGCAAAGTATGTCAGCTTCATCCAGTATCGCTTCCATATATAGGAATAACATACCATAGTTATATAAGTCACTGATAACAGCAGAGAAGTTCTTTTTCGTCTCCTTGTGAAGGTTAGACACAGCAATTCGGGCAGCAAGGATGGCATAGTCAGGGTGTTTAGTCGTAAGATATGCTGCTGTCTCCGCAGCAAGGTTCTACAAAAGCTATGAGAATATATATGAAATTACTTTAAGGGTTGGCACTCACATCCAGTTCAACCGTCGTCACTCCCTTGATACACCCCAGCGATGACCTTCTGCGAGATGCTGTTGGAACCGTATAAGAACTAGGCAGTCACACCCTCGTAATCTAGAAACCTTACCTGATAGGGTCAACATGTTCATTGTCAAGACCGTAACACAGTTTGCTAATCCTCGCCGTGATCTGTGTAGTGTGCAGTGAGTAACGACTACCTGCAAATAGGGGCCGAGACGCGTACCTTGTCAAACTGGACGCGTTCCTTACGTCTAGAAGAGTCATAGAGCACACATTCAGACGTTGTGGATTATTACGACGCGTCAATGTGCTACATACCCATCTGCAAACGATGAGCTCAGATGTCGGTGAAAAGTGGGAAGACGATACAATCACGCACCTCGCTTGAATACAAAAGCCATATGTGAATGTGTATACGATACACACAGTTAATGAAGAGAGAATAGAGGAGAAACAGCTCAGGGGAGAGGGCAGATGAGGGTATGAAGACAAGAAAGAGGGACGCGACGCGATGGCCTTAAATTGAACGCGAAGTCGTGTTTCTGACTAATATGTACAAATTTGTAACCGTGGGAGAGTTATCTAAATCAACGCGTCGCGACGCGTTATTTACGCTTGTATCGACGCGTGCCGCACACCTTGTCTCCCTCCGCTGCATCCCTCGTACCCACAGCGAGTCAATTCAGGCGGGTCTGCCATACTGATACTGCGGAACATCGTTTCTGAGTCATTCTTTGTTGCTATGCCGCAAGCGCATCACTACATCCACGCAGGAGGGCCGCAATACGCGCCACCAGTTCTGCGCGCTGCATCGCCCTCAAGCTCGATCGGTACCGAATATGGCGACGATGATACATCTCTCCCAGATAGAGAGCTGAGTCGGGAGGAATTTGATAAGAAATGCGAGGAGCGACTGGGTCTGCATCAGCGACGAGGCGAGGAGTATTTAGCCGATCTGGACCCACGTTTGCCGCGTCCAAAAACAGCTATAGAAGAGAAAGGTGAGACATGGTGCAGCGAATACTGTGCCACAATTGATTACTTCATCGCTCTAGCTATGTTCGAGTTCGTCATGAAAAACCTGCGCGATAAGGTCAGGCAGTTGGACGAAGACGAGCTCTTTGAGCAGACGATGCTTCGCGGGACGCAGATTGGTCGAGAGCAACAACCTTCGTCGGACAATGTTGATGTAATCATGCGGAGTCTTATGGGTTCCTCAGCTGGCTCTCAGTCGACTCTTCACTTCAGTATGGGAACCGATACTACTGCTCCGCCGTGGAGTGCGAGTATGGCGCAGAATTCGCATCGAGCCGCCGGCGGTACAGGTTACAGTGCGACGACGATGGGAATGCATTCGACAAGAGCTTAGACCAGAATTCAGAAAATCAAACAAGGACCCGAACATGTTCTTTAATCCTCTAGGTTTGTCCCCTCATGTAATATGTAATATAACTGGAGATTCTCATCGCAAATATGTAAGAATTTTGATAATCAAGGTCTACAGTCTAGATCTACTTCAGCACTCAGATATGTAGGCTAGGTAACACACGCAGGGCTACTCAGTCGCCCACTTGGCAGTGGTCAGCTTTGTGGGCTTGAACGTACATGTGTGAGTCAGCAGAGGAACGCGTGCTGGATTGAAGTACACGCCATCCTGTCTTATAGTCATATAGAGCAAGACGCACCGAGTGAGCATCGTTGTTGTTCGAGATCTTGTGTTTCTTCTTAGGTGCGGAGGAAGAAATCAGCCAATTGATATCGTACAGTGCATTTCGCCTAAGATAATCTCACGATGCGTATTGTGGGCGTTCATTCCGCAGTGTTTCCTTCTAAATACATATTCAACGCCTTCCTTTCTCTCAATTGTCGCCGTGTGCGGCTTACTACGACGAACCTATACGTATATACCTGTACATCATAGACATCAGAGTTAAAAATATGAATTATGAAGTTCATCCGTAACTCTCCAGCAGATCCCCTGACTTTCGACACATAACCGCAGGCCTGCCTGTTTTCCCACATGCGTACAGAAGATGTAAACGTCGGCATCAACACTCACCCCCTGTCCTATCACAAAGCTTGCTCGACGAAATAGTCCGGCAGTGCATTCTCGACTTCCTTCGCTTTGTCTTGAATTTTCTTCTTCGCCGCTATCCTGCACTCATGGTGCATATACGGCGCCGTGCCCCATCGATCAAACTCCTTACCAATAGCCCTCAAACGACCGGGGACATTCGCCAGCCCCAACTCGAGTACGACGTCAGACTTTGTCTTCTCTTTCCAAAACTCGAGCCAGCTTTGCGTGCATCCTTGTTGGTGCCAGGTCGCGCCGCACGAGGCAGCATGCTCGAGAGCAAGCGGAGTCCTCCGGAGTTGTTCCCAGATTTGGGACAGGCGGTAATATCCGCACAACAAGCGCAGCTTCTGGCCTGGCGAGATCATGAGTTGGCGTTCTGCGTCGTCCTCTGATTGCTCTGCCGTTCCTCCAGTCGTGCCGTTGCCCATCATCACAGGAGAAAATATTGCTCCTTTCTTGAGGATTGCCATGTACGCCGCGCCTCGCAGTTCCCGCAGATCCAGTTCGTCCGCAAGGTTCATGCCTAGGCATGCGTATAGTATTGAAGTCGGGATGCGTTGCTGAATGAGCGTGATCATCGTTTGAAGCAGCCGCTCGTGATTGCACGTCTGCGCCAGTCTTACAAGTTCTGTCGTCTGTAGACCGCTTGGCGTAATGGAAAAGCTCTTGTCAGCTTGGGAGAGCGCGTATGGGAAGGTCAAAAAGATGGGAGCAGGCTTGCGGTTGATGGAGTCGCTGATTGCATCCAGGGCCCATGTCTCCAAAGATCTGAACGAATATTTGTTGGAAATTCGGGCTATGTCCATGAGTTGTGTGAAATCGGAACGCTCAGAATGCACGACCATTAGCTCATGAGGTCTGATATATCGCGTGAGACAATGATCTGCGATTGTGAGGATCGGTGAACTGACAATGCATAAAGAGCCCACAAGAAGTTCTTGAATTCGGCTACGGTATCGCCTCTCAGAATTATGGGATTGTCATCGGAAGCTCCTTCTGGGCTGTTCCCGAGAGATGGCTGTGGAAGCTGAAACATGCTGCTGAAAAGAGAAGAGTCTTTGGACATGATGGATCGATGCACCTGTGCCATGGTTGTCAAGTTGAGCGTCGTATAAACTGAGTAGAGCACAGACGTTAAACAATGTATCTTCCACGCGCAATATGCAGCTTCCGTCTGAGAAGTAATAGTCTTCATCCCGAGTGGCATCTTCGGAAGGAGACGAGTCGGACTGCCAGAGCTCTCGGATGATTACGACCTCGTCGGGCTCCGGCTCATCTTCAAATCGAAGACGTTTCCGAGAAGGTGATGTCGACCCTGAGCCCTCGTATTCAGCAGAGTTGAGCTCCATGGTGTATGGGATGTATAGGTCCTTGCGATAAAGAGGCGAGCGCCTGTACCAAGGCCTGTCTCAAGCAGCCTTGAGCGCTTGAGCAGCTTACGTACCTGATCGAGGATCTCGATAAACGGCTACTACTCGAGTCGGTTCAATCTCGCGCAAGAAATGATGCCGCATGCGTCAGCCGGAACGGCGGTGAGGCGGTGGGAATCCTCCTCCGTCTCCGTTGGGTTCGTTATCTGTACACCTCAGGTCCGTTCAGCAGTGGTGTTGCCGCCAACTCCTCTGCGACATGCCTTTCGAAACCGTCACTCTCAACGATGGCAATGTGGTGCGTCTTCCAAAAGCAACCTGCCGGGTTATCACTGACTGGGTGAAACTAGATGCCGGAAATCGCCTTCGGTACAGGATCCAAGTGGAAAGGCCAGGTATCTTAGCTCGTCTTTCATCGTTCCGATTGACCGTAACCGTGTTTTCTGGATACATCAGGATGTTACGGAATACGTCACGGATGCCATTGAGGCTGGCTTCTCTCACTTAGACACAGCTCAGTGTAAGCAATCCGATGCCCATGTTCTTCAAGTCTCTCCTGATAGTGTGCTCCAGTCTATGCCAACGAAAACAGCGTCGCGGCCGCTGTGCGGCAGAGTGGTCTTGACCGCTCCGACTTCTTCATCACAACCAAGTGGTCGGGTCAGGCTGGAGTGCGGGACTCGCTTGAAGGTAGCTTGGCGAAGGTGAGCATATTTCCCAGTCGTTTTCCGGCTGGTTAAGCTGACACAGTAATGATAGCTTGAGCTCAAGCAAGTCGACCTTTACCTTATCCACAACCCCGTGTTTGTGAAGGACATGGAAGCAGACTGGAGAGAATTTGAGTCGGTCAAACAAGATGGCCTGGCAAAGTATGGCATTTACATGTGATTTGATGTCAGCAAGATTGCCCACACTGCTCGCAGGAGTATTGGCGTCAGCAATTTCAATTTAGAACAAATGCAACAGCTCTTGAAGATCGCCCAAATTAAGCCTGCCGCCAACCAGGTATGGCTACCGATGACGAACATGTTTTGTGAACTAATTGTAACACTCAGATCATGTTCCACCCGTACAACTACACCGAGAACAAGGAACTCCTTGAATATTGCGCACAGAATGGTGTCGTTGTCGAGGCATATAGCAGTCTCAGGTAAGCGCACACTTCGTGACTGACAACCGGCGTTGGCATAATCCTCTCGACAGTCCCATTACCAGATATCCTGGAGGCCCAGTAGATAAGCCTGTCCAGGCGGCAGCTGAAAGACTGGGAGCGACGCCCACCCAGGTCATCCTATCCTGGGTCAAGAGCAAGGGTGTTGTCATTGTCACGTAGGCTTCATGGCGCAGGCGATAGTGGTGCGAAATTGATATCTTTGTCCAGGACCAGCTCCAGCCCGGCGCGCATGAAGGAGTATCTCGCAGTTGGTGATCTCCGTGAGTTAAATTCAACCTTGATTGAATAGCTCCACAGCGGCTGACGTTCTCATATCCCAGCTTCCTTGACAGAGGAAGAGATTGCTGCCATCGACGCAGCAGGAGCAAAGGGTCCGCCTTCATCCCTTCGCAGGCGCATCCGTGAGGGAGCTGTCTTGTTGTCTACGGCCCTGGTTTTGGGGTGGAGGATGGACAAGTGGCTCCGATGAGAGAGGCCCGTTCTAGTACATTGGGTGTTAGATATGCTACCACAAGCGGTGCTCCTGCGGAGCGCCGTATGGTCACAGATATGGATTTTGCGGTTGGTAAGAGATGGCAATGGTAGCATTGCCACATTGTATAGTCGACTTGTAAGCCGTCAGTAATACAATGCGCCGCGGCAGTGCGTGCGGGTCTGCGCCACCTTCCCAGAGCGTCAGCCTTGGACATCGTCCGCATAGCGCCTATTTTCCATCATATATGACAATCACCATGTATTATACCACAGAGGGCTCTTCTGGATAGCCTCATCACCGCCTTGATACCCGTCCTCCTAGAAGTCATCCTCGTCTGGTCGCCGGACTCTGAGTGCTCGATCCCTGGCTATAACCTGTCCCGATCGGAAACTATCACATTTAAAGCGCGCTGAACCAGGCCAAGGAACGCCCAGATGGACCACCTCCGGCCAGACAGTCCTCTCATGACGATGTCCAACTCGTTCTTGCAGGACGGGATGCTCAGGCTCTCGATACCGGGGCCGAGCAGGGACCCCGTCTATTACATCTCAGATGGGAACACGGTGCTCCTGGTGGATAACACGCTATTCAAGGTATGTGCTGCGCGAGGGGCGTCTCGCTCGTGGATGTCCCAGGCTGACCGTGGCACGCCATGGGTGGTGGTTGATGTCGGTTAGGTGCACCGGTCGATTCTGATGAAGGACAAGTCGGCATTCGAGGCGATGTTCCAGCTCACCGCCGAGACAGAGTCTTCGAGGTCGGATTGCAGCGTTTCGGTGCCGGAAGGAGAGAGCGACGACAATCCCATTCGACTGCAGGGGGACACTGCTGATGAGTTTCGCGCTCTCCTGTGGGCACTGTATGCCCTGTGGGTTCTCTCTGCACAACATTTGAGAGCTGTCGCTGACGGTCGGTTGCCCGGTCGATTTAACGTAGTCCACACGAACTCATGATGGCCACGACGCCCGAGGCGCACTGCGCGCAACTGGTGAATCTCGCCCGGATGTCCCATAAGTATCAGTTTCGCTCGATCGAGCAGTGGGCACTCAGCGCGCTGCACATTTACTACTCCCGCGCAGGCGCATTCGAAACCGTCACCGCGACCAATCCACCCACACTCCCACATACCCCGTCGGTCAACGAACCGCCATCGCTCGTACAGATCACCGAACTCGCCGCGCTCTGCGAGCGGTCAGATCTCTTGGACCTGGCCATTGCCCAGTGGAAGAAGCAGATCCTAGAGGGTAAAGACCTTGCGCTTGCCATCGGAATTGGGGAGCGGCTTAACCTCCGTCCGATCCTCGGACTGGCTTACCATGCCATGATGCTCAAGGGCAAAGCGTATTGGGACGCCGAGCTGTCGCTGACGCGGGACCAGCGAGTACGGTTGTTGAGCGGGTACTACAACCTCACGAAGATGTGGGAGACCCTCGGCGCCCAGCCTCCGCCCCTCTCGCACAACACACGGTGCACGAGCCACCAGCGGTGCAACAAGGCGTTCGGGCACCTGTGGAAAGGGGTGCTGGAGGTGGGACACATGGTCATACCGGGACTCCAGGAGGAGGACATCTGCGCCAAGTTCATGCTGGCGGAGAGCATGATGAAGGCGCTGGTGGAGAGGGAGGTGCAGATGCAGGGGTTCCCGGAGGGGCTGCCGCACTGCAAGGAGAGCGCCGTGGTCGTGACCACGATGAAGATGCGGGAGTTTATGGAGACGCTAACGGATTACTTCTCAGATGATTTTTGAGGCCGTGCTCATGATGCTATGTGCTCTATTATCTTTGTGGCTATCTATCTACTATGGGGTGGTGCTATCGAGTTGCATATCAAGGTTCTGTTTTTCGGAAGAAGTGTAGCTCAATGTATCAGTAACGTTCTAATGCAGTGCTACTTTCATGGGATTGGAAGCCGGTGGAATTATTCCGTACAATATCCTGTCTGCTGTCCGTAATTTGTTCTCAGTTTACATAGTCGACCGGCACCCTATGCTATGCCTCGTCGGTATCTCATAGTTGACATCTGGTACCACAACGGGAACAGAAACAGTACACTTCGGCGAGGATGTGTTTCTAATCATCTCAGTGTCGACTTCAAGGGGGGACATTGACAGCGTATGGCGCTTCGTTTACCATAAGAGCAACCATTTGTAAAGTTCGGGCCAGGCTCGACGCGCCTATGTATAAAAACGATCTCATAAAGGCTATTGTTCGCCTAAAAGGAGCGAATATCGACTATGAATCATGATATCTGCTGTGCTGACTGTGCAGGCCCTGACGTTCCTCATGGCGGCGGTTCGTCGTACAACTACCGCCGACGGTCAGGTGTGAATATGACCTCTCGACTGGTATGGTGGTCCAAGGGGATCCAGACGTGACGGGGATGCTTGAAGCGACGACGAAAGGGGCCATGCGGGATTCCGGTACTTCACTGCAAGAGATCAGACTGGGTATGAATACAAGGAGGCGAAGACTGCTGGCTGGAAGCGCACGCGGAAGAACCGTGGGTGAGGCAGGAGAGGGTCATACTGAAATGCAGTCACTGGGTGAGGTTTCCAGCGTTTCGCGGCGGAATGCTGCAGTAGGAATATGATGAGCAAAAGTCGAAGTCATGTTACCGTATCGAGCCCGCAAGGTCACCGGCGGAAAGACGTATAACAGTGCGTGCGGTGCGGTGTTTTCACCGATTTACACATTTGCCATGCTCTGAACCTGACGGGGAAAGGGGGAAATGATCCATCCATTTTGAATGGCACGCTAATATCAATGAGAGGCATCAGTCAAAGCAGATCCGAAGGCGTCAGAGAGGAAGGGTCCAGACGGAGGCGGTGATGAGTGACCTGCTATTCGTAGGTTCGGCGTATCTTCGTACAAAGTACCGGAAAGACGACGCGGCGGGCAAAGAGGGAGGGTTAGGACACTGAACTGAAATGGAAGAACAAGAAGGGCGGCAAGATATGGAAGGTCAAGAAGGGCGGCAAGATATGGAAGAAGGCGAGCAAATGGAAGTTTTGGCAGTCACCGAACCAACGGAACACGGGCATGTCGTGAACCAGCGGCGAAAGAGAACAATAACGCCGTGAAGCGGATGGCCTATAGCGGATATCTGGAGTTGTTGTATGGCGCGTCTGTCTCTTGTACTGGCATCTGGGACGGACGTTGTTTGACGCACGATTTCGTGAAGCGGAAAGCTGGTCCTCTCGGCGACCATTCCCATCGATGGCGATCGAGTTATGTTAGACCTGTTGGCGGCTCGACATATCATTTGAGAGCGCAAGATGACAGCGGTTCATGCAACATAATCGGTTCCGACTGGACATATGCAAACGGAAGTCGTTGTTCGATCAGTGGCGGCTACAGTGCCTTTCAATTACAGAAGACGGGGACGCTAGCGATACATCAACTGACGCCACTTCTGATCGATTCCGAAAAGGTTTTGGTGCCGAGGTTACTGCATGTCTGTAAGTCAAATACACAGAGCTGCCGCAGAGAGGCACCGGCATCACGGCGATGGAACTGAACCGTCTCTAGCATGAGCTTGTAAGGTCATATTACGTTGCTGTATATGGTTCAGTTGGACCAGAAGGGAGCCAGCGACGTGATGGGAGGTATGTGTAATAGGCTCACGAATCGCACGGATAAGTAGACACCTTTAGCAATTGGCAGCCGTTGTGGCGAATACATGGCGAGACGGGGGGGAGCCTGGGCCTCCTTTGGGCGATCCCAAATGGAGGAGGTATGCAGGAGACGCTGGCAGCTCGCCAACTTGACGGTTCCGCCGGACCGCAGATGGTCATTGTAGTGCGATGACGAGATGTGACGAAGTGCGCAAGTAAGCTCTCTCCACTCGCCAAGGGGTGAGGGAAAGAAGGCGGTCGTCTTGGTGAAGCAATTAGAGCCGGGACGTGCTGGGAAAAGAAGAGGGAAACAGGAACATGAGATACGAGAGAAGCGTTGGGCTTTGACAGACAATTGAACAGACAGTGTCAGACACGCAGCACGCTATGGACCAGTTTGACAGAGTTGCACGACGCGTCTGGGAAAGGATATCGATGGAAAGCTATTTATAAGACGCTGTCAGTCGTCGGCGTTGTGGCTCATGGGCAGCGCTCACGTCGGGGATCGGTGGCGGATTCAGATCAATTTGCGTGCCGCGGCCGGCAGATTTCCTTTTATGGCTTATCAAGAAGGGGAGGTACGCGAGATCGTCGATTGCGCAGTCGTGAATTCGACTGCGAATGACGGATGCCAAGGTACAACACACCGCGAAAATCCTCCGAAAATCCACAACAGCCTAATCCTTCTTCAGTTACGGAAGAAAACATTCCTGCTCGAGTCCAATTCACTTGAATTCACTGTCGCGAGACTCGTGCGCGTACCATATTCGACTTTGTCACCTGGACTCACGGTCCTCAATCTGTCTTACTATTCGCATGCAGCACTGGGGTTATCAGACCGATACGTGATAGATGTATCTCCATAGCAAGCCTCTCTCATCCTGTGCTTCCGATTCTCCGAATAGGCCTCCTTATACCCCGCACTCTCGCGTTTGTTTCCGTGCCGTAGTGGAAACTCAATTTCCGCAGCAGAGAGTCATGCAGAACCCCAGGAGGGATAGCACAGGATCGCAGAGGAGCTATCTTCGGCGGTGGATGCATCGTGGCTGCCCTGATGGCAACCTCCTGCCTTTGACCTTCCCTGTCCCCTCTCCATGACACACGTCACCATCCCACAATAACATTTTCGCCAACTCTTTCCTCCGTTTCCCCCAATATTCCAAATCGAGCACATTCACATCTTCCCCCCGCATATATAATAACAGCCTTGCCATGTCCCCCCTTCGCTCTCAACCTTTTCCCCCAACCACCAATCGAACATCTCCGTAAACAACATTGATTACACCATGTCGCACGTCGTCATCCGCTCCGTCCCCTTCACCACCCGCCTCGCGGGAACCCATGCCAAAGACATTCTCGCACGCGACAGGGCACGCGCAGAGAAGGTCCTCCGCGGCGTTAACCCCCATGGCCCCCTCGCCTTCTACGAGTCCCGCAGACGGCGACGTGAGCATCACGCTGAGCACGAACGACGTGAGCGCCACGAGCATTCCGAGCGTCATGAACATCACCGACACGGTCATCACGCAGGCGGTGCGTCGGCCCCCACCGGAGGTTCCGGCGGCACTGGGTCGACGGGCTCGGGAACGGGTTCAACCGGCACCAGTTCTTCTGGTGTAGGTGTCGATGTCACTGACGCTAGTGTCAACTACAATGCGACCGTGGGCGTTGGCTCGCCTGCTACTAACTACACCCTCCTTATCGATACCGGTATGTCTGTTTGTCGGTCCATGCTGTTCAAATTCTAAATGCGCCGCGCATATAGGCAGCTCCAACACCTGGGTCGGGGCTGATCAGGCATATACCCAGACGACCACCAGCAAGAGCACAGGTGACACTGTTGTACGTACATCAATGCAGAGCGCACTGTACACGCTTTTATAACGACTTTGCTCCAGAACGTTAGCTACGGCTCTGGCTCCTTCTCCGGCACCGAATGTGCGAAATTCCTCAACGGAGGTCGTTCATCTATCTAATATAGTTCTGAACAGATACCGACCAAGTCACCCTGGCACCGTCGCTCGTGATCCAGAACCAGTCCATCGGTGTCGCGTCGACCGCCCAAGGCTTTAGCGGCGTCGATGGCATTCTTGGTGTTGGTCCGGTAGATCTCACCCAGGGCACTGTTTCGAACACGTCGACCGTCCCAACCGTCACGGACAACCTCTTCTCCCAGGGCACCATCTCTACCGAGGTGCTCGGTATCTCCTTCGAGCCGACTACAACCACAGACGCGGCGAACGGAGAACTCACATTCGGCGGTATCGACAGCACGAAGTGCGTATATGCGCGCCATTTCTCCAGCCTACTAACGTATATGCTGTGTTTTGTTGTTCCCCCTCACCAGGTACACTGGTAGCGTCACCTACACGCCCATCACGACAACCTCGCCTGCATCAATGTACTGGGGCATCAACCAGAAGGTCACGTATGGGACCGGCACGACTCTCCTTGCCGGTAACCCCGGTATCGTAGACACCGGTACCACCCTCCTCATGTTGGCGTCGGATGCGTTCTCCGCGTATCAAAGCGCGACTGGTGCTACAATGGATCAGTATGTCTGTCGGTGGATCGTTGCTTCCACAGTAAATTGACTGTGTATGTGCCTGTTCAGGTCAACTGGTCTGTTGACAATCACTGAGGCGCAGTATGAGAGCCTGCAATCGCTGTTCTTCACCATTGGTATGTGCTTTTCTTAGCTTCATTACATGGCCCATGATATGCGGAGCCTCATAACTAATCCCCCCGATTAGGCGATACAACCTTCGAGTTCACGGCCAACGCGCAGATCTGGCCGCGTTCTTTGAACAGCACGATCGGTGGTCAGGAAGGCACGATCTACCTCATTGCTAGCAGCACTGGCAGCGCCAGCGGTTCCGGGCTGGACTTCATCAGTGCGTCTCATTGCTCTCCAGGGTCGGTCGTATACAAATGACTAACGGCACATGTTATGCATAGACGGCTTCGGATGGCTTCAGCGATTCTACAGTATATTCGATACCACGAACACCCAGGTCGGCATTGCCACCACGCCGTACACCACCGCGACCACCAACTGACTGGCTCCTTCCTCGGACTCGGATACAGGTAGTCGCGGCACGGACATGGACGATGTAAATAGGAGTGTAGGACTGACGCGTACGTATCCGATGAAGAAGACCGGTTCGAAGTTATAAACGGTTGTCGTAAACATTGGATATTGTATTGTATCGCAACGACGTATGTACATTAATCATACTGGACACATGGACATGAGCTCCTAGTTGATGGAATCGTAAGTGTTCCTTCACTGCGTCTCCAACGAGAAGTTGGCCAATCATACAACACAATGCACGTACTCGGAAAGCATGAACATTAGGAGAAACGCAGGCGACAGTACGTGGTGGTCAGGCATCTTCATCCATCGCCTCGTCTTCTGAGTCTGATTCAACCAACTGTCGCCTATTAAATACGTCGAGCCTTCCCTCCTGCCGTAGTATTCTGGTATGACGAGACATCAGAATCACTGTCGTGTGACGCAATGGAGATAACTCACTCGTCGAACAAGGCGATGGTCGCTCTGTCATCGTCTACTTCGCCCGAATTTCGAGCCGGGATTATTCCCATGGCTTGCATGATCAGGCTGCTGGATTCTTCATCAGCGGCAAGGAGCGGCCGAACGTCTGTCGGAGTCCGAGACATGTTCGCTGCGCAAGGTGAGTTGGGGGTGGGGCTGTGCAGGACGATGTTACGCTCGATGCCCGAGGTCACGACGTGGAGAAGATGGGGATGCATCAATGCCGTGTTGACAATGGACTGGTGCCCTGTGGTTTGCCGCGTCAATTCTTGTTCATCTCGCAGGGGCGTACTGACCTGTAAGTCTACAGAGCGGCGCGTCTAGATTGACTGGAACATATCGAGGCTGTGACGTAGCTGACGCGAATCCTGCCATGATTTCGTGTAAATTCACATACGATGATGTGCAAAGCTGGACTCACCGATATCATCTCGGTTCGTGGAGCTGGACCACGTATCAGCGTCAATTTCCTCTCTGCGCCGAACGAGCGTCGCTACGTCTGGGACCTTCCACATGTAGGCGCGGAAATCATCTGAGCCCGCGCAGTAATACTGATCGTCGCCGATGCCACCCCCACCGAAAGAGCCATGCTGCAAAAACATGTGAGGCATCTTTATGGCTTTGGTTTGAGTCGAGCACCATCACCTTTGTGGTGCAGGAATTGGTGTATGCGCCTTCAGAGAAATCAGTTCCGCTGCACACTGCAATTGGATGGGGATCGGATAGTGAATAGATGGTCGGCAAGTAGTGCTGGAGTGGACAATCCAGTACAAGCTTGCGGAATCAAAGCGCTACTCACAAGCATCGTCGCTGCAAGCTTGGTTCCTTCGCGTCACGAGTCAAGGGTTAATGATTTGTAGAAGTAGTGCGCGTGCAGCGAACCTGTGCTGTCGAATGTTACGCTGCTCACTTCAGGGTTGCTGAGATGTGGGATGGATGGTTTTGACAGTGTTGTCACGTACTACTTCCTGGTTGGTGAGTACATGTTTTTGAGAAACAAAGGCTCAGGACGATACGTACAGTCTGCAGTATTCCTTTCTGTCGTGTCTGAGATAGCGGACCGAAAGCTAAGCGAGTATCCCGTAAGCAGAGACGTCCACGGTCATCACTTGTCACGAAGATGTGAGGTATCGTCGGGTGGATCTGAACACCAGTGAACTCGGCATCATTTTGGAGAACGCCCTGAGCACTGGGGAGCCGGTTATCTGCTCTTGTATCGTGCAAGATTATAGAACCATCTTCGCTGTCTCAAGGCCGGATAATCAGCGAATGCTTGGGATCATCTTGTTCAACACTTGCCTAGCACTCATAAAGATCACGTCTTGTTCTGGATGGCAAGAGATATCGCGGATACTGTCCTATGGCTTGACAATGAGCACTGTTTTATGAAGCGATGTCCCACGTACCGTGTGTTGGTGGAAAGAATTGCTCGGCCTAAATAGTGGCTGAGTCCCCTCCGCTGGAGATGACAGGCCTGTTAAGTCATATTGGAGGATTACGTTGTTTGTATCTCCTCTATCATTTGGTCACGCACGAACCTACCAGCATACATGGGGAAGCATGCACTTACGAGTAAAGATATTGGTTCGTTGCAGAGAAGGCTAGGGCGAAGATGTTGGACTGTTCTAGTTCAACGGGAATTACAGGAAGGCATGCGGTATAACGACATCTCACCTGGTGGCCCGATAATCTATGTGAAGGGCTTGCGAGATCCTGTTGGTAAAAGTCCCACAGGAGGATGTGTTTATCTATCGAGCACCCTGTGTTATAAACTTGATTATGACGACATTCAGCAGCCAGCAGATTATACCATCGCCTCCACTTGCAAGCCATTTTCCGCCGTGAGAGAATGTCAACGCGTTGACACAAGAAGTATGGCCGTATAAATTTCTGCAGTATGGTTAGGTCATTGAGCATGATTCCTTTGCGGCGATGATTTCTCTCAACCTGGAATACGGTAAACCGCCGTCAATGACGTTCTCGACCGTCAGTTCTCTAGCCCTCTTGGTATCGCCGGCAGACCGCAAGCCGTGAGGTAGAGATGGCTGCCGGCGGCGAGCCATCATGCCTCATAAACTGGAGAGACCTGTTAAACCGCGTAGAAAAATTTCCAAGAGGACTTTGCAATAGTAAGATCGTCAACACACTGCTTTTTCCCTGCGAAGTTGGCTTCTGGACTCTGCAGACCCCTCGGAATACACTCTGTTTGAGTAACCTATAGCAGGATAGCGATATATAGAGGGTGTACACGTCAAAGCCAACTTACAACCATTGAGCCACTCACAGAAACAGTCAGTATTACTGAACATGGGCAATTATTTGCCACCGAGAGCCACACAGCGCCACGTCCAAATACGGTCCAATCTAACACTTGTCCTCATTCAAGTTGCTAATCACACTCTATCTGAGGTATGCTACTGTCATACTCGGATTTACACTAGTGAGACACAAGTAAAAGTATATCACTAATCAGAAGAACGAGACGCGCCCTGCCCAATGACCGTGTATAATCAGATTATCCGCAGGTTTTAGATATGAACCATATATGCTGATGCTGAGCAGTATGAGAGCGCTGCGCAATCCTGCTAGTAGATCAAACTCAGTGAGCACTGAACCAGTCCCTCAGCGCCTCTAGCTTTGCAAAGCCTCTGTCTCCCGTGAACCCACCCACAACAAGAATGAAATGTGCCAGGGACATCGCTGCAATGACAGCAATCACGGACGACAGCTGATACGAGCTCTCCTGAGTCGCTGATTCGTCATACACGACTTTGGCGGTCTCGATCTCTGAGGGATGGTTGAAGGTTTCGTCGACGGGGGTAGTAGGTTCACCTAATGGAGGCAGACTAGTCTCCACAGAGATGGGCGACGATGGCGGATTGAGGGAAGCGAAGAGCCCTCCATTGAGCATGAACGCGACATTAGCTTCTTCCAGAATGGCAGCTGTTGAAGACGTTAGATGCTGGGCAACGATGTTTGCAAACACTGCGACGGCTCACCTTTGAGAGTTACGTCATCACCGACCGATGTGTCCATGTTGTGGCGATACCACTCTTTGATTTTCTTGAGATCGCCTATTCTTGCCACACCAGTCCCTCCCAGAGGGTTAAAATCATAGAATGCAGCACCAGAGCCATCGTCAAGACCATAGGCCTTCACGATTCTGCTGCGAATGATTTGTCCGCCACTAATGTCGCCTAGATATCGAACATATGCGTGCGCCAGTAATGGCGAAGGATCAGGAGACTGCGCGACAGACTGGATGCGTGACACATATCGAGTCAGAGCTGAGGGGGCCGAATCCATCAATGAAATGTGCATGGGATGGATGTGCCAGGCGGTATCATTTGTCTGGAGAAGATAACTTATGTCGGCAGATAGCTTTGTCGCACGAGATAGTAAAGTCGGGTTGTAGGTGAACGACAGGACTGGATGCGATGCGTGCTCTTCAAGAACATGTTCCAGCGTACTACAATGGGACTGTGAGTGACACATGTGCAAAGATGGTAAATGAAGGTCGCACTCGTAAACATGCCACAAAATCATAAGGAAACGGATGTACTCATCCCGGTCGAGTTGTCCACGAGCTAACCAAGCAGCTCCTTGGCTCTTTTCAACTTTATTGTGCACGGCAGCGGTCCGCGTCCGCAGCAGAGTTGCGATCGGCAACGAGAGGTCATCAGTTTCAGTATGGGTGGACATGGTTATAAGGGAAGTGAGCACAGTCACGCGAAGGGACAGAATATAATAGTGAGGGGTCAATGATTGAAACCGCAAGCACAGCAGCGGATATAGCAAATCAGTAACCAGAAGAAAGTCACGGATGGCGGGAGCAGTACAGGAGGGACCACGCGTATAGCCTCAGGGGCATTCGTTTGCTTATCTTATCTGATCGGCCGGCGGCTCCTTCAACATGCGAGACGATATGACTGCTCGAAATACATTCAAGAGAATGGCGAATATGTAAAATAACCTATGTCACACCCAGCAAATGGGTGGGCTAACCTTGCCAAAGCAAGCGAAATACGACAAAGAAAAAGCGAATGTGTCTATGAATAAAATAATGTCTAACAAAGATGCGCCTCATGGCATTTCAGCAGCAAACAGCTAAAAGAAAAAGGTACAGGCTCAGTGTACTAGAATTGACAATGAACTCGAGACTTACCCTCGTCAATCCAATGTTGTGTGTTGTGGAAAGCGATGGAGGAGTCGACAAGGGTCTAATCAATGTTCTCGCAGACGATGCGGACACATCGTTCGGCATATCCGAGTCGGTGTGAACTTGAGGCTCGGAAGTCGCATGATCAAGTAGGGTGATGCCATCTACGATCCTATGCGCTGAATAACCCAATTCAACTCGTTCAGTTCGACGTGGTGGGATTACAGTGAGCTTCTTGAAATTCTGTCGGCGGGGGTTCCGTCTGCTAGGGTTCTTAGGACTCTGAGATCCGCGCAGTGACATGGAAGGTTGCATATCCAGTGAGCTCAGATAACTGTCCCGATAACCCTCGTCGTCAACGTCGGGCATAACGAATGCTGGTGCGAGTGTGCCATAAGTATTTTGAGCTGCAAGCGACGAACATTCGCCCTGATCGCCTAGATTCAGAGCGCGTAAGCGGAGGCATCTAAGGCAAATAAGAGACTCACTTTCAGGATGCGCAAATTTGCAATCGTCTCCAGCGACACAGCACCCAACCATGAAGTCCCTGCATATCTCCCCTGTACCCACAGGCATGAGAGAATCGTTGGGTATAATCGGCTGAGACTTACTTTGACCTCCCATCATGACACCGCCTCCAATAACTCGCCACGTTACTGGATAGTAATTCTTGGTATGCTTCTCCTCGAGTCCGTTCAGCGGATTTCTCGGGAGCTCGTGTGCTTCCCGATGCATCGTCCTATCAGATTCGCTAGCTCCCGGAGAGACCATACGTTTACCATCGTAAGGAGAAGAGGGAGTCTTTGGACTTCCACTAGCCGGATTAAAGGCAGTGGTTGCGCGAGGGCCGTGAATACTACGCTCTTCGCGTGAATACTGATGTTCCGGAATAATGATTGCGCACTCACAAATTACATCTGTCACCCTTGATGCAAGATCCCTTCGCGTGGTAGAACTTACACGGTTTCGCTAAGAGACGATTAATACGCCGATTCAACTGCGGCAAACGCAAACGACGCACTCTTGTAGAAGACACCTTTACGATGAACGCCCTGTGGTCCCGCGTCGCCGTCCAACGAGACATGTGTCGCACTAGCCATGCTTCGGTGCGCTGAACCGGCGGACATAGGTGAATTCATTTCCCCGTAGGCCACCTTTGCGGAGCCGTTGAAAGACATAGGAGTACCAGGTGGTGGCGGTGGATAAGCGTGATCAATAATCTCCACAGAGTCTTCGTGATCAGAGAATTCATCCTGCGAAGGAGAATGTATCTCGTCTGTTACGACGCTCGAGACATCTGACGACGAGTAGTCATCGATGAGTGACTCAGGGGCGAAGGACATCGCCGTAAAAGATGGGTATCTTTGTGGACCAGCACCAGCAAACGGTGTGGCCATGAGGTGATGAAGTGGTGATGGCTGCATAACCACATAGTCATTGGCTTCAGTCTTCCTACCACCGTCGTGAAGGTATGCACAGCGGTCGCCGAAACGACATCGTCCTAGGGGGTAATTGCGACATGATTTTGCTGTATTCCATAATTAAATTCCGGATAGACAGTGGAGTTTATGCTGCCACTTACTGCGATAACTCGTATTCAGTGACCGCTCACTACCGTGATCAGAAGGGCGGGATGGTTGGCATTGAGTGTCATCATCCGGAGAATGCATCTGTGGACAATTTGTTCGAGTGGCAATGGGGTATCTGTCGATTTCAGCGTTAAAATCCACTGGAGATAATGTAAACATTTGCAGATGTACTATTTGGCCTGTGGTCCGTGATCAAGACATAAAAGTTGACCTCCCAATGTTTTCTGAAGGCGTCACTGTCTTTGTGCGAACAAGCAATGAGAGGGTTTAGACTATTTCAGACATTTAGACAGAACGCAACAACTCACCAAACCAGGGCTCCTCACGATATAGGCGGGATGTCAGGATGGAAGAAAACGGAAACCAAGGGGTTTCCTAGACACGAACGGGATGGCTGGCTGGTTTGGCCCATGACTTATAACCAGGGTACGGAAGACCAAAATGGCGGACAATGTCCGCCAATTGCTGAGTCATCGACGAGTTTATTCGACTCCTTTTGTCAAGGCATCATATCTCGATGCGCTCAAGACATGAGCGAAGCGAAGGAGCCAGACAATAAGATCAACGAGGCCAGGCAATACTATCTGCTTGATGAGCGCCACGTTGCACCGAACAATTGTTCTGGTAGCATGAGTGCCGGGTCTTGAAGCCATCTAGCTATGTGACCCGTACGCACTTATTATGTGCAGAGACCGCATATGTCATGAGCAGTCTGGCTCCGGAATCAGATACCGTTTTTACAATTCATGTAAAGCTGATTAGACCGAAATTGTAGGGCTGTCTGAATCTGGGAAGATGGTTCCTTCTGAGTGGAGAACAATAAGGAGATGGCTATTCCATATGGAACCTGTGTGCCTGCACCGAAGAGCAAATCTCGTTAGAAAACGCAAAAATAGTGGTGGAAGTCCTTGTCCAAGATCGTTGGTATGAGATGCGACTCTTGTGCGCACGCAGTGTCGATGATCTGACCGACAGTCCAGAATGCAAACTATACCGTGTTTATATCAATCCGTTTCTCAGGCAAGTACAGCTTCTTGCAATGGATCCGACACGTTCGTGGTCTGGGCCCTTCCCCATCGGCGAAAATACAAGAAGTGATAAGTAGACCGAGATGACCTTTCGCTATCAGTAGCATGGGAGTGCGCAGCTGGAGGGTGTTGACTGAGTCGGTTGCTCATGTCAGTGGCGCTTCAGAATCACGGGTCAGTGGAAGCCTCGTCGTCCACATTCCGGTTTGACCACATCGAACAGTTTGAAGCGCCATGTATACCCCGTGGGCTTACTATACTTACTTCTTCTACAAATTTTATGCAAGTGCGCTTCACTCTTGCAGAGTGAAAGAGACATGACATGCTCTTGTGTTCTTGGAAACGATGAGACATGCTTGATGCAAATTTCTGTATTTCCAGATACAATACATACACAACATTCTTCTCCGTATTACGTGTCGCATGATCAACTGCAGCTATGGCTGTACAGTACTATGAGATAGAGCGGGGGGTATGGATTATGAGTGTCGTGAGATATCGTTACGACAGTGCGGCCATGCCGAAGTCATGAGGCAGTCTCATAATCAGCGACAGTGTGATCCTGTAACAGCGGCGTCCTTTCAGAAGCAGCTGACGCCGCGCGTGGCGGAGCGTCTGGCAGTGCATTCGGGAGATGTGAAGCATGGCTCTGTGGAGGATGAGGGCGAGTTACGTCCATCTTGCATACTGGACACTATCAACCAAGAATAACTGCATCAAAAGCCCGCACAGCAATCAGTAAGGGACATGACGCACGAGTTTCTTCTTGTGGATAAGCCATTCATCGATCTCGTCCATATGGAACATGTGATAACAAGGTAGGACACGCACGCGATCACCTTGAACAAATGATTCGAGACAAATGGCACATTCGACCTGCTGGTCGACCCAGGGTGGCAATACGACGGTGTCATGAGATGTCGAAGGACAGGACGTGGGTTCGTCCACCCCAGCTAGGCCTTGTTCAAGGTCTGGCCCTGACGCGGGCAGGTTCTGGACAAGGGGAAGACGAGATCCTCTTTCTCCCTTCCTGTTCCAGTCCAAACTCGCCACGGCAAATTGTGTACTACTTCTTCCGGAGCGCGATCGCGTTGGGCTGCACGAGCGGCGCGGACGCGATGTATGAGAAGAGTGATGAATGTGAGGAGGGATGGGAGTAAGAGGATCACTATAAATGTAACGATTGGCCTGATGAAGCGGATTAGTCGATGCTTGCTGCTATTAGTACGGATTGACGACGCACGAATACCATTCCCATGCTGCATATTCGGTGCTGATGAGCAGAGACAGAGTGTTCAAGCCAGCATGAGTTGTGTTTGAAGCAGATATCATATAAAGCAACTCGACGTAATCCCAATATCTGATGAAGGTGGCCGCGATCGTGACATCAGGCGACTCTCCTATCTAGAAAATAAGAAGCAGGGACGCAGGTATAGCAATTGGAAACGTACGTTCGCTGTACATGTTGAGTAGAGCATCCGGACTATCACTGCTTCCGCCGACCACGACAGCCTTGGCACCCAATTTCTGAGCTTGCCGTGCCTTCTCCACGAATGGACAACCGCCTCTCTGCACGAGAGCAATCCAAGATTCGGTTGGGTCTGGCTCATGAGGTCCAACGACACAGAGATCTGGACATCCATGAACCGCGCCAGGGACAGCGCGATGAGACACATTCATCGTCGGATCGAGGGCACATGGCGCCGTAAAAGCAGAGAGAGGAATGACATAGCCCAGAAGGGGATCGACGAGTTCTGCACCAAACGATGCGGGTCGAGCTGCAAAGGTAACAGGGGGAGATTTGTCCACGACGGAGACGGTGCCGTCTGAGGCCCAAGCCCATCCCCAAAGCCAGCTACCGTCTTCTCTAGCGTTATTAATCCTGTGAATCCAGTCTGCAGGATGCGACCGAACAGGCGAGACCAAGCAGGAGGATAGTGCGAACAGGGCGAAGAGATCTATCATAGCTGATTGAAGGGAGAGGAAAGAAACAATGCGACAAGAGTAGGCTTTAGGGTAGAGCAGCCGCTTGCATGTACGGCTAAAAGTATCGGGCACAGCAGCACTCGCCCTGCAGGATCACCTCCTTGAAAAGCCTCCCTGCCATTGGTCTATTACTCCGGTCTCGGCGTTTCCCGGTCCATTACATCAGTCGTCAGCTGCAGGAGTGCAGTTCGGTCCAGCCGCATTCTTCAAAACGTGCCCAAGGGCTGAGCGCTGAACATTGCATTCCCAAAGTCCATGTAAATAAAGACGCCCCCCCCAATAACATACATGTATCTAACGTCGATGATTGTGCTATGATGATATAAAGTATGCGGTGATTAACGCTACACTCCAAATTATTACACTCCAATTATAGGGCTTGTCCATATGTTATACAAGATGTGCACTTTGACCTGTGACCTACCCATCACGGGGCGGTGTATTCGGGGGCGGGACGAAGGTCCAGAAACAAGTCTTCCGGACCGAGTGCGATGGAGTGGTCCGAGGCCGAGAAAGCTTGTCCTGCACCATCGATTGACCAAGGGTCGGTTGTCAGACGGATGGGAATCACTTGACGTAGCTCGCGGAACGGAGCTCGCGACGGCTCAGGCGGCGTCATGGAGAGTACGATGAAGTCTTTGATCGCCAGACCACCCGCTTTGAACCCTCCGACTTTGACCTGATTGCCGACTTGGATCTCACCATAGAATGAAATCCAGTCCGGCCCGTCACCCTGAAAAGCGCGATTGTATTCAGCTTATTGCACCGAGTCGCTACAAAAAACACTCACCGCATGCTTGAAAGTACCCTCTCCGGTCTCCACGGTGCGCCATATATCTGTCTTCGCGCCAAAAAGCATAGCATTTCTACCACTTCACGTGTCAGCTATCATGGCGAGACGCGGTGCGACGGTCATACCGAACGTCTACACTCGTTTGTCTGAGGAGTTGTACGCGCGTGTGCTGCTTGATGCTACGACGGGTGGTGATAGGTGCAAAGGGTAGGAATGCCGCTAGGGACAAAGCGGAGGACGTAAACGTCAAATGGAACGGGATAGGTTCCGACATGCAGAAGACTCTGGATGCCGGTACATAAAACTAGTAGCAAAGTTAAGCCAGGAATCTCGTGCGACACCATTCAAAACTTACTCTGGCCGTAATATCCCTCGCACCCGACGCCCTTGCCGCAATTACGGACTCATAACAGCGCCACTCTGGTGTCTCCATAAGCGCGGATGCTGCTGAAACTTGTCGCATGGGTGGAGGCAATGGTACTGCAGGACGAGATCGAGGATAATAGACGAAAGGAGTGGACACAGTACTACACAACCGGGTCAAGCTGAGACTTTCCTGTTGTACGTCTCTCATACCTATTGCCTAATCGTAACACATTCGACGACTTGCTTCTTTGGACAGTGGCAGTAACGGAGAATTCGACGATGGCATGGAATCCGGGCACACCAGATAGGTTAGCTTCATGAGTGGGAGGCAATGGCTGCTCGGACGAAATATGATTAGCGTGGAATCAGGGACAAGAAAGATCACACAGACATATGTATCCCTCCCATCTGAGAAGGTCGTTGGAAGTGTGAGACTGAACGGAAGCGAGGAAGGACACGGTCCCGCGTTGAGCTCCCGGCTCCATAACGTCAAGGTAGACAAGCACAGCCTGTTCGTCGTTGTGCCGCCCTCAGCGACCTCTTTGAGCCGCAAGCTCCCTTCAATCTTTGTCAAGGTGAGCACCTTGACAGTGGATGTAGGGTGCGACTAGCTAGTCACCTTGACATCGACGCTCGTCACAGACTCTAGCCTGGTCACATTGACCGTACCCTCTACAGAATCTCCGCATCCATACACAGGTAAAGCGACGTTCTCCTCCTGCTCGATGAGGCGAAGACCTACCCCACCCGTCCTGGACTGCTTGACGAAGTCGCCAGACGGTCTCGGCCGGCGAAGACGGTTTAGAGCCAGACGCTGTTCGTGAGCCTGGGGTTCAGCTGTGTACGCCGGTGTACGCGAGAAGGTTGAGGGCGGCCTATAGCCAGGCAAGCTGGTCGTCGACATGGGGGATACGAATACGACAGACGAGGCATGGCTGTTCTTGAGTCAGCCTTTAGGTGAAAGAATGCCGCTCAGAGAGTTGGGTCCATATGGACTCCACTCCGGCATTGCGTCGGAATGTCCGGAGAACATGTGCAAACGCACAGTCTATCTCCGGATTCCCTTGCCAAGCGTGTCATATTTTGAGTCGCGTGTATCCAGACGTTATTCAGTGTCCACAGGCGTATAATCCGGCGACACCAAGCTGGTCTATTCATTACGCCATTAAGTAGTCAGTGGCGGAATTCCCCCGTGCCGACTTGTGATCCCCGAGGACACCTTATAATTTAAGTTGCCTATGCCTCGATCTCGTTTATCTGGCTACATTCGTTTAATCACAGTATTCCTTCCACACAGCTTGCACACGAAGACTGTGATTTGTGATTTGTGAAAGCCGCGAAGACCGCTGGGTCGTGTGCGGCCGGTGAGGTACATACGCGTGCTCTCCCGCACGATGTATCACCCAATCTTCTTCCTCAGGCGTACGGTGGAGCCATCGCCGGTAGTATGTGGCGACCCTCAGCCAACTAGGCAGAGAAGGCAACGAAGCGTGTTACGCCTCCCCTCGCGCCAGAAGTATCAATTTACCGCAGCTAGCAACGTGCGCATGCGTGTTCCTACACGCGCTTCTTCTCGGGATGCGATAGCAATTGCGAACCTGACCGGACACATGTCCTTGCGGACCATCGCTACATTTAGTCATACTACATCGATAATAATGATACAACAACGCGGTTAATACAAATCGACACGGACAGGGCACTGGAAATACTCAAATGCATATTCCGGGTTCCAGATCATGCTGGCAATACCGTTACAGCCGCCGCCGAAGGGCAGTCATGGGACTCGGTGGTCAAGAATACCGGGATTGTCTCACAGAATGTCATGTATTGCAAGCGTGATGCATCCGGGGGCCTGATCGAGACAACGATGCTGTCCTTTTACTCGCTTGTTAGCCTCGCCAGGAAATCTTCAATGACACATTCTGTACGCACTGTAACGCCCAAAGCATCTGTGATGAAACCACCATTGCCGATACCTGCAGCTACTGTGATGGTGCCGGACCAGGTGATGGAATTTGGGCCTTTGGTCGTATTGTGTACTACGCCTTGACCCATCGACCTGGTCGAGACGAGGTGACCGTTGGTGGCTATGTATGTGTTTGCTTCGCGCAGCGTGTTAACCGTCGTGGTCCTTCGAAGTCGTATACGAAGAGGCGAAACGGATTCATTGGTGCGCATCAACTGCCGCTGCATGTTGTTGAGCGCGCTGGGAGGAGAAGATGACAGTGGATGGAATGACGCCGGTGACGGGCGGTAGGAAGCGAAAGGGGCCAAAGATTCTTCATCCGCAAATACTGTTACGAAAAAAGGGATAGGCTCTTTTAAGCTACAAATTTGTGACGACGGTAAGAAATACCTGAAGGCAGGTCTAAGATGGCGCATCGAAGTCAATCGCTGGACACTCACATGGGTCTCGAGATATGTACGCCCCGAATGCCGCGCTTCGAGGCCAAAGGTAAACAACGTCTGCGGGCCGGTTAGCGCTTTCATGGGCATTGCGCAGAAAGGGCCCGCATGGAAAGGTCGAGTATACTGCTGTAAGAGAAATGGAACTCGAAATCTAAGTGAGGAGATCAGTCAGGCGAATACACCGGGGATTAATTGGATCGAAGCTTGCCTGCTTCTCCTTTGCCATGAAGGTGCTTTGCGTTCAGTACGGACCATATGTACAATGAAGCCGTACAGGACTTGTGCCGTAAATCCATGTATGCCTGACATGAGCGCGTCGTAGCTTGGGGGCAGTGGCCTCAGTCGATCAGATACCTCGTCGCGGAAGTCTTGGGGAAGAGTGTATTGTACGGGGATCTGCGATGGTATCGGCGCATCTCGCTGTGAGTCCCATTGATATAGATTGTCTCGAAGAATTTGGGTCTTCAGTGCGCCTGATCCTGCAATTTCTTTGATTTTGATAAGACCGTAGACCTGCACGACATAAGCATAGCATTTCGAGATCAAAATGGAAAGGACCAACTCCAATAGTGAGCGACTGGATTCCAGAAGGCTTTGTGAGAGTCACGATTCCATCTATGGTCTCCCCGGTGTGATAAACAGGTTCGGATATGTGTGACTCTCGACAGGCGAGCTGGACCGTCACTTCGCTAGAACGCCTCAAGAAGTAACAAATCGAGAACCCTGCACTTGGCATAGGAGAGGCGAGCCTGACGTGACCAAGATCTGAAGGTAGTGAGGGGCTGGAGCTGAGCGGCAGATACTCAGAGTCTTGATTGAAATTGTCAGCATCGGAGGAAGTCGCGCCGTAGCATTGAACATTGGCAAAGGGATGGCGCATGGAGAACTCCACGTCGACTATCGACAGCAGATAGGAGTAGGGGGTAAAGATGAGAGGCTCCTGATTACACGGGAGGCGGTTTATGTATATGTGACATTTTTCATGATGCAGCGGAACAGGTGGGTGATGAGCATCAGCTTCACGAAGCTGACATCGGTGTGGGGTTCTGCTGGAGTTTGACTGGGTTTATGGAGCTGATCCGAGTATAAGACTACCGTGACGGACGGCTTATGAGAACTCAGGGTCTCGCCTGAGAAGATGAATGCGCATGTATTGCAGACTTGGGGATTAGCATAGGCCCGAGTCATGGCCGAGTGATCATCGACCAATAAGAGCCGGCAGATGGGTTGAAAAATACCGAGAGCTATGGCGTTCATTGATCAATATGCACTTGCGGCTAGATCTATCCTGCTAACAGGATGCGAGAGAGGCTTGTAGAAGGAGAAATATACCAGTTCGAATCCACCATACAACTTTGCAATCAACATGTCCGGGGGGTGACTTGAGACTCCGCGCCATTAGATCAAGATCAAACAAACGCCCAATTGGCCGACGCGCTATGAGCGCTTGAGCTGTGCACTACTGGGACTCATTAATTACATGGTTGTTACATGGCTCCCCCCAATCAAGATCACAACAGCGACCGGGAGACACATTCGACCCCTCGACAAACAGATGTTCTGCTCACAAAGGCCTTGACCTCCGCCTCGTCGCTCGTTCTTTTGCAATTCTGCTCGCGCATATTTACTTTCATCCTGAACCAAGCTCTCCTGCGACTGGTATCACCTCAGGTCTTTGGCACCGCTGCCATCCAGTTCGAGCTCCTACTTTCCACCATTCTCTTTCTCTCTCGTGAGGGTGTACGCAATGCTCTCCTTCGCGTCCCAGAAAATCGCCCGGCGAACAAGTCTGCTGATGAAGATGGCAAGACACTGACTGCTAATGTTGCGACACTTCCGGTCCTCCTCGGGGTACCTGCTGCTGTTCTCATCAGTCTAATCTATGTGGGCAATACGTCTGTGCACACCGCTTCTCAGCGCTATTTTGGTGTCAGCGTAGCCATCTATGCTCTCGCGGCCTCATTGGAACTGCTGTCAGAGCCTCTATACATCCGTGCTCGGAATGAGCTTCGGTTTGATCTCCGTGTGAGGTCCGAAGGCGTGGCTGTACTCTTGAAGAATATCGTTACCTTTGTGATACTGGTGACTGCCTCCTCTGACGGCGCTCTCATCGCGTTTGCTATTGGACAAGGTGTATACGGCTTCACTCTCCTTGTGACGTATTTGTATGCCTACAAGGCAGGGGTATACTTCTGGCCCAAGAGGGTCACGTCAGCGGTACATGGCAAGTGTGTGCTCTCATGATCTTTGCGATATACAGCGGTTGACATGAGGATAGCACACTCGGCCTCTATTTCGACCCCACGCTACTTCAGCTCTCCGCTGCAATGACTGGTCAGTCTCTGATCAAGCACTTCCTTACTGAGGGAGATAAGTTTCTCGTTTCCCGCCTAAGCCCCCTGGCTGATCAAGGTGGCTATGCAATTGCGTCCAACTATGGTGCGTGCGGCAGTCGAGATGTCCTTGCATCTGCATTCATCATGACCTTTACTAGGCTCACTTGTGGCCCGCATTATACTCCAACCAATCGAAGAGACCTCCCGTCTCTTCTTTGCTAAAACTCTGTCCTCCCCGAAGAAGGACCGCGAAGCCCTTCGAACAGCTGCCAACATGCTGTTAGGACTCCTGCTTCTCTTCACCCACTTATTGCTCCTTGTCGTCACTTTTGGCCCACCTTACTTGACTCTAGCTCTCTCAATCGTGCTGCCCCGCAAATATCTCAGCACTTCAGCACCGACAATACTGGGCGTCTACATGTACTATATCCCCGTGATGGCGTTCAACGGCGTCCTCGAAGCTTTCTTTGCGTCCGTGTGTTCGCCAGCGGATTTGCACGCACAGAGCCGATGGATGTTCATGTTTTCATTTGGATTCATAGTGGTCGCTGTGGGCCTGGCGAAGGGCGCTGGTTTGGGAGATGCAGGACTCGTATGGGCAAATGTTGCGAACCTGCTATGCAGGGCGACATATGCGTGGTCCTTTGCGCTTCGCTTCTTTGCAAGCCATGGCGGCCGAGAGCTAGCAGATTGGAGGATGGCTGTTCCCCCCAAGCCTGTCTTGCTGGTGTTCGGGATGTCCGCGCTTGCGACGAGATGGAGTGAGGCTAGATCTAGCGGCCTTCCATTGCAGCTCGGTACGCAGGTACAGCATGTTGCAGTTGGAGTGTGTGGTATCATTGCATGTTTAGCCGCATGGTGAGCTGGTCGCTTGATCGTTCTGGATCGTTGCTGAGCGTCTTCTAGTGTTATTTTCGAGCGGGCGACTGTGCTGAGAACGCTGAAGTCCCTCAGGCGGCGACAATAATGATCTGTATACGGACTCGTGTCATGGCGCGGTAGAGGGAAATGTATTTGATTTACGGTGTTGCACAGTTGCAGGCAGTATTGAGTCCCAATGTGGAAGGTATGACGTCGCTGCCAAGGTTGGCTACAAAAGTGGATCGTGCTCCCAGTGCTCTGTCTTTCCCCATACAATTCACGTCCTTCCTCTGAAACATTCACAACACTCTTCCTACAGTTATGTCTGCTGCACGCGAATCCCAACCCGTCCAAGATACCTCAGGCTCTACAAATGTGCGGCTGATCGGAATAGTGCTGATGCTGTCCTGTCGAACCTTGAGCTAATTTCATCATTGTTTCATCGACATGCTGGTGGAATACAGAATGAATTAGAGCGCGACATCTCGTCTTCATCGTCTGCGCAAGTCACTGGCTCTGACAGGACAGATTCTGCCACTCAAAGTAAATGTACAGCTCTTCGCGCCTCCTTGAGTAGCTATTGAATTTTGTGTTCTGTGTAGCAACGTTGGAGTCGGAGCAACCAGGCGGGCCTCGAGTCGTCGTGGTACAGCAACCGGAGCCTTCTTTCAAGGAGAAGGTAGTAGGTGAGTATTCCCCAACTTGGTGCAAGATTTATGCATGTCTAATCCGTTTGTGGTAGGTCATGCGAAGGTGGGTGCTTGCTAGAAAATGTGCTGAGGTCTTTGAATCTAAACCCATTCCACCATGAAGGAGATCCGAGGGACCGTGAGCAACCCTAATCTTCTTTGTTGTATGTATACTGATATTTGCTGCTAGATGCTAGGCAAGGTAGATGGTCTACCTATCCGATCATGCGGCTTGGACACCCGCTGATTTCTTCTGTGCATCTAGCCCGATATGAAGCAGGATGGTGAGAAGATCCTCAAGGGCGAAGCCTCCTTCCCTCCTAAACAGACGGAGTAATTGTTAGCAGTGGCGAATTGTACGTCAGCATAGCATGCGCGTCATGGGACTTTGGAATACGGTCCGGTGTAATACAACCAGAATCTGTGTAAAACATATATCCTCTGGCCACTCTCCGTTGGAGGTCGTCTCTGCATTAGAGGACGGACGGTAGCGAAACTCGAGATATAATTTAGTGCGGGGGTAAGATCCGCTTGCAATACAATCAGCGCGTAACGTACACCGTGCACATCCTACTCTCTTCTGCGGCCTCTCTCCGTAGTACCTTACCTCGTCATCCATCGTGTATCTGTGAACCACACAACGCTGCATGGGACCCTGGTATGCACGACACGCCTCGTCTAGCTGGTCTCCGCGAGAGGCGATCACTCGCCGTCATCCTCCTCGGGGCCGCAGTGCTCCTCGTACCACTTCTTCAGCCAGGTTTCGGCGACGGCGTACTCAGCCTTGACGCGAGTGAGTAGGGGCCCGATCTTCTGGAGGGCGGCGGTGTCGGTGAGGTCTGTGCCGGTCTCCTCGTCGCGGAGCTGGCCGTAGTGCTGGATCTGCTCGCAGGAGGCTTGGACCTTGGCAACGCCGAGGGCGGCGGAGGAGCCCTTGAGGAAGTGGCCGAGGGAGGACAGGCGCGCGAGGTCTTTCTTTGAGCTGGGCATGCATGGCGAGGGGGTCAGCGAGTGGACAAGAGGGAGAGGAGAGCGGGATGGGACATACTACGCGTCGTCCATCTCGACAAACGTGGTGTTGGCTTGTGAGAAGTAGGCCCATGCCATGCCCTTTGAGAAGTCGTGTGTGTCGTCCTCGTCGAGATCGAGTATCTGGTGGAAGGTCTCGATGTCGATTGTGTCTGCGGGGTCAGTCTGGAGGACGGAGGCACACGATCGGAGGGGGTGGGTGCGGAGGTCAACAGGAGCGCGGCAGGGCGGAGGGGTGGGGAGGAGACGTACCTCTGCATCTTCTGAATCGGCGTTGGATGCGGGTGAGGGCGCGATTTCAGCGGCTGGAGTGGGATCGCGCGATGGAGGGACGGAGGGAAGGCGGGTGGCGGCCTCTTTGGGTGCGGGTTTAGAGACGGCGGCGGCCTTGTCGACTACGGGGGAGAGCGAGCGTGCTTTGATGATATCTTTCTGGACGATGTCGGCGGGGACACCAGCAGCAGGCATGGTGGAAGTGGGTGGATGAGGAAGAGCAGACGGAGGGAATCGAGGATGGTCGATAATCGTGGCCGAGCACGGCCGGCCCAGTTCAAGTGCAGGCGATGGGGCGTCCTCTCAGCCCTCTCCTCCTCTCCTCTCTCCGCTAGCTCTCTTCACTGGCCTCTCGCCACTGTTCTCGCTGTTCGCCCGTCTTATATTCACACTCGTATCCCCCGAATAAAATAACATACTCTCTCATACATCCTCCTCAGTCCGCTGCTTAACTTATGCACTCATCGATGCACGAGATCTATCGGAGGGTGAATGAAAGCCCGCAATCTCGCTCTTCCCCGACGCCATTGCTATCCCCTGGGCCCTCAAGCTCTCCTCCATGTCCGCAGACGAGCTCTCAGGTCATCAAGGCCACCTCTCCCCCGACCAGCAGCACGCATTCGCAGCCTTCAAGCAGATCGCCCAGGCCGCTGGTTTATATACTCCAGCCGAGCGCGGCTCTGCGTTCGCCTCCCATGACGAGCCTACCCTGCTGTAAGCATCACAGGCACACCGCACTGACGCACTCTCATCTCACGCGCGGCTAGACGCTTCCTCCGCGCTCGCCGCTTCGACCCACAGAAGGCCCTCAAACAGTTCCAGGACGCCGAGGCATGGCGCGCCCAGCACAACGTCAGCGCCCTCTATGCCACCTTTGATCCCGTAGAGTTCGAGACCGCGAAGCGCTTCTACCCCAGATGGACCGGTCGTCGCGACAAGGTAGGTCCCTGGTGCGTCCCCATTCTACACCGACCTGGAGCGTGTACACAACGGTGCTTCTGCAGACCGGCCGCCCGCTGTATGTATACCGCCTCGCGTCTCTCGCCCCCATCAAGCACGAGCTCGATGCCGTCCCGCCTGAGCGGCGGTACCAGCGAATGTGAGCGCCGTGCCCTCTACCTGCTTGTTCGCCCCCTCATGCCCATCCTGATGCAGAGTTGCTTTGTACGAGACCATGACGCGCTTCGTGCTCAAGCTCTGCTCGCACCTCCCCCACCCCAGCTCGCCAACTCCCATCTCGTCCGTCACCACCATCATTGACCTCGAGCACGTGTCCCTCGGCGCCATTTGGGCCCTTCGCAGCCACCTCCAGGAGGCCTCCACCCTCGCCACCGCCAACTACCCCGAAACACTCCACACTATTGCCGTCGTCAACTCTCCCGCCTTCTTCCCCACCGTCTGGGGCTGGGTCAAGGTGCGTCCTCCAGCGTCCTTCTGCGCTGCCCTCTTCATTCGTCACCTGTACAGGGCTGGTTCGACGAGGGCACCCGCCGCAAGGTTCATGTGCTCGGCAAGGATCCTGGACCTACCCTTTGCACCCTCATCGACGCTCAGAACTTGCCCAAGCCGTATGGCGGCCAATTGGACTGGACATTCGAGGACGAGCCTGCCCTCGACGACGACGCGAAGAAAGTCCTCGAAGAGATGCCCAAGGGGCCCCTCATCTTCGAAGACGGTCAAGTCAAGAAGCCGACAGTCTCATCATCTGCCCCCAGTGATGGTGAACAGAGTGCCCCCTCTAGCAAAGGCATTTTTGATTTCAATCTCAGTGGACTATGTGGACAAACTGGTTCATTGTTTTGCTATGTAATGTATCACGAGCTATAATTATTGCATTGGAGCAAGAATGAATGAAAAGGAACAATAATGATATTGAGTGATAAAAAGGTGAGGCTAGCAGTCACAACAGCACCGCAAGAAAACAACAACAACGACAAAAAAGAAACGGGGTACATGTGTTCGTCATGGGAGATCGTCCTCGGGCTCGGCAGTCAATCCATCTTCATTCCATATTTCGAGGAACTGCGGTAGCAGGGCAGGGTGAATATATAGTATCGGGGCTTTAAAGAGGGACCTACCTTTGCTCGCTGCGTATCGATATCAACACTCGTCAACAGCGGCGCTGTGGCGAACGGCATACGATCCCACAGGATCGGTCGCTCATGTCGTCGCATTGCAGGTTTGTCGCCCACAGCACTTTTCTTGCCGACTACCCACTTCGCACATTTGCTAAGCTCACAATTAGCACCACCCCTGTACATGGCACGTTCGCTTACTCTTCAGATATTCCGTACAACGCCTTCATGTACGCTTTCAGCAACACAATCATCCCTACGATCACTGACGTCCTCATTAGCGGAAGCCTATCTTCTATAGATGCTGCAGAATATCAATGAGCGCAAATCGTTAGCAGGTGTTGCACTGGACACACCTTCCCTGGACTTAGGCGCCTGTAACGAAATGGACTTCAGAGCGCCTTCCTGAGAGCACGAATGAGTAATCAATTGCCCAGTGTCAGGGTATTGGAGACCCACTGTTGATTCTGCTTGCACATCACTCCGTCCGAACTCTAGCGGTGCTGGTGCGTGGAGCTGGGCGAGGAGATGAGAGGGCGAGAGCGTCTCTACCAATTGCATGCCAGCCGTTGAAAGTACAGCCGTTAGATACTTCAACACCGTTAAGACTTCTTCCTGCGTCTTGTAATCGAATGCAGCAAAGTTCTCTGCCATATATCGGATAAAGTCGACATTGTCCTGTCCGATGTCAGGTTCTTCGTACTAGAAGAATGAAGAGCGCCAGCATCCTACCTGCGATGGCTTCGCATTTAGCTCTATGTCGAACACCTTCACCAAAGCTTTCAGAAAGTCTTGCCTAGTCGCCCGTTTCTCTCGAACGAGTGCGTACCACCGTTGCAGCAACGCAATCGGACCCGGAGACATACGATATCCTGTCCGGACAAAAATGTTTGTGAACGCGGAGTATGTAGTAGAGCATGTAAACACACCCTGAACTTGACCAGGAACAAGTGACTTTTGGTAATCGAACGATGTTTTTGCGCTCACGACATAGCGCGCGTTGAGGAGTGACGTGTGCTTACTGTGGAGAATGGTATGTAATGCACTGGCTCGGGCACTGAAAGAATTGTTCGGGCTAGTCTCCAGTGCGACAATCACTGGGAAAGACTGAAAATAATGAGCGACAGTAGAACTCCTTCATGATACATGTTCATACCTGTAGAGGATGAGCGAGACCTTGTTTGATCGTGAAACTAAGAATATCAACAGCAGCATTCTGGATTTGTACATTTTGAGACAATGCTGCCTTCAAAATCGGGTTCAAGTATCGTTGCACCACAGCAGAGCTGACTCTAAGAGGAAAAAATCAGCTTTTGTGATATTGTACTTACGGGCAGGACTGACCCGGAATCAGCGAATCCATCTGTGTTACCGACCAGCTCTTCCATATCGACATTGCCAACTGACGATTTGGATTTAGACTTCGCTGGAGATAATATATCAATACGGGAGCTATCGTCGGTTTCATGCGGGAGATTCGACACACCCTTCTCCTTTGCAGAGTGCTTCGCCGCTTGTGAGACAAGAAAGTCTTGCAGAATTTTAAGCAGCCGACCACATGCCTCCTCTTCAGCGGAGGCAAATACAGCATCCATAATGCCAGCTGATGCGTCCGCTGTCATGAGGGCAGGTTGGGCGCGGAAAAGGAACCCTGAAGATTGAACCATCAATCATCTAACTTGAATATCGCAGTCACCGGAGCATACCTAAACATTGCAAAATACGTCCCCTCAGGCCTGCATCATGATATTTATCATACAAATTTAGAAGACTCTGGTAGACGTGCTCGACAACAGGACCCTGTAATGCTACGTCAGATACTTGGTAGTGAAGAAGGATGTGAAGAGAAGAACCTGGGTGATGGTGTCGATTTCAACTTTGAAATCTGGGTAAAGTTGTCGGTAGTAAATCAGTTGTCCTGTCTTCTGGTGCTTCAAGAGCCTTACCATCATGCTGGATTCTGATTTGATCGAATGTGCAATGTTCACAAAGTAAAGATACAATAAATAGCAGTATCGAAAGGGTCCTTTGCTCGGGGGTAGTCATCACATGCGAGGTGGATCTCCTGATCGCTTGTTGCAAGCGCACTAAGTAGCACATCGAGTAAGCAAAGAGAGTGAGAGATGGTCATCGTCCACTCACTATTGCAGGACTTCAACAAGGCAACCAGTCGCCCAAAGTCATGTGTGATGTGCTGAACAATAGCACACATGCATGCAACTGTTTCCTGTAGGCCCTACAATTGATAATGAGCCTTACGCTATTATGACCATGTCAAGTTCATGCGTACCAGGAGTCCTGATGCAGCCGAAGGCTTGATGATCATGGGCTGGAGAGCCAACTGCAACTCCAGGCCAAATTTGGCTGCTGTTTTGGGCATACAGGGGATCGTAGCCCGGAAGATGCGGAGGAGGTAGTCAGATATAAGCTGCTCCTCGGGCTATCATTATAAGATGATTAGGTTTAGTTTATTCAAACCGTAGATTGTTCGCACCGAGGTCGCATTCTTGAGGTAAGGCAATAATGTTGAGGCATTAGCCCCAGATAGCACAGCCGGATATGCAGATGTGAAGAGGTGAATAGTTCGCACACAGTTCACAACAGTCTACCTGTATATTGGTTCAATGGACACAGAAAATATTCGAGGGGACGTACGAAGCCCGGGAGATCACTTGCGTCTACCAATCCGTCAATGAGCGTCTCGCAAATTTCCCCATACCGAACGTGCAAAATCGACATCTCGTTGTCTTCTTTGTCCATCGTGATCTGGTGTAGCATATCTTCCAGAGGAGACTGGCGATCCTTGAAATGGCTAGATACACCCATGATCACGGTCACTTTTGAGAGTAACTGAGCTTTATCGTCGGAAGCGGTCGAACTGCCCTTCCCTCTCTGCGCCTGCAACGCAGATCCTTGGAACCAAAGCTCCTCAATGGTCTTGATCGCTAGATCCTTGACTGTATCGTCTTCATCGAGCATACGCAGTACGATCCGGGTACACATGTCGATACGACGAGTTCTATTCTCGGATGCGGCATAAAATGACTTCAGCAGCTTGATCACACGTTTTCGAACGCCCAAGCCAGTGTCCTGGAATATCTTATCAAAACCTTGACACATAGATCAAATAGAACAGTACGAACAGCAATACGTTCCGCAATTTTCGGGTAGTAATCAGCAGCAAATTCGGGCGAATCGATCATGTACTTCCCAATCAGTTCAACGGCCGCGTCGCGGACTGCTGAAGAACTATCTAGAAGGTGAGTCTCAATCGCTCTTCGCACGATGGGCTAGGCAAAAAAAGCGTGCATGAGGATTCCGGACGACATGAGATACTGCGAAAGCGACTTACCATAGAAAGAATGCTAGGATCACTGGTGACAATTTGGCCCAACGCCCTTAGTGCTTTCGTGCGCATGAAAACTGGAGGAGCGTCAAGAGCTTGCAGGACTATGTTAATGATTGGAGTGAATGAATTCCTGAAGCTTTGTATCATTCCAATCTCTTCGGACAGCCGATCGATGTGTGCCACTTCACCATGAGAACTCCTGGACATAGGGTTCAATTATTTGTCAACAATATATATGAGAATGATGAGCTTACCCGATCTCAAATACGTCGGGAGCTGTGCCGTCCCAGATAGATCGGAGGGTTGCCTTTACCTCAGAGGCGAATAAAAGCACTTTGCTACCATCAACATTAGGATCGACTTCTTCCTGTGCCGATTCTGCTAGCATGCCGCCACATTGTTGAAGCGCAAAAGCCAAATCTTGTCCCCATATCACGGTCGTAAGCTCTCGAGCACTCTGCATAGGGATTTGAATGCATGCAAGTATATCATAACCGGTATACGCACGTCATACGCATTGTCTTCGACAGACCGCTTGGAAAGATAGGACAGAAGGTCCTGGTATGCGGATACCAAGCTTCGGAGTTGTTTCACATTCGTCGACAACACAATCTGAAAACCGTTCATGAACATAGAAAGACGTGGCACTGAGAGTGAATACCTCATCGAGCGATCTCAAGCTCTTACTGTCATTACCGGTAAATTTCCGCGTCGTGGAGCGTAAGCGAGCTGCTATTACTCCTAAGTGGTCCAGGGCAATGGTTTTCATGGCGTTATTGTCATTCTGGTTCGAGGCCTTCACGTCGTCTAGTGATGATACCTGCGGCCCGGTAAAACCATCGGAACGAAGAGCTAAACGGCGGATTACACACCATGACTTTGCAGATGATACTAAGAAGGAGGCTAGCAGCCGGCCATTCCGGCCAGAAGAGCACAGCCAGCAAGTCCGAAATGAGGTTATCGAAAATCACACGATATTCTGCTTCATTGGCATTCTTAGTGTTCTTGGTTTTACCCGACCTGGACAGTGATGTGAGGCAGGTAGCAAAGGCAGACACGACACGACTAACCGCTGGGTAAGAAAAACGATGATCGTTTTGGCAGCCTTGGTGGCCGAATCCAATCCTGATGTGTACAGACGAACCTCCTAGAGAAATCATCGTTCGCTGTCCACCGAATACATTGATTGATGAGGACTCACTTCCAGGTCTCTCTCGTCGAGAATAGGAGTTTCTTGTCTCACCATGGACAAGTCTGGGCGATGTATAGCAAGGAACTGTTCTCGAACTTTCCCAAGGGCGCGAGCTTCGAGACGGACGTCATGGGCAGATGTTTGTACGAGTTGTAGAAGCAATGCAGATACAGTGCGGATAGACCGTCCATCACGGAGACTGCCAGTCGGTTAATCACAAAACGCGCGGAATAGCTTAGGTTGGGGCAGACGAACCGAAACTGTCCTGCTTTCTGTTTGCCATCCGAGAGTTTGATCAGAGATGACAATATCTCCTCTATTATCCAACCTCGTTGCTCCTCGTGATTCGCAAATATCTACGTCCATGTCAAACTGGTTCAATTCTGAGATGGGTGATGGACTTACACTCCGAATTAGCGCGAGAGTATCTAGTCTCAGACCCCTCATGGCGCTGCTGCCCAGCGTATGCAGCACAGCACTGTCTTTTTTCGCTTTTCCTGCGCTTTCGCTCTCGCTCTCGACCACGAAGAATGGGCCTATGGCAATGTAGACAGCTTGGATGATGATAGCTTCAGACATGGCCATCGCATCAGCAGAAATCAAGTCATTTATGCGCGGTATGACTGAAGAGATCGCTTGAAAGATCTCAGCCAATTGCCGTCGATGACTACCGTCGCGGGAGGAAGGATGGATGATATACCGTAGAAGAAATGTCTGACACTGAACATCGATGGAAGCCTCCACAAACGCATAGACAGTCTTCGCCAGTTGGTTCTTTACAGTACTAAGACATGCCGTGATAAGCTCTTCAGAATACAGCTATGAATCAGATTAGATAGTTATAGAAGGACACCTATAGCTCCGACGTGCCTGTTTTGTGAGTCTGTCACTGCTAAGTAGAGCGATGCAACAATCTGCTGCCAGGACGCTGTCTCTTGCGATATCGAGGACTCGTGATAAGTTCTGCAAGTCTTCTTCGGTAGGTTCCTGCGCATTAGAGGTCGTAAAAACTCCATCCACGAGCACGTTTTCGTCTCCAGAAGCATGCTCGTCGCCTGTCAACACAGGGCTTATGGACTGTCTGCCCTCACCTGGCACGCTCTTCTTGGTAGTCTTGCTACTCCTGTTCGGGTTCATCTTGGATTTCCTGGCATTGAGCTCGGTGAGAGCAACAGCACCAAATGGATCAAGATCCTCTCCGGCTTTGACACTGCGCTCGAGAATCTTGAGTATTCTAGCCAAAGAAACCATGTCAACTTCTGCCATCCTCCCTCTGGGTCGGGGCGTCTCGCAGGACCCTGCCCCTTCTCGAGAGGACAACCTAAGCCGCTTGCTGGGACGAGCAATTCGCGCAATAAGACTTGACAACTTCCTGATTATGTTGGGATGGAGAAGTGGACTCGAGCAGTCGACAGTATGTTGCGAGAAATCAGAGGGCAGGTCGTATACATGTGTGTCAGGAGATAGATTATCTTCCGCTTCGAAGATATCTTCCAATAACACCTCGAGTTTTTCAATAGGGGCTGGTAGAAAAACTGTCAGCTGCATAGCGATTGAGCAAAAAAAAATGAGCGACAGACCTCTGTCATCTCTTTCACCAGTTGCCCGTCTACTGGATGGTTTCGCACTACCATGCTTCTCCGGAATTTGACTCCATTGTGGTTGATCATCATCGCTAGATCCAAAACCTCCAAGATCATCGGTATCACGTGCTTTCCCCTTGCAAGGCTCGGAGCGATCATGCCTACGCGATTTAGGAGTGTGGTAAGACTTCGGCAAAGGAGGAACATCTACGTAGGGTTGCAGCTTCCTCTTGGGGGTCGGAGTGCCTTCAGGATTGAAAGGGGAAACATTCGGCGAGGTGACAGAATGCTTGATCGTTGAGCGGGAATTTGATCTCGAATCGTTTGCAGTGTGCCTCCGTTTCACAGAAGGAGACTCTACGTAGGAGACATCCTTACGCTTCCGCGGAGTCTGGAGGGTGGGACGTGAATTTCTTGGACTAGCAAATCCAAAAGCCAGTGGATCAGGACTCTCTTCCGCCTTATGAGAAGCTCTGACGCGACGAGGTGTCGATTGCACATGATCTCTGGTGTTCAGCGGCAGATCCACTTCTGCGGTATTCTCGTCGAGAAAGCCGTCGAAGAACCGCTTGGACTCCTCCGGTTTGTAAGCGACTCTCGTTGGGATTCGTACGGGTTCTTCCAGTGCATGGGCAAGTGAGGAAGACGAAATGCTAATGCCTGGTGGGGGCGGAGTCGGATAGGAAGTAGACGGCGACGAATGATGGAAAACGGACTGTGCAAATGGCACACTTTGATAACTCGAAGGATGAGAATAGGATTGACCCCATGTATTAGATGAGTTATTATGGTAGGAATATGCGCTGAACCGAGGAGAGTAAGCAAAGACATGAGCTACGATGTCATTTAGTTATGCTCACAGGCCGTGCTCTCCGACATATCTAACCGCTTCGTTCCTTGCAGTTTCCCAGTAACCTCCATCATAGACAGGAGCGGAAGACGCTGCAAGGTGATTCAATTCGCCAGCGTATTCCGAAGGGAAGGTGAAGTGTGTCTGAGATGTAGCGGGGAAACTAAACGAAGGCTGTGCATAAGAAGACGGGGTTGCGGAGATGGACAAGCTGCTCAGATGTCTCGCAACTGAAACAAGTACTGGAATTGAGTATATGCGCGTGAAAGAGAAATGTTCACCAACCATGCGTGGAAGGCGTTGCCGAAGCGAAGGGATACACGGTCAGTAATGTATGGGCGTCCTGAACCGAGTTCGTTGTAATTCTGCCCACAGGAGCTTGTGATGGGGAATAGGCCTGAGAATGCCCATTAGCTAGATGATGATTCCAGTTGCTTTTGTCCATGTTAGAAGGCAACTCGTATAAGTGGGCGCGACCATTAACGCGTCTTACGGCGGACGCAGCAGTCACGTCGTCACACGCCACACGTGACATGTGGCATGGAACGGCTCTGCCCACACTGCAAAGAAATCACTTGTGATATCGGCGCTGCTCCGCCCGCCCGGTTCCGATATGCAGGCCAATGCCCTTTGCTACTACTAGAACTCGAGGCTTGCTGAGGTTTTCTACATAAACCTGACTGTTTTTTGTCTCCATTTATTGTCCGCGAGGGCATCACCCTATGTAGACAGTAGGTACGGGATTAAACCTGACTGTTTATATCGGCCAAGGCCACCAAACAGCCTTAATGACACAATCATGCTGAGGCCTGTTTCAATAACCAAACAATTGTTTACTGAGTCTGTTCCTCATTGTCTAACTTGAAGATGCTCAGCATCCGGGCCAGCACAGACCTCACTGCGTGCGCCACGGTGACCGAAATGCGACAGTTTGGTCGAAAAGTGGCTTTCGGCTGGTAAGAGGCTGAAAATGGTCGAAGTCGATGAAAGGTCACATTTTCGTCCATGCAATTTCGGTCGTTTTATAGGACACTTTTGGCACTGTGCGCCTCACAGCGGTCTAAATTAGACCTCTGTTTGAGTCGTTTGATGGTCTCTTTAAGACCGTTAAAAGGCCTGAAATGGCAAAAATAGTCCATTTTACGTTCTACATTTCTCTTGAAAAATCTGAGAGTGATGTCACACGATGTGCCCGTCGCTCTCCACGCGTAAGCACTGAAACCGACAAGGTGCTGAGAGCAGAGACCAGTCAAATAATTGGAAGCCGCCGCTCTCGGGCGGCGGTTTACGTAAACGACTTCCCTATCTTGGCTAGAGCTCATTACATAACTCAACCAAGGGGCGTGGAAAACAATTTCTATAAACTGGTTTTTGTCCAACGTACCTGATTACGTAAATCCCCGCGAGTCCTTACAGACTCATAACCGATAGCAGAGCATATCGGAACCATTTCACAGGCGGTGAAAAAGGTAAGATAGGCATGGAAAAATATTTACTTATGGAACCATTTCAAGCGAGTTGGAATTGTATGGAACGGTTATCATTTCAAAAGCTATGGTAGAATTGGAAAGTTAAAGTTTAATGTACTAAATGAGGTTACATGGAATCACTGATCCATCGGTAAATGCTTCATTCCATTACTTTTAGATAACCTTATTTAGTATGTCAAACTTCAACTTTGTGAATCTCCAACAGGTTTTTAAAATAATGACATTTCACGCAATTTCAACTCACCTGAGATGCTTTGATAAGTAAACCCTTTCCCACACCTATCTTACCCTTTTCACTACCTGTGAAACAGTGATTTCTTTGCAGTGCTACTTCCACTGGGGGCAAAATAGGATGTGCGACGGCGGAATACTGTCTGGACATACTCCGATGTGTTTAAATTTCAGGAGGATGTTCTGTACCCAAAATTGCTGTAGATTGTCGCAAATGAAAGTCGCATTTTTGGAGCTCCAAATATGGTACAGACCATTCTATACACAGGCACATGAAGTTCCAATGAAATCCAGGTGGCGGAGCCTGCCATAGAATCACATGGTGCCATACGTTAGATAACTAGCTAGTAGCCCACATGGAAACCACTGATTTGGCAGATTTGTGTGTTTTGCGAGTCGTGCCAATGGATTCCAATGACAGCTTCTCTGGCGGCCGTTCTCCAGCTGTTTCCCAATGATAGGATCACTGGTGAGGTCAACCAACTCAAGGCGGCCGTGACCCGAGCTCGTCTAAGTTGGAGCATCAGAGAAAATCTCCCTTACTTATTAATTCTTATTAACACTTGTTGAGATAAAAGAGTAACATAAGTCACATAAGTGTCATAAGTACTTATTATTTTACCCACTTGCTAATCGCCTCTCAGATAAGCATCATAAGTGCATAATGAGTATTCATGAGTACTTGCCAGTGATAAGAACTAAGTGAGAGGAAGGAAAAACAATGTTGCTTACCAAATGGTGAAAATCATCAATTAAAGAGTGTCTTTGTGCCATTAGCAATGACAGGTTGATAACAGAAGGTTGGAATAAAATTTCAAAAAATTAACATCTTCTGCTACCACACAGGATTGAACCAGTGACCTCTCAGGATTGACTGCCTTATAAGGCATAACCTGTAGCACTTTACCACTACACCACAAGTCCAGACCTTTTTCAACTCACTCACATTAATATAAGGCTTCCTAAGTATGAAGACTTGTGTCTTTTTGTTGCTTGGCTGCTGCTATACTCCTCCATAGACCTTTGATGCAATTATATCTCCACTTCATTTTTGTGGATAAACAGAAGGCTCTCTATCAAATGCAAGTACTTTTTGCAGTATTTTTTTCTCAGATTGAGATAAAAAAAGAATAGTTTCTTAAGGTGTATCTTTGTGACCTTGTTCAAGGAGTACAATATAAGTCTATGAATATAAAGGCTTGTTTATTATGGTGCTCATTCTACATATCTAGTCCATACTAGTTACTAGCACAGCACAGCTGAAGTAAGTGAGCAATTGGAAGATCTCATAACAACTTTCTGAGAGTTTGATTAGCATCTTGAGATAAATTAGCACTCAATAAGAATCTGATGAGTAGAATTAGAGAAATATAAGATAGATGAGCATTCAGTAAGAATCTGATGAGTGGAATTAGAGATGTGTGAGATAGATGAGCAGTCAATAAGAATCATATGAGTAGAATAAGAGACATATAAGTTGGATAAGAATGGTAAGTATTCAATGAGCTCTAATAAGTAAGGGAGATTTTTTCTGATGAGTTATGCCCATTGACAACACTCCGTCAACCACCATGACTGTGCTGGCACTTGCGCATTCTAAGTCCTGCCACTTATTGCGTATCCTACTCTTGTCAATGTCTCCTTCATTGTCACTCTGTTCATTCTAGAAGCCTATGATGTTATTCACCCTTCATCAAGTCCCAGTGTGCTCGGCAACACTAGCATCTTCAGCTGAGCCTGCGCACCTGGAAACCGCAATGAAGACCATCTCGCAATATTCTGAACCTGGTACTCGATACAGTCATGAATAGGAACTCAAGTATCTATCCAGTTTAAACTGTGGCAAATCAGGTTTGTCGATTCATCTATTTTTTGACATTTCATTTATCAATATTATTGAAATGGTGCAACGCACCACAAGTCCGTGGTTGGGTGATATGAATTGATTCCTATCTACTATATGTTACTTAACTTGTATATGTCTCTAATAATACTATCTGATTGTCTCTATGATTATTTGGATCATCACCGACACTGAGAGGCTTGAGGATGCAGAGGGCCTGGCAAGGCTGGTGGCCCTGCTGGGCTGCCAGTGCGCCCTTGCCACATGCCTGTCAATGAAATCCGGATGACCGACTGCTGTGGAAACCGCCTGACATGCCACTGGAAAATGATGGACCCACCATATCGATGTTCAATGGGTGCCAAATCCGCAGAATCCAAGTGGCAACACCATTGAAATCCATCAATCACCTGACCACATGGATTTCATTGTAAGTCTGTCTAGCTGTGTATTTTCAGCCACCAAACATCAGTCACAATGTTTGGAGCAGCGGTCATCAAACAGTTATGCTAGAGAAATAAAATATATCTGTAGGATGTTCTTTGACTGGATATGCATTAGACAATATTAGTAGTCAGGAAATTGGCAATATGACTGAAGGGCCATCCCCCAAGGTAAGTTGAATGATTTTCTCTGAGAGAACATTGTACAAATATCTAATATTTCTGTAGCATAATCATCCAGCGAATGTGCTCCAAACATTGTGACTGATGTTTGAAGGTCAAATATTTATAATGGTCCATCCAATATTTGGAGCTCCGAAAAGGGTACTTTCATTTATCATAATCTACAGCATTTTCGGAGATGGAACATCGTCCCAAAATTTAACCACACCGGAGCATGTCCAGAGAGTATTCTGCCGTCGCATATCTTATTTTGCCCCCAGTGTTTGGTCTCTGGTCTTGTTGCGTCTGGGTGATAGCAGGCTCAGACGTTCATCTAAGGCTCCAATCATTTAATCTATTTACACTCATGAGAGCACCTGGACCGCCACATCACCTGACCTTATTAGCTCGGGCTACAGATGCGGAAGCCCGAGCTAATAAGCTCAGATAGCTTCTCGGCCTTATACCACTGATAAATGCGCCGTTAATTACGCCTCTTACCTTGTAGAGTAAAGAATACTGGAGGACATAGATAAGGCCATCGGGCGTGCTGATAACGATGAGATGGCTGCTGTGGCTGTCACATCCCGGCGGCAGCACCCTGCCCAGATCACCGGGCCTATTGGGACCTTCCGCGCGACGCAGGGTGCCACCGCGCTCAACGTGCCGCCGCTGTCGCCGACAATGAGCATGACTCTTTCCTCTATCTCCGTCAATTCTGGCCGCATTTTCTTCGGAATTTAAGTATTAGCTTTCTATCTCACATTAGATCATTTCTCTATAGTACCTAACTTGGTGGGAGCGGGCCAATAAATGGCAGGACGATTCCTGAGGATTTTGAAGTGCTGTCTTCTATCATTGGCCCACAAGGTTCAATAATATAATATTTTCATTACAATTGGATCACTTGCCTCTGATTACTCTTCAGACATTGACTCTACAAACTTATAGAGACAATCTGATGGCTTGGAAAACTAATCCCAGTAAGTGTACCAACCTACTATATCAACTTTACAAGCACATGGCAACAGTCATAGAAACAGACTGCAAAGACATTAGAAAAATTGAAACTGGATCTTGATACAGGTGTATGTCAGTGAATATTGAGAATCTCAATACAAACATTACAACATTTCCTAATGAAATAAGTGAGTTCTGTCTGATGGAGTGTAAAAGTGATTTTTGACCTTAGCATATTAGAAACTCTTGTAGTGTCATTACAACATTTACTTACAAAGTGAACATTCTCTATCAAATGAGCCTACTATGTATTTTTCACATTTTGTAATGACATTCCAAACTCACTCTAATGAGAGTATGAAGTCATCCTCATGATTACATCAGCTTGCTCTTGACCATACAAACCTGCTTTTGAGATCATACATATTCACTTTAACTGCAATGCAAACCTGCTCAGGCTATAACAATGCTATTTATCAACCAAATCTTACAACAGCCATATCTCAGTAAGTATTGAGAATTCCAATACAAACATTACAACTTTTCCTAATGAAGTAAGTAGGTTCTATCTGATGGAATATAAAAGTGATTTTCCACACTAACCACATACAAACCTTTCTAATGTCATTAGAACATTTACTTATCAAGTCAATCTTGCCTTTCAAATGGGACCATTATGTATTTCACCCATTTTGTAATGACATTACAAATTTGCTCTAATTAACATTTCAAAGCCATATCAGACAACTTTGCATTCAAAGCCAGTGTACTGACCATACATATTTGCTCTAATGGCACTACAAACTCACTGGAATCACCACACAAACTCATCATACTAGCCATACAAACTTATCCTAATCATCATTCAAATGTATTGTATTGACCCTACAAAGTCACCATAAGCATCATACAAACCTACACTAATCACCATTGAATCTGACTCTAATGATCATATAAAGTTACTCTAGTTCACCCTAATCAGCATAGAATCATATTGTATTGACTATACAAGTCATTCTAATGATCATATAAACTCAATGTAATCATCATACAAACTTATTCTAATGACCATATAAACTCACTATAATTACCATACAAACTTACTCTAATCCCCATACAAAGTGATTGTAATGACCATACAAACTTACTGTAATAACCATACAAACTCACTCTAATGACCATACAAACTTACTCTAATGACCTTACAAAGTCATTGTAATGACCATACAAACTTACTCTAATAACCATACAAATCCATTCTAATCATCATACAAACTGACTCTAATTATCATAGAAAGTCATTCTAATCTCCATACAAAGGCACTCTAATCACCATACAAACTTGCTCTAATCACTATACAAACTCACTCTAATCCACATACAAAGTTGCTCTAATGACCCTACAAACTAAGTCTAATTATCATACAAACTCACTCACCCTAGAAACACATTGTATTGACATTACCAACTTGCTCTAATCACCATACAAATCTACTCTAATGATCATACAAACTCACTACAATTACCATACAAACCTAGTTCAATCAGCATACAATGTCAAACTGATCATCATTCAAGTCATTCTAGGGGGCATACTAACCTGCTGTGAATACAGCACAAAGCTCTCTAAGGTCCTTACAAACATGCCCTAATGATATCTATTTAGCAGGCTTACAATGAAGTCTATAAAGAACAGATAAAGCCATGTTTACAGGCTTGCGCTTGGAGCGCATTACGATTCCTGAGGTACGAAGGAAGCGTTTCTCTGGTGAGCAAAAGTCGCGACACCAACTTTTGTGCCCTAAGCATGGGAACCCAATTCAATACAAAATTTGTATTGTAAGCGCCCAAGATCCTGGGGTTAGGGTCAGGCTTTTGTTACCGCTGTTGTAAGGTCCCTTGTAGTCTCAATACAAAAGTTTGTTACCCATTACAAAGTTCAATACAAAACTGCCAGCACGACGCGACTTGTACAAACAACCCTCAACATTGATGAGATAAGATGGAGCCTATATCTTATCAGTTACCCTATATAGGCTAATCACGTGCACCCCATATCTTATCAGTTACCCTATATAGATTAGTCACGTGCAGTTGTTAGATCATGTTGCTGCCGTTGTGTCTTATCTGTGTACCGATCTCAGTGCATCGCTGAACATCACCTCTCGTATTGACTCGACTACGTTGTACTATCACTGTTGGACCATCTTAGCAAAGCGAGGATCATGCCAAAGCTCGATAACGTTATTGGCAAGCTTCATGTCTGTGTTTATTGTTAGCAGCAGACCAATGGAGTCCAAGTCAAGCTCACCAAAGTCATCGCCAAACTGGATGATCTGGGCACAATCCGCATGGACCACTTTGATCTGCACTTCGTCAGAGGACTTGACCTCAAGATAATGCTCAGTGGGATAGACCTGGGTACGGGTGAGTCATTTTGTGGATTTCAATCATATGATCATGACGTACAGCCAAGATCTGGCACCACAACCTTGTCACGTATCCGTCAAACTGACCAAACTTGTCCTGAAGAATCCGGCCATTGACCCGACCATGGGTACAGTCATACGTGGGATAGGGAGAAAGAGTGCTCATGATGGATGAAGGAAGAGAGTGGATGTGGAGAATGAAGCGGTGAAGGCTATTTTATATCTTGATCATATCGCGATATGGAGAGAGCGCATGCCTCTGAATTTTCTTGTTCTTATCAATATAGACATCGCCACAGGTGTTGAGATTGGGTATTGGCACCTATTATCTAATCACTAGTCGCAAAAGATCCAAGTTCTCCGACGTATGCAAAAGTGCAAGCTGCCGAATCGATATAAATTTAATGTAAGCTCACTTTTGTGTTGCTTCATCCTGGTATCGAGGCGTTGAGAGCGGTAGATGGTGGTGCTCATGACTGTCGAGAAGCAAGTCTATACGGAGAGCTCCGAACCGAACCTCTCTTCCGATATCCAGATAAGGAAGCTATGACAAAGGTACTCCGACTGGCCCCAATCGCGGTACCGGAGTGAAAATACCTTAATTAATGGACTATGATAATAGTATATACCTTGTAAATGGCAACACATTCCGGGAAGAGGGGGAAGGATGTAATAGAACAAGTCAGCTATACCTGTGGAGGGCAGAGGTTGGGTGCCTGCGGCATCCTGTGGCGCTGGCAGCACCACCCATAGGAAGTGAAGAGTACTCCCCAAACACGTTGCTCTTGGCAACACGTTCGAGAGGGCGGGGATACAAGCAAGTGCGCCCACTGGCCAAGAGGACAGCGGGCATGGAGCGGCGCCAGTAGCAGCATCCGCAGAGGGCCATGAAACTCCCCCGAATTTGTTGCCGTGGGCAACGAGCTCTAGGGGCGGGGTGGAAAGCAAGCGCGCCCGCTGTCCGCTTGGACAGCGGGCGTCGAACGGCGCTGGTAGCGAAGCCCCCCGAATTTGTTGCCGTGGGCAACGAGCTTGAGGGGCGGGGTGGAGCGCAAGCGTGCCCGCTGTCCATGAGGACAGCGGGCATGGGGCGGCGCTGGCAGCGCCGGCTGTGGTGAGCAAAGAGGAACGCGCCCGCTGTCCGCTTGGACAGCGGGCGTAGGGCAGCGCTGGCCAAACTCACCTTGCTTGTAGTGAGGATCGGCGGGTTGCACCAGCGGGCACTGGGGCGGCGTGGCATGTTCAGGGCAGCGCGGTCGAGGCGCGTTCGACGGCGTGGCGTTTGTCGTCTGCAGTAGCAGGGAACGGCGCGGCGCAGCGTGTGCAGTGCGGCGGGGTGTTTGCACTGAGGAGCGGCGCGGCGCGTTTGCTGTCGACGGGGAGTGGCACGGCGTTGGCGGGGAGCAGCGCAGTGCAGCGGTGAACGCACAGCTCTGTGCTTGAAAGGAAGAGTCAGTCACAACAGGAGGGGAAGGTACTTACCTGATCCCTTGCCTCTGCCTGTAACCCTTCTGCTACTTCTACTGCACACTCCAGTGGTCTTGTAGAAGGCTCACAGCCTTGTTGTTGTGGAAGCAGCAGGAGGAGGAGGAGCTCGAGGAGCAGGAGGACATGGAGGAGGAGGAGGAGAAGGCACACTGAGCACCAGGAAACCGCGCAAGAACGGCGCGCGCTCAACAGGCGCCTAAAGGGCGCTCGTTTTGTGAAAGTCCGTATTCCATTAATAACGATGGGAATATGGCCTCAAATCACCCCAAATTTTTCAGGGGCATTCTAATGCATGATTAGAATGCCCGTGCAAAATTTGGTGCAATATAATTAACATTTGACCCTTCTGTAGGTCGCGCAAAAACACTTTCCGGCACTTTCCGGCGGGCGTCTAGGGCGTGTAGGGCGACGCACTGCGGCGGATCGCCCTACGCAGACTTAGCAGATTTTTCCTCTTGCCTTTTGCCACATCCGCGCGCGTGCTCCTCCTCGCTTGCCTCCCTCGTGCCATCCATCCAATTTTACAGCATAAATGTGAGTATTCACATTCTATTATGCTTTATATGTTGTTATAAACTCACCTAAGCCTGTTGAACAGCCTTTAAGCCCAGTAGAAGACCCTGCTACATCCAGACCTGGTTTTCGAACACAGACAGTGAGCAGGTCTTTTCTCCCTAGCTTATTGAGACCAAACTGACTTTTTCTTTGCCATCTACCTAGCCATGTCCCGATCTCCAAGCCCTGAGCAGCTCCAAAAGCTGCTAGGTGTTCCCCTGGACATCCCTGAGCATCCTACATTGATGGTGGAGATTAGGGAGGTTGTTGGTCATCCGTTGGGTCCTGATGATCCTAGAGGAAAGGCCTATCTGGTGATGATAGATTCAACCGAGGAAGGGATGGAGAGAATGCAAAGTCAGGCAAGTAGTCTTGAAGTGCACAGTGCAAATGCGAATGAGCTCAGGACTATGGATGAGTGATGACGTCTTTCCATGTGATCTGAGCGCTTATGCGCCCAAGGTTTCTTACATCTGAAACCTTACGATCGCTTGATTGAAAGGAAGATTGGAAGCCCTTCGGATGGATCCGAAGATATCCTCCTTCTCTACATGGTTCCTCAGCGGTGTGTTTCTTATATCTTTTCTTTTTCTCTCTCCCATCTCACATGTTATTTAGTCTTCTTTCCTCCGACCTTGTTGCCAAGTTGTTAGCTATCCGCTCTCAACTCATTGGTCCTGAGGACGAGTGTACCAGAACAAAGGCACAGCAGTGCGGTTCAGAGGATGAGTATCAGGGTGGGGTCTGGTGGGAGAGAAGTTCCTCCTCTGAATCTGTTGGACGTGACACTCGTGCCTATAATTTGGCCCAGTCTTATGAACGCATGAGAAAGCTTATCGCTCCAGGAAGACTTTCCAAAGTTTACGAGGAAAGTTTGACTGAGCATGGCAAGTTGCGGAAGGAGCTGGTGGAGGCAAGTAATCATGTCCAGTATTAGTACAGACACTAACTGATTTATCAGGTTGGATCTCGCATCGCCATCAATGCTCTGGAGCGCGGAGACTCTGACTTGGTCAATTTGCTCAAAGCTCAAGCTGAGCTCACTGCTAAGTTTCCAATTGGCTTTGAGGGCAATTACGCCTTCACCAATGTTCAGCTGAACATTGCTTCCACCAAAACCAAGCAACAGGCCCAGGCGCTAGGTAAGTAGTTGATTATCTGATTAATATCTATTGCATATGTTTGCTCCTTTCTGCCCTTTATTTATTCTTCTTGCCATCTATTCTTTCCAATAAATTCCCATATCTGCTGGGGGTGCTTCTTCTATATTTCCATCCAATTCCTGATCTCTCCTTCACATATTTCCCTTTATTTATTTCGCTTTTTCCCTATTATTTCGATTTTATTTCCCCTTTCTGCTCTTTATTTATTCTTCTTGCCCTCTATTCTTTTCAAATAAATTCCCACACACACTGGAGGTGCTCCCTTCATCTTTCCATCCAATTTCTCTCCTCCCCTTCGCATTTTTGCCTCTATTTATTGCGCTTTTTTCACATTTTCTGACAATTTCTTTTCTAGGTGCTTTGTTCAAGGCAGAACTGGGCCCTTTTGCTGGTATCCATGTGGATAGCTATGACAGTTGGGTTGCCATGTCTTGCATGACTGTCTTCTCTCAACTGGACAAGAATGTTGATCCTGGTGTCTTCATCTTTCCTGCCTTTGGTGTGTTCATCTCCATGCCCTATCTGTATGATCCAGAGGATCCACAAGAGGTTATGTCTGTCTGTTTCAATGGACTGTATCCTCATGGTGGAACTCCGCCTGTTGCGCTCACCAACACCACACCCAATAACACTTCCTACCGCTTTACTCTCATCAACTATCCTAACGACAGCACTCTGGAGGGGCTGGCGCATGTTGGTTTTTGCAGTGGTGAGAATGGAGAATTGGAGGAGATTCCTCCTCATCTCAGTCTTTATGGGTGTGTACTCTATCTTCTTGATTTTATTTTTTCCTTAAGCTTCGACTTATCTTTTCTTCTAGTGTTTCTCATCCCAATGTTCCTATTGTCAATCATGGCAATATTCTCACTGATGGCATGGCTATGACCAATGCACAGGGTCTTTTGGATGCTGTTGCCAGAGGTTTTCATCTTGCTTTGTCCTCTCGCCTTGATCAAATTCCTGCTTGCTATCAGCCTACCGTCGACACTGATGCCTTCATGAACTGTATTACGTTCAAGAACGAGGAAGGTGAAGTTATTCATCCTTCTGCCTGGAGCATGCCGCCTTCAGAGAAAGAGAAGCGTGCTGCTCAGGGTAAGCTCTGGAAGAAGATGCGTCTTCATCGTGGCGGTGCAATTCCTCATGTGGTTCTTGGCAACTCCTATCAGCCATTCAAGAAGTATATGGAGAGTATTGGGGAGGCAGAGGAGGATGTGGACGATGTTCAGCGTGTGCGTGGTCGTATTCGTTGTAAGTTGTATTTGCATTTTTTTCTTTGCCTTTTGTTTTTATTTCTGACTCATTTTATTTAATTCCAGCCTCTCGTACCTACTTGGTGGGAGCGGGCCAATAAATGGCAGGACAATTCCTGAGGATTTTGAAGTGCTGTCTTCCATTATTGCCCCACAAGGTTCAATAATATAAGATTTTCATTACAATTGGACCACTTGCCTCTGATTACTCTTCAGACACTGACTTTACAAACTTATAGAGACAATCTGATGGCTGTGAAAACTAATCCCAATAAGTGTAGCAATCTACTATATTAACTTTGCAAGCACATGGCAACAGTCATAGAAACAGACTGCAAAGATATTACAAAAATTGAAACTGGATCTTGATACAGGTGTATGTCAGTGAATATTGAGAATCTCAATACAAACATTACAACATTTCCTAATGAAATAAGTGAGTTCTGTCTGATGGAGTGTAAAAGTGATTTTTGACCTTAGCATATTAGAAACTCTTGTAGTGTCATTACAACATTTACTTACAAAGTGAACATTCTCTATCAAATGAGCCTACTATGTATTTTTCACATTTTGTAATGACATTACAAACTCACTCTAATGAGAGTATGAAGTCATCCTCATGATTACATCAGCTTGCTCTTGACCATACAAACCTGCTTTTGAGATCATACATATTCACTCTAACTGCAATGCAAACCTGCTCAGGCTATAACAATGCTATTTATGAATCAAATCTTACAACAGCCATATCTCAGTAAGTATTGAGAATTCCAATACAAACATTACAACTTTTCCTAATGAAGTAAGTAGGTTCTATCTGATGGAATATAAAAGTGATTTTCCACACTAACCACATACAAACCTTTCTAATGTCATTACAACATTTACTTATCAAGTCAATCTTGCCTTTCAAATGGGGCCATTATGTATTTCACCCACTTTGTAATGACATTACAAATTTGCTCTAATTGCCATTTGAAAGTCATATCAGACACCTTTGCATTCAAAGTCAGTGTAATGATCATACATATTTGCTCTAATGGCACTACAAACTCACTGGAATCACCACGCAAACTCATCATACTGAGCATACAAACTTATCCTAATTATCATTCAAATGTATTGTATTGACCCTACAAAGTCACCATAAGTATCATACAAACCTACACTAATCACCATTCAAACTGACTCTAATGATCATATAAAGTTACTCTAGTATCACTACAAGCTCACCCTAATCACCATAGAATCATATTGTATTGACTATACAAGTCACTCTAATGATCATATAAACTCAATGTAATCACCATACAAACTTACTCTAATCACCATACAAACTTACTCTAATACCCATATAAACTCACTCTAATGCCCATACAAAGTGATCATAATGACCATACAAACTTACTCTAATAACCATACAAATCCATTCTAATCATCATACAAACTGACTCTAATTATCATAGAAAGTCATTCTAATCACCACACAAACTTGCTCTAATCACTATACAAACTCACTCTAATCCACATACAAAGTTGCTCTAATGATCCTACAAACTATGTCTAATTATCATACAAAGTCACTCCAATCACCATAGAAATGTATTGTACTGATACTACAAACTTGCTCTAATCACCATACAAATTCACTCTAACAATCATACAAACTCACTACAATTATCATACAAACCTAGTTCAATCAGCATACAATGTTGCACTGATCACCATTCAAGTCATTCTAGGGGTCATACAAACCTGCTCTAAATACAGCATAAAGCTCTCTAAGGTCCTTACAAACATGCTCTAATGATATCCATATAGCAGCCTTACAATGAATCTATAAAGAACAGCTAAAGCCGTGGTTACAGGCTTGCGCTTGGAGCGCATTTTCGGGCGCCTAAAAAGTGGCTGACACTCGGAAAGGCAATGATCATTGAATAGCAGATTTGTTATGGCCTCAAATCCTTAGGAACTTGAATGGGAGATAGATACACTATAGTCCAAGGTCTGTACCAACTTTCAGCCAATTTAATTAAGAAATGAAGCCACAGAAAAGTGCGCTTTTTTCCATTTCCGGCAATTCCCGTGGGCGTCTACGGCGCATAGGGCGATCCACTGGAACGGATCGCCCTATGCGCACTTAGAATTTTCGCACTTTGGGGTCATGTGACTGCTTTTTCTGCTCTTTGGAGGCTCATTCTGGGCGCATTCTGGGCTCAAACAATGCGTGAAAATCACATAAAATAAGGGAATGTCTTTCTCCTTCATTTGGAATCCCTGTCTCGCATTTTTCACATCTCACATACAGCCATATTTCCGCATTTGGGCAAGTGTATATTGGTGCTATAGACTACAAACAAATACTAACAAATCTCAAAAAATAGGGGACAGCCTTTCGACAGCCATGGCTACCCCCTGATGTAAGCATTTCCTTATATGGCAATATTTGAATGTGGTCAATCCAACAGTATACACACTTCAAAGGCCAGTAGGCCGCTGATCTGTCACATGTCCAAGGATAAGTGCACGTGATTAGACACATGATCTAATCATGTGACATACCATACAAGGACCTAGATAAGATATGGGCTGGATCTTATCTCATCAATGTTGGGGGTTGTTTGTACAAGTCGCGTCGTGCTGGCAGGTTTGTATTGAACTTTGTAATGGGTAACAAACTTTTGTATTGAGACTACAAGTGACCTTACAACAGCGGTAACAAAAGCCTGACCCTAACCCCAGGATCTTGGGCGCTTACAATACAAATTTTGTATTGAATTGGGTTCCCACGCTTAGGGCGCAAAAGTTGGTGTCGCGACTTTTGCTCACCAGAGAAACGCTTCCTTCGTACCTCAGGAATCGTAACAGACGTAAGTGTTTCTGCCACTATACATAATTTATTCTAACATGGTTTCACAATTTCCAGGCAACAACTCTGAGAAACAGAGGGGTCAGAAGCGTCAGCATGAAGAAGCTGAGGAAGAAGAAGAAGAAGAAGCAAATTTGCCTTCCATATTGAGAGCTAGTAAGCATCCTCTTTATTTCTTTTTGACTTGTCTAACTTGTTGCACAGATACTAGCTTGGATAATATTGCCTCTGCCATGAGGTTGCGCTCTCAAGCACTGTTTGAGCAGATGCAGCAGCAGGCATCTGGCTCTGCTACACGCTCTAGCAAGCGCCTGAAAGCTGGTATGTCTAAGTAGATAGATAGATATGCACAAATTGATGTATGTGTTAGTTGGAGGCGTTTCGGATAATGCAGAAGAAGGCTTGCCCATGGACGCGCAGTCGGGTAATACTTTTGATGCTTTTGAGAAGTTTATGAGTGGTACGTCTTGCAGAATGTCACAGTTCCTTTACATTCTAATTTCTATATAGAACAGGAGTTTGAAGAAGACGAGAATGCGAGCACAGATGGAGGAAATTCTAAGTCTGAAGTGTTGTCACATGGTATGCATCTTTGCTATCTTCATAGCATCAGTGTCTTATAAATTATTCTCTAGATATTGCTGACGTCTTTGAGTGCTTCTCATGTGACAATCTTCAGAAGACGTTGGACAACTTGACTCAGATCCACCAGTCCATGCTGTCAACTCCTCAGTTTCTCCAGCATGAGCAAGCTTTCCACACCCGTCTTTATTGCTTCCTGAAAGGCTACACTAGTAAGGAGCATCTCTCTCCTGACATGGCCTCTACAGTTGCTGGTATGGAAGGCAACTTTGACTTTGTGGAGATAAAGTCAAAGATCCAAGGTCTGGAGATGTGTTTGCTTCGTCAGCAGGCTCTGCTAGCCAACAGCTATGCTTGGATGTGGCTGGACAAAGACTGTATGGATCACTGTCGCTGTGTGATGGACTTGGTGTTGAATGTGCAGATCAGAAGTACGTCAACCTGGCTGGAGAGACTCTCTATGGACATCTATGATGCTGTCTTGGCTCGGTCTTGCGACAACGACTACTGGGTCTCTCTTCTTCCTCACACTTATCTTCCTGCGTTGTCTGCCAAGGTGGAGTCTTACAAATTCCACTGTCGCGGTATCTTTCAGACTCCCACCGCTATCACCGATCGTGTTTGTCAGATTCTCAATGAAGTCCTTCGCTTCTGGCTTGGATATTCCACCAACACTTCTCGCCTTGGTGCCTACTTTGTCCAATTCCTCATCTCCACTACTTGTTCTCAAGATGTCTTGCTCGTCGACGGTGTTTGGCTTGCTGCCTTACATCTGAAACAAACTGTCTTGCAGACTAAGCTCAGACATTCCTCGCTCCATCTTTCTCATCTTGAAGACTTCTACAATGTTCTTTTGAACAGCGCTCTGGCAGATGACAACTCGCCAGAGAGGAAGTTGCTCACTGATATCTCTTCTGTCACTCATGAGTGCATCCTTCTTTCTCATCGTCTCTCCACCATCGCATCACCTCCAACTGAGCACATTGCCCATCTTGATCCATATTTGTTCGCACCTAACTCCTACAAGGACATTCTTCACTTCGTTGAAGACCTTCTGCCCCTTGTTCCCTTTCCAAACCAACTCCCTGCTGACTGTAGCAAGCTTGTTGAGCAGGTCTATCGCGATGCTGACAAGAAGCTTCCCTTTTGTGAGCATGCCCCTTCTCGACTTCGTGTTTTGGATGCATCTGGACCCTTCCATCCTGACCACATCGACCAACCTGGTGGTTTTGCCAGTGCTTGTATCTGGCGCGGTATCACCTTTGGCACACAGTCTGTGCTGGAGGGGCCCAACTACTGGACCAGTCTTCACATGTGGAAGCAGTGGGCAGAGGGCAAGGACGACACTTATCTCTGCAATCTCTCTGCATATGGTGCTTGCATGTCTGGACGCAACCCCCGGTTGACTAGCTCCTACTTTTCACTGGAGAACCAGTGGAAGCTTTTGTTGGGCAAGCATGAAGGAGGCCCTCTTCCATTCAAAACTTGCTATAAGTTTATCAAGCAGCGTGCGCAGCAGATGGGTGAGTTGATCGCTACATTGCTCACTTGTGATCTTGTCTATGCAGGCAAGGTCACAGCGCCTTCTGCTGTGGAGATGGGTCAGCAAGTTCTCATCATTGGAAAGGGTGCGTTGCACGCGCTGGAGTTTATGCAGTTGGTTCCTGTTGATTGCAAGGATGAGGAGGTGGTCTCCAAGGCATTTGTGGACGTCTTCCAGTATCTTGAGCGTAATATTTCCTTTCATCTTCGCGCTCAGATTGTTTTTGATCCCATTATGATGGAGCATCTGCTCTGTAAGTTCTATAGGATTTATGGGAAGGGAAAAGGGAAGGGAAAGGGGAGAGGGAAGGAAAAAGGAAAAAGAAACGGGAAGGGGAAGGGGAAGAGGGGCGCAGGGAAACAGTGATTGAATGACTTTAATGAAACTTCATCATTTGTATCTTTCAAATTGCGTATTCAATCGATTGCTATTTCTTGTAGCCCCTCTGGGTGTCCAGCAAGTGGGCTTTTCTCAAACTGAAGGTACGTATAGCTATTCTTGTTTGATTCGTCTCTCATTAGCGAGCAACAACCATCTATTATCGAATAGAGTTTTATAATCGGTTCAGTCATATTGCCGATCCTTAGACATCTTCTGACAAGTGCATGCGCTTCAGAGAATGCGACCCATCTTCATCTTCACTGCTATCATCTACTCTGTATCCCACTCGTCGCTTGATCTGCTTCACTGGGGAAAGCTCACACTTCAGAAGCTTGTCTATACGCTGCTGTTGCACGACCTGGCAAATTCATCAAACCCTGAATCATCCAACTTTGGTGTGTGCTTACCTCTTGCACCGTGCGGTCCATGACGCATACTGACTTCAGTTTGCATAAGAACAGATGGCTGCCGTCAAAGGTGGGAACGGTGCCAAAAACAACCTGTATCTCAACCAGATTGCCCACATGTATGTTGGACGGCTTGAGACGCTTCATCTTCAAAGGACTTTCCGTTTGGTGAGCAACAGCACGTCTTAGACTGAATGACCACTTACTCGCGGCTGACACACTGATAGTACTCCACTTGGTTCTCCTCCAGATGTACTTCAGTCGTAATACGCTTGGCCATCACTCCAGAAGGGTCCACATCTTTACCCAAAGGCTGAGAGATGCGTCCCTTTGCCTCTCGGGGATGAGCAAAGTATCGGCTAGAGAATTTGAGAACCAGATCACCGTTGAGGTGAGTTGGCTTCCAAGGGCCCAATGCGTGTCCAGCAAGATGACTAGCCAAGACGCCGTGGATAGCCAAGACACCTCGCACATACCGCTCAAAACAGTCCAGACCCAGGCCTGTCAGGGTGATGGACTGCTCCGCGTTCCCAAGTGTCGTGGAAGTCTATGAGATAGGTCAGTTGTCGATTAAGAACAAAGTCCATACTGACGCACTGGCTACCATTAAGGATAGGAGGCAGGTTCTTCTCATATACATATCCCAGCAGCGACAACACCGCTTCCTCCGGTGCACTTGTGCTCAATCCCTCACCACGCCATACCAGCTCACATTTTTGACGTCTCTTGCCCACAGGCAACTCAGATGGAAAAGGATCGAGCATTTGGAATGCAACATCAGGCTAAACGACAGTGAGCAGAAGGTACAGTTACATTGAGATGACGTACGGCTGCAAAGTGTTCCAGATGTGCACGACCAAAATCCTTTTCGCTGTAAGGCTTGCAGCGATTGCTGAAGACTCAGAAGACAACCAAAGGCCTAAGTCGAGCTGTGTCAAGGATAGTGTATTGAGAGAGATACTACAATACTCACCTAAGTCGAGCTGTGTCAAGGATAGAGACCTACAGCTCGACTCAGGAGCGAAGTACATGTGTGCTTACATAAGGATAGATGTCTCACGCTTATGGCGCACTTTACAGAGTCCATTGAACGAAATAAATGAATGAAAAGAAACCGGGCAAACCACACTCAATATTCGCGTGTGACAAGAACCTCGCTCAGCATCTGTTCTGTTTTGTTGTAAGTATAAGGCTGAAACTCACAGAGCATCACATAGACTTACGATACTTGTCCTTGTCGTCATACAGAATTGCAAGTGCCATCTTGCAGGTGGAACAGACAAGTCGACTAGGTGGGCGTTGAAAGCGGGTCAGATGTCTTGCTCACATCTAGATGACTGTGGCTGAGCGCAGATGGTGTTTCCGATCTACCCCGGTTATGGTAATATTGCCGTGCACTCGCAACAGATGCAATTGGACAAAACATGCATGACTAGTACTGATACATCCTCGACACTACCTGCATCTAAATTGTCTCATTCTACAGACCCATCTCATTCATCTAATGGAGATGAATGCGATGTGGGAGGTCAAGGGAAAGTGGGTATGCTCGGTGATACAGCTCGAGACATTCTGATGAGAATTCACCTGGATCGTAGATCCACCATACGATAGAACTGAGATCTATGCATCGGGCATCGGACTTGTGACCGCTGATCCTCTTACATCTCACCCCAAAGAAATGTTTGTCACGTAGAAAGATATCATTGGTCCAGCACATGAACGTACATGATCCCAGTGCCTTTCCACCGTAACTCTCCGGTGTCTGGATTCCTATCTCTTCCGAGTCAAACCCAGATAAAAGCCACCCCGTCGCAAGCCCATCTTCTCCAGAGACGTCCATCCGCTCTCTATCATTCTTCCTCTACCAGATGGCACCACGCGCTCGAGCTCGTGGCCGTGGAACCTCAAACCGCGGGACGCCTGGCTGGTATGACTCTGTTCTATCTGAACATCTGGTCCATGTCCTGACCATGTCTCTTGTTTCAGAGGTTGTGGTCGTGGTCGTGGTCGCAAAGCAATCTCAGCTGAGAGTATATCTGACAGTGATGCCGAGTAAGTAATCCTATTTGTTATTGGCATTGTATGCTTCCTCTAATACTCTACGTCACAGGGAATACACATCTGACCGTATCAAAAGGTAAGAAGGACTTGGATTGTTGTTATCTTGTTTCTCATTATATGTTACATAGGATCAAAAAGGACGATGAGTATGCATGTTGAAATCTATTGTCCTTATTTTGTGCTGATAATGGTATTGCAATAGCGATGTGTTTGGCACAAGGTATGTTTGGTTTTGCAGCTTTGAAATATATGCTTATAGCGCATTCTAGTCAAGTGCTTGCTGCGAAAGGGCGTGCAAGTCAAAAGTAATTATTATCTTGTTGTTCACATCACAATCACTGATTTTGCATAGGGTTGAGGAGGATGTAGACATGCCATCTGAAGACGATGCTGGCAATCCATCGTGTGTCATTTCACTGTCCTCTTGATATTGTTTTGATGTTGATCTGATCCATTTGCCAGCTCTGATCGAGACCCAAGCGATCTTGAAAGGTATGTGTTGAAGTGCTTTTCTCGGTTTTATTTCTAACATGCTTATAGCGATGAGGCTGCTGTCATTGAGGAACCTGAACTTACTGAGACGCCTAAGAAAAAGTGAGTATATTCATGTGTTGAATCATGTGTGGCTATGCTGATATGATTGCTTAGAAAAAAGGAAACTCTGACACCGCCGCCGACTCCCAAGACACCTTCTCCCTCGTATGTGTATCTTATTTGTTTGTGTCAGCTATCACTCATGCAGGTTGTAGCAAATCTCGACGTGGCATCTCCAAGACACCTCGCAAGCGGTTGAAATTGTGAGTTCTTGTCCTGTTATGTTTGCATCTGCTAAAGTCAACTCAGTGTCTCGAGCGATGAGGAGGAGAGTGACAAGTAAGTCAAGTCATGTATATATGTAGAAGCTTTACCGACTCATTGACATGTAGTGCGTCACCCAAGAAGAAGCAACGTGCAGCGTAAGTCCATGTTATAAGATACATTGTTCCTGTCTGAGCTCATCGCCAGCAGTACGCCGCATCCTGATAGTGATGATGCTTTAGTGGAGACCAGCGAAGATGAGAGGGAGCGTCGTGTTGATAAGTTGAAGATCCATCGTCAGATCACGTCAGTGTTGAAAAAGATGATTGTGCTTGGCGAGTAATTTATCCTGTTTGTAGTGAGTCGCCGGAGTGGAAGAAGTTCAAGTTGTTGCAAGGAGAACTTCACACTCTGCAGGGAAAGCTTGCTGAGATTGAGATGGCGACACCCAAGAAGTGAGTATTGCTTTGTCGTCTGATAAGGTCAATCTTGTGTTGACTGTATTGCCCTAGGAAATCTGCATCTTCGTCTCCTGTCAAGAAGGGCAAAAGCACAATCTTCCCGAGCCCCTCCTCCAAAAAGATTTCAGCTCCTGCGTTCATGGGTAGCATGTCATCCTCGGAAGACGGAATGGAGTAGGTGCAGCTATATTGCGCTTATGGTTTTTGCTTATATGTGTTCACAGAGACAGGCCTAGTCCTGTCAAGAATACCTGGTTGGCGAGCAATGTTGACAGCGATGATGATATGGCTCATACTACTCCTGGCAGGTATGTCAATCTTACAATGTTCCCAACTTTGGCTGACACTCTGCCAAGGAAATCCAAGACAAACTCTCCCAACAAGTGGTGTGAGCTCATTGCGGATGAAGCACCTTCAGACAATGAAGTTAGCAACATCAATGTGTCTGACAAGAACATGATGGCCTCACCCAGGTATGTAAGGTCAATTCGACTGTGATATATGTCTTCTCACTTCTCATATAGGAAGGGAAAGGGCAAGGACTCTCTCTCTCCCAAGATAGCTGGAATGCTGAGCAGAGAGCTGTGGGATCCTCTTTTGGAGGACTTTTACCAGGATGTTCCACCTTATGAGTATGTATATCCATTGTCCTAGACACCTATATTGTGGAGACTCAATGAATACATCAAGGACATTCTCATTCATCCGCTGATGCAGGAGTGGCAGCTCGCATGTGGCTTCTATGGTCATGTCTATGCCAATCCTCTTAATGTTCGTTCATTTGGCATTGGCTTAGGTATTGGAACACGACACAACACCAAAGCACCTGTCAATCCAACATCCTGTAAGTGCGCACTTATATGAGCTATCTGTATCACACTCTCAACCATAATATAGCGTCTGGATCATACACAGACAGACTCAAGAATGCGGTCAAAGGAAGCAACAGATCCTCCAACGTCAACCACCAGGGAGGTGTATGGTACCCTACCAGGACGCATGTTCTTGAACCTTGGGACCACAGTAAGAAAGTTCTTGACTTGTATATGTATTATTACTGATGCTCCATAGTTCCTGTACGGGACTGCTCTGCATACTTCCAAGGCAAGCGCAGCAAGAATCTGGAGTTCAACTTCAAAGACATTGCGACCAAATGTCCAGTCTTTGAAGGTGAGATTCCAGAGGCATCGCTTGTCGGTGTGTTGCATACGGTTGGAAAGTTCAACAAGGGTTCAGGCGACACACTTTCCACCAATATCATGGCTGTTATGTTACTTGCCCGTACTAGCAATGATTGATGTCAGCTGTGTCTCTCATGTATCTTGCGTACTTCTGCTTATTCAATGACATGTTCAATTCAATTGCGTATATTCAACTTGCACCAGAATAATAGAAAGAGTCTTTGATTTGATTTTGAGGGCGGTTATGGGTCATGTCATGTGATCTGAACCTTGTCACATGACTGTGATCTGATCATGTGACTTTGGGAATGGTGATGACGTGGCAAATGCTTTCTGTTCCACATCTCTCACTCGACCATTGCTTCTACCATACATCATGTTATTGCAATCGTCAAAAACTCACACCTTGGTGGCCCTGCTGTGGCTATGCTTTCTTCTGGAATTATTGCCTATGCTCCTTATGGAGTCTGTCGCAATATCTGGGTATTACTACGAGAAAAATGCAGTGCGTACCCACTCATTATCAGCCGATAACCATTCTGTCTCTTTGTGTGATCTAGATATCACAGCATCACATACAAATGGAGTGTTGGTGGGCACTCTTGAAATAGATACCGTGTCGTTTGACGACAAAGTGTTGGCGGGCACTTTCATATACAAATCTGTGTCGCTTGGCGACAGAGCGTTCACCCGCGTTCTCATATATTATATGGAGTCACACAATACACATAACAAATGCTATGTCATCAAACCATGTCCAGATTCATGCTCACTCAAACTGGTGTATAAGCTTCATTTGATTCTGTTTATGCCCATTTTTGATATCAAAGCCCAGGTAAAAAGTGTATCCCTCTACTGTATGCGCAATCACATCAGGAGACATGACTTCAGAGTGTATTCAGCAAGCATTCTGATATACAAGAGCATGTCAGCTGGGTTAATTTCTGGTAATGTTGGCAAACATTCTCAATGTAAATGCTATCAAGTCAAGTTTTCACATTTAGATACATCCTTAGTGGGTGGAGGGTTGGCTGCCAAGAAAAGCCGGTATTGGTCCTTCCAAGATCTGCAACAATTTGTATGTTTTGGTACACCATCTGTAAATTCTGATGGTAAATACCAATTTGCAGATTATGTTCTCCTTGATAAAGATAGATACCATGAAGACGATGATATTATATTGGCAGATGTGCCATTGAAAACACTGGCAAGCCGTCTATCCGGTGCTTCTTTGCAAAAGGTACTTGGTCTGCATAGCATATCAGTTCACTACAAATGCATGAAGGTGAATGAAATGGCACGTACATTGGGTGAACACAAATGTGTGTCTTGTCCTTCATTTGTATCACTATTTACACTGAAAACAGATCCCTTGACCAATGCACAGAAATGTCAATTATATCGGGACAAGTTGAGACAACAAGAACACTCTGTCAAGCCAAAACAACAGCCTACTATCAAGAATGATCACATATGTGTTAAGAAGCAAACTGAAGAAGATGGTACAGACACTTCATTTAATATCTTTCCCCCAGAGGCACCATCTGCTCAACTTATCACTGATGTGGTCAATGGATTTCACTCAGACATGAATAAGAATAGGTTCATTGAACTGCCATGTGCTGTGTGCGCTCTTTTGACTCCAGTAACACAGCTTGCTTTATTGGATGAATGCAATATTGACTTGTCTCTATTGAAGTCCGACAACCAGCCAACCACTCGCAAGGAGCGATTTTCTGCTGATGATCCTATTGAACAGTCTGAGGGTCCCATTATATTACCCAATTGTAATCAGATATGTGCTGATTGCCTTGACTGTTTGCAAAAGAAAAAGATACCAGTGAATGCCCTTGCCAATGGTCTTTGGATTGGAGAGGTTCCATCTCAACTCTGTGATCTTACTTGGGTTGAAAAAATGCTTGTCGCTCGTGTCAAACACAACCACTGTATAGCAGAGGTCAAAGTCAGTGGCAGTTTCCGTATGCAGGCTAATGTCATCTGTCACTCAGTTCCAATGCCTGAGGTTTATGCTGAACTTCCACCAAGCAGAGCACAGCTTGATGAAGTATTTGCATTCTTATACATTGGGCCTAACAGACCAACAGAGAAGGACCACAAGCGGACTCCCTTTCTGGTGAGACGTGACAAGGTTGCAAAGGCATTGGAATGGCTCAAACTGAATCATGAGGACTATGCAGATCTGTCCATCTCATACAAAAATCTCAATGAGTATCCAGAGGATGTGCCTCCAGTGATTATTGACTATCATCAGGCATACTGGGATCAAGATCCTGAAGCAACTGCAGTCAATGGACCTGGTGAAGGCAAGGGAACAACGGAGGGGCCTGTACCTTTTGCAGTGCAAGGTCTAACTGGTGATCAGCAGAGAATCCCAGAGCAGTCATTGCCAAGGCAATCCATCAATTCAAGACTGGAAAAGTGCTGGGCATAGGGCAGGCAAAGAACCCAGAGAGTCTTTATCATAACCCACAGCTCTATCCACAGATGTTTCCGTGGCTTTTTCCTTATGGCTTTGGTGGATTGAACAATATCAAAGGTGTGACTACCGTCTCTGAGACGAAGCGTAAGCAGCAGCTACTTATGTATCATGACAAACGATTTCAACTTGACCGCTACTTTCCACTGGTTGCATTTAATCATGAGCAGATAAAGAACTCCACAACAGGTGGGTATTTACTTACCAACCGTAAGAACTTTGCTGACATTACTAACCGCATACTAAATGTCCCCATGACCACACTAGAAGATCTGATCAAGCGATTGAGCCAAGGACCTGTGAAGCCTGAGAGTGAAGAAGAGAAGGCATGTTTTACAATTATCAATGATCTAGACCATGTTGCTCACAAAGTTCAAGGCTCCTCCACAAACCGGAAACGAATGTGTAATGAAATATGGGCTCTGACGGCATCTCTGGGTGCTCCATCATGGTTTATAACATTTGCTCCTTCTGATGTATCCCATCCTCTTGCATTGTACTTTGCAGACACCCAAGAGATGTTCCACCCACACATTCTTCACCCTGATCTACGTAAAAGACTGATTGCCAACAATCCAGTTTCAGGTGCATGCTTCTTCAAAGTCATGGTTGAATTGTTTCTTAAACATGTCTTAGGTGTTGGAGTTGATCACAGAGGGATCTATGATGATACTGCAGCCTACTACGGCATAGTAGGGCAGCAAGAACATCTCACTCTTCACTTACACATGCTTATCTGGATCAAAAACTCACTCAAGGCACACTTTCCTCGTCAGACATTTCCCCACACCACTGTGGATCCTGAGACTGGAGCTCTCAATATGAAGAAAGGTGAGGCTTGGCTAAACACATATACTCCAGTACTCAGCTATCTTCTCCGATGCAACTCTGATGTAACCAGCCTGCTCTCTGGAACAGCCATCAAGTCAGTTATCTCCTATGTCACAGACTATATTACAAAAACTCCCCTGAAGACGCACACCATGTTTGATGCCATTCGAAGAGTGTTTGACAAAAACTCTGAAATGCTGCTGAGTGACAGCTCTGATCGTAAACAAAAGGCAAGATCCATACTTACCAAAATTATCAACACACTTACAGCAAGCTCAGAGATTGGTGGACCCATGGCTGCCATGTATCTGCTGAACCACAATGATCACTACACCAGTCACAAGTTTAGAATTTGCTTCTGGAGAACATATGTCAGTGCAGTTCGACATGCATGGGAAGATGACTTGTCAGAAGCACCAAAAGTGATATTTACTGATCCAGAAGGCCCTGATAAGGTGATGTTGGGCAATATCCAGGGCAAATTTGTGGCTCTTTCCTCCACTGATGACTATGTCTACAGACCAACCAAGTATGAGCATATTTGCCTGTATGATTGGATAAGGCGAGCCAGAGTGGAGCCCATTAATTGAAAGACCCAAGAAAACAACTTGAACTCTAAATCATTTGACACAGTGGAAAATTCCCTTGATGCTGAGAGTGGAGATTCAGATTTTGAGAATGACTATCATATAGATGAGGGATTAGGCATCTCTGCGGAGGATGAGTTTGAGAACACAAGACTAAATAAAGTTGATGATAGCACAGTTGATGAGATACCAGATGGCCTACCCGAGCTGACTCCTATAAAAGAAGAGGAAGAAGAATCTGAGGATGAGCTGCTTCTGACCACTGCAAATGCAAAAACACTAGTCAGTGAGCAAAAGGTGGCATGATGCATTTGAGAACCACAGTTTTACTGACAGACAGAGAGATGTCATGAAGTTTTTCCATCTTCGCTATGAGTGCAATGATGCCAGAGATGACTTTTCCAAGGCACACAGAGCAGGCTTGGATGGCAATGCTCCATCCTTTGCAGCAGACATGAAGACACTTGATAAGCTAGATGACCAGCATTATGCAAATCAAGGATTAGATGGCCTGAGTCCTGATGAAGACTTGATAGGGGAAGCCAGTGAGTGGGAACAACTGGGAAGCAGAGCTCAACTACGTCTGGCACATATGATGCAGGCTGAAAACATTATGCATACCTCTGGCTGGCTAGACAGTCTTCCTGCAGAGCACAAAGAGGCTGTTGCTACCTTGAAAGAGCCTATGATCAGGGGAGACCATATGAAAGCATCAGAGTGGCGTAATCTGCTGACTGAGAAGCGCCAAGAGATTCTCAGGGCACGTGAAGAGCAAGCAGTTGCTAAGAATCCAAATGCAAGCACTAATGGAGGGATGACAGAGGACAAATATGTGAATGTAGTCAAAGTGATTGACCAGTCTTATCTAGACAAAAACTTCAAGGCCAAGTGCGAGGCTGACCAGACTCTGATCAACAGCACTGTGGCCAAATTCAGTCTTAACAAAGAGCAGGAGCGTGCATTTCGCATAGTGGCCAATCATGCCACAGATCCTCCTGGTGAACAACTCAAAATGTATCTGGGTGGTATGGCTGGCACTGGCAAGTCTCAAGTGATCAAAGCCTTGATCCATTTCTTTGGAGAGCGCAATGAGGGCTACAGATTCATGTGCATGGCTCCCACTGGTGCAGCTGCAGCTCTGATTGCAGGATCTACCTATCATTCCATGCTGGGATTTAGCAAATTTGGGGCTGATTCCATCACTGCACTCATGCAAGTGCGAGCACGGCTACAGAATGTAGACTACATATTCATAGATGAGATATCCATGGTGGACTGTCACAGTCTGTACATGATATGTGCCAAGATGTGTGCTGCTCTACGGAATGAAGGTGATCCCTTTGGAGGAGTAAACATGATCTTTGCTGGTGATTTTGCCCAACTGCCACCTGCTGGAGCTTCATATCCACTGTACTCCCACAAAGTAGGCACAATTGTACACACCACTCACAGTCACCGGGAGCAAGAGGCATCTGTGGGCAAGGCTCTCTGGCATCAGGTTACCACAGTGGTCATACTGCGTGAAAACATGAGGCAAAGACTGCAAACTCCAAATGATGCAAAAATGAGAAAGGCTCTCGAGAACATGCGATACAAGTCATGTACACAAGCTGACATCAAACATCTACAGGGGCGTATTGCAGGACGTGGTGTGGGCAAACCCAAACTAAATCAGCCCAGGTTTCGCAATGTCTCTGTGATTACTGCTTGGAATGCATATCGTGACAAGATCAATGAGCTGGGCTGTGCACGCTTTGCTAGAGAAACAGGCCAGCAATTGGTCACATTCTACTCTGATGACAAGTGGAGATCTGACAATGAGGGCAAGAAAAAGCAAAAGCGCAAGACAACCACTCTTGATCCAAGACGATCCAGCAATGTCATCCAACCAGATATCCAGCGAGTGCTGTGGGATCTGCCACATGAGTGTACAGACAACCATCCAGGTAAGCTGTCACTGTGCCAAGGAATGCCTGTGATGATCAAGACCAACGAGGCAACAGAGTGCTGTGTAACAAATGGTGCAGAGGGTGTGGTTGCAGGGTGGACAGCCAGACCCATTGATGATAACAAGATGGCTTTGGACACCTTGTTTGTGAAACTGACATGTCCACCCACTCCAATCAAGCTGGAGGGTCTTCCAGAGAATGACATTCCAATGTCACACCAGCCCCTGAAGATCACATGCAAGATGCCCAACGACAAGACCCTGACCATTCTGCGAGACCAAGTGGCTGTTATTCCCAACTTTGCCATGACTGACTTTGGATCCCAGGGGCGAACACGACATGACAATGTGTGTGATCTGCAGAACTGCAAAAACCATCAGTCTATATACACATGTCTTTCCAGAGGATCCACATATGAAGGCACTATTATTGTGCAAGGATTTGACTCCAACAAGATGACAGGTGGAATATCAGGCTCTCTGCGGCAGGATTTCCGTGAGCTGGAGATCCTGGATGAGATAACCCGATTACGCTATGAATGTCATCTGCCCAAAAAGGTGGAGGGTTCAACTAGAAACGCACTGATTTATTCATATCGCAAGGCAAAGGGAACACTGTATGTGCCAAAGACCGTGCATTCTGCACTCAAATGGTCCAAGACAGATGTGTTTGAACTGGAAGAGCCAACTGAGGATGCAGCATGGCAGGATCTGGGAAGACCAGACAAAAAGCACAAAGACAACAGCAAAAAGGCCCAGGAATTCAAGGTCAAGCAGCTGCTTCAGTTGGCCAAGTATGTGCCTGCAAAGGGAACCAAGGTATTGGAGACAGTCAGCAATGACAAGGTGCAAAGGAACAGATGGACCAAGCGCAAAAGAGAGATTGACATGGCTGAGCAGAGTGAGCGCCAGATAAAAAGTTCAAGGCATCTGACATACTGGAGAAGAGTGGTCCTCCTGGATTCAAGTGGGATGGTGGGAGCTATAGCTGTGCATATGACTCTCTTTTCTTCATTCTATACACTGTGTATAGACAAAGTCATGACCATTGGATAGCAAATATCTCCAGTCAAAATGCCATGCTCACCAGATTCACTCAGACATTCCAGAAGGTGGATACACACATGTTGTCCATGGAAGAGGCCAGAGATGAACTCCGAGCTGAGCTTCACAAACTTGACTCAGAGGCATTTCCAGTTGAAGGAAAGGAGGGCACTGATATATACAAGCTGTGTGCAACCATGCTTGCCATTCCAGAGGATTATGTGACCAAGACTCTGATCTGCAATCACTGCCACACTGAGCTTGAGGGTGACACAGACAATCCTGTGCTCTGGGACTGTACAAAGCCATTATGGAAGGAGTGTGCATTTAAGCTAGGATCTTCCAAGAACCGCAAAATATCAGAGTGGCTACATGCCCTGTGTATGCGCAAGACTCAACACAAGTGCCCCAGATGTCCAAAGAAGCTCAAGATGCAGTACACCATCTCTGAAGCACCCAACTTTATGGTGTTTGTCACAAATGGTCTCCAGATAGACTTTGATTCCATATTCCACATAGGACAGGGTGAAAGTCAATACAGGCTGTGTGGCATCATATACTTTGGACAATTCCACTTTACTGCACGTGCAGTTATGCCAGATGGGCAGATATGGTTCAATGATGGCATAAGTACAGGTACCAAGTCAACCTTGGAGTCAAACATGAAGATTGTGGATTCTGGTACTCTCCAAAAGATTCAAGGGCGACACAGCTCTGTGGCTATTTACATTAAGATCTGATTTGGAATACTGTGTGATGAGAGTATATAATATACCTTTTGATTAGTAATGTGCTGTATATATCAATGAAAGAGGAGGGAAGGACTGATGAAAGGCAGGACCCAGGACTTCAAAGAAGACACCTGTAGCAAGTCTTTGCCTTGGCCTCTTGGTTGCAATCGTGGGAGATGTGGCCCTCAAGGCAACCTGATTGAAATAATGTAAGTCCCAGCATCTTACAATTTTCACTCACTTACAGTTATAGCTACATGAGATGTTGGGATGTAAACATGGGGTGGTAGGTGTAGGCGAAGCACTTACCATGTAGGTGTGCCAGTCTTAGGGCAGCTGGCTGCCTGGTGGCCAACTAAACATTGAATGTAAGTAAGATCATACCATGATCAGAAAATGAAAATGAAGACATCAATGGAGTGTATGCAATCAGAATGAATGAGGAAATCGTGAAGGAGTGCGACTTACAGCCTCAACCGTTCAAACTTGGTGGGAGTGGGCCAGTAAGGTGACTGATATGGCTTTGAAATGTTAATTAGAGCAAATTTGTAATGTCATTACAAAATGGGTGAAATACATAATGGTCCCATTTGAAAGGCAAGATTGACTTGATAAGTAAATGTTGTAATGACATTAGAAAGGTTTGTATGTGGTTAGTGTGGAAAATCACTTTTATATTCCATCAGATAGAACCTACTTACTTCATTAGGAAAAGTTGTAATGTTTGTATTGGAATTCTCAATACTTACTGAGATATGGCTGTTGTAAGATTTGGTTGATAAATAGCATTGTTATAGCCTGAGCAGGTTTGCATTGCAGTTAAAGTGAATATGTATGATCTCAAAAGCAGGTTTGTATGGTCAAGAGCAAGCTGATGTAATCATGAGGATGACTTCATACTCTCATTAGAGTGAGTTTGGAATGTCATTACAAAATGTGAAAAATACATAGTAGGCTCATTTGATAGAGAATGTTCACTTTGTAAGTAAATGTTGTAATGACACTACAAGAGTTTCTAATGGGTTTGGGTCAAAATTACTTTTACACTCCATCAGACAGAACTCACTTATTTCATTAGGAAATGTTGTAACATGTGTATTGTGTATTGAGATTCTCAATATTCACTGACATACACCTGTATCAAGATCCAGTTTCAATTTTTCTAATGTCTTTGCAGTCTGTTTCTATGACTGTTGCCATGTGCTTGTAAAGTTGATATAGTAGGTTGGTACACTTACTGGGATTAGTTTTCCAAGCCATCAGATTGTCTCTATAAGTTTGTAGAGTCAATGTCTGAAGAGTAATCAGAGGCAAGTGATCCAATTGTAATGAAAATCTTATATTATTGAACCTTGTGGGGCAATAATGCAAGACAGCACTTCAAAATCCTCAGGAATCGTCCTGCCATTTATTGGCCCGCTCCCACCAAGTTTCACCCATTTTGTAATGACATTACAAATTTGCTCTAATTACCATTTGAAAGTCATATCAGACACCTTTGCATTCAAAGTCAGTGTACTGACCATACATATTTGCTCTAATGGCACTACAAACTCTAATCACCATACAGACTCATCCTACTAACCATATAAACTTATCCTAATCACCATTCAAATGTATTGTATTGACCCTACAAAGTCACCATAAGCATCATACAAACCTACACTAATCACCATTGAATCTGACTCTAATGATCATATAAAGTTACTCTAGTATCACTACAAGCTCACCCTAATCATCATAGAATCATATTGTATTGACTATACAAGTCATTCTAATGATCATATAAACTCATTGTAATCATCATACAAACTTACCCTAATGACCATATGAACTCACTCTAATCCCCATACAAACTTACTCTAACCCCCATACAAAATCACTCTAATCCCCATACAAAGTCATTGTAATGATCATACAAACTTACTCTAATAACCATACAAACCCACTCTAATGACCTTACAAAGTCATTGTAATGACCATACAAACTTCATACAAACTTAATCTAATCTGCATACAACACCACTCAAATCACCATACAACTTACTCTAATGACCATACAAACTTGAAGTTACTCTACTCTCCACAGAAAGTCACTCTAATGGCTCTACAAACTAAGTCTAATTATCATACAAACTCACTCACCCTAGAAACACATTGTATTGACATTACCAACTTGCTCTAATCACCATACAAATATACTCTAATGATCATACAAACTCACTACAATTACCATACAAACCTAGTTCAATCAGCATACAATGTCGCACTGATCACCATTCAAGTCATTCTAGGGGGCATACTAACCTGCTGTGAATACAGCACAAAGCTCTCTAAGGTCCTTACAAACATGCTCTAATGATATCTATTTAGCAGGCTTACAATGAAGTCTATAAAGAACAGCTAAAGCCATGTTTACAGGCTTGCGCTTGGAGCGCATTTTGGGTGCCTAAAGAGTGGCTGACACTCGGAAAGGCAATGATCATTGAATAGCAGATTTGTTATGGCCTCAAATCCATAGGAATTTGAATGGGAGATGGATACACTATAGTCCAAGGTCTGTACCAATTTTCAGCCAATTTAATTAAGAATTGAAGCCACAGCAAAGTGCGCTTTTTTCCACTTCCGGCAATTCCCGTGGGCGTCTACGGCGCATAGGGCGATCCACTGGAACGGATCGCCCTATGCGCACTTAGAATTTTCGCACTTTGGGGTCATGTGACCGCTTTTTCTGCTCTTGGGAGGCTCATGCTGGGCTCATTCTGGGCTCAAACAATGCATGAAAATCACCTAAAATAAGGGAATGTCTTTCTCCTTCATTTGGAATCCCTATCTCACATTTTTCAAATCTCACATACAGCCATATTTCCGCATTTGGGCAAGTGTATATTGGTGCTATAGACTACAAACAAATACTAACAAATCTCAAAAAAATAGGGGACAGTCTGTTGACAGCCATGGCTACCCCCTGATGTAAGCATTTCCTTATATGGCAATATTTGAATGTGGTCAATCCAACAGTATACCCACTTCAAAGGCCAGTAGGCCGCTGATCTGTCACATGTCCAAGGATAAGCACATGTGATTAGACACATGATCTAATCATGTGACATACCATACAAGGACATAGATAAGATATGGGCTGGATCTTATCTCATCAATGTTGGGGGTTGTTTGTACAAGTTGCGTCGTGCTGGCAGGTTTGTATTGAACTTTGTAATGGGTAACAAACTTTTGTATTGAGACTACAAGTGACCTTACAACAGCGGTAACAAAAGCCTGACCCTAACCCCAGGATCTTGGGCGCTTACAATACAAATTTTGTATTGAATTGGGTTCCCACGCTTAGGGCGCAAAAGTTCGTGTCGCGACTTTTGCTCACCAGAGAAATGCTTCCTTCGTACCTCAGGAATCGTAATCTATTTTCAATTTTCCTAATGTATTTGCAGTCTGTTTCTATGGCGGTTGCCATGTGCTTATAAAGTTAATATAGTAGGTTGGTACACTTACTGGGATTAGTTTTCCAAGCCATCAGATTGTCTCCATAAGTTTGTAGAGTCAATGTCTGAAGAATAATCAGAGGCAAGTGATCCAATTGTAATGAAAATCTTATATTATTGAACCTTGTGGGGCAATAATGGAAGACAGCACTTCAAAATCCGCAGGAATCGTCCTGCCATTTATTGGCCCGCTCCCACCAAGTACCTGTCATGCACAGTGATACCTCAGCATCACTGGCAGCTTTGAAAAGATGAGTAGACTTACTTTGTATTGTCACTGTACGGCTATAGCCAGTACTTATAAGTGAAACTATAGTTGGAGATGAAGAAAGAAGACACGCACTTATTGCCTTTCAGGTCAACAGCGTCCAACCAGTCCTGTGAAGTGTTACTCCTCATGCCAGCCCAGAGATAGCTTAGATAGTATAAGTAAGGCAACAGACCAGATGAGCACCCAGAAGATCAGAGAAAGAGATAAATAGACCAGAGGCAGCCTGTTAGGAGCACAGTTGGGACGAAGGTAGCCTACGGTGCGACATGGAGCGAGAGCGATGTTATTCAGAGTAGTGCTGTAAGACAGTAGTTATACAAGAGCGAAAGACTAAGGGATAGAGCGAGTAAGTAGGGGTTTATATAGCTAGTCATGGTTGAGCATGAGTAATGCGAAGTAGGAGTCAGGTGATAGCTGAGTAAGGGATGAGTCATGGTTGCGCATGACGACGAGGCAGTGTGGATTGGAGCCTGAGGAGGAGTCATAGCGGTTGCGTGCTAAGTATAGTACAGTGAGTCATGGTTGGGCATGACAACGAAGCAAGTGAACAGTAAGACGAAATAATCAAGGAAATCATAACACAGCTAAAGTAGAAGTGACAGCAGGACAGCAAAGGCGAGAGTGAAGGAGTTAGAAGAGAAACGAGCGCAGTGACTGCTGTGGAATGAAGACGTGGCAGATCATGTGAATGTCATGTGACCTTCCCAATAAGGAAGTGTGCCCCGGCACGCTTCCTTATATGGAAGGTCACATGACCTTTAACCAGTGCATCATAACACGCTCATTTCTTACATTTAAAGCCTCTGTTACCTCAATATTGCTCATTCTATCCCTGGCTCTGGTCTTTTGTATTAATTAGGATGTACAAAATACATATTGTTAGTGCTATACTGTGTCAGTACCACCTTACCATTTATCTTTTCCATAGTAACTATTTGTCCACTTGTATTCTCTATAGTGAGAACATTTCTACTCTCAGACATCTTAAGCACAAATTTTCATACTGCTCATATTCTATGATATATTTGTTAGTAATAGTTTTCACTACTGGTAAAGTAAATGGCTTAGCATTCAATTGACAAACCACTACATTTGGTGTAAATGGTTGGATACATTTATATACCATACTGTCTGCAAATATTATGACATGGTTCAGAGTGCAAAATTACACAAAATCATTGAGTAAGAGATGTGTCAAATCTCAAAGCCACTCAAGTTGACCTGGGGTAACCTGAGATGACCTGAGACAACCTGAGAAATCTCAGGTCTGCCAGAGTGACCCAGGTGAACCTAGAGCAAAAGTGTTTTTCCTGATGGAGCATCCAAGAGCATCCTAGAGACTTCAGAGTATTCTAAGTACTCAGAGTAGCCAGAGTGCTCTTAAACTTAGTTGACATGAGATTTTTTTCTCAGAGTAACCCAGAGTAACCTGAGAGTAACCTGAGAGTACTCCTTGATGACCCTATGTAGTCTTTTGTCGTCTCTCACACCTCATTATAGTTTGTATCAGAGCACTCTCAAGGTTACAGTATTATAATAAAATATAGCAGTATATTCACAAATAATATACACGCTAAAGATAATCTAATACTAGCAGCCATAATAATTACGTTCAATGTGATAGCTCAAGACAGAAATCTCCACATCACCAAACTAATATTATTATTCAGTATACAGTAATATAAAACACAAAGCTGAAAGATGTACACAAGATCAATGATGATATTTTGTTGTGTGGCCAAAATATAAGAGAATCTAATAGAAGAATCCAGGTAAAGTCCAATTAGTTGAAGGAGCAAGACAAGGTACTTACATAAGTAGTATTTTCACAGTAAACTGAAGCCAAATAGCATGGGCAATAATACTCTAAGAATTGACAAAGCGATCAACAAAGGAATTGAGATAGAAGTGAACAACTTACCTGACATTGTCATAATCAGAATCAGTTTTTATCATGTCACACAAGTCTGTAGATACAATAATTCAGAACAGCTAAGAAATGAGAAGCAAATGAACAACTTACATGTTAGGAGTATGTATTCTCATCAAAATTCAAAATTATAGATGACGACTCACCATCCTTTACAAGTCTTACAAAAGCATGAATTCATGCACAAAGCATGTCATATCTATTGAATGCAATGGACACGTCAGCCTGAAAGGGCATTATGGACAGACTTACATTGCTTTGCTGTCGCATGATGACAGCCAACAGCCAACCTTCAATGTTGGTGATTTGGATTGTGATTAGAGATAGAAATAGTGTCAGTTATTCATAGATACAAATAAGAATAGGAAGAAGATATGTACTTACCTGTGTCCACAATTTATAACGACTCATATGCCCTGCCAGCACATCACCATACCTGAGGCAAAACCAGCCAGAGAGACGGCCACAGATTAGAAGTCACCAGATATAGCCCAGAGATGAGAAGAACAATTAATGAGTGAACAGAAACCAAGCAGAAATGTGAAGTGGCAAGGAAGGAGACAAAGCAGAGTGGTTGTTGAGGAAGAAGAGACACAACGACCATGACTGCTTAATTTGGTCAGAGTTTGATGCGGCACACTGACACCTGTTTTGGGAACCCAGGTTTAGGGTTAGCAGAGACTTGGGCGCATTTGCCCTTCAAGTTCTCCTCAGCTGTTCCTCCTAGCTGCTACTGCTTGATATCTATTAGCTCTACTATCTTGGATATAAAATGCTGTGACTAGGGACTCTATCTTAGTACCTGTGGCTTTGGGGCATGTCTAGTTCACTGGGACTTGACTGAGCTTAGACGGTTGTTCCGTCCCTGCTCTGCCCTATCTGATAACTCATGTGAGTCCTCCTTCTCTCTTTATTATTCTTCACTCTTGGAGAAGAGTCTCAGGGCTGTCCCAGCCTATTCTGTGAAGATATGAAGGAGTTCTGGGAGATATTGAAGGGTCTTGGATGGAATGGGTGCTTTTTTGCGGTTTTAATTGGGAGATAACTGGGGATCCAATGTGAGTCATCCTTTTGATTTTATACCATTCTATTTGCATTGTTAAGCCCTTCCAGATGAGCCCTTGCTCAACCAAATCCGCCCACTCCTTCCTCCTCTGTTGCCCATCAGGGAAAATCTCCCTTACTTATTAGCTCTTATTAACACTTGTTGAGATAAAAAGTAACATAAGTCACATAAGTGTCATAAGTACTTATTATTTTACCCACTTGCTAATCGCCTCTCAGATAAGCATCATAAGTGCATAATGAGTATTCATGAGTACTTGCCAGTGATAAGAACTAAGTGAGAGGAAGGAAAAACAATGTTGCTTACCAAATGGTGAAAATCATCAATTAAAGAGTGTCTTTGTGCCATTAGCAATGACAGGTTGATAACAGAAGGTTGGAATAAAATTTCAAAAAATTAACATCTTCTGCTACCACACAGGATTGAACCAGTGACCTCTCAGGATTGACTGCCTTATAAGGCATAACCTGTAGCACTTTACCACTACACCACAAGTCCAGACCTTTTTCAACTCACTCACATTAATATAAGGCTTCCTAAGTATGAAGACTTGTGTCTTTTTGTTGCTTGGCTGCTGCTATACTCCTCCATAGACCTTTGATGCAATTATATCTCCACTTCATTTTTGTGGATAAACAGAAGGCTCTCTATCAAATGCAAGTACTTTTTGCAGTATTTTTTTCTCAGATTGAGATAAAAAAGAATAGTTTCTTAAGGTGTATCTTTGTGACCTTGTTCAAGGAGTACAATATAAGTCTATGAATATAAAGGCTTGTTTATTATGGTGCTCATTCTACATATCTAGTCCATACTAGTTACTAGCACAGCACAGCTGAAGTAAGTGAGCAATTGGAAGATCTCATAACAACTTTCTGAGAGTTTGATTAGCATCTTGAGATAAATTAGCACTCAATAAGAATCTGATGAGTAGAATTAGAGAAATATAAGATAGATGAGCATTCAGTAAGAATCTGATGAGTGGAATTAGAGATGTGTGAGATAGATGAGCAGTCAATAAGAATCATATGAGTAGAATAAGAGACATATAAGTTGGATAAGAATGGTAAGTATTCAATGAGCTCTAATAAGTAAGGGAGATTTTTCCTGATGCCCCTTTTCACCAAAAACCTCGTCTTGTCCATATCTCAGGAACCCATGGACGGTTTCCTTCGATTGTTGGATAGAATGAAAGCCCTAATTACAGGCTTTCAGACGATATATACATTGGTGGGTCTGCATCAAGTGGTTTCTGTTCTATGGCTGCATGTTGAACGACCTCCTCCTCATTCTCCCATTCTTCATATGCACCCTTCTCTATCTATTCCTGCACTGATATATCACATTATTCCACTATCTAACACTCCTTTACTTCCACATTCATCTAGCTGCTGTCTTTTTTATTGGCCAGAGTCAAGATTCTCAATTCTGAGATGTGTCTTACTCTGTTTGACCTCTGACCTTTGACCTTTGACTTTTGACTGTTAACCATCAGTGAAAGAAAGACTCTGTGGATGTATGGAATAAATATGAATAAGGAGAGGAGATGGCTGTGGCTGCACAGAGGTGAGTACACATATTATACTCCTACTTTTGCTCACTTCTGATTATGTCTTTTTTCATGCCACATAGTATCTATAATACCCTTCTTTCTCTCACCTTTATATTCCTGCTATTCAGCAGCTCTTTGTGGTTATTCTGTATGAATGTACATTTCCTATTTCAATATCTCCATTTTAACATGTATTTGAGCTAAATTATTTTGATAAAACATAGAAAGTAAATAGAATGATAGTAAATAGTAGGATACCATAGCTATTTCATAGCCAGTAGAAAATACAGCTCAAATAATGCATATCAGAGATACCAGGAATTTATTATACAAGCAAGTGAGAAAACAATCTTTTTACATATTATACTGTTCATAAATAATGTACTATAGCTTTATCAATATCCTACAGTCTCACAAAGAAACACAAGCTAGCCTAGGATGCTCTGAGAAATCTAAATCTTGTTGTATTTTTCTGCTTCAGAAAACTCCTCCACATAAATTTTTCTAAGACACTGTTCATCTTCAGAACAATCTTTACAATGTGGGCGTATGGAATGATTAACAAGCTGTTTATATGATAAGTATGAGAATTTGCAAAGCAAAATAAACATACTTTTTCAGACTTGCTGTTTTTCCTTGTCTTATTCTGACCAGCTTCCAAGTCAGCAGCAGTCTGTTGGCATTGCTACTATAAGCATCTCAGTGCTCAATGAGAAAGTCATAAACATACACCAGCATGCTTTGTCAGTAGAAAGAAAACAGATGCTGGATCTGATCTACTGGGTAGTAGATGAGGACTTTTATCCATTAAAGATATCAGATAAGTTGCATTTCTCTTCTCTAAATCTTTGCTGGAATTTGAATGTGATAAATCCAGAGAAGACATAGCAGCAGTCTCTTCTGAATAGTCTGTCCAGTGATGCAGCAGCTCTGCCAGAGTGTCTTTCCAATGATACTTTGTGCAGCTATCAAGTAGCCAAGGTCTGTCAACCTCTAAATGATATCCTGGACAACATATGTCTTGGATCAACTTTGCAAGCAAAGTCTTCTAAAGATAGTCAAGTATCTCAACCAATTCTGCAGAGATAAAGATGTTGTTGCAAGCTACTCACTTTGACAGCAGTTTTCCATTCTGTGGTTTCATAAATTGTTGAAGGAATGAGCTGTGCTTGACGAAGGGCTGTAACAGCGTCCACAGTGGCTGACTGTGACTCTGACTCCTAAACATAGAAAATAAAGGATTATCAACTGAGATCAATATCAATTATCTTTCTGATACCTCAGCCTGTAAATGAGCTTTCCACTTGCAAGACTAGTTGATACAGATTGATTCATAAGATATTCTTTGGCCAGTGAAGTCTATTTCTATTAAAATTGAAACATCATAATCAGTGTTAGGGCACAAGCACGACATCATCCATCTCCGGGTTGGGTGTGAGCCTGCTGATGTTGTGCTAGAAGGGAAAATGGCCTGTCCTGACAGCGGTAGGGACAATGAAAGCCTTGTCGGACAGAGATGGGGGAACTGTGGGCATGGGCTACCTAGCTCGACTCAGAACTGAAAGATGGCATGCCTCATTGGCGGAAAGTAAGGACATGGCAGATCTTGAGGGTCAATGCATCATCTAGATTGTATCAGTTCTCATCCTCCAGGGCCGTAACATCTGTGATGACATACCTGTGACACTTTCGTTTTAGCTTGCTCGTACTTGCACTTATGCTCTTTGAGGGCTGAGCCTGTCTACTCATTGCTGGAAGCAGAAGCGGTGGTTGAAGTCATCATACCTGCCATACAGATTGCAGTGGGTGCTTTGCAAGAGAGGATGGTTTCTGTAAGATATAAGAGTATGTTGTGAGGGGTCGCTCGCGATGTGCTTTGGCATATGGCCACATGTTGTCCTCTCACTGACCCTGGAAATATGAGTTCATCCAAACCAACTTGGAATAAGTGGTGCTGGAAGGAAGATGAATGGTCAGCCATAGAAAGGGCTGACCTGAAGTTGCGTGGCATTGTGACCCCCATCCACATGCCATGACCACTGCAAATAGGCCTGACTAGCAGTGCCTGCCCTCTATGCTCAGTGAGCGGAGGTTGCAGGGTGGTGGTGTGTGGGTTTCCATGCGGCACAGCTATCAAGTCCGTAGGCAAAGGTATGGTTCAACATCAGGAAAAACCCCTTTGGCCCTAGGTTGACCTAGGAGTGACCTAGGCTGCCCTAGGGCACTCAGAGCACCCAGAGTACTCAGAGCACTCAGAGCAACCCAGGTTGCTCTTAGAGAAAAGTTATTTAGGTTTTGGAACCCAGGTTGACCTGAGTCAGACCTGAGGTCAGTCCTAGGTTGACTCAGGATATACCATATTTCAGTCTCAATATCCTTGGGATCACTTCATTTCACACTTATGAAAGACAGCATATAAATATATTCAGATATAATACAATACAGATGTGATACAAATAAATGTAACATATATTTGTGAAATACTAGAAGGAGAAATATGCGAGGCACTTACCATTCATTACTATCAATACAATATAATAACTTTCAGTAATGAGCTTCAGAAGCAAAACAACAGACTTACTCACATTACAATCCCAGACAGAATTGGAGCATAGGCAGATGGTGAAAAGAATTGTGAAGCTTAAGAACAGCTGAGAGATTGAAGTATGAATGGAAGATCAATATGAGCTTAGACATGTCCACTCACCAATTGCTACAACTTCTCAGAGAGAGAGAGTGTGTGTGTGCACACTGAGTACAAGTGATATCTGTCATGCACAGTGATATGTCAGCATCAGCTTTGAAAAGATGAGTAGACTTACTTTGTATTGTCACTGTATGGCTATAGCCAGTACTTATAAGTAAGACTATAGTTGGAGATGAAGAAGGAAGACACACACTTATTGCCTTTCAGGTCAACAGCGTCCAACCAGTCCTGTGAAGTGTTACTCCTCATGCCAGCCCAGAGATAGCTTAGATAGTATAAGTAAGGCAACAGACCAGATGAGCACCCAGAAGATTAGAGAAAGAGATAAATAGACCAGAGGCAGCCAAAGTAGAAGTGACAGCAGGACAGAAAAGATGAGAGTGAAGGAGTTAGAAGAGAAACGAGCGCAGTGACTGCTGTGGAATGAAGACGTGGCAGATCATGTGAATGTCATGTGACCTTCCCAATAAGGAAGTGTGCCCCGGCACGCTTCCTTATATGGAAGGTCACATGACCTTTAACCAGTGCATCATAACACGCTCATTTCTTACATTTAAAGCCTCTGTTACCTCAATATTGCTCATTCTATCCCTGGATCTGGTCTTTTGTATCAATTAGAATGTACAGAATACATATTCTAAGTGCTATACTGTGTCAATACCACCTTATCATTGCTCTTTTTCATAGTCACTATTTGTCCACTTGTATTCTCTATTATGAGAACATTTCTACTCTCAGACATCTTAAGCACAAATTTTCATACTGCTCATATTCTATGATATATTTGTTAGTAATAGTTTTCACTACTGGTAAAGTAAATGGCTTAGCATTCAATTGACAAACCACTACATTTGGTGTAAATGGTTGGATACATTTATATACCATACTGTCTGCAAATATTATGACATGGTTCAGAGTGCAAAATTACACAAAATCATTGAGTAAGAGATGTGTCAAATCTCAAAGCCACTCAAGTTGACCTGGGGTAACCTGAGATGACCTGAGACAACCTGAGAAATCTCAGGTCTGCCAGAGTGACCCAGGTGAACCTAGAGCAAAAGTGTTTTTCCTGATGAAGTTGTATTTTGTTAAGAGACACAATCACGCACTGCGAGATGTCACAAGTAATGTGATGTGACACAACTCAATCACACTGTTGTCATGTCTAGGGCAAAAATCCAATTTTAATCGAAAGGGCCAAATCCAGGGTATAGATGGGTTCTGTGCCAAAATGATTTGAAATCACTCTTGCTGGCAGGAAGTTCTATCATATCAGGGCAGAAATGCAAGCGGTCAGTCAGGGCGGTCACCTTTCTTCTTTTGGACTTTCTGCTTTGCAGTTTACCGTCAGGTCAGAGCTCCATGCATGTATTGTAATACAAGCCCTTTCTACATTGTGAATGCCTGGATATTGTGAATGCTCCTATACTGTGAATGACCATTGTGCTACAAGCATTGTAGATGACCGCTGTGAACCGTTGTAAATGATTGTGGATGAGCATTGTGGGTGCTGTAAATGATTGTAAATGAGCATTGTAAGCCCTGTAAATCATTGTGGATGGATATTGTAAGCCCTGTAAATCATTGTAAATGGGTATTGTAATATTTCTACTGGATAGGTTCTGGGCCATTATATATCATTAAAATCTGCTTATTTCTGCCAATCCAAATATGGTGATATCCCATATAGGGTTGTTATATATCATTAGAACCCATTTGAATGGGGCTATTCAGAAAGGCTATTGGCTCAATGCTTGCCATACACCATTAGAATCCATTTGAATGGGCCATTCCAAATATGGTAATATTCAATACAGGGTTTTTATATATCATTGGGATCTATTCAAATGGGGCAATAAAAATATGCAGTAAAATGTGGGGCTATTATATATCATTAGAAAGCATTTGAATGGGCCATTCCAAATATAGTAATGGTCAATATTGGGATGCCATATACCACTGAGATCCATTTGAATGTGGCTAATTTGATCTAATAATCAAAATTGCACCAGATTATTGTATTCAATTCATGGGATATTTGGATAACAAAAATAGAATATATTAGAAAATTATGCACTGTGGGGCTTGAAATCACATGGACCCTAACATATAGTGATAGAAGTGTCCATACAACATCATTAGACATGATTTTGGGGTGGTCATATTTTTATATCATCGCGTTTGGATCAGTATTTTGCATTTTCTGGCTTAACTGAGCAAGCTAGGAGTCCAGAAAGATTTATCTGGGATCCTCAGATGATGCCTACAACTTTCATTTATACCATATATGGCAATATGTCCCTTTTGGAAAGGTGCCGGTAGTGCTCATAGGGCTGTACAGCAGGGGAATATTAATGAGAATGCATATCAGAGACAGCGACAGATCAGTGGCTTGCTGGCCTTTGAAGTGTATATGCTGTCGCAATGGGCATATTCAAAAGTTTCCATATAAGGAAATGCTTACATCAGGGGGTAGCCATGGCTGTCGACAGACTGCCTCCTATTTTTTGAGATTTGTTAGTATTTGTTTGTAGTCTATAGCCCCAATATACACTTGCCCAAATGCGGAAATATGGCTGTCTTTGAGATAGGGTCCACTACCTGTTGGTCACAGATTTCAATAGAAATGGATTGCTATTGATAGATATGGTTAGTCCACCCAATTAAAGTGCATACAAGTGATAGTATAAGGCATTAAATCCTTACATAGCAGGGGCATACCGCAATGTAGTGTGTGACTAGGAGCTGGCGAGGTGGGCAATGTCACATGACAGAGCTTGTGGGATCAACCAACCCCCAACATTGATGAGATAAGATCCAGCCCATATTTTTGCACCTTGCCCTGGCTCACTCTTGGCACACCTCTGTCTCTTGGATTGCCTAGCTCATTAGTAGGTACACAGAAGAGGGCAGCACTCACTTTTGCAGTGTAAAGCTCAGCGGCCTACTGGCACTTGAGAAGTGTGTCATACTGTTGGATTGAGCAGATCTGTCAGATATTGCCATATAAGGAAATGCTTACATCAGGGGTAGCCACAGTGGCTGTCGAAAGGCTGTCCCCTATTTTTTGAGATTTGTTAGTATTTGTTTGTAGTCTATAGCCCCAATATACACTTGCCCAAATGCGGAAATATGGCTGTATGTGAGATTTGAAAAATGTGAGATAGGGATTCCAAATGAAGGAGAAAGACATTCCCTTATTTTAGGTGATTTTCACGCATTGTTTGAGCCCAGAATGAGCCCAGAATGAGCCTCTCAAGAGCAGAAAAAGCAGTCACATGACCCCAAAGTGCGAAAATTCTAAGTGCGCATAGGGCGATCCGTTCCAGTGGATCGCCCTATGCGCCGTAGACGCCCACGGGAATTGCCGGAAATGGAAAAAAGCGCACTTTACTGTGGCTTCAATTCTTAATTAAATTGGCTGAAAATTGGTACAGACCTTGGACTATGGTGTATCTATCTCCCATTCAAATTGCTATGGATTTGAGGCCATAACAAATCTGCTATTCAATGATCATTGCCTTTCCGAGTGTCAGCCACTTTTTAGGCGCCCAAAAATGCGCTCCAAGCGCAAGCCTGTAACCACGGCTTTAGCTGTTCTTTATAGATTCATTGTAAGGCTGCTATATGGATATCATTAGAGCATGTTTGTAAGGACCTTAGAGAGCTTTATGCTGTATTTAGAGCAGGTTTGTATGACCCCTAGAATGACTTGAATGGTGATCAGTGCGACATTGTATGCTGATTGAACTAGGTTTGTATGATAATTGTAGTGAGTTTGTATGATTGTTATAGTGAATTTGTATGGTGATTAGAGCAAGTTTGTAGTATCAGTACAATACATTTCTATGGTGATTGGAGTGACTTTGTATGATAATTAGACATAGTTTGTAGGGTCATTAGAGCAACTTTGTATGTGGATTAGAGTGAGTTTGTATAGTGATTAGAGCAAGTTTGTATGGAGATTAGAATGACTTTCTATGATAATTAGAGTCAGTTTGTATGATGATTAGAATGGATTTGTATGGTTATTAGAGTAAGTTTGTATGGTCATTATGATCACTTTGTATGGGCATTAGAGTGAGTTTATATGGGTATTAGAGTAAGTTTGTATGGTCATTAGAGTAAGTTTGTATGGTGATTACATTGAGTTTATATGATCATTAGAGTGACTTGTATAGTCAATACAATATGATTCTATGGTGACTAGAGCAACTCTGTATGGTGATTAGGGTGAGCTTGTAGTGATACTAGAGTAACTTTATATGATCATTAGAGTCAGTTTGAATGGTGATTAGTGTAGGTTTGTATGATACTTATGGTGACTTTGTAGGGTCAATACAATACATTTGAATGATAATTAGGATCAGTTTGTATGGTCAGTATGATGAGTTTGTGTGGTGATTCCAGTGAGTTGTAGTGCCATTAGAGCAAACATGTATGATCATTACACTGACTTTGAATGCAAAGGTGTCTGATATGACTTTCAAATGGCAATTAGAGCAAATTTGTAATGTCATTACAAAATAGGTGAAATACATAATGGTCCCATTTGAAAGGCAAGATTGACTTGATAAGTAAATGTTGTAATGACATTAGAAAGGTTTGTATGTGGTCAGTGTGGAAAATCGCTTTTATATTCCATCAGATAGAACTTATTTACTTCATTAGGAAAAGTTGTAATGTTTGTATTGGAATTCTCAATACTTACTAAGATATGGCTGTTGCAAGATTTGGTTGATTAATAGTTTTGTTATAGCTTGAACAGGTTTGCATTGCAGATAGAGTGAATATGTATGATTTCAAGGGCAAGTTTGTATGGTTAAAAAGAAGCTTAGGATGACTTTGCACCCTGATTAAAGTGATTTTGTAATATCATTACAAAATGTGAAAAATAGATAGCAGGCTAATCTGACAGAGGATGCTCACTTTGTAAGTAAATGTTGTAATGACACTACAAGAGTTTCTAATGGGTTAGGGTCAAACATCACTTTTACACTCCATCAGACAGAACTCACTTACTTCATTAGGAAATGTTGTAATGTTTGTATTGAGATTCTCAATATTCACTGACATACACCTGTATCAAGATCCAGTTTCAATTTTTCTAATGTCTTTGCAGTCTGTTTCTATGACTGTTGCCATGTGCTTGTAAAGTTGATATAGTAGGTTGATACACTTATTGGGATTAGTTTTCACAGCCATCAGATTGTCTCTATTAGTTTGTAGAGTCAATATCTGAAAAGTAATCAGAGGCAAGTGGTCCAATTGTTATAGACATCTTATATAGTTGAAACTTATGGGGCAACAATGGAAGACAGCACTTCAAAATCCTCAGGAATTGTCCTGCCATTTATTGGCCCGCTTCCACCAAGTTAATTGAACAGGGCCTCTGAAGAAACGGTCTGCTCATGCAATGTCAAGCAGACAGTAAATGTGATTTGGGTTCACTGGGCTGCTGTGCATGCAGGATCCTCGAAAGTCAACCTGACTTCTTGGAACAATGTTCACTGGTTCAAGAGGTGATTGATGCTGCTGGTCACAAGTGCATTTTCCTTCCAAAATACCATTGTGAACTCAATTTTATTGAGTTCTTCTGGGGCGCGATCAAGAAATATTTACGGGACAACTGTGATTACACCTTTTCAACACTGCAGGTAAATATTTCGAAGGCTTTACCTTCTGTGGGTCTTGAGACCATCCGAAGATGGGAACATTGGATGGTTTGGTGGATTAATGCTTACAGATCAAGGCTCAGTGCAAAAGATGCTTAATTCCACGTGAAAGCATTCAGTTCGAGGTGGTACAAGTCACATTGGCGGGTTCCTGAGACACTTGCACGACAGATGGATTATTAATATATACCAAATAGGTAACAGTTACCATTTTAGGAAGTTGTTTCCCATCACTGGCCAATTTGTTTGACCAATGAAAAAAATAACTCGGTCAATTTTGACTTTCAGAAAAATCTGTCTGGCCAATCATTTCCTATGATCAATTAGATGCTTTTGGCCAGAGGAATAAGAAAATGGGGCAAATTTGTGAGACTTATTTCTTTTGTCCAAAAGTAGTGGCCACTAGTTGACCCGCACCATACAAATCTGAAAGGGCAGTGAGGAGTGAAATCCCAAATTCTGCTTCTTCGACCTTTTGTTCAAATGTCTGCAACTCATCACAGTATTCAGTCATTGTTCTGATAAATTCCTTGATATCCTGACCTTTCTCACATGCAGCTCAGAACATCTTTTGTTGCACTTGGATGATTGTGAGCATGCCTTTAGCTTCATACATAGTCTGGAGCATTATCCAGGCATCTTTGCTGGTTGCCACATTCTTCATATATATAAGTATCTTGTTGCTAACATGAAGTCAGATCGCTGTTTGAGCCCTCCAACTCTTCACACTCCAATCCTTAATCTCCTTTGCTCCTCTACCTCCTCCTGCTTTGTGGTTGTGTCCTACTGTGTGAGACACACCTTCGTGCCACTGACATACTCCCATAGTTCTGCTTCATTGAGAATGTCTGTGAGGTGTACCTTCCAAGTTGACCAGTTTTCAGTGCCAGTGCCAATAGCTTGATCTTGTAATGTGATACTTCTGTTATTTTGGGTGGTGGGGAGTAGGTGAAGTTTGAAAGCAGATTCTTTCAGAGGTAAGTGGCAAAAACTTTCAGTTAGAGCTAGGGCTCATAACCTATTGGCACAGCATAGTAGAGAATGGGAGAACAAAGAATAATATGAGACAGTGAATACTGTAGGTATATATATATAATGCAGCAGTGGCTCTAACTACTGCTTTGGTAGGTCAAAGCAACATTGTCTATGGCAGTGTGGGCAAGATGTCATGGCATAGCCCAAGCTTAGCAGTGTTGATCAATGTGCAGGCTTGCTATGGCCATCAGCTAGCTTCAACAAGTGAACCACAACAGAAACAATATATGACTTGACAGTGCATCAATGACAGGCCACAACAACACCTTGACCTTCAAATAACCTTCTGTCACTCTTGTCACATCATCAGGCATGGTTCCAGAAACAAATTCCATGACAGGACATTCTTAAACTGGTTGGATATAATCAAAGATACTCACATGACAGCATGCTACCTCAATTACTGGTTACAAAACCTCAGACACTTGGTGTCCAGGAATTATATAATTTTATTCTTGTGGAGGTCTAGAATTTCCTCTGCTGAGTAACCTAGATCCTGCAAAATCTGACAAAGTATTCAATTCACTATTTATTCTTGGTCTTATGAACCTACCTCAGAGGTATGCTGTGAAAGCCATGGAGGTGATCTTGTCACTGGCATTCTTTTGCCATTATACATAACTGGAGGTGCAACCATCTTGATTTTGCCTGCACGTGGATGCTTGTGTTGATGTGATGAATAACAGTTCTTTGTAGTGAGTATCCAGGACAATTACCTCAATATCAATTACCATTCCTCGAGAAATTGCTTGTGGATGCTGAAATGTCTGTTTGATATTGTTGACAGGACCAAATGGTATGCTATATATTCATCAGGTAGAAGCTTCAGTTCATGAGGATAAAACATACCCTAAGCCAGAGAAGGTTTGTAGCCAATGTTCCTGTGTATGTTGCATCAACTTATCTTCAATAATCTTGATGAGCTGTTTTCTGTTGGCAACCCTAGCTGCATTGCTTGAAAATCTGGAATCAGCTGCTAATTCTGGCTGCTGGAGAATGTGCTGAGTCAGGATGCTGAACTTCAATAAAACAGTCAAAATCTCATGTGAATGACATCTGAAAATAATATGACCTGTTTGTCATTACCAGCCCCAATCATTAGGAACCCATCTTGGCATGGAAAAACCTGGTATGGGACAATGGAAGGATGTGATGTCCCATGGCGAGTTGCTTCTTGACCAGTAATCAGAAAATTAGAGGCAATATTGGCAAGTCCAGCCAACTGTAGGCACTTTGTTGAACACTAGAGAAATAGATGATAAAAGCCCACCCACCTGGGACTCAAACAGATTGCAATCAATGTGTACACCTTTCCCAGTCTGTTGCCTTGATAAGATGGCTGCCATGATTGCACCATGCATATAAAGACCAGTGGCAATATCTGTCACAGCTACACCCACTTTGCAAGGAGGGCCATCTGGTTCACCAGTGCTAAACATTTGCCATGAATTGATGCATATGCTGAAAGAGATATGATATGTTTGACAAACATATGCATCAACCCAGCTTCAGCCTCAATTACTACATCATATCCTGCAGCATGTCTGTATGGGCCAGTCTGCCCATAACCTGTGAAGTGTGAATGTCTTATTGATGTGAGTCTCTGAACAATATGATACCTGTTATGCTAGCATAGATCAGTCGGGGATTTATCCTGTGGCAGTCTTCCCAGCCTAGGCCCATCGTCGCAAGTTTGCCCGATACATAGTTTTCGACCAGTACGTCAGCCTGCTGAACAAGCTTGTGCAAGATTGCAAGCCCTTCAGGACGCTTGAAATTAACAGTGAGCGACCTCTTGTTCCGATTGACAGCAAGGAAGTAAGCGGATTCGGGAGGAAGATGGGACGACTCGGCCGGTGCAGATGCAGATAGAGGCGCAGACGGCGGATGCCATGACCCTGTGGTGAACATGTCAAGCTACTTCGCGGCGACAATGAGTCTTACTTACTGGTGTCGTCGCCTCTCGAGACCTCCTCCACTTTGATCACATCTGCGCCAAGGTCACCCAACAACATCGTAGCAGTGGGCCCGGCCAATACACGCGTCAGATCGATGACTTTGAGGCCATGTAAAGGTGGAGGAATGCCCGAGGATGCTTGTACCAAAGAGCGAGAATGTACGTGTACAGCGCGCAGAGGGCGAAGCCGAAGGGAAGCGACGGCGAACATAAGAGTCGATAGCGTACACAGCACTCGCTATTGGCTCTGTCGACGGTGAAACCGGCAGAGGGTTGGGCGAGATCTCGTGAGAATCGGATCCGACGCCCGACGCGAGACGGAGGCCAAAAGCGGACGTCAACGCGTTGTGCGCGTCTCGTCAACTTCCTGCACCAGGTCCACCACCAGGTCCACCACCCATCCTGTCCTCCCCATAATGTTCCCTAGGCATGTCCTTCGACGCCTGCCTCAGGTAGCCCAAGGCTCTCAGCTTCTCCGCGCTGGCGCCCCCTTCTCTCCCCGTTTCCTGGCTACTGCGGCCCCCCCGTCTCCCAATGACCCCTTCGCCAACGGAACCAACGCCTACTATGTCGAGGAGATGTATCGACACTGGCGGCAGGATCCTAAATCCGTCCATGTCTCTTGGGACGTCTACTTCTCCGGTATGGACAGGGGCCTGCCAAGTCAGAAAGCTTTCCAGCCGCCGCCCAACCTTGTCCCTGCTCCTGCTGACGGCGCGCCCGCTTTGCATGCTAGTGGAGGTGCTGAGCTTGACGACCATTTGAAGGTATGCATTTACTCTATATGTATGAATGATATACCTATTTCTTCGCCAGGTTCAATTACTAGTGCGTGCTTATCAAGTACGAGGTCATCACGTCGCCGACTTGGATCCTCTCGGCATTCTTGACGCCGACCTCAACGACGTACACCCGCCGGAGCTCGAGCTCAGCCGCTATGGCTTTACCGAGCGTGATCTAGAGAAGCAAATTGCTCTGGGTCCTGGTATCCTGCCTCACTTCGCCACCGAGGACCGCAAGTCAATGTCTCTGGGCGAAGTAATCGATGTCTGCAAGCGCATATATTGTAAGCCCTTTCGTTTCTACTCTACGATTCAGATGTTAACTTGATTACGTAGGTGGCGCCGTTGGATACCAGTATATACATATCCCCGACAAAGAGCAATGCGACTGGATCCGCGAGCGCATCGAGATCCCGAAGCCTTGGAACTACACTGTCGACGAGAAACGAATGGTACTTGATCGTCTTATCTGGTCTGAAACATTCGAACAGTTCCTGGCCAGCAAGCACCCGAATGAGAAGCGATTTGGGTTAGAGGGTTGCGAGTCCTTGATACCGGGTATGAAGGCGCTCATTGACCGTTCGGTTGAACATGGTGTCAAGCATGTGACAATTGGCATGCCACATCGAGGACGTCTCAATGTACTCGCCAACGTCATTCGCAAACCGGTTGAGGCCATTTTGAACGAGTTTTCTGGTACAGCTGACGACGATGACTTCCCTGCGGGTGATGTGAAGTATCATCTTGGCGCGAATTATGTTCGCCCGACACCCTCCGGCAAGAAAGTCTCCCTTTCCCTCGTTGCCAACCCGTCGCATCTGGAAGCCGAGGACCCCGTTGTCTTAGGCAAGACCAGGGGCCTTCAGCATTTCGAACAGGATGAGGCAAACCACAACACGGCGATGGGTGTCCTCTTACATGGAGACGCTGCGTTTGCTGGACAAGGTGTGGTATACGAGACCATGGGCTTCCATAATCTTCCAAACTACGGCACAGGCGGTACAATTCATCTCATCGTCAATAATCAGATAGGTTTCACCACCGATCCTCGCTTCGCACGTTCAACTCCTTATCCGTCTGACATTGCGAAAGCCATTGATGCTCCCATATTCCACGTCAACGGCGATAACGTCGAGGCCGTGAACTTCGTATGTCAACTTGCTGCTGACTGGCGCGCGAAGTGGAAGAGGGATGTCGTCGTGGATATCGTTTGCTACCGGCGGCATGGTCACAACGAGACTGATCAACCGAGCTTCACCCAGCCGCGCATGTACAAGGCTATTGAAAAGCAGCCTACACCGCTCACGCAGTACTCGAAGTTTTTGGTCGACCGAGGGACGTTTACAGAAAGAGACATTGAGGAACACAAAAAGTGGGTCTGGGGCATGCTCGAGAAGGCGGCTAGTGCTGCCAAGGACTACGTTCCTACAAGTAAGGAATGGCTCTCTGCTTCGTGGCAGGGATTCCCATCTCCAAAGCAACTAGCCGAGGAGACGCTGCCTACCCGTGACACTGGTTCGACGGAAGATGTTCTGAAGCGCATTGGCAAGGCGATATCCTCATACCCCGATGGCTTCACTCCTCACCGTAATCTCGCACGTATCCTCACCAACCGCGGCAAAACGGTCGAAGAGGGCCGCAACATAGATTGGGCCACAGCCGAGGCACTCGCGTTTGGGTCCTTAGCCTTGGAAAAAATCCATGTCCGCGTGTCAGGCCAAGATGTAGAACGCGGTACTTTTTCCCAGCGCCACGCAGTCATTCACGATCAAGCTAATGAGCAACAATATGTTCCTCTGAACGATTTGGGTTCGAATCAGGCTCGATTCGTGGTCTGCAACTCCTCTCTGTCTGAGTTCGGTGCACTGGGCTTCGAACTTGGCTATTCTCTTGTATCTCCGGACGCGTTGACGATCTGGGAAGCTCAATTCGGTGACTTCGCCAATAATGCGCAATGTATCATCGATCAGTTCATCGCCTCGGGTGAGAGGAAATGGTTGCAGCGCACTGGGCTGGTTATGAGCTTGCCGCATGGTTTCGATGGTCAGGGTCCTGAACATTCGAGTGGCAGGTTGGAACGGTTCCTGCAATTGTGTGACGATCACCCTCAGAATTTCCCTACCCCGGAGAAGATTGAACGTCAACACCAAGATTGCAATATGCAGATCGTCTACCCCACGTAAGTCTAATAATTTGGTCTGCCTGCTCCAATCTAATCGTCCTTGTGTAGAACCCCGGCAAACTATGTATGTTCTATCACAGGATGAACCGTGCTGCCTTGTAGTTCTCATTGTTGGTCTACAGTTCCATGTTCTTCGTCGTCAGATTCACCGCGACTTCCGCAAACCGGCATGTGATCCCCTGCAGTGTTCTTGAACTTGTTCTCACACTCTCTTGCAGCTGATTGTATTCTTCTCGAAATCGCTTCTTCGCCACCCCAAGGCTCGGTCCGAGCTATCGGAGATGATTGGGGAAACTCACTTCCAGCGGTATATACCTGATCCTCATCCTGAAAACCTCGTTCCCCCCGAGCAGGTAAGACGGCACATTCTCTGCACTGGTAAGCCTTTCCACTCTGAGCAATTATGTGGCGCTCATCTCGACAACTCGACAACACTGCGTGTAGGCCAAGTATATCAAACACTTCTGCAAGAGCGCGAGGACAAGAATATAAATGACGTTGTGATCAGCCGCTTGGAGCAGATCTCTCCGTTCCCCTACGACCTGGTATGTGGTCCGAGAATATATATCATTGCATTCCTATCTCACATTGGTTTCAGCTCACGCCTCATCTTGATAAATATCCTAATGCTGATCTGCTGTGGTGTCAGGCGAGTAGTCTTTTTCCCGGCCTCCTATTTTCTTTCTGTTAACGGAAATAACAGGAGGAGCCTCTGAACAACGGTGCTTGGACATACGTCGCTCCTCGTATATTGACCGCAGCGAAAGAGACCGAGCACCACAAAGGGAAGTATCCCCTGTATGCTGGCCGCGATCCCACCAGTTCTGTTGCCACAGGGAGCAAGGTACGGTCAAAGTAATTGCGCCATTTCCTTTCTGACTCTCTTGTCCCGACAGGCCATGCACAAGAAACAGATAGAGGCCTTCCTTGCGACGGCTTTTGGATCGTGATTGTATCAGATTGGATTTTTCATACTTGTTGTCAGTACACTTACCGTAATGCATTGTCATCTGTCATATCATACGCATCCAAATTTGATTGCAAAGGTCGCTGAATCGTTGCCGATGGTGGATGTTCTTACTGTTGATCAAGTAGAACCGGTTTGTATATCTGACCACCGCTTTTTCTTCGACCGTGTACATACTCGGAATCATTGGTGTTGTCTACCATGCTATGTGTATGGGTATTTACCTCTGGACGTACAAATCCTCACCCTCTGTCCGAGTACTGTACTTTCCGTTCTGACTTCGACCAATAACGACTAATCTCCATGACTCGACCTGCGTCTACAGAGTCCTGATGCACCTTGGTCCTGAACTTGTGCTCGGGAAATCCTGGTATACATTGGGAACACTAGCTACGTATGAAACAGTATGACAGTCTGATAGCGGTCGCGTGTGTAGCGGAAGCAATTCTTGAGTGGGGTCCGATGGAGTACCGTACGTGTTCGACTTTCACGGAATACGCGCCGGACTCAGTCGAGATGGGGACCCAAGTACGCTGCCAGTTTACGTCCATGAATTCCCTTGGTTTGCTCAGGTCCTCTGGCGTTTACGCCCTCTGCTTCCTTCTTCCGCTTCAACTTCCCGTTTGTTCCTTATGCCCGCGAGTCGCATATGCTCCTTCCGTTTCTCCTTATCCTTCTCATTCCTGCTCGCCTCCTCCTTTTGTACCTTCTGTCGATGAGCTGCTCGACGTTGCTCTTGCTTCTCCTTTCGCCGAGCAACTTGATCCTTACGCAACGCCCGCATTTGCTGTAACAATGCGATCGCTTTCTTTTCTTCAGGCTCCAAGACAACTGCCCGCTTCTGCAAGTACGTCTGATGCTGCTGCTGCTTGATGAGCTTGGGTTTTGATGCATAAGGGAGTGCTGCCTGCAGCTTCTTCGGTACTCTCAGTGAATTGAAACGACGCGCTGGTCGCTCGATATGCTTGTAGGTGGAATTGACGTTTAAAGGGGTTTTTAGACCTTCTTCCTTGCGTACTTGACCAGTCAGACGCATGCCAACCCACTGACGCTTCTCGGACAACAAGAGCGAAGTGACAGGACTGTAGAACTTTCGAGGCTCAATGGAATACCAGGCTCGAAGGAAGACGATATCTACGGCAGAAGGTAAGAAATTCCAGCCTGGTTCAATACAAACGGTCCACATACCGCTCATGAGTATCTTGTCCTCAAAAGTAGCTCTGAAGGAGCCATCAGGTTTCGCAAGTGCTTTCTTTATTTGCCCCCGAATTCCGGACACTGTGCGAATATTGGCGCCCTCGAACTTCGCTACCTCGAGCGCGCTAGTAAACATGTCTTTGATAAAGGCAGTATTCTTGAATATTTTGTACGGTACGCCTGTTAATTTGAGCTTCTTGACAATTTTCGCAGATCGGTCGACATCGAGTACGACCCCCGTAGCAGAGACTCGGAATCCAGCGACATCGGCCGAGATTGAATTGAACGCGCAAAAGCCCGTGTTGGGCAAGCTGATAGGACCATAGAACGTGGCGTAACAGTGCATATGTTCCGGAGTGTACTTGAGCATGCGCATACGGATTGAATGGTCATCGAGGGTGTAGATAGGGATAGTCTGGAAACGTCGCCATCCTATCGAAAATATCAAGGGATCATTGGTTTTGAGCGTCTTCGTGTACCACCTGTGGCGCTTGATGCGGACTTGAACGTATCCAAATCGTTCCTCCGAAGGAAGCAGTCCGCCGACCACGAGAGGGTATGATGGATCAAAATGCTCGATCATTTCGCATGGTACGCCAGCCAACTCGATGCGCACATAGGTTCCCGGACGATAACCTTCTAAAAGGGCGCGTGCCTCCGCGTCAATGCCGTCGAATTCAGCACGGTTGAGCTCAAGCTGTCTAGCCATATGCTCTTTCTGCTCTTCATAAAAATCCACTTTTGAGGTGTCCGCATCGTCATACTGCTCGTCAAACTTCCGCTTGAGAGCCTCCTTCTTTGCTGCGAGTGCAGTAGCACGAGAAGGCTGTCCTTCGGCTGTAGAAGGTGACCCACGAGCCAGACCACTGGTTTCTGGACTACCGTCATCATCTCCATCGGGAAACGTAGGATCGCCGTTTGCAGATGATTGCTCTGCAGATGACTCTCCCGTGATAAAGAGATTGCGAATAGAGTCAAGCAGAAGATCATCCTCCCATTGTTTGAAATCTTCTGCTTCAACGACTACCTTCGTCATATCCGACTGCCCCGCCGCTTCCGCGGATTCGTTCATCGCCACAGTGAAAAAATCCTCGTCGTCTATTGATCCACCAGCCGTCCGCTGGCGGGTTGCGGTGGAGGATTTTCCGCCTGTGCAGATCTCCATCGCAGATAAGGACGTCATGTAGATCAATTTAGTCCAATCTTTGCGTTTATTGTTGCGCGAATTCTGGGCAGACAATGCATGCGCTCCCATCGCAAGATTTGACTTCCACTTTGGTACTTCTGCTTCGGCCTCAAGTGAATCGGCCTCGTCGCTCTCAATATCCACCTCAGCATCACCATCAAACCGCACTCGATGACCGTTATTACTGAGGCTAGCTTCGCCACCATAGTCGCCCATATCGGAATCGCTCTCCGCATAGTCAACTTCTTTCCCTTGGGCTTCGTGTTGGGGAAGACCACGCATCGATCGATGGACGCTACGCAGCGTCGAACGTCCATGATCTCCAAGTGTAGGAGACGTCGTCTCGTCGTCAGACATATCTGACGCCAAATCTTCTTCGTCCAAAAGTGATCCAGATTCTGTGTCCTCAGTATCGCTGTCACTGGCTTCGGAATCATCTTCGGAGTCCAGTTGGTTGTCTGTTAGCTGGCTGGTCCCATTCTCCGATCCTTCGTCCTCGTCCTCGATCCTGGGAAGATCCTGAGGAGCACCAGCCGTGAGCGTCAGCGGTCGTGCCGATGACCCTAGTAATTTGATTTGACTCCGAGAAACAGCGTCGTCAAGAGTATCCGTCACGTCCTGCAGATCCATCACCATTTTCTCCCCTTCTCCGTGAGGCACTGTGATACTGACATAAGTGTCGCATCTTCTCCAACGCCCGTACAGGAACACTCACTGTCTGTACTTCCTCGAGTAAAATTACCCGGTACATTTATGTAGACAGCATCCTTGTCATACACCATGCCTCCAACGTCGCTCATGGGAGCATGCACCAACAACTTCTTCTTTTCGCTAAGCTTCCGTCGTTTCTCTGAATCCGCGTCGGGGAGGGGACATGGGTCTCCCAGGCCTGTGACACTTGTCATATCAAGATCGCCGACACCCGGAATATGCAGTTTCATGCCAAGACGTAAATTAGTGCCATGGAGATATCCATAGACCGTCACTTTGCGATCACACTTGCCCTTCGATGAACGAATCTCTTCACGGGGAGTGAGATCTTCTATGCGGTCGGCGAGTAGGTACGGATGGGAATTACGGAAGACCAGCGGGCGGAATTTCATGACGCTGATGAAGCGTGAAAGATTCAAAATCTCAGTATCGGGATATCGACCGTTGAGAACGCCGGAGAGATAAAAAAGCTTTGCCCCCTGGTATATCTCCGTCCAGAAGCGCTTCTTCAGAGCTTTCTTCGTGGCACGAAGAGTAGCCGCCTTCTTGATGAGGTCTAAATGTGTCAGGATACCGATCACCTTAGGGAACCCATGGGACTGTAGCACATTCAGGAACTCAAATGTTTCCTAGCGTAAGGTTAGCGACACTCTCGTACATTGAACTGTGAGTCGTACCATCTCAAACCCATACGAGCCGTCAATCATGAGGAGGACGAGGTCAGCTATCTTAGCAATGTCAATCATTGAATTGAGATCGCTGTTGCATTCGATGAAAGTGATCCTTTTCTTCTTTCCGCTGACAACCGTTACAGGACCTTGTACATGGCTAAGGGTTTGCTTGGTATGACGGCGCACAAGCGATTTCAGTAGGGTGGTCTTGCCTACACCGGGAGGACCAACGATAGCTACAATCACAGGAGGAGGTTGGTCGTCGGGGGTGCGGTTGACCAGAGGAACATGAAGGCGCGTTTGCTCGCGTTCTACGTTACGGCGTCCCTGGCGATCTGCACGGCGACCAGATTTCGGAGCAAACGCCTGCGGTAGCACGGTAAAAATGCGGCTTTTTGATGTTGAAAGAGACTCACCTTTTCATTGAAGCCGTGCTGCTTTTCCTTCCCTTTGGCTTTGCTCTTCTTCTCCGCTTTTGCTCCTGAGTGCGCCGGGCGGTGAGCCTTGTGTGTTTGCTCTTCCATTTGGTTACAGTTACGTGGTTTATATAAACCAAACGCAGTCCGAGGGGGAATAGAGACAACAGTGTATACAGACAGAGTGCAATAATAAAATTCAATTATTTGTCCCGGCGCTGCTTTCTGAGCGTCGATCGCATTACATAATCGTAGATGCCATAAATCGCGGGCACGTGATCAGCGCGTCTTGTTGAACCCATCCTCGAGGTTGACGCCCAACACTCGACCTCTTATTTCTCTGTTCTTGTGTACATCGCTCAGCCTTCCACACTTCACCATAGCGATACCCCTGGCTAGACAATGTCTCGACGCTCGTCGAACTTTGATCTCAGCATTCGTGGCGACGAGCTCGAACAGAATCGCATCCAGCTTGAACACAATCTACAGCACACTGATCTATCTCTCCACCTCTCCTCTACTCCGGAGGATTTTTCAGACGTTGAATATCCTCGCCACAATTCCGCGCCATCTCCATTCTCTGCATTTGCTTCCTTTGAGCAGCGGTCTGGTGACCACTTCGAGCCTAGTGAACACAGCCAGTACCACGCATGGTCGTTTCGGTCCTTCAATCAAGACGAAAGCCTCAACCATATTGGTGGAGAAACTGTGTCAACTGCCGCTCATCACGCCAGTGCTCTGACACTTAGTGCTGGTCTTGGCGGGAGAGGGCACAGAAGAGATGTCAGCCTTAGCGGTGCTGAATACGACCCCGATCGACCTCTCCAAGGCATTATGGCAGGCATCAACAGCTGTTTCAGTGCCCTAGACGCTGACAATACTAAATCAAAGCCAATGGTATGTGTTTTTGTCCGGCAGTACATCCCGGTCACTCGCTTTTCGGGCTGTTCAGAATGCGATCAGCGGCTGTGGATAATTCAGGTCTGATAATTCTTGCTTCTGACTGACAGGCCTCAAGAACCGTTGACTTTGATCCTCTCGTTGTTGATGACACGGCGGAATTTGATCGGGTACTTCAATCAGGCCACGCACGATTACCGTCCTCTATGCTACGCTCTCCTATCTCCTCCCTCGCCTCTTCTAGTTCAGTCTCAGAACCGACATCCACCCCACCAGGATCTCCTTCCTCCAGACCCAAACTCACAGATGCGCTGCATGCAGTCCATTTCTCGCCAAAACGGCCACGCAGTGCCCAATCTCAAGCCCCACTACGCTCTTATGCCAACAGTCGTTCATTCTCCTCACCTTCTGTTGCCAAATCGATTGCAAATCCACTGGATCGTTCACGACCATCTGCTGTGCAACAGGAGAGTGGCGCAGCTGATGGTACTGCCCATTCCTACGGTCATCAACAGTCACTTTCCTACATTCCTGCTGATCCGGAAGTCAATGTACAGCCTGCGACTCCATCCATGGCAAACAGTTCCAAGTTCGGCAAAATGGCACGGAGCTTGGCGCAAGAAATCCAACTGGAAAAAGCCCGTCCTAGAGGCTTCCCTCGTGATCGTGATGTGGCTCAGAGCGCACATATGCATAGTACGGTGCGTGATTCCAGGGTAGCCAAGCAAGGCAAGGAGCGAAACCCGTTCCAGGACATTGCAAACCAGACACATGGCTTTCCGAAGACGATCCCTACCCCAGTGCAAAGCGGGCGATCAAAAACACCCTCGAAAGGTCGAGTACATTTGCCAGATGTAACGGGTCTGACGAGTGCGGTGGGATCCCCTGCTAAAGTTGGCATGGAATTCTACAAGTTCGATGGGAGAGACGACGGAGAGAACGAAGGTACATCTTCCTGTTTTCAAATGAATTAGCTCCGCTCAATGCGGCTTTCATGACAGCACGACTATTCGCAACTCTTAACGTTGTGCAATCCAAGCTAGCTTTCCTCGAGACTGAGAACAGTATCTCACGTCGGCGGGTGCATGAATTGGAGCTAGAGCTGGAGGCTTGTAAGCAGGAGGTGGCACGAGAACGAACGAAAGTTCTACAACAAGAGGAACTCGTGGCTCAGCGTGCAGCAGATGTTGTTGGCAGGGAGAGGGAGCGCCTTGCAAACCTGAGTAGGCAGCCGAGAGGGAAGGTCAAGCCTCAGAACCGAATGTCTCACTTTGAAGGTCCGGACAGGGGTAATGAGAGTCGTTATAAAGAAGCAGTTGAGGAGAAGAAGGGTAAGTCCTCAGTCACTTCTGGCAAGGGATGACAAGGTGACCGATTGACCTAGCTTTGGAAGCCTTGATCGCTACGTTGCGTAGCCATTTATCGCGCCTCACCGCCGAACTTTCTGAACACCAACGACTCCTTACGGATCTCCGCACATTGCGGGACTCTGATGCTTACGCTTTAGCTGAGAAGAGCAAAGATGTCGATAAGTTGCGTCAAGAAGTCGAGCGATTGGCGGGAGAGGTCGAGGTTCTGAGGGGGGTTGTAGAAGAAGGCCTGAAAGAAAGACGCAACGTCAGAGAACAGCTTTCGCGTGATCTGACGCAGGTCAGCGGCGACGAGCGGAGTGGAGAGTCGAGTCTGCGCCTGGACGACGACGGTGACTCTCAAAGTGCGGTGGCGGACGATGCAGAAGCTTCTACTGCTAGTGAATCTGACGTCGAAGAAGACGGAACCTCAGAACATTCGGAACGCCACTCACTCACCCGACATGCAGAATGCGTTGACAAGACGATGCGGACGGACCATGCCACCCTGGGTTCCTCTCAACATGATGAACTGAGCACGAGACCTTTTGTAGATGCTGGCGAGTTGAATCGCATAGCTGCGGATGTTCAGGAGCGGCGTTCCGAACGATCCGAATCGTCGTCGTCAGCTTCGAGTCTCCAAGTGAAGAGTCGCTCATTATCAGGATCGCACGCATCGGGCTTGTCGCGTTGTACGTCGCCCGCAAATTCCATGCGGTCTTCAAGAATAGTAGACACATCACAGGCTACCCATCAGGAATGTGGCAATGACACTATGACTGGTGCGGCTCGCCCAACTGCATCCACCGCTCCAGTTTCCGCACCGAATGTCCGCGATGTGGCAACAGAATCACAGATTCCCTCTTCATTCCGTCCCACAACACCAACTCCTCTGCGCGCTCTCGAGGAAGTCCGATCGCGGACTGAACCCAAGGTGAATCCTGGAGAACATGTCGACGCTCCCCAGGTAACTCCATTCCCACGTATCCGCGGAGCTCATATGGAACGTTTGTTCTTCTCGGCACCCGAACATAATACACAGACTTGCACAGTCTGCCATCGTCGCAGGAAATACCAGCGAGCACCCTTTACGGGCGCTGCCCAAACACCCTTCTGGCTAGCTGGAAGTCGCGGCACTCGTAACTTCCAGACTACGGTCAATGACGAACAAGATGATGAAGGATATGTTGAGGGCCCGGAAGATGATGATCGACCGGCATACGTCGGAAATGGTGCCAAAGGCAAAGAACCTGAGCGTATCGCTCGCCAGAAAGGTAACGGACATAAGCTTCCACCGCAGACTGTTCTCGCGCGGGTGGTAAGAGAGCTTGAAGATGATTTCGCTCACTACAAAAGGTTCGTACATACTACCCGAATCGACGGTGAATTCGCTGACATCCCAAATTCATGGTAGCATTTACGTTGAATTGGCCGACCAATATAAGGTGATGGATGCGGTGTCCAATGTCGCCAAACGCAACGTGGTCGCTGGACACTTACGAGAAGTAATTGACGTACTCGAACAAAAGGTCTGTTCCGTCAATTCGCGAGTAAGTTATGACCTCTTGGGATGCTCATTGTTCTCCTGCAGGGTGATCAAATTGCTTCTTTGTATGACTTGTTGTCTTTCAAAGATAAACCGACACCTGAATCGGGCGTCTCTGACACAAATCAACGAAGGTCTCCAGCTGTGCCCTCTCGAGGACGAAATCAGGACTTTGAACAGCGTCACTCTGTGTTAACTACATCATAGCACACACATCATCGGCAATGTAGTTTTTCTTTGAGCTTCTCTTGCATTCATCTGTCGTCAACGCTCTCCTGCCTCCAAGCATTAATTTATAGCTTTCCGCGTTGATTTATCTGTGCTGTTGTGGGTATATTTCACGGTTATGAAGTGTTGACTGATATCATGAACACGGCAGTAAGTGATCGGGGATCAAGATACATGTATATAATAAAGCAAAATAAGTAAGCCGTGAAGCGAGGCGTATAGGTCGTGACGAGTCGTGAGATGGACATTACTATCGTTAATTCTTAATTGGTGCAACTTTATTAGCAGTTACCTTGACGTCATGCCAGAAGGTATGCCAGAGCGGGTGTTGGGTCCGACCCATCTCCAGTTCTGCGGTGGGTGATTTCGAAGGTACGTGCGGATCATGCGCTATTTGCTGCGCTGCTGATAACCGGTCTATGGCACGTATCAGAGAGGGAGTCGCAGGAACCGGTGCGAAAGGTATGGGGGATGAGGGCACGGTAGCACCGGACTGAGCTCCGGCTGTCTGCAGGTCTGATGGCTCAGTCGAGGATGGTCCACTCTGCCTATGCTGCGCCTCCGAACCGGAGAACCGTTGCAGAAAGGAAGGGGTCCAGTGCGACGAAGTGGCCACAACATATTGATCTATTTTACCGGATGTAACGTCCTCATGTTCCACGGGCTCAGCTGTACTGCTGATGGGACTTGTCCTGAACTTGTCAATGTAGATTTGTCTCGACAACCCGTTTTCACTGCTGCTCGCTGGCGACTGATCCATGAGAGTAGTGGAAGAATCAGTTCTGCTGGTCGATCGTGCGAGCGCTAGAGATGTCTGCTTCTCCTCTAAACTCCAGGAGGGCACATGTGTATCGCTACTTTCGCTATCTTCCTCCGAACTTGACAGAACACCCTCTTCCAATGGCATAAATATGACAGCGTTACGCGTCCGCTTGAAACCATGCGATGACTTCTTCCGCGACTTCTGCAGATATCTAGCACGCTCATCCGATATGTGCGTAGGAGACACAGACGACTGTCGCCGATAGAGCCTGATTGGAGGTGGAATAGGGCGCTTGAGGTCAGCATCAATCGGGTAAACAAAGTCCTCAGAGACGATTCGAGCGTTGTCGTGTCCGAAATGACGGGACCAAAAGGATAGTAGAGGTGTGAAGGTGCCTGCACGATCGGATGTCTTGGGTAAGTTGGCAGCGTACTCTGCGAGGTAGCTGTCCCATGTCTGGCAGGGCAAGAGTCATTAAATGTACAGACGAGTTGTACCATGACATGATACATACCTCGTCTGGATTCTCTCCCAGTTTCCTTCTGAGAAACCAGTCACACGCCGTGCCCGACAAGAGCATTAAACAATACGCGGCGCTTAAGCCCTTCTCGGCATCCGTTCCCCAACCATCGCCATCACTGACCCAGAGACGCTGCCAGACATTACTCCAGGCGCTGATGCTGGAGAGTAGAGCTACCGAGGTAACAACGCCGAATGCTCCCGATGCAGATGTAGCGATTCGAACGAAAACATGCTGATATCTTTGTAAAGGGAGAAGACAGAACACAGTTCCGATGAGGGCAAGAGCGGATGTCAATATGATACGAGTGAGGAGTGAGGGATGAACAATGACGCAAATTGCCAAGCCTAGCGTGCAGCTGTAGACCCTGGTTACAACCTGACAAACGACCAACAAACTTATTGACTCACTATCCCGTGGTACCAGCGAAGAAGAGCGCAGCATATCTCCACCTCCCAGCGACAAATGTACAGCAGATCGCTGCAAGAATCCATATTGCCAAGAACAACCTGGAGCTCAGGGGCCTTGACTTGGCTACACCTGGGATGATGAGCGAAAGGAACGTCGCGAGAAAGACTGGGGAACGTCAGAACCTGCTCTATTCATGCTAAACGCGGAGCGAAGACATACCCCCAAACGCGTAACCCGATAGAAGACCACCAATACCACCTTCCAGTAACAAAACCCGTTGAAGAGAGCGCTGTACGGGTTTCCCCCTGCTCATTCCATCAGGGGAAGGTGCCAAGTGTGGAGGATGCCGGGGAGCAAAGGCATGGGTCCGATCAAGGATGAGAAATGCACCAGCAAATGTCAGGATAAGAGACACAAAAAGCAAGGGCAACGAATAAGCGAGCTTATACGGGGTTGATTCAAGGAGGGTGGAGAGCGAATAGTCACTGTTATTGAGAGACATTCCGAGCTGGCTTCCGCCCAACGGGTTGCCTGCGTGGGTCTGCTCGACTGACTCCGTTGACCACTATGCCCTCGTCGGCTGAGAATACGCGTAGCAGCGTGGACGAGGCACCGCTTGGACGCTGTGGACGATGGCGGGAGGCAGCAGAAATGGTTATGGTCGTGGGTGCTCCCATGGCTGCAGCTGGAAACTGCCGATCGTCCAAACAGCAGCTGCATAATTTGCTATTCTAATTTTCAAACACATCTCAGGTCCTTGCTCATGCTATCCGTCACCTCACCTCAGTTCACTGTCCACCGCACCAATCACAATCGCATAAACCGCTACCCTTTCCCTGCCTCTCATGGTCAAAATTGCTGCTCTGAAGGGCATTGCGCGCATGCACAAGAATTCCAACCAACATGCGCAACCCAGACGAGCTAACAAGCGGGATCACGCATGGGTGGATGTTTCTGACGACGACCTGAGCGTGAAACGATCAGCGAAGTCGAAGCATACTGCCCCGCAAATTTTGCACAGCTCTCCACACAAGTCCAGAAATGACTTGAGGAAGAAGGCGAGGCTTAGTACCGCAGGTAAGAATTACCCCACCGCAGCCAAGTGGGCTGGTATCGAGGAGCAAAGGCGAAATCTTCCCATTACATCCGGTGAGCCTCAGATCTACTAATTGTTTCGCTTGGCTTGGCTTGACTCAGTAGACGTGCAGGCAAAGACGCCCTTTTGGACGAAATCCGTCTGAACGATGTCACAATTCTCATCGGTGAAACAGGCTCAGGAAAGACGACCCGTGAGTTTGTTTACTGCTACTGCATCGGTCTCCCTGTTCATGCTGTCCGCAGAGGTGCCTCAGTATCTGCTCGAGTCTGGTCTCGCAGGGCAAGGCATGATCGCAGTCACTCAGCCGCGCAGGGTTGCAGCTACCGCTCTGGCTGCCAGAGTTGCAGCGGAACAACATGTATCGGTCGGCAGCCTGGTTGGCTACTCCGTGCGATTCGATGATGCAGCCTCGGAACAAACGCGCATCAAATATGTCACTGACGGCATGCTCGTCCGCGAATTGCTTGGAGACCCTTTATTGTCGCGGTACAGCGTGATCATCGTGGACGAAGCTCACGAACGCACACTGCGTACCGATCTCCTCATCACGAATCTGAAAACCATTCAAAAAATTCGAAACGCACCTGTCGATGCCAAAGGAAAGGGATCGGCGTCAAAGCTGAACACTCTCAAGGTTGTTATCATGAGTGCTACTCTTGATGCGGAAAAATTCAGTCGGTTCTACGATGAGTGAATCATAGTCATTGCATTATGCTTCTGATGTCACCGACACGCATTCAACTAGTGCCAAAGTTGTCTATATAAAAGGCCGTCAGCACCCCGTCAATATTTATCACACAGCTGTTAGTCAGCCGGATTACGTCGACGCCGCGCTACGAACGTTTTTTCAGATACACACAGATCAGCCTCCGGGTGACGTATTGATTTTCCTGCCAGGTCTGTGTCTCATGCCATCACCCTACGACTCTCTTGTTGATTCCGTTTGTAGGTCAAGAGGATATCGACAGTCTAGAGAAATCGATCAAAATGTTCGTCGAGAGACTACCGAAGGAAAGCCCAGGTGTAAGACGCAGAATTACTGAACCGATGATTCACCTTCATATTCATACACATTGGTTTCATGTCGTAGATCGTGATATGTCCCATGTACGCAGCATTGCCTCCGAGTCAACAAACAAAAATATTCTCGCCGACTCCTTCTGGCACTCGGAAGTGTATTCTGGCCACCAACATTGCGGAAACGTCGATTACCATTCCTGGGATAAAATATGTGATCGATAGTGGAAAATGCAAAGAGAAACGCTACGTGGCTCGAGATGCCGGTACAGGTAAGACCATGTACCCGCTACGCTGTTGTGATTTTCATGTTGATTAATTCTGCAGGCTTTGATACTCTCTTAACCAGAGATATCACGAAGTCATCAGCGATGCAGAGAGCCGGTCGAGCTGGTCGAGAAGTTGTCGCTTCCCCGAGCTCTGAGAATTACTGCTAACATGCGTCAATAGGGTTCTGGTTCCTGCTTTCGCTTATACACAGAGGATTCGTACAATGCGATGCCAGATTCTGCTGAGCCAGAGATCCGTCGCTGCGCACTTACGTCCAGCCTGCTACAGCTGAAGTGTCTGGGTCAAGATCTGGAGGAATTAGATTTCATGGACAAACCTGACCGAGAAGCCAGTAAGCAGATTGGTACAATAGTGCTACCTTGTCTCAGGACTAACATCCATCGGTAGTCGGGGCCGCGCTGAAGACTCTGTATCTACTGGGCGCCTTGGACAGCAAGAAGAATTTGACCAAGCTAGGGCGTGATATGGCAGCGTTTCCACTAGACCCCCATCTTGCCCGCACCTTAGTCGCATCGCAAGAATTCGAATGCACGCTCGATGTGATCGATATCATATCGGTGTTGTCGGCGTCCTCTAAACTGTTCTTCGACTCCACCGATGAGCGCGAAGCCGCCTCGGAGGCACGGCGAAAGTTCAAGCATCGGAGTGGTGACCACATGACGATATTGAACGTTGTCAAATCATATCGAGAAATAGCTTCTTCGGAAACAAAAAACGGCCGGAAAGAATGGTGTAGGAAGCAATTCTTAAATGATAGATGTCTAGCCGAAGCGCATGACATCTGCGAGCAATTGCGCGAAGTCTGCACGCGGATGCACATCGACTGGCGCACCTGCTGTGGTGATGACGAACGACCTGTTCTCAAGAGTTTAGTACGCGGACTAGTCCAGCAGACTGCGTTTCTGCAGCCTGATGGCTCGTACAAGCAGCTCATGGGTCCGTCTGTGAGTCATCCTCGTCAGACTAGAGTTGGCTTTGGGTCTTACTTTACTTCAAAGCTTGTCAAGATCCACCCTTCGTCGTCTCTGTGCGACAAGAAGGTTCCGATGATCGTGTATGATGAATTGGTGAGTACGTCATTCTGCTCCTTTTCTCTCCGGTCACTAATATCACTAATATGGGACAGTTATATACGACGCACATTTATGCTCGGGGTGTATCCTCAGTACCCCGAAGTTTCATTGCCGAAATACCAGTTCTCAATTACAAGAACCAAGGGTGACCTGTGCATAGTTATGTGACAATATTCTTGCTTGTTAGGGTCTCTCGCGTCTGTCAAAATGCTATCTGTTCGTTGCACCTTTACCATATTTCAAACAGAACTCGTCCTATTTGAATACAAAGATGGTGGCAGATATGATCTTGCACAACTACGATTCAGAAGCTCACAGCATGAACGGATATTGGAGCATGGAAGGGTTTGGGGATCAACTGCATGCTTACTGTAATCCTCAAGTGAGAGCAAAGCAAGAGTCACAGCTTTCTTATACTCGGCGGTATTTTTTTCGCCATGTAATCTGTATCCCAACGGGCTGCAGTTAATCCTGTAGCAGAAGGTCCGTGAACAGTGCTTCCTCGGTGTGCTGTATAATGTGGTAGACCAATCCGGTGTCTGAGGGTTTCGCTGAGATGAGGTGCAAGGTACGTCCTATGATAGGATCCAGGAAGAGAGATGGAAAAAGATGAGTTCATTCTTGCCTTTGCGGTGGGGGCTAGCGCTGGGATCGCTCGGCCTTGCCTCCGCGGCGACCGCGATCGAACATGCTGGCGCGGAGTCACGCCATTTCACGAGTCGCGCAATACAATCATATTACAATGTGCTCGAATTCAACGACGCGATCTATTATTACTGACCGTTAGTCATACATGTCCGGATGGAACCTAGTAAAGCCCGATCTGACGGAAGATCAATACATATGTCATCAAATTCATTGGATCATTGGAATGGCTTACCAACCTGTCGTCTTTTACAATATAATCCGCTCAAGAGTCTCAACTAGATGTCCCTATTCACCCCGCACTACAGATTCTACCATCGATCCCTGTGCACGAAATGCCCGCCATCCCGCCCAACTCGCTCATCGTCGTCACTGGAATCACAGGCTACGTCGCTAGCCATGTCGGTCTGGTCGCCCTCCAAGCAGGCTATCGTGTTCGCGGGACCGTGCGGTCTCTCGTCGGACGGGCAGAAGAGCTCAAGGCGTCGTATGCCAAGCACGGCGCGGACGTCAGCAAACTTGAGTTCGTAATCCTCGACGACGTGACCAGCCACGCACAGCTGGAAAAGGCGTTTCAAGGTGCAGATGGCGTCGCCCATGTCGCGCTGCCGGGCGATATCATAGACACATCAGACGACGTACCCCAGCAGGCTGTCGCCTCCGCTATCGCTGTGCTGCAAACAGCTGCTAAAGTACAGTCGGTGAAGCGCATTGTGTTCACTTCCAGCTCCGTGGCGGTTATCCAGCCTCCGGACTTCAAGGAGCACACCTTGACCGACAAGGACTGGAACAATGTCTCGATGCAGCGGTACGACCATGCCACTCAGGAGGATAAACAGAAACCCAGCTGGGGTTGGCTACGCTACACTGCCACCAAATACCTGTCAGAGAAGGCAGCTTGGAAATGGGTGGAGGCAAACAAGGTATGCAGATTGACTTTGCACATGTAGCCCCAAGAAATTGACAACTTTCCCGTAGCCTGCGTTTGACATCGTCACGATCATACCCAATGCCAACTTCGGGCCCATGATATATGGCCAACCTCGCTCTACGGCTGCGTGGATTCAGTCCTTACTCCAAGGAGACACAAGCCTGCCAAATGCTATCCCCTCACGTACGTGCACTGTTCATTTCTGCTCGCTGGCTCAGCACTCACGATCATCCAGAATGGTTCGTGGATGTCCGTGACGACGCTCGGCTGCATGTGCTCGCACTGTCCACTCCTTCGTTGAGCGGGAAGCGGATCTGGGCTATCGCCGAGCCCTTCGGCTGGAACAAGATCCTTTCTATCTTACGCAAGCATTTTCCCCATCTGAAGTTACCCGCAGATATCCCCGGTGAGCAGGGGGAAGTCTCCCGGCAGAAAATCGACAACACAGTTGCGACGGAGGTCCTGGGCAGCTGGATCAGCCTGGAGCAGTCTATTGTGGATACAGCGAAGTCTTTCGGATTCTGAGCGATTGGGATCACATCTGTACGAATGCGAAGTCTTTAGTAGAAGATATATAAAGTGTATGAGTCGGGCCCTTTCAGAATGCGATGTGCGAGGCTTCAATTCCATCTGGTCACCCTCGGAAGAAGTAAGAACATGATATGAGTCAGATGATGTAGAGCTGCGAGATGGCACGAAGGTCGGAATTGGCCACACTCCCGTCGAACGAAACGCGTCCCATCTCCGAGTCCACCATGATCGGCCCATGCTTGCGCTATATGGGTCTAGATAAGAGCACACGCGCTTACATACTCTCCCGTCGATCAAAACTATGTATGTGTTGACATGGTATGCAGCTCGGTTGGATAAATTCTCACTATGCTCGACTAGGAACGCTGCATGCCTGGACCTTAGTATCAACACTTCGATGGGCGCGTCCGAACAAGACGGTCTGTCCGCTTCCGACTACGGAGTAGTGACCATAAAACGAGCCACCACCTCGGTGAAATTCTAACCGTCAACTCACTACTAATCTGTACTGCCAATGCAGTTATCCCAGTCATTCTTTTGGTCTCTAGCCTGCGCTGTCCTCGTTGTCAATGCACAGACTAATCTCACTCTTTCCGAAGTCGAAACCGCATTCATTAATGCTAAAGTATGCAACTAATATGCCTTCATTCCGAACTTCAGAGACTGACGAGACCCGTGTTCACAGATTCCTGCTGATGCGCACATCACGTTCTCCCCATCCATATTTCTGGAAGTAGTCTTCCCACATGGGTCCAATTCGACTGCGCTGCAAACGCCTGGATCGACTCTAAGCATAGCAGGTAGGTATCACACCTCGCAGAACGTTTCTCATCTCTTCATGTTTCTGACTGCTTTATCATGCAGAGGTTGCACCTGCACCATCTTTCGCCCTCAGCGGTAACAACCTTACCTCAGAGTATGGTTTTGTGATCTTGGCGTTCGACCTCGATGCGCCGTCCCCAGACCTGCCTTTGGTCTCTCCGTATCGGCACTTCTTGGGCGGTGGCTTCACGGTGACTCCCAACAACACGGTATCATCGCAGACCTGGGTGGCAGTTACCAGTCCTACGCCAGCGACGACGGACTGGGAATCACCGTCCCCCTTGAGCATCGCCCTTCACCGGTGCGCTTTTACCGAGAGCCACTATGCCTTCAATATGCTGACGTGTTGCACCGTAATAGATATGTCTTCCTGGTGTACGACCAATCCGCGGAATTCGCCACGCAGACTTTGGTCGACTCTTCGACGTCCCGTATCCTCTGGAATGTGAGTGAATTCACGAAGGAAGTCGGATTAGGCAATCCGATCGGCGGTACGTTCATGTTGGTAGGACTATTATCATCGTAGAGCATTCCCTACATCGAATGGATGACGTCGACTGCGTCTGCTATTAGCGTAGTCAAGAACAATCTCCCTAGGTAGTTCAGTTGGCTCCCATTGACAAGCCGCTGCGTGCTGTTATTTATACTTTAGGCTACTTCCTGTTGTATTAATTTGGCTGCTCTTGTGGCTATTCACGCTCTTTACCGGCTGCAGCTCTGCCAACTCAAGAGAGGACGTGCCAGGGCGCCGTGGTTGGTCGGCTACCCAAACAGAGGTAATCTGAGGTGATGCCAGTGCATATGCATCCTGCACGTGAGGTATGATATATCGGCCCGCCGGAATTACCTCTTCAATTCGATGGAGGATCGTGCACTCAGTTGTTTGCCTACTGCCACCGTCCCCTTCAGTTTCCTATCTGGCATCGTGCGTTCACAACGTGCACAGTCGCACGGTCCGCCAATCGGGCTGGCAGTGATATAAGCATAGCTATCATGCTCTTAGCGATCAGGACATGGACCACCGAAAAACCACACTCCGAGACTTCGTGAACTCACCAACCATACAACCCCACGCAGATCTCGTTGAGGTTCAAGAGATAGACAGAGTCCCACGGGCTCAGCACATTCAGCTCAACCCGGGACGGGTATCAGCGCCGGTGAGTACACTGTGTACTTTCACCCGTAGGCCATCATGACACAGAATTGTCATCAGTATGCAATCGAATCATATAAATTGATTACCGTAGCCTTATGGGGTGGAATCTGGTTGGCTGGCTCTCTTGGAGCTCGATACATAGGCATACATGCCCACAAACGGCGCGAGTGGCGAATCCGGCTTGCCAAGGCCTGCGCCACTCTCGGGACTCTGACATTCTGCGAAATAGGAACATACGCAATATACAAAGAATACGAACAAGACCCGTCTCTCCATTTGATATCCCGTTGTTCCGATGCTATGAGGGAATTCGGATACGGTAACTCCCCAATGCGCACAGAGCTCTTTCGTGTTGCAAACCTTCCTGTCGGTCGTGAACTATACGACCCCGTACAGTTAAGAAATTCACAAGTAAAAGCTGGTGAGTGAATCGGTACCCCCCGATTTCGTACCTTCAATCCACCAAAATCTTCAGATGCCCCTTTGATCTCTCGCATCTTCTTCTATATATCTTGGCAATCACATAATGTCTGGTCGACGCGAACGTCTCGAGCCGCCATGAGAATCTGGCTACAAGCCATACAGCCGGACATACGGAATTTTGATTTGTCTCCTCATGATTTGGATATATGTGTGACACACTTAGCGAACTCACTTGACGCCTGGAGGTGGGAGGTACGTTACGTCATCCTTTGTACGCTGTCTACTTGCTGCATATTTGGTGCTCATATATCCTTCCTTAGGCCGTTGGAGGATGTTCGCTGGCTACTTATCTGGGCACCTACATATTCGATGTGCAACCTCGTACGCGACTATGGTGGCTTAGGCGCGGGTCGTTTTGGGGTTTCATGGTGACATTGTACCTTCGCGTATATCAGCATGCTGCGTACGTAAAGAATATTCGTGACAAGAGGGGTGTTGCTGCCATAGTCAGTCATGGTATGAAATAAGGATCTTGATTTGTTTATCTGTGGACCAGAGGAGTCCTGAGGAAGTTTGTCTCGCGACAACTGTTCATTATGTAAGTGATCATTATGGTCACGTCCACTGTTTTCAGGAATCCAAGTGAGCTCGCATGCATCGCTCATTCTACATCTGACAATTTGGGGACAGACATTATATACAGAACAAGCAGTCTTCGTATTGCGTAGCCGCTAATCTTACATTTCGTATAATCTCTTTCAGAGTCCATTACTTTTCACGCGTCATATGCAATGCGAGCGCTGACCCAAGCATAAGGATAGTTATGCTGATAGAAGTTCCTCAAAGTACGACGTTCGGCAAGGCGTGGAATAGTGGCGTAAGAGCCGCCAATCTAGAAGGATGGAATCAGCAACAGAATCAGAAACGGTCAACTGCAACGAAACAGAGACGCACCACGACCTGGTGCTTTCCGTCGAAAAAGTCTACTGAATAGCTGGAGCCCGGTCGTCAGGTAGGCACTGCTGAATGACTGTCTGAAATGGACGAACCCAGGATAGAGACGCGACGGAATAAAGCCGTCATGCTTGTCCAGAGCCGTCGATGTCCACTCCCATACACCCCCGTTATGGCCCTTCCCACTCTCTTCTTCCCTTCCAGCGGTCGCACTAGGTCACACTTGATGATTAGCATGATGCAAATGCGACAGCGGCGAAACGTACGGAATAGGATGCCAGTTTCGGAAGCCTACATTCGCGCCTCCTTGGTAGCCACAGTCGAACATATCGAGGAAGAGGCGTAGTTCCGGCTCGGTAGGGATTCGACCACCCTTGACGCTGGCATAGGTGGACAAGTTGTCAAAAGATGTCACAATCGGCCAGTGTTTTGCTATCTTCATCGGAACTGGGCCATAGAGGGTGCGGACCTTGAGAATGTGGTCATCGATACTGGGAAATCAAATACACCCAATCATTCTTACGTGGGTTTCGCCGTCGATTTCTACCCAACTGGCAGGATATTGGGCGACGTCTTTTCCCTTACCCTTGTAATACTCGTAAAACTCTCCATTTGTGACAGGTCGCCATTCAATCTTGAACTGGCCAATCCGGACGTCTCGTTTAGGATGCTCATTGTCCCAACCGAATGCATGCTCAGCGACTTCCGTTGAGGCGTCGTCGACCTCATCGTCATCATGTCCTAGAGATAGAGTCGCCGGGCCGAGTGTTACGGTCGCATGCTCCGGCTGGGGAACAGAATCCCAAGCCTCCGCAAGCACAGACCACGCAGGAGGGCTGAAACCAGTCGGGGGAAGCGTTCCCGTGCCTGCACGTTGCAGCAGCATGTAAAGCAGCGTCTGACAAGGACGACATCAGAAAAGTGCCACTTTATTCGGTTCGAGTCTTCGCACTAACCTCTGCATGGAACGCTTCGTGCTCCAGTGTCATGAACAGAACCCGCGCAATCTTCCTCGTCAGCAATACCGCACCAGAATCGATGTCCTGATACAGCTTGAATACCCGCTGCCGCACTCTGTACTGGTATGACAGGATGTCAGAAACTGGTGGCCAATCTTCGTCACGCTTGGGGACTTCCGAGTGGGACTAGGTTTTGGTCCATCAGATGACAAAAACGGGCCAAAGGGAATCCCCAAGCTTACATGACACTGCGTAGGGTCATCTACAATGGGATCAATTCCCCGCTGACAACAACGTTAGACCGTGCGCATCTCGACATAAGAAAATGCAGAAGAATCTCTGGTTTATCTTACTTCAAAAATATACTAAACAATGCGTTATAAGTAACTCGCCCAATGGACATCTAATGTACACTCACCTTGAACTCGGCGGGGTCTGTATCAGGCTCCTGCAAGAGTCTAGACAGATGGATGGACAGGAAGGTGGGAATATGTCCCAGATAGAAAAGGCAGATGTGGCGAAGATCGATAGGTTTCTGGAAGAGCATAGATGGCGGAATCATGCGCTGCGTGATGAAGTCCCACGCCGCCCACATCGTCTGCCATTCCTCAACTTTTGGCAAGCTAAATGCCGAGACAGAATGTTGGCATGCCGGATCAAGCACAGGAGGTGTCGAGAGCAGAGGAAACATGAATGAGGGCCGCTCAAGTAGCCATAGCGAGTACTTGGAAGCACTGTCAGTCCAACGGTGAACAGGGCGTAAACCGGCTTTAGTGAATAGTGTGTATGCGTCTCGTTCAGAGTACTGGATAAATGTGAACAAACTGCATGCTATTCTTTCCATGTGATAGACACACCTTGTGAGATACTTCGATGTTGACTAATTCGTCTTGCTTGAATGAGTACTTGTCCTTCGTGTCAGGATCAACAATTGTCTGATCACATGTTGATTTGTAGTACGCCTCATGACAGCCTGCGCGACTACTAATGAGACCTGCAAAGCGGTAATCGTCATTGATAACCTACGCTTGTCTTTATTATATTTGCCCACGTATTCCCACTTGCTTTCATCAAACAGGCTTTGATGCCCAAGTGCCCTTCCGGCACCTTTCAACCCGTTCATGATAAACGCCCTAGTAATGCCCTTCGAGTCATTGTACGCGCGCTCAATCTCTTCGGGATCATTGTCATGGTCTAAACCAAGTAAGAGAGTGTCTCCTGAGCCAGCACGCAGTGGCAAGGAGCGTAAGAAATGCAACGTCTTCACCACGAGAGAAGTTGCCCAACGACGATCCTAAGAAGAGTAAGTGCAGGGGAAAGTGAGCCCCAGGAGTTGAAGGCGGAGTCTCTTCGAGGTCCACAACGCTTCTTTCGGAGGAAGACTCGGACACAGAGCTGGGAGATACATCTCTGCTTAACTTTGCGACACTGCGCTGGTCGGATAATTTGGCGGTGAGACGTTCGACAGTATCTCGTCCGTCTAACCCACCCTCCTGGATGTACTTGAGACCGTCGTCGTAGGTTCCGCATAAACCCTGCGTAGCGACCTTCCCACGGATCTGGACTCCTACGTCGGACTGGTTCAGCTGCTTCAAGGTACGCTCGAGCTCGCGTTCTTGGAGATCGAGGGCGTAGTAAGTGATAGGGCTGCTCATGGTGGGCGGAACCAAGGTTGATAGGGCTGATAGGATGTGGGAAGTCTTCCTCAAGGCGCTGGATGTGAGGAAGGTCAGTATTCGGGTTTAGATAGCAGACGAGAAGCAAAATCACGTGACTTCAGTACGAAGTACATGATACGAAGGCTTGTCCGTCGATCCAGATGAGCCACGATGACAGATGAGCCACGATGTCAGATCGTTTTGACGATCCGTGATTCGGGAAATGCAAGGGCGCAGCCGAACAAAAGTTACTGGGTAAAGAGAAAGACATGCTCACCCAGCGCCGAGCTCGACAACCGCCTCGTCCCCTTTCAAATGCCCTCCATCTGCAGCATGCATGACACGGACGATGTCGGCAGCATGGTTCTTCAGTATATTTTCTTCAGCCGAGAATAGGTAGTATTCGGGAGCTTGGGTGGTGATGTCGTCGTACAATCTCAAACCACGCTCATCATACAAGAGCATCGTGGGTAGCGATTTCTGTCTTGTAGGTCTGGACAAACTGGATGTTATTTGCTTGCGGATGTCGGCATCAGTGCTATGGTTGTCCGAGTCACGATGGCCAGCGCGGACGTTGATGATGTTGACTGTGGTGAACGTGGACGCCATGGCAGGCGTTCAGTTCGAAGCAGAGGAAGATTGAGGAAAGGGGGGAAAGACAATGAGACAAGAGGTGCTCTTGTATCCGCACTATATAACCGCGCGCCAGACATTGTGATCAATGTATGACCACGGACGTGCGTCGAGGGCAGTCCCCTGGACCACTTATGTAAGCGCCTATGACATCAACGCGCTTGGGGTGACTCGCGGGCAACTCGCGGATGACCGGCCGGTACCCCTCACATCCCCTCAACGGCTCAACCTACCCCCAAATGCTGGCCAAGATGGAAAGCAGAGTGCTCGCACGGTCGCTGCTGAGCGGCTGCCACCCTATCAGCCCTCCATTTGCCGGTGGAAAGTTGGTCGCATGTCCATGCATATCAAACGTAACCGTGATCCAGGCGACTGCTTTGGCAAAAGACAGACCTGGTACAGACACCGAATCCTTGCAAGTGGTGCTTCCGTACGCAGTCAGTTTGAAATGCAAGACAGTTGACTGGATACGAACGTGCGATCACGGCTACAGGGCGTACGAACATGCGTCCGCTGGATGGGACCGTGCACAGCAAGCGCCGACGTTAGCATGGAGGCAGACAGGCTTCAGCTGAGAGATTTACGTCAAGTCATAGATCCGAGGATACTCACCCTCGCATTCTAGACGATAAGACACAAGCGAAAGCTTCCTTTGTGTCGGATTACACTAATAGAACAGAAGAATCTGACATCGCCAAAAACTCCTTACAACGTTGTCCGAAAAGACCCTTTTTCGCCTTGATGGATGCAGCGTGTCCAGTTGTAACATGAAACATGAGAGGGAAGGTACCACACGCATTCATTTGCACACCTAAAGATCACTTCAACTGAGTTACGAGTCTACAACAGGGCAGTCGCCAGATTCCAAGATTGATCGGGATGCTGGCCTGTCCGACAGATCGAACGCCCGCATCTTACACGGAAACAAGGCCGCGGCCTTGAGAACAGGCAATACAGCGCTCGAAGGCACTCACATTGTCCAAAACTGGCAGTATAAGCAGAGAAAGACACTGCTAGATAAATGATGACTGCTCACCGCGGACGGCAGCCAATTGACCATGTGAACAGTGAATGCGCAAGCCTCAGCGATGTCCTGTCGGAAGCAGATGGCATGAAGAGACATGGAGAAACGGCTATCATTGATCTTTGTCTATGTTGACAAGCTCAACAGCAAGACGCGCCAGCATATCATCTGTGCGCGGATTACGAGGGAATGCTCTTCCGTCACCCTTGCTACAGCCCGACAACATGTTACACGTCAGTTCTCCGCAACTTCTACAAGAGCCAAAACGAAAAGCGCACCCTCCACCACCAACAGCGATTCGATACACCCAGCCCCATGGTCGATCCCAGCCCATCACTTGTCCCCAATTTCTCCTCCAGCCGACATCGTATATACGAATATGAGAGTGCGCATCCCGAACCAGCCGACGTTGTGGATATGACAACTCGTGCTCCAGTGGTGGGTCGGACAACTTGCGACCCGATGAGAATTGTGGAGGAAGAGGAGGTAGTTGACGCAGTAAGAGAAATGGAGAAAGATGTTCAAGCGTCGTCTGATTTGTCCTATATGACACGGTAAGTTCTTGGGTTTGAGCAGGAAATGAACATTCGAGCATACGTTGCAAGGTATATGTGATACATCCAAAAGGATCCAAAAACAAGGGCCATAATGATACCATAAAATGCCAGGTATATGTCATGCAGGGGTGTGTTCTCGTCCTGTGTGGAGGTTCGTTCTGTGAAAACATACGAAAATAGAAACATGCACGTACAATAGCTAGAGGGTTCGTGAAGGCGAAGTAGACCGCCTCCACGCATAGTCCGGCAACATATACCGATAGCACAGTGATACATGTCAGAAAATGAATGAACGCTGAATACGTTCTGTGACCCTAACCTCGAGGTAAGCCCACAGATGCAAAATAGTAATATAACTCGACTCACAATACACTTGTCTCCTAGCCAGAAACAATGATGGTCTTCCGGCACCACGTTAGGAAGCTATTCAGAAGCAGGCTTACACGGCGCTTACCCATCTTGAGTACACATCTCCCACACGAGCTGCAATGATGCGTCCGCTCTGGTTTGGGCGCGGAGCACTTCCGACACCACTTGCCTGGCTTCCGCACCTCTGGCTCATCTTCTTCGGTAGTCAGTAGCGCCTGCATGAAATCCATGTCTTCAGATTCGCCTTCCGCGGCTTCAGTCATTTTGGGTCCAACCGCAGGTCCCGGATCGCGGGCAAGGATGAGTATGAGAGATGAGAACGAGATGAAGGTGAGAGTATATGTAACCACTAAGTGCGTAAGGAACTGTGCAGGTGAATTCAGAACCCGGAGATGGTAGTTGACGAGTACAATGAGCAGGGACGGGTGTGGTGCCAACATGAGTATCACAGCCACTGCCAGCGAGTTGTGAATCGAGTATAGAGCGCCTGTCGCATGGAAAGGCACTACGTACGGATGAGAGGTAAGTAATGGTACCATCGCTTGCGGGTCGGCTCAGAGTCCGTTTCGTCCTCATCGTCATCCCAATGTGTGAGATTAGGTGGCGGTTCAGAAGGTGGTGTAAGCAAGGGGCTCCTGCGGGGTATCGACATGCTGAATAGATGAAAATGGTGTCCAGGTGTACTTAGCCAACGGTGTGCCTGTCGTGCATGTCTTGCAAGGTCGCTGCCTTTGTCAAGCTCGGAAAGAAAGATGAAGCAGAGCAGAGCGACCGAGAGCGAATTGTGGACCGGTTACTGCAGTTACCGGATAGTACTATATTATCAACGACGAGTGGAACAGACACTGAGAGCTGAAGAAAGCAGATTTGACGACACTGAGGGACAGAAAAATTACAATCGCAAAAGCAAGAAAGGGAGCAAAGGTCTCGGTGTTATACATACAAGGGTAACGATCTTGGGCATCCGTACACTGGCAAGCCCTCATGTAAGCGCTGGAGTCGATCAGTACGTGCCGCCGGCAGGCCATTTTAGACCTCGGGTCTCTCGACCATTGTGCACTCGAGTCGAAGTCGTTGTTTGCTTGCGAAACACTCCCTCTTCGTTAGGCTGTGGAAATAGTTAATTTGGCACAATTAGTCCAACGTGCTAGGATATATTTTACCTCAAATCGTGTTGTGCGTTGAAATACTAACCTTCTCTGAAGTGTGGCACTCGAAACGTTCTGCCAGTGGTGACATTATAACATCTACTCCTTCCTTTCAGTTCTGAACGCTCGCATATTAGTAAGTTACTATTAGGGCCGAAACAGGACAGTGTTCATCATATTTTACAGGAAGTGGGCTATCACCCACATGTCAAATCACATCGCAGAAGTAGTTACTCTGGAGCCCAATGCTCTTTACATCGGCATCAATGCCCTCCTTATGGAAGGAAAATTCCATTGGTCTCTGTGGTTCACAGATGGAACTGGAATTTCCACTCGCCACGAATGGGCCGAAATGGTTCCATCCAAACGTCAGAAGGGCGGTCTTATAGAGGAGTATACCGCACTCGTGGTCCATCCAGTGCCGGTTTACACCGCTGAGAATCACCTGATGCTTGCTTTCTTCAAGATTGGAGGCCATGTTCCTCCTGAGGGCACTTCTCTCGACTTCGTTCCGTCGTTTAGTGCGATCTTCACCAAAAGTTACAATGACGTTCGCGCAAATAGGTCAGCAGGCGTCAACTGTCGGACTTGGGCAATGAAAGCGTTGGCTTTGCTTCAAGCCAGAGGTCAGATCGTCCGATCAGATCCTGTCGAGTCGCTGGAGGAAACGATCATTCAACACGGGATACAGCTGGAGAATTTGATTGCTCGTCACGCAGAGGATACAGAGTGGATATTCACAAGTCAAATAATAGCACTGTAAGGTAGGTCCAGATATTTAAATACCAGTGCTTTGACTAACGGACTTAGTTGATGTGTCGCAGCGTCATCAAATGTTACCGGGCAGGGATGCATAACAGATCAATAGAGCCCGAGTAACGTTACTACTATACCGTTGATATCCCGACCGTCTTATTCAACACGAGGCTGGGACTGTCCAAATGCGTGCATGACAGCAGGCTAATATGAGCGGCAGCACAGTAGATAGGTTATAGACCTGTCGCGACCCGCTTGCTTTCAAGTTCTATAAATTCTCCAGCACATATTACGGTTTTACTACGCCCTGAAGTAACCTCGCATATCTGCCCAACGTTTCGAGGCACACGTGCGTTATATAATAGATTCAACTCTACATATTGTACTCTAATAATGCAAGAGGTCACTGGGAGGCCTGAAGGTGACGAATGACCCTTCAAACGGCTGCCAAGTCAGACATCTGAAGATTCTGAACATCCACGGTTCGAGCACTAGTATGCTATGATGTAGGTATGCACAAAACATTGCCAACTATCCTCCTCCCTTCATATATTGCAGTCTAGATACTGAATAGATGTATGATGGCTACCCGGGGCGATAATGTTCACGCAAGGCGCGACGTCCGCAGACACGTTGCAGGGCGTGACCAAACCCAACTGGCCACAACAGAAAAATCGAAGCCCGTAAACCAAAAAAAATTGTGGTAATATACAGAGCACGTACACTACTTAAGCACTGAATATGAAAACCCGAACGACGTTCCAAACCCCGACAATAAGTTAGTGAGCGATGCTGCCAAGTCCCGACCGTCGATGCGACGTGGCCCAACGCAGGAAAGACAGCACTAGATAGTGTGTGATAGATCTAGCAAGGATGGCCCTCAACTTTAAGCACGCTGAACGAGACCTAACGCTTCCATGGCTCTCACCTGCAGGGGAGACACAAACGAGATGCTCAGAGCAACAAGGAACAGCATCGGCGCACGCTCATGCCCGTTCCCATGCAGCGGGAACGCCCCACCGCCGTTCCTGCCACGCACGGAATGTGGCGGCAACCTCGGTGTCACCACTGATGACGTCGTCGTTGATGCAGAGCAGCGCGGCGTCAGTGGTTCTGTCGATCTTGGCGAGGACAGAGGTAGTCTGGCGTGGGGACTGGAGGCGCTCAAAGAGGGAGGGGGTGTTCGCTGGCAATGGGAAAGGGGGGTGAGTTCGTGCGTGGAGGATAATAGAAGGACAGGTAGTAGAACCGAACGGGACGGATAGGCAAGACATAAGAAGAGGCAAGGGGAAACAAGGTAGCGGGACGCACCGATGACATAACGATATCTCTGCAAAAGCGCGAGCGTCCACTTGCGCACGTTGCGCTCGCCGGCAGCGCCCATGACGTCGCGCAGCGCGAATCGGCCGTCCTGCCACTTATCGGCAAGAGGGAGGTGCGGGATATCCTGGTTCGTGTCAGACGGCGCAGCATCGAGGAAGGGAAAGGGGAGCGAGGGGAGCTTGCCGGCAAGGGAGCCGAGCGTGCGTTCAGGTGGTGGGAGGAAAGCGGAAAGACCGAGCGGACCACTGGCGCGTGTGAGGGCTGTTATCACTAAGGGTGCGATGTATCAGAATCACATTGCGGACGGCGAAGAGCAAGGAGCGAGAGGAAGGTGGGGAAGAGCAGTGCAGGACGTACCACAATCACCGCACTGGATGTCGGCGAACGCGATATGTGTGAAGACGTCAGAAGCGCGCTTGTGCCCCGCAAAGCACCGCTCATAACTGATGCGACACGCGGGGAGCTGTTCTTCAGGTACATCGGGCGTGAGTGCAGGGAACGCGCGCTGGCCTCTCGTCCCGAGCGTCGCATAAGGATACCCATCGAACGAAGCTGCACGCGTATAGTCAGCAGGCCGCATATATGCGCGGATACACGGACCGGCAATGCTCACAGAACGTATAGGTCGTCTTGCCGAGCCCCTCGGGTACGCCGCTCTGCGCGAGCGCAAGAACGACGCGCTCAGGCTCAAGTGTCCGCCTCGCGCCCGCGCGTACTCCAATTTCGCGCAGATCGCCAGGGGGCATGTCCCACGTCCCACCGAGCTCAGCCCACGCGGTGCGTGCCTCGGCATCACGCCAGGAATCGTCCGGGGCACCGACGCGAGCAACAACCCACGACCAGAGGAGCGCCTCACGCGCGCGCTCGACGAGGAGGTGGGCATGGAGGAAGAGAGTGTTAATGTCCGCGGGGGAGCCGGGGCCGGCGGTCTCGCGGAAAGGGTGTGTCGCGGCGAGGGCGAACGAGGCAGGCCAGATCGCGAGAGCCTCGGAGAGGATGGGGAGGGAGACGGTCTTGGCTTCGTGCGCGATGTAGGGGCGGGCGCGAGTGCCGAAGCGGAGGCCTGGGAGGGGGGTCAGGAAGGCGGAGAAAAGGAGAAGGAGAGCGTACTGAGGAGGTAGTTGGCCTCGTCCATGCTGCGCCATTCGCCCTGGGTCTTTGCGTTTGGGCGGACGGGCTGGACCATGAGGTCCGACTGGAGATGGAGGACGACGCCGTATGCGGGCGTGTAGAAGCTGGCCGGGGTCATCGGCGTCGCCATGTAGAGGTCGTCGTTCTTGGCAGCATAAGCTAAGGCGGAGAGCAGAGAGTGGTAGGAGTCAGACTCACCATGTACACACTGTGACGATGTCAGCGACGCGCCGACTCAAAAGGAGGAAACGAAAAGGCTCACAAGTAGTCGGAGATGCCATCGACATGCCCAAGCTGGCTCTCGATCGCCAAGCTGCCACCCGATCACCGTTAGCAGCGCGTCACACGTCACCGTCGTAAACCTCGGCCACCGCACGCACCTATTGAAGCTCTTCCCAGCATACGGCCGGAAAATCTGCGCGTGGTGTACCACCTCCAGTCCAATATCGCCGTCCACCCAGCCCGCGTCCGGCGTCCAACCCGTGTCTCCATCCAGCCACTGAGGCATCTGCCCCAACCGCCACCCCGCCGCGAGCGAGAGCGACAAGTTCGGCTGTGTCGCTGGAATCTCAAAATCCGCCGTCACCAGGAAGAACCGTCCCGCATGCGGGCGGAAATTTCGCTAGTACTGACCGTAACGAATGCCGCAGCTCATCGTGGTCCCTGTGCGCACTCCGCGTCAGCAATCACACGCATACTACGCCTATAAAACACTGCCGCCGCGTACCGGTAGAGCCGCGCCTGCGTCCCCGACGCGGCGGGCCGGAAGGGGTCGTTCGCGCGGAACGACGCCTGTGCTGCCTTCTTCGCCTCCTGCAGTAGCGAGTCCGACCCATTCACCCACGTCCACAGCATGTCTACCTTCGGCTTCGTCCCATCCCCGCATGCACCTGCGTCCCCCGTGCCAAAATACTCCTCCCAGCAGGCCTCCGCCAGATCACGCACGGGCCGCAGCGGTGCGCTGCTATTGAACGAGGTCTGTCGGGGTGCGCGGAACGGAAGGTACGCCATGTGCGACGGGAGCGCGAGGGCGGAGAGCGCGGCGGAAGGGAGCAGGTCCGCGGCGTCGAGGAGGAGGTCTGCGTCGAGCTCGGCCGCATCGAAGTCGTGCAGGGAGACCTTGAGCAGGAGGAAGAGCGTGAGGAGCGCACTGCCGAAGAGCACCGCATATAGCGTGCGTCGGCGGAGGAAGTAGGACCGCGCGGTGGCGGCGGAGGAAACATGGGCGGCGGGGGAAGAAGAGGGCAGGCCGAAGCGGGGAGCGAGCGGGATGTAGTCTTTCGGGGTGATGGGCATCGCAAGGGGGACCAGGACATGAGGGTATGGACGGGGGAAATGCGTAAAAGTGAAGCACCCCTTGTCGGTCGGGCGCGAGACTCGACTACAGCGGGGTACTATAATGCGTGTCGTGCAGTTTCGGTCTTGACGCTACTGTCAGACTTGAAAAGAGCGCCGTGCGAGTCTGACAAGGTGCAAAGAGGCGCCGCTGCGATATGCAAACTGTCAGTTCCTGGATCCAAGAGGCACGGCTATAAGAGGAACAAGGGTTCACGAGGTAGAGGTGATGGGTGTGTTTTGTGGCGAAACGCCGTGACATAGAAAGGAATAATCTAAAGCCGCTCTTACGCACCTTGGGCGAATGCGAAAGGCGAATAGAAGACGGCGGCGAAAAGAACACAGCCGTTTGAGACGAGATGAGGCAGAAAGGTGTTTACTATTCGAGGTACGGCTGTGTATGTTCCCGTCCAACACCTATATGTTACAGGACCCGGGAGTCGGTCCCGCCGCAGCAGTACGTACAGGCGTGTGACGAGTTGCTACCACGGTCAATCTCTTCTTTGCAGAAGATGGCCGGAAGGAGCGTGCTTCTTGTGTTGTGTGTCGTCAACAGCGTTGCGGGGGGTGCAGATGGGGAGAGTGTCCGATAACCGTCGGGATATGTTCGTCGTCGATGTCAGCGACAGTGAGCACTGTACAGCAAGAAAGCGATGGGGGTCAGAGGGGACGGAGGGGCACAGCCGCCAGAGCCAGCCGCTGCGCACAGCGATCGGGCCCATGCGTTCCAAATTTCCCTTTCCATCTCCGACGCGTCCTATAATTAGCGCATCAGGCTTGGCATTCATCTTCTCCAGGAACGCGCGCGAAGGCTTATGTAAGCGCTTCCATCATCCGTCTTTAGTCGTTATCTGATAATTGCTGCCGGCCGGCACACGACCAGGACTCAGCCAGCAACTGCGGAAAACTGTATATTGCGACGATGGGGACATATCGTGAGATAACAAACACCTCAGTGAAGTAGATAGGTCGGAAGACATTCAAATGCGAAGCGTCCCGTGCGTATAGATGACACAAGAGGCACACGATTACTGAGTGCACGGGGATGCATACGACTGCGGAATCCGCATGACTGGAGAGAGAATCCAATAGATGTATGCAAGACGGTCAATCCGTCGGAACAGAGACAAGATTAAGATGCATTCAGACAGAGCTTCGCGGACGCCCTATCGGAACGTCCGTGAAACGTTCCCGCTCTTCGGCTGGCTGTGCGCCTTTGGCGGCGCGCCAAAGTCGCCGTACTGGTACGGCGCTGCTCCTGCAGAGTGCCCATTATCAGCATCTACACATGCAACTCTCAAAAAGACGAACCCGACGCACCTTTCGCCTGTCTTTTCTTCTTCCGCCCGGCAGGCTCCTCCGGCTCCGGCTCGGGACCCTCATCAAGAATATTCGATGCTGCCGCATAATCAAACGGTTCCACCTCAATCGCCTCCTTCGCCTCTTTTGCGTTCCCATCTCCTTCGACCTTCCCCTTCGCCCCCGTCCGCTTCCGTTTCCTCGCGCGCGCCTGACCCACCACCACTATAGCGTCCTCGCCAGCCTCCCCGCGCTCGCGTTGCCGCTCCGCGGCGGGAACAAAGGGAAGTTCAACGGCGCCCGGAAGGATGAGCGTGGAACTATCCGCAGCATCGAGCGGTTGGGGAGTGGCTTGGCCTGATGAGTTCGCGGTCGTGACGCCATCGGGTGGTGATTGGGCTGACCGGAGCGACGGCGTCGGAAGCGAGGGCGCGATGGAGAGCGTGCTGTGAATCCGGGAGAGGATCGTGAGGAAGCGCGGCTGGGAAGAGGGCACTGAGGTTGTGCGCTGGAGACGGAGGTAAGATATCAGTGTGATTACGACCCGTAAACGTAAAACAAGAGGTACGTACGACGACGGCAGTGGCTCGATCGCCGAAGAGCGCGCTCCGCGGGGCAACGTAGGACGTCGATGCCGCCTCTTTTATGTCGACCTTAGTCACTTGCGCCGAGCCGAACAAGGTAGACGAGAGCGCTGCGGAGGCGGGGCGGGTCACTATAGGAAACCATCAGCGTTTGCTTACGACCGACAGAAGAGCAACAGGATTACCATGAGACCAGAGAGATGTCATGGCGCTACCACCGGTCGCAGTTGCGCTAGAAATTGGCGCGGACGACGCGTCTCTGTCGACCTGCATTGCATCATCCGACTGCGATCCCAGAGCAGCCGACGTCGTCACTACTTCCGTGAACGACTTCGCTTCATCTGGTCTAGCCTCCCGTGCCTCCGCGCCAGCAGCTGTCGCCTGCTTGACTGCCTCCCGAATCGCGTCGAGCAGCTCCTTCGAGCGCCGTCGGACGACAGGCGGAACCGGGTGGAAAATCGCAAGGAGCGCAGCCATATCAGCCGGCGGACGTTCTGCGAGCACGAACAAGTAATGGTTCGGCAATACATATCTACACCATGCAGTGACCAATCAGAATATAAGCTCCCAGTCCCGAAAATTCAGAGGTAAAACGCACCGCGTGCTCTCGTCCTCCTCGCGCGCGACCCTGTCCCGCCACGCATGCACGCAGCGGTACACCGCGCGCTGCACCGCGTGCACGCTTCCTGAGCCCATAGCACCCTCAGGCGCACCTGCCATCAGCGCGCCCTTGTTCCATTTCCGCGCGAGCGTGTCCCAGCCGCCGGGCCCGCTCCCACCCTCCGCGTCGTACGCCTCCTTTTCGTACACCCGGAGCGCGGTCTCTTCCGAGCGAGAGAGGACCAGCTGCACGAGGGCGTGGGCCGGGTTGCCATTGAGTGGCGGGGTGGAGGTTGAGGTTGAGGTTGAGGCGGAAGCGGACGGGGATTGGGCTCGAGACTGGGCTCGGGATTGGGCACGATCAAGGAGGGCGTTGCGGAGGTTGTCGTAAATGTAGAGGAGAAAGTGTGTGTCAGAGCGCGCGTAAGCGAGCATTTCTTCCGGGAGCGGTCTGATAGCGAGTGAGATATGGTCAGGGGGTATAAATATTGATACAGAATGCCCTTGCTTACCGAATACGCCAATCGGCAAGTTGATATCGCTTGTCAGCGGTGAAGTCACAATACATTTCTAGAAGTGTAGCTAGGCTGTGACGAGGGAAGTCTTTGCAAAGCAAACCGTTAATGACGTCAGTCAGCCGAAATTATTTGTTATTTACCTAGCACTTTAGACGCGTGGTAAGTGTCGAACAGATTGACGATGTACAAGTTGAAGTCTTGTTGTAGCCACACAATATCACTCTCGGCGCCGTGCAGCACCTAGCAAGATACTCAGTCAATGGACTATGAGATGCCAGTGCATCCACGCATACCTTGATGATTTCGGGGTCCGTGAACACCTCATTAAGCGCCTCCATGTCATCCCTCACAGCAAATGTGTCTACAACCCAGTCTTCCTCGCGTGTGCTGATCTGCATCAGACACACGAACCCGCCGAACGTACGATAGCTATGATACTCCAAATCCACCGCTATTTCATGAGCAGCGCGGAGCTTGTCAAGCATCGCAGCGAATGTGGATCCGTCGGCGACCCAGGTGAAAGGCGTGTCAGCAAAAGAGCGCGGAGAGATGGGCGGGGAGGGTGTGAACATTCGTGCGGGGTAGGAAATGTGTTTGATCTCGTAGCGATAAGGGTGAAGACTGTCGGTAGCTCAGAGAGAAGAATCTGGATTAAAAAGGACCCAACGCACGCGCTAGAAGTTGACAGGTCATCTTCATTGTCTTCATCCCGCAGGTTGTATCCGAGTGGCACTTGCGCGTTATATTTATGCCGCAGTGTCGGTCGCCATGTTGTATGGCTACTATTATCTGCTTTTCGTCTGAAATTGAGCTGCGGCTTCGCCAGATGTGACGCGTGCTGCAGCGCGGGGTCCAACCGCCCTTGGGGCACATTGGCTTTTTTGACCTATCTTGTTGGTTTACACTACGAACCGCCGTAGCATAATAAGCAGCACGTACCTTCTGTGCAGTAGGCTGCACTGTGTTAACGGCGATCGCAGGCGGCTTGGTGCGCCCGAGGAACTCATCCAAGCAAATATCCTGCATGAAGACGCGCGTCAGAATCGTGACCTCATAGATCACCAGTGCGGGTTCATGAAAATCATATCTCACCGCACGTTCCAGTAGTTGATCCACTGGGTCGACAATCAGAGCGTGGAAGTTGTCTACCACATCGTCCTCGCTCTCCAGCCTGCCCTTTCCTTTCCGCCGTGCACTTGCAGAAGTATCTGCAGTAGCGACAAGAGAGAGCAACCGGTTTGTAAGCTCTAGCACACGAGAGGAACATGCTTCAATGTCCTTCGCAAAAGTGCGGTCGACAGTGCGGTGGAAGGCGATGTCGGAAGGGAGTTGGACCGCCTGTTTGGTCGCCCTGAGGGCGGCGCCTTGTAAAGCGGTATTATAATCGTTGAACGCAGCTGGTGTAAGCTCTGCACGTTCTGAAGGATGAGCCATCCTGAAGCACCAGTTCGTGTGCTAGAGCAGAGCGAAGAAACAGAGACAACTCGGCCTCAAGGCCGCTGGTCGCTACTGACTGTGGAAAACTGGGAGTTGAAGAAGAGATCACGTGAAGTGAGTTGATCGTACAGATCAGATCGCATCTTGCGCGCTTCAGGGGCGGGACGTTGCACTGAGCACTATCCGAGTCTCTTCCACCAGTGTATCCTTCAGTCGACGTCTTCGACAATCACCTATAGCAGCCTCTAGTACTACTATTCTACTTAAGCCTCAAGCAACGGCTCTCGATTTGACTCAATCGCAATGGCATTCTCGTCCCACGCCAATACAGCAGCTACGCATCCACCTACTACTTTCGAGTTCCTGTCGACCGAGAATGATCATTTCACCGCTGGCATAACTTCGGCACAAGAGGATTTTGACAGGACAGGATGGTTGAATCCTGCCTTTTATACCCAGCCTTTTTTCAATCAGACATTACCGCGGCACCCAGATTCATTTGAGAGCCATCTTCACAATGGATTCGGAGTTCGGCAAGCACAGTGAGGGGTGTCTCTTATGCAGAATAGTACGAGTGACTTAAAAGATGCTTTGCTCTCTTGTGAAGTTCGTCTGAGCTCCAAAGCATGTTACCACCGCATCCGGACGTGAGTACCATCGTCACCATGATCACGCCGCGTTTAGGTTGACGGTGTGTCAAGTGCATAGACTACATGTGTTGTGGTTCGAAAATGACGGACTTGCACGCTTTGGTTGAACATTTTGAAGAATGTCATGTCGTTGTCGTGGACCCATACGATCACAGGAGCATCTCACAGCCAGGCAGTTCGGCAGCAGCTGGCTCATCGTCGCAGAGCTCTTGGCCTCAAGATTATTTCGCGCCTGACGACATGGAGCTTGACACGGATGATGCGAGCGTTTCGTCGCGGGGCGCATTTTCACACATTCACGTTCCCATTTCGACCCCGAATTCATCTCATTCGACTGCTGCACTCTATCCAGGTTCTCTTCCACTAGCCTATCCATCACCTCGTACCGCTTCCATCCCGGTGTTCGACACGCCTACTGTCCTCCCATTTCCCAGACATTCTCCATTCACGGCTGAATCCCCTCGTTCTCGCCGTACATCGAATAGCCTGACGGAGCAGACCTTCTACACATACTCCGGGTATTCTGAGGATTCATTGCCTCTCCATAATCAATCTCCTTCGTCTACCTTATATTCCACACTGACTACCGACAGCTTGGCAATTATCGATACTGATAACTCACACGAGAAAGGTTCGACAAATGCCCCTCCAGCCCTGTTACTGAACACGAGTGCCAACAATTTGGCAGATTGTCCTCCTGCTATTTTCCGTGTGGCTTCCCCAGCCCCTGGATTAACCGTGGTCCGAAATGTTGCTAGAGCGCTGGCGTCGACATCTGCGTCAGATACGACAGCTAATGTAGTCCATGCCAGCACCACTCTGCCTCGCCCCGTGACTTCTCTGCTCCTCTCTAAGCCATTCTGGTGTCCAAAGCCGAGTTGCAACAAGTCATACAAGAAGGCAAGTGACCTCAAACACCATATGACGCACGGCGTTTGTGGCGTTGGAATGCCGGAAGATCTCGAGCCCCTTCAAATCCCACTCAGTCAAACTTTTCGACAATTGATTCTAGCCACTTTTGACACTATCCAGACTAAAGAAATCGATTCTTATCTTTGGACCCCTTCCGTAAGCTCGCCTGCGGGCCTTGATCTGGTCCATATCATAGTCACTTCTCTGACCAGATGATAGAATATATCCGATGACATGAGGACCACTATGACAGCCGCTATGGCGATTGTGGCTGATCAGAATGGTAGACGGTGGATGAAGAGCCTGAAAGGTGATGATGCAGCATCTTGTATAGAATTTCTTGACCAGGTGAGGAGACTATTCCGAGACCGTTTGGATTACGTACCATCAAATACCACTTCAGATTATAGAACACATACAAGATGGTGAACGACAATCAAGTGTATTTCAAGTTCTTGCAACGCTCTGCAAACAAGAAAGGCTGCTTCCACAGTCTTGTATGATACCCAATTTAGCAGTGACGAGAAGTGGTAACCACGCAGTGGCTCGTGGAAGATTTGCAGATATCTGGCGCGGTCAATATGGAAATCAACATGTTGCCCTGAAGATTTTCCCACCACCGCAAGGTGATAATGTCCAGGCGTTCCGAAAGGTTAATTCTGTCGACCCTCTCGTGTTTTAGACAAACCATAATTATTGACATTCAGATCTTCACACGTGAGGTGATTCACTGGAAGAAACTGCATCACCCGAACATCCTGCCATTCTTGGGTGTTATTGATGATGCCAGTTTTGGATTATGTATGGTGTCTCCATGGATGAATAATGGAAATGTGGGCAAGTATCTCGAGCAGAACCCATCTGCGAATCGACTACTTCTGGTAACGTCATCGTACATTACCGTCTATCCTACGCCACAATAACCATCACTATAGCTTAGAAATATTGCATCCGGCCTGGTCTACCTCCATTTTATGCACATCATTCATGGGGATCTAAAAAGCGTACGTCACTCTTGATATTTGTGATCCGATTACATGCTCACCAATAGTGATCAAGGCAAACATCCTTGTCGACAATACTGGGCAAGCATGTCTTGCTGATTTCGGACTAGCCGCGGTGAAGCATGGTATCGCAACTCCGCCGACGACTTCGACCACGAATAGCGGAAGGGGTACGACGCGTTGGATGGCGCCTGAACTTTTTGACCCAGAACGCTTCGGACGGGACAGTTGCCGACATACGGAGGAAAGCGACATATATGCACTAGGCATGGTGATGTTAGAGGCCAGTACTGCAAATACTGTCCGTGACTTGGGACCATATTTACATACCATCCAGATTTTCACCGGGCGCATCCCGTTCTACGATATCGCGATGGAAGCTCGAGTCATTTATAGTGTCACCTCAGGTAGGAGGCCTGAGCGTCCGATGGCTGCGACTGCCTTTGGCCTCTCTGACAGGATCTGGAGCCTGATGGAGAGTTGTTGGAGTGAGAAATACCTGGAGCGTCCTAACGCTACGACAGTGCTCAGAGTTTTGAGTGAAGCATCGGTCATCTAAAACGGCCATTGCCTTGGATTTATCTCCCTTATATTCACACGGACGATTCGTGCTCGACGCAGCGGTTCTCTCAAGTGTGAGCATAAAATATCGTAGAGCTCAAATGAGACCATGATAGGTGTGACTAGGATAGCGTGGACATCACTTTGCTTTGTTTGTTGTATTTGGAATAATATCAGTTATGTATTACGAAGGCTGCTCAGAAATGAGGAGCAGCCAAGACCAAGGTCTCCTTCCAGCACAATGTACTTACGGATGAGTTAACATCGTTTTCCCTTCATTTCCAGCCATGTCCATAACTTCTGACCGAGCTCATCGTCGTAAGCCTCATCTCTGCACCGTCCCACCTTGGCTACAGGAATGATGTACTACGATAGCGGACAGGGTGAGCACAAACGAGGCAGAATCGTGCGACGACGGACCTCTCCGTTGTATTGCAGCGCCTCGGGCATCGTGCCGGCCCACAGCTGCGTGCGCGCACCAAACGACGCGGGGTATAGCAATAGCTTCATCTAAAAACAGGCTAAGCTCGGAACTCCCGCCGATGAGTATGCGATGAACACTGACTATGAAACGCGTTAGTACCGTGGCAAGATTACGAGGAGCTAACGCGTGCTGGTACAGGTCCGTCTGAATGAGGCCTAGTCCAGCTGTCAGCCAGTCCTATCCCGCTGTGACAATAACTCACCTGGGTCGACAGAGATAGAAACGATGCCTCTATCTGCATAGCGCTTGGCAATCTGTCGTGCTACTATCACATTCGCCTATTCGACCCCCCTCTCGGATTCAGTCCACATTAGACAGACAAGAGCAAGACTTACGAGTTTACTCTGGAAGTAGAGTTTATTGATGGGTTCCCGGTGCCGCGCAGGGCCGTCCATGAACGTCTCCCAATTAAGGCCACCAAACATGGCTCCCGCGGACGACGTGGTGACGATACGGGCATGGTGATCGGGAGCGGTCGCCGCTCCAGAGATGAGGGCGGACATCAGGTGTTCCGTGAAGATGAAGTGGCCTAAATGCGACCGGGTCACTGATCGATGTGGTTGACGAGTTCGAGCTAGGAATACGTACCAACGACATTCGTGCCGAATTGTAGATCGTAGCCGTCTGCAGTGACGGCGTCGATAGGAGGGACCATGACACCGCTGTCATCGTGAATGGAAGTAGTTAGTTTCATCCGCGAGGGCATCTAGCAGAATCATTTACGCATTGTTGAATAATACATGCAATTCTGGTTCTTTGCTACACGTAATATTTAAAAGCTCACAGATGTAGTAGATACATGTGCCGTGGGAGAAACATACCTCAAGAATTCCTCCGCAGCGTGGCGGACAGACGCGAGACGGCTTAGGTCTAGTTCCAAGAATACCGCCTCCTTGCCAGTCTCTTCCTTGAGTTGCTTAATGGCTTCTTCTGCCTTGTCTTTGCTCCGAGCAGCAAGATATACCTTAGCATTGTGTTCAAGAAGAGCCTACAGAGGCACATCGTGAGCGTACGCTGGTGCCAACTTGAATGCAACCACTTGCCTTCACCGTCTCCCTCCCGATGCCGGAATTACCGCCTGACCGCGAGATACTTGATCGAACATTGTCAAGCGTGACAGGAGAGACTGGACTTACCGGTGACCAGCGCGACCAGTCCAGTCAGGTCAGGAATCTGGTCGGCCGTGAACTTGCTGCCTGATGGGAAGAGCATACGCCATAGGGTCGGTACGACATACGACACTTCGGCAAGAAAGCCCATTCTGAGTACTAGAGGGCGAATGAGCGGCTACTGACTCGAGTGGGCCGTGAGGGATGAAGTACCACAAGATGTTCGAGCAAGAACAAAGGCAGAGCAACTCCAGGAGATGGTCTATACAGTCTGCCTAGTTGATGCGTACAACTCGATCAGAAACCTTACGACACCGCCTCAATGATGTGCACCACGATGAACGAGAATGGGAACAGATGATTAATTAAAGAGGACAGAATATCGAATGGTCAATGTCATGGATAGCAGCTGGCTACATGCCGACGAGACGACCGTCTCGGAAACATTTGTACACTAACTACAGATAAATCGGGGACAGTGGCGATCGACTGTGATCAATCGACTGCGGTAGCCGCTGGAGGCCAAGCGCGGGGACACCTACATAGGAGAATATCAATTCTCCTTCACCTGTTCTTCCAACCAGCTCCACAGCTTTTCGCCCAAAGCATCATCATAAGCCTCCGCTCTGCACTCGCCGACTTTAGCTGTAGGCACCAGGTACTGCGGCGATCGAAGCATTAGCGCCGGGTACGACAGAGGTGACCACTATACACGAAGTCACTGACCTCTCCGTTATGATTCAGCGCCTCGGGCATGGTACCCGCCCACAGCTGAGTGAGTGCGCCGAAGGGTGTGGGTCGAAGCACAAGGGCCAGCTGTCAACGGCGAGATCAGACAGAGAATCTAGTCGCCGGATGTCCCAGCAATACGCACAAGTGTTCGAATGAAGACCCCCTCCAGACCGCCTCGCTTTATCACGTGTCGCTGCAGGTCAGTCTGAATGCTACCTAGCCCCGATGTCAGCGCATTCTACTCGTGAGCTAGCATGTCGAACGACAGCATACCTGGATCGGCAGACAATGATATGATGCCCTTGTCTGCATAACGCTTTGCGATCTGTCGTGCTACTACAGCATTTGCCTGCAAAGATTTCGTCTTCAATAGCGTATCATGGACTCGAAGATAATGGCCCTCACAAATTTGCTCTGGGCGTAAAGGGGGTTAGTGTCCATCTTCCTCCTGGCTGGGCCGTCTTTCAGGGTCTCCCAATGTATAGTGTCTAGCATAGCCGCAGAAGATGACGTAGTGACAATGCGGGCGTGGTGGTCGGGAGACGTCGCCGTAGCCGCAAAGAGAGCAGGCATCAGGAGTTCGGTGAACAGGAAGTGGCCTAGAATTGGGCAAGGTAAGGATGCGATTAGCCATACAGAACAGGGGAACCTCACCAACTACGTTTGTCCCAAATTGGAGATCATAACCTTGAGCAGTGACCATGTCAATGGGAGGCACCATGACACCGCTGCCAGATGAATGAATATCAGCACGCTCTTCTCCACGCATACAATGGTGAAAAAAACCACGTACGCATTATTGAATAGAACATGCAATTCGCTCTCCTTGCTGCAGAGAGCATTAGGAAAAAGCGGATAAATCAATGAGATTTACATGCCTCAAAAATTCCTGTGCGGCTTTGCGAACAGACACGAGATCGCTGAGGTCCAACTCCAGGAAGATGGGCTCTTTCCCCGTGTCTTCCTTCAGTTGCTTAATAGCCTCATCCGCCCTCTCCTTGCTCCGTGCAGCCAAGTATACTTTCGCATTATGCTGGAGGAGTGCCTGTGACGCGATGTCTCTGTGAGCCAGCCTCAAAAGTAAAGAGAGTAGCGCAGGCGACCTACTTTAACCGTCTCTCTGCCGATTCCTGCATTCCCCCCTTTACAGAAAAGGTCAAAGCGATGTATGCATCGAAAACAGGTAAGGCGCACCGGTGACTAGTATGACCTGTCCAGTCAAGTCGGGCATCTGATCTGTGGTGAAGTTACCCGTTGGGAAGAACAGCCGCCATGCGAGAAGTCCCGCATAGCGAGTCTCCGCTAGAATGCCCATGACAAAAGCTGCTTGGAAGAGTAATATGAAGTCAGGGACAGAGGAGGGTGATGCGGGAGGTGAAAAGCAGTCAAGACGTTGCAGAGGTCTGTGTGGTAGCTCCCCAGGTTCTCGTAGCCATTTTATTCATGCATTCAGGGCAAGCTGTGCGACGCGCAAGTTCCGAAAGTGAGGTACGGCGCGGGGCTCACTGACAAATGGTAGTCTGACGCATTCCTCCCGGAACAATTTGCTCGATTTGCAAGTGTCCCGAGGGAAATCATCACATCCCGAGATAGCTGGCAGATCTATTCCTCCGATACGAGCTGTACCAAGCCCCGCAGGGCCATACAGTACTGCAGCTGATGGAAACCCCTACGAGCCGAGAGCAGGCGACATCGTCGTACGCGTATACGACCATGCCGGCGAGACGCGTCATGTAACGCGATCACATGTACGCATGGCGGGCACAGGCTAACAGACGCGGAGCGCACCGTGACCAAGCCCGCCCGCGCCGATCGACGTCTACCGGGCTCACTTGTGCATCCTACGCGTCCAAGCCTGTTTCAGAGCTCGCTAACCACAGGCCAGACGGGATGTTCAAGGGGCGGACATCTCTCAGACTTTGTCCGATAGTAGGGAAGTCATTTTCTGACTGCGGGCATTCGGTTTTGTCGCGATTCAAACACCCTGAAGAACGGCCTCTGATTGGCCAGTCGACCTATGTTTGGACCCAGAATTTATAGATTGTCCTTCCTTGGTAAATGCTATCAGCGATGGAAAATGGCGAACAATAGATCCCGACGTCTGAGCCCGCCCGAGCGTCGTCTAATGTGCGGGTGCAATGACATTCACGCACAACATCAAGACCAGCTGCATTATCGCGCACTCCCTCAACCCCGAACCTCGTTTATGGCTGTTTCACACAATAGCTAGTAGTGCTGTGGCGAGAAGAAAAAAGAGATCGAGCACGGCGATTTCCAAGACGGTCAGACTTAGCATTACGTCCGTGTACGCACATAACCAGAAGAAGAGGTGCAATACAACAGGAAGTGTGTCCCTTGATGCAAGCTAGGGGAGTGCGTTTTCGCATATATGAAGCAGCTGATATCTCATCGTAGGCCCCTTTTCGACTGAGAGTTTGATACTTGGGAAAGAAGGCCCCGCCGCACGCAGGGCTCTGAATGATGCCGTCTCATTGCCCGCTCGCCAGGTCCTGCGCTTCAGCCTCGCCCGACCATCAGCCGTCAATCGTGATATCGGCGCCGCTCCGCTTCCCCTGCCCATCTTCACGCATGGCACGATGGACGTGCTTTGATGGGGCCCTGCAATGCAATTTTGCATTTTGCACTTTCCTGTTCCTCAAATAATCTGGCAATTATAATCAATGCCCTTTTATGCATTTGTTCAAATCCTGTCTAGTCGGATTCTGCCAAACGGAGGGGTAAGACAATGAAAAAGCACATACTGCCTGATCACCGCATTTGCGACGCTGATTGAGCTCGGCTATCTCTGGATCCACTTCGTTGAGTCCCAAAACTTAGTCGAAGTGTTTATAGTTCATTTATTTCGCGTATAATACTATGCCGGAGATGCGAGTGAAACCAGAACCCATACGTGAGATGAAAGACGAGCTCAAGGACGGATCCGCCACAATCTACCAATTTAGGAAGCCATCTGGTTTGGCGCTTGGGTGGATGCCATGTCGGTATTCGAATTTGACCGTGACAGCGCCCGTGGGTGTATCAGTGTTGCGATGCTAGTTCGCCCTCAGTATCGTTCCTCAAGCATGTACAACATCTGTAAAATGTGAGAAGATACATTCGATCCATGGCTTCCTGGTAGAAAAAACTTCGGAAGGCTCCGGGACCTGGTCGAGGCAAGGGAAGGGAATTCGTGAAAAGGCTGCATTAGGGACCTAAGGGCCACTGATGGTATACGTCCTTCCTTCTGCTTGAGTGATACAGCGAATCCTGAATCCGCTATAATTGAGCCTGAGGCGCTGCACAGTGTACGGGAGAGGGGCTCGGTTCACGCCCATGGAGAGTGGGCACTGAGTCTGACCCCGTATCGAGAGCAGGTTTCCGTATGAATGTCAATCATTGGCCATGGATTCACGCGTCGCTCCTCCTCCACTTCTATTCGATTCAAGCACGATTTTTCTTCAAACTCACTTTCTCATCATATCATTCATGGATCTGACCGAGCTTCTTGTGTAGATGCCGTCGCTGAGATTTGGCAAAGGCATCTGCGAGGTCCTGGTGGACTGCTTCCATGCAAATCCTTCTTCCAGATGGGACAGCATAGTTGATTCTATATTGTCCAACAAAGCAGCCACCCGGCTCATTGGGGGCATATTAATGTCCAAGTCAACGTTTTGTCTCGCGCAACAATGCCAGTGCTTTAGCCCCGCTGCCGAAGTAGGCATAGCTCTCAGGCGACATATGCTCTTTGTCTCTCCCAAAACGTTCGGTAGCTTGCTTCGTCTGATGCAGCTTCCTTGGCAACCTTCTTTGTCCTATCACATCACTCAAGCTGGCCATAACGGAATGCCCCCTTAATTGACACCTCTTTGTTTGTGGCCTCTGTGCAGTAGTATATAACTGACCTGGACGAGCACCACCAAGAGCACCACATCACAATTCTCTTCTCGCGCTCACATGGATATCGATTCCGAGGTCAGTGTCGCGTTCAGAAAACATTGCTCTCAGCGTCTCACTTGCATTCTGTCCCAGTCTTTTCTCTTTACCGGCCACGCGTCGGAACAAACACAACACTGCGTGAGGTGCCACAAGAATTTCCCAAAAGGTACAGAGGACAAATGCGTGGTCCCGCATTGCTTCCATCCCTACCGCATCATTTGGGAGACCCCTGCTCCCATCCCAGAATACTGCTTTACGTCCGCCTGCTGTGGCGAGGACGTGGTTGTGATCGAACATGGCAACGGCGAATTCGGCATGGACGAGCTGGACGACTGCTTCCGCGGCGAGCACGCCACCCTTGAGGACGTGGAAAAGGTGAACTACAACGAGAAGAACGTCCGCCCATGCAAAATTGGCATCGACGGGAGGTGCGTGCGCGAATACGTCGAGCAGTATGAGCGCCCCATTTGGAAACGCGAGTTCAACACTATCTCTGAAGATGAAGATGACGAAGATGATGAAGACGACGAAGACGATGAAGACGACGAGTGAAATAGATGCATTCTCATTGGTACTGATTTCGAGTGAGATGAAGATTTGCAATCGATGCATGTGGTGGTGATATGCCAATTGTACGCTGTAGAGTGCCCTTTTTTCATTATGAATATTCATTATGAATATATTCAGTAGTACGCCTATTGCGGCGAAGAAATGAGCATGGCGTGGGTAATGAGACCTCAAGATTGCAGTTGATCTGAGGACATGCTTCTCGGGAACAAGTTCAAATACAATCTAGAGAACACCCGCCGATGCAAACGCAAGGAAGAAGGGAAATACTAAGGGCCACATGAAGCGACATACATGAACCTACGGCCCAGGTAGGTTATAGAGATTAAATTATTATATCATTGGATGCACCATTGGCTCTATTAACATTTGTGAAACCATAAATGCCGTGATTACGAATGACTGGCATAAGAGAGAAGAGAAGATCCTGCATGAATAATGTACATACATCTCATGTACAGAATTTAAGTTAGCGACCCAGCGATAGCATAATATAAATATCAAACACGACGGCAGTAGCGATGGCAAGGATTTCATGAGTCTGGAGTTGGATTCTGGATCGTGGCAGCAGCCATGTTCGACAAGCCCGACCGAGCGACGTTGAGCAAGAAGCGCTCCACGACCAGTTTTCCGCGACGTAGGTTCGAGAGAGAGATGCGCTCGTCAGGCAAATGCGCTTGGTCCTAAGCGTCCATACTTAGCAATGGAAACAGTGATCATGCAGACATGTGAACACTTACTGTACTCTGACCAAGAGGCAAATGTAGCGCATGACACGCGAACTCTTTTTCCAGATACGGGACGGACGGGATGGACTGGACAAAGCATGCTTGTCAGCGATTTGATCGCGTCTAAGAGGATGAACATGAACGTACTCCGCCCTCTCGAATCCGCAGAGGTTCCACTCCCCACTCGTCTCGCACAGCATCCTCGAGGGCATGGAACCAAGGGTCATCCAGATTCCCCAGCCACCAGTCAGCGGTGTGATCGATGCTGACCTACATATCGCCGTTCAGTCTGCATTTATCCTAGCCATTAAGGTACAATAGAATCCTACCTTCAAATTGTTTGGAGAGTCCATGTGGCTGAAGGACGAAATGAGATGTTCTCGCAGAGCACTGGCGATGGTGTCCAGATCTTGGTCTGGAACGATTCGGACAGATACATGGGCTTTCACTGAAGCAGGAATGACGGTGGAGTCTGAACGAACGTCAGCCAGGCGCGAGAAGTGAGTACGTCTCACTCACTTCTGGGACCAGAGACTTCGACATTGTGAATGGTGAGAGATGGCTCCCGCCAGCGCGACGCAAGCAATGACGCGGGTGTTTGCGTAACATCAGACAGAATGGTGTATAGCTCCCTCTCCTCGGTCGTTAAAGGACGAACGCTGTTATCTATGAATACGATCAGTAGGTATCGACGCGGGATAGCCGTCAAAAGTCGTACAAAAGCTTGGTATGGTGACACGTTGCTGTCCGTCGATGAGGGTACCTAGGAGTTTCAGCCTTTATTCAAAAAAGGTCAGCCCAACCGCCATAAGGAAATTTTTACAAATACGCACATATCAAGCATTGGCTCAGTGGCCGCACCTCCGTCAATCCCAGAATGACGGTCAGGGCCTTCACTCGATATCTGGAAGAATCTGTGAGTCCAGAGCACATCCGACAAACAACTGTCGCACCTCTACATTGCAATGTACGACGCCGCGCAGGCCGTATGTGATACAAGGCGTGTCCTCGGCGATCCAGGTAGAGTTGCTGTGAGAACATTAGCGTCGCTCTTCCCTAAGCGTGAGATAAGAGTGCCCACCTCACGAGTATAGCGTCAATCGGTCCAATGGCATCCTATCATACCACGAAGTACACGGATCTCATGAGCGCTGAGAACATTGTTCCAAATACTATGAATACAAACCTTATGTCGCCTCACGGCCTCCACAAAGCCACCACTACCTGCCTCTTCCTCACCCTCAATCACCAGCACCAAGTCCAATTCCAGTGCTCGCTGGCTTAACAAATCAGCAGCAGCACATGCCACAGCCATGATCGGACCCTTGTTGTCTGTGGCACCACGGCCGTACAGGTAGCCATTCCTCCCGGTGAGTGTGAAGGGATCGGAGGACCATCCACGAGCTGAGGCAGCGATAACATCGTAATGCCTGTTCCCGGATGATTCACATAGCGGTGTCAGACGAAAAGCAAAGCATCAGCGCGGTACAGGCTTACCCATAGAACAGGACGCGCGGCCGATTGCGTTTCGTCTGTGTACCGTGAAACGTAGCAAGCACCAATGGGTTCGTTTCATCCCCTGTCGGTAACTGCGGTCAAGTTTTACATCAGGACATGGCCCTGTTGCAGGAACGACATGATTGACGCACCAACGAAGAATCGGCGCCCAGCTGAGCGAGACATTTACGCAGCCAGATTGCCGCCTGCCGACAGTCTTCGCGATGCGCGGGGGAATTGCTCACGCTCGGAATGGAGATAAACTTGGACAGCGCATACACCATCGTTTCTGCAGCGCGAAGAACATGGAACGCGCGTCAGCAAATGTGAAACGCTACCCTGGGGGACATCTTCTGCACGTAGGCACGTACCATTGCCATAATCACCCGAGTCTGCTTCTGTGTCTGTAATGATGGGTAGTGGGCTAATCTTTGGTGGTGCTGGTGGCTCGACCTCCCATACCTGCGCCGAGTCTGGTCAATATCTCCAGTGAAGCAATCACGACAGTGACCGACTTTGATGTGATCGTCGTTCGCGCCCGTGACCAGTGCGAACTTCCTGCTATGATGACCTTCCAGGTGTGCATCGGATGCGGAGTTGAGGGGGGACTCTGAGGAGAAGCGAGTAACTATCGAGGACAGGACGATCCCTCCGTGGGCCTTCCAAGAAGCCGTCTGATCAAACGATGCCGACCAGCGCTATGGATCACAAATGCTTCCATGTCACGTCTAAAGCATAAAAACGGTGGCGCTCACCTGGACTTCGCCATTAGCTGAGCAGACGTAGAGATCGGAATGCAGCATCGACAGCGACAGGATGTCGACATTCTGATCACGAAATCACGTCGTCAGCACACGCAACCGGTGGCGCCGCAGGATGGCTCACCTCGACGACTATCAGAGTCCGTACGAGCGTACGCGTTTCGAGGTCCCACACCTTCACATGTCCGTCTTGACATCCGGCGTACAACGTTTCTCCCCGCGCAACGAGTGCAAGTACCGCTCCCCTTGAGCATTCCCATGTGTGTAGCAGCACAGGCACTGGATTGCCCGGGGCCAACTGCCATAACTACAAACAATGGAGGAGTCGTAAGTTGAGGACAGTAATATACTTGCAGGGCTTACCTTGACGGACTCATCTCCACTGCCCGTTACCAATTGTAAATGTCGTCGCTCACTGCGATCCGGCGCTACGAAAGGTGGATCGTCTGATCCTTCCCGGCCACTGGGCACCAGTGCCATACAGTAGACGTAGCCATAGTGCGCAGAGTATATCACATTCGAGGGGGGCACCTGCAAAATGGCCAGTGGATGATGGATTGGTTCGTGACGAAGGCACTGGTCCTTATGCGATGGCGAGCCAGATGTGCTGGGAAGCGAGGAGGACGTCGACGGCGGTGAAGGCGGCAAAGACGTATATGACGGCGGAGAGCACGTAGGATTGCGTGCGTTGAGATCCGCGGGGCGCCTGGTATACTGAGGGTAGCTGTCGAAGAACTTGTGCACGCGACGTGAGACCGGTGTCGATCGGCCGCTCACGGATGGCGAATCGGACAGAGGGTGCGCGGAGGATGCAAAGCTTGACGACGAAAGGGCTGTGATGGGAAAAGTATACCATTGGAGAGAAGTGTCTTGACATCCGAAGTAGAGTGTCTGAAGGGCGGGACACCAGACGAGCGAGAAGAGGTCACCGGCATCGTCTTCGCCGTGAGGATTGAGAATATAGAGAAGCGCCAAGGTGCGCGTACTCCAAACCTGTATGAAAGGGGGGACAGAATGAGGAACAAATAACTCACACAGACGTCGAGAGGCAGTTACACAAAGGATCGCAACATACGCGTATAGTACTATCGCCTAGAGAAGAAAGGAAAGGTAGGTCACAATCAGATGGACAACTGTCGGGTCTGAACGGAACACACCCGATGCACTGAAAAGCCAGTCCTTGTCTGGAGCGTACTCCAGCGCAAGGATGCTGCCGGTATGTCCTCTCAGCGTCGCCGTCAGCTTGAGCGTGCTCTTGTCCCATACCTACAATTGACCGACAGAGTTCGGATGTGAGATACGTCAACCGACCGAGTGAGATGATGCGTGGCATGTACTGACCGAGATGTCCTCCCCTTGGCTTCCACTGTAAATATGACTCGAGTCTGCGGCGAGACTGAGGACAGACTTCCGCCCCTGGCGGAGGGTATGAAAGAGTCTCGGCGGTCGATCTACGTTGTCGACGGGCCTGCTGAGAGATGCTGGGTCGTCGGCATCGCCGGTCAGCGTGGGCGGCTGGGGGAGAGAGGTAAGGGGACACATTCAGGACGTACGATGGGGGACGGTAGGACTGGGGGGCGCCATCTAATAAAGATTTGCGTGGAAGCAGGGGCGGCTATGTTTTCGAAAGCTAGTGGCAGGTCGGAAATGCGAGATGACAGATTGGAGGATATCGAATGGAATAAATCATGGAAGAAGAGAAAGTCGCTGCTCTTGCTCGGGTGCAGCCGTTGGCCCGTTCCTCCCTAGGCCTCACGCGAGCAGACGCGTCCGTGACCGTGCACGCGTCTATCACCCGTCGCCATTCGCCATTCTCTCCTCACCTTCCCTCACCCGCGGATCCATCTCTTCTAGTCGCCTTCTCTTCGCTGCAATGAATACCTGAAGCACTTTCTATCGGAGCTTCTGGCCCGGCTGCACAACAAGACATTTACCGCGGCGAGTTGCCAGAAATGCGCGCGTGAATCTCAACTTTCAAGCGCGATGTCCTCCGTCGCCATTGCGATCATTATTTGGCCATATCAACCTGTCCCACGAACGCTGCGCTCATCTGAGTGCGACACACCCGGAACTGATGAAAGAGACGGTGGGCGCGCCGTGTCCGCTGCCGAGTGTTGTCCAGGTCAGTCCCACTCGAACCCCACTCGCACGGTAATGGATGCAACGCCAGTTTACTGTTTACATACGGGCAGGGTGCGAATGGCCCGCTGCGTCCCGGAAACTCCCTGGCGTATCACAATACGCGTATTTACGCACAGGAGCTCCGTCCGTCGTCTGATGCACGCACTCGTGATCGATGTATCACTTTTGCGTATGGAATTGCCCATCTTTGACAGATGCGCTCATCGCTTGGCTCGCCCGAGGGCGACCGCCGGCTCGTAACCTCGTCGTATCCGTTCCCGAGATGAAGAGAGCCAGCCGTAGACCCATCGATAGGTGCTCATGATCAGGCTTTATACGTCAAAACGTTTGTCTTTACATAACATCACTCTAATTAATCGTCCTCGATCGCAGACCGATGCTGATTGGTCTTGTACAAGCGTAAAGTCCAAACGACATACCGATATAAAGCCGTCAGAACCCCGGGCGTTGTCTGGAACGGGTGCGTCACAGGCACTTTAGGTTAACTGTCTGCCGTGGCTTCTACAGTATGCCTCGTTTCGTTGTCTCCAGCACTTTCCGACGTGCCACGAATGGCCCCCGGGGACGGAATGGATCCGCCCGAGAACTACACTCGGACCCGTTGATATCGCCGAGAGGCAATCGAACATACACTCCCGCCTTCGGTGAAATTGTCGCTCTGAAACTTCTTGATAGGAATCACAACGATCTGGACTGCGGGTTTTCGATGCAATCGCGCTGCTGCGTGTCCTCGTTGTTGCGAGCTCCGCTACGTCCGGCCGCACAGCTCCTTGCGGTACTTCAATCACACTCCAATGTCTACGGCCTTCGTTGCGTCGCAACACGTCAGTCAGTTTGCCACTGCACCCGTCGCATCTAGATCGTGTTCCCAGGCGTGGATTTCATACTGGCGACAACAGTGACTGATGTTGCTCTAGGGACGGGCCTTACTCTACATGTAATCAAGCGAGCCTACGCATCATAATGTCTCTACTGCGATGAAATTGGCGGGTTTAACTCACGCATACCCCCGCACGTCATGTTCTGTGAGAATGATTATGGAGGGATGGGTCACTATCACGCCTTCGGTACCCACATACGGGGGTCCTCCCTGTTGCCGAGGCCAGGTTCTAAATTTTGGTCTTCATCCTCACGACATACTGCATTTCATATCGTCCCGAATTCGGAATACTGTCGAAGTCGGTGTCGGGCTTTGTGAAAGGTCAGTCGGGTGATCCTGAGACACTATCCCACGAAAGGGTCCCTCATTTCTGTCAGTTCTGTACAACTGTCTCCTCACGCTGTCCCCGGAACTGCCCATACGGATCCGCACCAGAAACCATGGTCGATGTCATTGTATCACTTATCATAGCTTCGCTAGAGTTTGTAAATTTGTGCCCAAGAGCGAACTCAGACGCACAATGGATTGCGGAGAGGCTGCCGTGCATCCATAACTTGACAAGTTCAGGAAACCAGAGGCTACCACAGTGAACCTGACGGAGGGAATACCTTCCGGAGTGCATCTGCGCTGAGTTGGAACATTCTTACCCGACTAGAGGTGCCGCCGCCATGGCCACTAGACATCGACACTCATGGTCTTCATGTTCGTCTCCCGAAGCCACTTTTCTCGAATGAAGCGTGTTTGCCTAGCCAGCGAAGTGCGCTATATTATGAAGTTAAAACCTGAGGTTTTGTTTGAAAGTGCGTTACCTAGACACGCGCGCGGAGCTCTGAGCCTAACGGACACTATCCCCCATGGCCAAAAAGTACATTTGAGCTGTATTTCGTGTTAACCGTAAAACATACTGTCGAGTACTAGCCCGCCGATGACAACAACGTCGCGAAGACGCAAAAATGCAAAAAATTCATGATAGAAGCACCGTTACAGAGAGCGCCACAAGGGACACCATCTGTCGCACGTCGCCCGTTGGCCTCTCTTGAAGAAGGTAGGACCATACCATCTTCCCCCGCATGCGGCACCAGCTCCGCAAGGAGACTAACAGCCGCACGTTTTCCTTTGGCCCCTGCTCCGTTGTAATTCCCCTAGTGCCCGAGGGCTTCGGGGTTTCCATCCACCCATGCCCCATCGCCTCCACGATGCCTTTACCCCTTCGGGCGACGAACATGCCTAAATGTGGCGGAGGCAAGCATCTCCAAGACATGAAACACAGCCACAGCACGAGCCAGCATCTTCTCACGGACCACAAGGCCGCGCCCAGCATCCTGCTCGTGGGCTCCGAACTTCCCTACTAGCTCGTCTCGTCTTCTTGTGTGTACCCTGACGAGCACTCACACACTTTGCAGAGAGCCGGGACAAGGCCCTCGCCAGCAGACCTACTCTTCGTCCGCGTGCTCCCTCGCGCCTCGCACGGACACCTACTGCCAGGGAACGGTACCCACCGGCCGATTGCGCTACCAGGCCTGACCGCAGAGCGGCCAAGCACTCGCCACCATTGAACGCGAGAACGAATCTCTGTTGCAACAAGGCCACCGAAGGCAGCCTCTTTTCCCGCAGGAGTCACAACTTCAACAGCGGCGGGAGGAATCTGACACCGATAGGATGTCCTTTGCAGAGATCCGAAAACAAAGGGAAGGAACAGCGCAAACGGTATCAGTCGCCGGGTCAACGGGTACCTTCGCCTGCACCTGCAGAGGGGAGCGTTCCTCGCCCGTCAGCGAAGAAGAACGAGCACAAGACAAGTAAGACAAGCTCAAAGAGACCAGTCTTCGCAGAACGCAGAGTCGCGACGACGCTGACAACGGCATGAAGGCGCTTCAGAGGTCATGGTCGGGTACAGACACAAGCCTATCGCGCCACTGCATGAACAAAGACAAAGAAAAAGACGACGAAAGCAGAGTGGGGACCAAGATACTACCGTGTGGCGGGTGATCGCAGCCTACCTTCCTGTGATAGAAGGATAGGAGTTGGGGGTGACCAAATGGGCGAAGAGGAACTATACGTGAAGCAGATGAACCGCAACCGTACACCCGTCCCCCTTATCATGCGGACTTCTAGGCCCAACAGAACGTATACCTCTCTTCCACTGCTGTTCAAACGCACCTGTCCCTTTTTCCTCTTCCAGAGCTCACTTACCATGACGATTTCCACGCCGCACCTTCCTGTATGTCCCGTTTATGTCCAGACAAGCGCACACCACGTTCCATGATCCCAACAGTCCGTTAGCCGCGAAGCCATGTGATTTCGCTGCGCTAGCCAACGCTTCCAGGCTCCGACTCCCGTCTCGCCACCTTGGTTAAAGCAGCAAAGACAGAGGCAGCCTGCGGCGAGCAGAAAGCCACGTAAATATCGCCGGGGTTGAGTCGAGCCCTATGGCCCGACTACTGGATGTGAGTCAAGAGACTCGGGCTGTCTGTGCCCCATGCGAAACACTCATAGCAGGATACAAGTCGGAAAGGCTCAAAACCGGCATGATCCAACAGCAACAAGAGGGCACGGATGACCAGTATCAGGCAGACCAGAGCAATGGTGAGCGAGCGCGACCTGCGAGAGGTCCGTATGTGGCCCATCTGTCTAGTTGCAGTTCTGTAATCCCATCTCCAGACTGTTTGTGAGTCGTTCGCTCCTCCAAACGCAGCGCATTCAGTACCGCGACGCGTCTCTGGTGTCTGGTCCGGAAGTCATCCATCTTCGTGGGTAAGATCTCGCGCTTTCCGGCATCGCCTCCCTTCGTCACAAGCACTGAAGCGCATGTAAACATGACTTCCTGTAGGTTCAGGCGGGTAGCCTCAAGCAAGGACGGAGGGCCCCGTGGCAATACTAGCGGATATCTGTTCGTTACACCCAGCGAACGATGGATGAAGTGGAACCCGAATCCAAGCACTTTCCGAAGATGCGATGAGGAATGCTTTGGAGAGGTCATGACGACTGAGACATCTGAGCGAAGGGAGGAACACGCAACGGGACACAGTACTGCAAGATTCAGATCTCCAATAGGCGCACCTCTGTTGGTATGAAATGATCAGCCAATATCAAGTGACATTGCTCAAATCACGTTGCCAGACGCGACGGAGCATCCCTGAGCCAAGTTTGAACACGAAACAGCCCCACAAACACTTAGGGTTAGATTTCACTCTGGTTAGGAGTGCATCATGTTGGCTGGAAGCAGCAGATAGACCGTCGGTGAAACGGATGTACGATGCCATGGACGGGGACCCGGAGCGATGAAGGCCATCGGAAGGACGCGTGTGTTAACCGCAGAGAGTGAGACAGAAGAGGTGCTCAAAAAGTGCGTCGGACTGGCGAGTGTCGTCAACGAGATGGACGTTCTGAGACAGCAAGCAAAGCCGCCACAGTTCATATACTGCATTGGCGCGGAGTCTGAATAGGGCGCGTCGCTGTCGCGGCGTGTCACAGTCACGTGGCTCCGACGCGTCACGAGCGCCTTCAAGCTTGAAGGCTATTATTGATTTGAATCTTCGATGGAACACCTCCGCATGAACGAGTAGGAATTGTTCCCATCCTCCGGAATTGAACGTTGGACATCTGTTCCATTTTGAACGGCATAATTATGGCGTTGCATATGAGCACGATTCTGTCCAGAAATACCTCGGAAATAGTCTCGCATCTGTCTCGAGTGCGCACGGCATTCTCCTCGCACATTCCGCTGTTCACACTGTCTGCGGCATCCGACGGGAACGCCAGCGATATCTCTGGCCTTGTCTCGCAGTTAACTTCGCTTTCTACCCATTCTGTCGGATGCCTTTCTACACGGATCCCCTCGCCCGACCCCGCCTTACATGGCTGTATTGCATGCTCAGTTGCAGTGTTTGACAGTAGCATGACCACCGCATTTAGAAGCACAATTCCGGGAAGGCAGGCCCCTCAAGTTGGGCGTTGGCATGCCTTCCGAAAAAGAGACGAGGGTGACTTGACTGCAGGAACACACGCTGTGGACACTCCAGAGACACTCGACTGGGAGGATATTTGGGCGAGGAAGAGTGATGCACATGCCCTTCCTGCTGAACTGTTAGCCCTTGAGTGAGTGCTTCTTCTTCTGGGTCACACATTTCTTACCAATGTGTGAGGAAGAGCGGACCAGGTCAACACCGTCATCTACCTTTCCGACGGTTCTCCAGAAGGTCTGACGAACGCTTTGGGTGCATTTCCGTCAGCCACAAAAGTGAGTAGAGACTTAATCTATACTTGCCGCATTTTGTATCGACTGTTCTTACCGCTATCTGTTATACCTATTTTTCAGCTAGGTCTGATCGCATCGTCCACGCCATTCATCACCGGAAGGCCATATACGCTGTTCTCCGGAACTTCTATACATTCTTCAGGCGCAGTCGGCATATGTATAACCTCGCAGATGCGGCCTCGCATCAGTCTCGATTTCCCTGGCTTGCTTGCGTTGACGTCACCTTTGACGGTCACAGAGTGGGTCGGCCCCTTGTCCACGTAATATAGCATTGATTGATTGCTCCAGGTCAGAAGGGAACTTGATCCAGACCTTGGATAACGCGAACCCTTCCCGTTTACTTCTGTCCGCCATTGAACAGGCGAACAAAAAGCAAGCAGCTCATGATCGTGCCACGCCAAAAAAAATTATTACAAAGGATGATTTATTCTACATGGCTGTACTGCGGGACTCGCACGGAGAACAAGAGGTGCGCTCCCTTCCACGAATAAATAACATATGACTGATCATGCCAATTTCCTAGATACAGCAGCTCTATCACATTACATCTGGCGACCCGTCGCGGGGAACGCTTGCATTGGAGAGCGAACTCGCGCCATCCAGAGGCACGCGGGTGCAGGTTCGTCAGATGCGCCAGGTCTCTCTCGCCCGTTGTGCTGATCTTCCGAGTGCAGATATACCGTCTGCCAGTGGGTATGACGCCCGATACCCTGTCGCAGTACCTCCCCCCTCTACGAGACTCAGCTACCCAGCGCGATCTTTCCATGTGTTTCACCGTGGCACCATCGGACTTGCTGCACAGCACCACTACCGCCGACGGCGCAGGAAGAACTGTGGTGCTCCCCGATGTGTTCCTAACAGCGTCAGAGAATGGCTTTGTGGTGGATCGTTACGATGGCAACGCGAAGGCCAGGGAGCGATCTTGGCTTTGTAATATTCCAGGCGGATTGGTGGATCTTCGCTGGCGCGCTCGCCAGTGACGTGCATTGACATCTTGGCACGTACGGTACACATTTTCTCCTATGCCTGCTGATGAGGCTGTATGCAGCCGTATGCCGTAGAATGTCAAGTCCGTATTCAGGCGTTTACACTCAGATCCCTTTGGGCACCAATGTATGTCATCTGAGATTCCGGGATACGATCTCCGCGACTATTTTGAGATGTGTGCAAAAATCAACAAGTCGTGGTCCGGCAGACAAGTTTCAAGTTTACCCTCAGCCGCTATCTAAAGTTTCCCGCAGCTGCGGCCCAGATCATCGGTTGGAAAACTCACAAGAGATAATGCAGGTTGGCTTGACGACATTGTACTATGACCATCCTAATATGGCCCAAGCAATGGCCCCTAATTTTGTCCGTCTTGATGACTCAAGCATCGGTAAAAGCTGTGGCCAATCTTAAAGCGTGACTGCGTGGCTGTGGCGTCTCAAAGCTCCTTATTACCCGCCGTGCCATCTGACCACTAACTCTACCTTCATCCCCTCGCTCAACTGGCAGCAAAGTCTGGTACATCATGCCCTCACTTGAGAAAATGAAGCAGTCGACGATCCGCGACCTTGAGGAGCTTGCTGGACAAGCCCTCGCCTCAGCCACAAACTTGTCTAATGAAGTGACCCCGTATAACCGGTGAGACACATATTATCACCGTCGTCTGCAGCACTAAGCGTTGATCTCGGGAGCAGTACACACAGCCCAGTAGATTGCGAAATGCTCGACCGTGTCGCTGAACAACTGCGCATAGCACTGAGCCACGTCCAAAATGTACGCAATTCTCAAGCTCCCATCAGCAGTCTGCCATCGGAAATCTTGGCTCTCATCTTCAAGGAGGCTATTTCTGACACGGACTATCTGTCGGATCCGAATAAACCACTTTACGCGGCGCAAGTGGTGTGTCGGTCTTGGAGGCGTGTTGCACTCTCACACTCTGTGTTCTGGTCCAATATTTTTGCAGATGAGAAGACCCCTCTCTGGATGCTACAGCAATCTATCAGTCATTCTGGTACCCTCCCCCTCAAAATTTTCTTTACTCAGGCGGACCAGTACTTGTGGTCAGCCATACAGCCGGAAATGTCCCGGATACGGAAGCTAAGAGCTTTCAACACACAATTCGGTAACGCTTGGACGGCTCTGAGTCACCCAGCGCCACAGCTTGAGGGCTTGCAACTCCATGTATACGGTATCCCTGGTCGTCAGGATGGCAAACTTCCTAAGCTCTTCAATGGAGAATCTCCCTGCCTATCTAGGCTCATCGTGGAGTGTCAGATTCCCTGGCCCGGGAATACATTCCCGAACCTGACGCATCTCTCCCTGAGGTACCGTTACGACCAATCTCCCTCAGCCCTGTCCGACTTCTTGGATTTTGTCGAAGCATGCCCAAATCTACAGTACATGTTTCTCGATGGTGCTGGTCCCTGCGTGTGGTCTGAAACATCTGGGGAATTTCCATTACCCCGCCAGGTCCTGATGCCGCGCTTGCACAAGCTATATTTTGACAGCTGTCCCTGGCAGCTAGCTGCATGCGTTCTCAGACATCTCACGTTTCAAGACCCAATTGTCATTCGAGTGTCCAGACTGTTGGACTTGGTCCATCACACGCAGCTCCTTTGCATCTTTGCCCCTGGAGCCGCATTTCTGAAGCATCTTGGGGACCTCTCGAAGTGTGCACTATGGATCGATGGTGCCCGTGCTTATATCGGATGCCGCGGAGAACAGGCCTCCCTCGATTTCGACATGGTGGTGGAAACCTCTCTGGGCCGATCTCTGTCTCGAAGACTAATGGATGCACTGGTGACTGTCTTGCCGACCGTCTTGTGCTTGACAACGGCTACCAAGCTTACCTTGTCAATCCGGGGCCCTTTTTCCCCTCAGGTAGACGGGGTACGAAGTCTGTTGTTGCACATGGCATCCGTGCGATGTTGCACCATATGGACTGACAAACAGCTGAGTCGAAGATACTGGACTGCGTGTCTTAGGTCCCCCGACGGTGTAGTGCTCCCTCAACTTCAAACCCTACGCTTCATGGGTACGTTCGCGAAACAATGGAAACCCTTGTGGATCCTAGGATTGGCTATCAGTCGCGCGAAGCACGGGCATCGCTTGCGGAAGATTTTCTGTACGGCTATCGTTCGAGGGCAACATATCCCCTGTTTCATGGAATGGGACAGAGACATCTTACGACTCAATGGCCAACGTGTCCTTGACTTTGTTGACTCTATCGTTTTTCACAGTTTCGAGAAGTCACCCGGGTTCGAAATTCCCGAAGTGATTGACCGGGATTTAGGATTTGACTGTGTCGCATCGCTCTAATATGACGTGTGACCTCGAGGGCCACGACGGGGAAGTACTGAGGAGGCCTGGTGCATACCTCTGCCGGGTTTCAGTCCAGTCTAAGGTGTATAGCGGTTCATATCAAATCGTATACAAGGGGGTCACAGATCCAATAGCTGTACACTAGAAGTAGGCTCAGAAGTACTACGTAGTCCATGCTCACTGGCCCTGTTGTTGTTATTTAAATAGGTGCTCTATGTGCAATGATATTTCGCGTGCGCTAACGAATTTGAAGTGATGCGTTGAATTCAATGTGTGAATTCGATGCCGGCAAGTAAGACTCGACCAACAGCGCCTGCTATTTCCACTCACATTTCATCTGGCCGTTCATCAGTAGACTGCCGAAGCTTGTCCACCCATGAAGACTATATGCACCTCCCGTTGACCATTGAATCCACATGGCCAGACATACAGTCGCCTATTTCTTGAGAAGACGAGTCGTCTTCCTCATAGTTTTCACGGCCTGCTTGCTTGTTCTCTTTCTCCTGCTACGACACGCCCTGCAAGATGTTGACCTCCTGGGTCTGCCGCAAATCGACGCGTCGTCCTATATACCCTTTGAAGTTTCATGGAGCTCGTTTGGTCGACCGCTCATGACGCCTCTGAGGCCCGTTAACTCTTTGCCAGTTTCCTGTCTGGAAGCCCACTTCGCTCTCGGCGAGGCTTGTCATACCAAGGTCGAACCATTGGATGTGCTTTGGACATGGGTGAACGGTTCAGACATCCTATTGGACGAGGCAAAAAGACTCGCACAGAGCAATTACGATCCAGACGACCCTTATAGACCCTCTAGGTCGACCACTCAGGCGCGCTTGTACCGGTAAGCTCAAGCTTCATCATTTTTGAATTAATTATGACCGAGGTCCGTCTGAACATCACAAGCGATCACGATGAATTGAGACATTCTGTCCGTTCGGTACTGGATAACTTCCGTTCACACACAAGTCGTTTCCGGCTCGTCACTGCCGACTTCCCTATGCCCGACAGTATTGCCAATAGGAGCAACATCACAGAGCCTGCTTCTTGGCGTCTAGGTCAGATTCCGCAGTGGCTTGATTTGCATCGGCAAGCTACGGCCGGAGTGTGGCAGGATGGGCAAGTTGAGCTTTCCGTAGTTCATCACGCGGAAATATTCCGGCCCTACAATGGTACGAATTTCAACAGGTGAGGACTGTCTATACAGCAGCAATTTGAATAATCTCAGAAATATTCTACGGGATAGTCTTGCAATCGAATCGCAATTCAGTCACGTCGAGAATATATCGGAATTCTTGTAAGCAGCCAGTCCTGAGTCAACCTCTGCTTTATCTTCGTCTTAACCTGCTACATGCAGCATTTACATGGTAAGTATGTGAGCTCTCCGCTACCGAGGCGCTAAGGCTCTGTGAAACTCACAGAATGACGACCTATTCATGATGACTCCCATGTCGCCTGTGAGCTTCTATACTCCAGGTAACTATATTCCACTCGCACGTGTTATGCTTACTGACGGACTTGTAGCTTACGGCGTTGTCCTGCATCTGCAATCCAATCTCCTCGTCAAGCCCGACAAGCTCGTCGGCAGGAATCAAGGCGAGTGGCGGAGTTTGGGCGAAAGCAACTTCCTGCTCAGTATGCATTTGATATTCGAGTTTATTTGTTCCGTAGCTCATCCTGTTTCCGGATCGCAGGCAAGCGGTTTGGTGCCCGGTACCGGCCCTACGTCGCGCACGAAGCCAAGACCGCGTCTCGCGCCTTGTTACACGAAATGGAAATGATGTGGAGAGATCCCTTTGCAAAAACCGCGACGCACTTATTTCGAGAAACACAAGATGGAGACGGAGATGTGAATACCATGTTCATGCACTCGCATTTTGTCGTAGAGCGTGCACGTGAGGCGCTCCTTTGGAGTTGGGTCATCGGGCGTATTGGAGGGCTTAGTGATGAATGGGGTGAACAGGAGGCTATGCAGGCATGGGCCGAATTGGGTGGTACCGAGGGCCAAGACAGTCTGCTGGTGCAGAGCGGTTACAGGGAAACGTTGGTGAAGAAGAGAGTGGAACAGGTGCTGAAAGACAGTGGACTCAAACCGCAAACGCTGACTTCATACGTTTTCTGTGCGTATATCTTAGACTGCACACTTTAAACACCTGACTTTGCGCCGTCACTGTTTGTTATAGCTTCGTTGGATGGGTATCCGTATTCAGGACTGGGGGTCAATGGGGCGCCAAACTGGCTCACGTTTTCCCCAGAAACGGACGAAGGACAACTGCCAAGATGCAGAATCTCATACTCAGAATGTTTCGAAGTCAGAGAGTTCGAGGGGGACCCCACACGGGCGAGCGAGGTGTTCAAAAACATTGCCTTCCGCAACCAGAGGTGCGGAGACTGCGGTGAGTGAACAAGATAGTTGAAACTCAGTGGTCCCTGCGTCTGACGAGTGGAGTGGTTTCCAGTGATCATGGCTCTGGTCCGAGCAAGTGGCCCTCTCGGCTTGTCCGCTTTTCTCCCCTCTCCTGAGCGGGTTCTTCCTCCATCGTCTGACGTACAGCCCATGGTGACAAGAGACATTCCCCATCTACCGCTTGTAGCAGATTGGCAGGAAGGAGACTTCTCCTTACGCGCTGTCGCAAGCACGGAAGAGGATGTCAACCTCCGACAATGGTCATTGCAGCTCCTTCATAGGTACCGATATGTCATAGGTGAGATTGACTCCGCTGCACACCCTGCGACGGCGACTGAGTACACATCTCTCGTGGCACAGGTGATACGCCCTCTATGTTCGAACGCATATCGACTCCTCGACAGACGGCGATAGTCATCAATAGAATTGAGAGAAATCGAAACATTGGTTTACTCTGCATCAATGACGATGTTGCTCGTCAAGATGAAGACGTATCGCATATCCTGAAGCAATGGTTAGATAAGCGATGGGAACGTCGTGCGGCTTGGGAACGTTGATAATATGTTGTCATATAAAATACTGTCTTGGGATTTTGGGTATCTAGGTTAGTGGCAGGTCGCTTGCATATTTTCTTGATTAGTGCCTCTATCGTGATAGTATACTGTTGTCGTGTTGCTCATCGACTGTAAGATCGAGGACACTGTCTCAGACCTGTTTGTATATTACTTACCTGTATTCTTCCTGGTCACTTTCTGCGGTTGGAATCAAATCAATGAGCAAGAATGATGCCCCACATTTTCCGAACACTCTTGTGGTGAGCCATGAGTATCGACAGGCCTCACAGAACGAAGTGCACGAGACGAAAGAAAAATTGAATTAGCTGGCCATCGTAGCATGACCACTATCCGTTCGCCATTGATGTAGCCAGTCAAAGTCCGCCCCTTGCTTCCGCAGTGCCTTTTCGACCTTATTCAGCGTCCAACGCAGCCATACCTTCTCTTTCTCCTCGACTCTGGCCCGCTCAACGTTATCCCTCGATGTTGCCATCGTCTTCGGCTCGACATTCTGCAGCATGGCCTTCAGATGGGGCACCATCTCTCGGGCAACAGTGAGAGACTCCCGTGTGCCGTGCTTGAAGCATGCAGAGGTGAGCATAGCACATGATACGAGGTCTGTAGATATCGGCGGGAGGTTATACACCCTGAAAAGGGCTGCGAGTGTGATGGTTTCTTGCAACGGATGTTTGATGTGAAGAGAATGTAACAGTCTCCGTGCCGCGCGCAATGAAGAGAGGTCGAAGCCGTATTTTGGATGATCACTGAACACATTCAATGCAAGTGTCGGACACTGGAGCTCTTCGCAACGACCTATAGTGGCATGAGTGTAAACTAGCGTAACTGTCAATGGGATAGCACTCACGGACAAATGCCTCTGCGTTGTTCGCATTGAACTCTCTCTTGGAATCTCGCCAACGCGGGAACAGCTCTACGACCTCCTCCATTTGCTCCTTGGTCGTCGCCAAGTCGAACAAATGCTGCCATGCAGCGTTGCGTACAGGGGGCAATTTCGCGACCGGTTTTGGCCCGATCCTGTCCGCTACAAACTGACGCAGCTCCTTGAACCGCTTGAGACGTTCGTCGGGATTGAGCCTCCGTGACACGCCGTCACTTGGCGTCCTAGGTTTAGGAGCTGCTGCATCACTGAATGGGCCTTCGCTGGATCCAGAGAGGTCATCCGCAAACAGGGAATCTTCTTCGTGTACCGAGCCAAACAGATCCCCGTCGTCCGCGACCGCGTTCTTCTGCTTTTTCTTCAGCGCTATGAGAATATACGCTGGTCAAAACATAATCCGAAGTATAAGATGGTACAGTACCTATGGCAGTTTGGTGAATCCCCCGCTGTATAAAGACAGACCGCGATGCTATCTGCACAGCGCGGGGACGACAGCCCAGCTGTAGGCCGTGGAGAATACTCGCCATTAGCATTTTGTGCAGCCAAGTCCAATGATCGACTTTGTCCAGCGAATCCGAGTCACGTGGAAATCTCACTGTGACTGCTCTGTCACGCTTGTCACGTCACTGCCAGCGAGGCTTAAAAACAGAAAAAATCCTCCATACATATGCATTCTTCACCCTTAGTACACTACCGTCTCCGTCTTGCTTGCTTGAATCGGCTTTTGTTTACATGATGCTATCCCTTCGCTCTTGATATGGTGAGTGTTCCCCCTGCAATTGTTTCTAGGATGAACATTTGCTGTGCACCAGTCGGAAGTTTCCAACTGCAGACGACAGATACCCTGGTCTTCTATATACGCTTGAGGGCCCTGATTAATTCCCTTCTCAATTTGCACAATCTCTTTATACACGCGCTAACTTTGCTGTTGTTGCAGAACTCAGCCTTCCATCGAGGATCATGTCCTCTTCGTCACTATTCCTGTAATATTACATTCGAATGTAGTGTAGAAATCAAATGTTGTCAGAACATCGTCGTTCATCTCGCCATAAGATATGTTCATATTGGCCTGCACCATGAGAAGTGCATGTGTCGTCCGCATACAGTTCCACTAGCTGGTGATTTTTGTTGGCCGTGATAATATCCACCTCGCCGCTGCGCGCCTGAATGTCTAACGATCTTTCTGAAGCCAAGTTGTGCTCTTCATGCATGTGTACCTAATGTGGTCTCACCTAATTCTAAGACTCAGACATGTGAGTGTATCATAGTAGTAGTGCAGGGCTGTCATTGCGCCTCCGGAGGTACATGACGAAGATACAGTGGCATCTGGTTCCCCATGTGGGGTTCAGATTTGACCCAGGGACGAGTGACCACACTGTTCAGATGGCGGACAGAGCGATGTGATGGAGAGAATATTGTGCGGGACGGCCAAATGAGTGAATCAGTATCGTACCGCACGCGGAGAGGACACAGGCAAAAACATACTTCACTTTCTTCTCGATCTCAATCTCAGGATCAATGGAGAACTCGATGTCGCGTACCAGCACAAACAGAAAAATCTTGATCCTGCACGGCCAAGAACACATTCAGGTTATCTGTCGACGCTCGAACAGACCGCGTCGATCACTCACTCGTTGATCGCGAACCTGTATCCAATGCACGCCCGGTTGCCCTTGACAGGGTTCCCGTTCCCAAACGTCAACATGCCACCCCACAGCCCAGGTGCGCCCGCTTTCATCTGCCCCGTCCCCACTCCCGTTCCCGTCCCCGACACCTGACCACCCTCCTCGTCATCCTCCCGGCCCTCTCCACCCACCCACCGCCCCGGCCGGAACTCCTCTGCATCCTCTCCCCACACCTCCCTGCCCTTATTCATCGCCTGGATCGGGATGGTGATGATATCGCCCTTCTTCACATCTATCGCCACACGCACCCGCCCGCGGCGGTCGCGGAAGGGCGCCGACACGGGGATGACGTCGTCGACTCCCGCGACGCGCATCGTCGAGGTGATCGGCGCGTGCAGGCGCAGGGCCTCCCGGACGACGCAGTCGAGGTACGGGCAGCAGAGGATGTCGTCCAGGAGATCCCACGGCAATGGCAGTGGCGAGGGCGACGGCGGGCGGGAGCTGAACGCGTCGAGCGGGATGGCGCGCAGGTGTGTGCGCAGGGTGGTCTGTATGTCCGGGGCGCGAGCTAGCGCGTACAACGTCCACGAAAGGGCCGAGGAGGATGTTTCGTGTCCTGATTGCCCTCAGTCAGCCACCCACAGCAGTATACAGGACGGCGCTCACCTGCCGCTATAAACGTGGATATCTGACAAAGCGTCTCGCTCAGCGAAAGACGCTGCGATGGCACACTTGATAAATTCGAGCGGACTGTCAAAGCATATCTGAGCATCGGACGGAAGGAAAAAATAAATATGATCTCCTACTGAGGACGCTGAGCAGGTCCCTGTCTTCAAAAGTCTTGTCACCTTCGATCGCACCGGACGACTCCGCCTTCGACCGCGTCTGTCCAACAGCGACAGACTGCTGCCCCAATATCGCCGCTTGCCTCTCCTCGATGAGCGCAAGCCCTATCCGGCGCATAGTCTCTTGCGCCTCCCTCATCGTCGCACTGTTCCCGCGCTAAGAACCAACATCAGCATCAGCGCGCGCACCACCACACAGCCCCCCCTACCCCTCACAGACAAAAAAAGGAAAGAAAAGCACGCACGAATCGCAGGAGAACGGGGAACCACGCCTGCAGGATCGTGACGACCCTGAACTTGCGCGCCGCGCCGAAAATGACGCCGAACGCGCGGGCCAGCTCGCTCTCGCTCTCATCCGCGGACGACGAGCCCGCCGCGGCGGAGAGCGAGTGGAAGTGGTACCCGAAGCCGGCCTCGCCGATCGCGTCTAGCGTGGCGCGGGCGAGCCACGCTAGGACGTCTATCCTGGGGCGCGAAGAGCGGCCGGTCAGGGGGCGGGGTGCCGGGGCGGTAGCATCATCGCATGGGGGCGGTCTGCGGTCCGACCTATGACGGCTGCTCTTGGACGGGACGAACGCCGAGAAGGGGTTCGGCAGGAAGGATGTCGTACTGGCTGCGGCACGCATAGCAGAATCGTCTTCGGACGGTCCGCCCGTGGAGGTGGTGAACGGATCTGTGGGAGAGACCGTGTGTAAGGGATCCGATAGCGCGTTTTGCGCTTGCGGTGCGGCCAGGATGTCGAGCCAGATGCCACGAAGCTGTATAAAATATTTCAGCACTCATCACAATGCAAAATGCTCGGCCGCAGGCGGTTGTTAGCTGCAGCAGCACTGCTGGCAGCTACGTTGCATTGAAATGATTCTGGCCGCGAAGTTGCGGAGCGAACAAAAACACCAACCTGAACAGCCTTTGCCCAGAAAATATGCGAGAGTGACTTTATCTGCGGGGCAGTAAAGGCAGGACTCTGTTGTAGAAACGGGCAGTGTCAGTAGACGTTGCATCGCAGTGCAGAATGCATCGAAACGATTTATCCACGGAACCATGACAAGTGACGTGCAAGCATGACAATAGAGTAGCGTTGACTCCGCTTTAGTCTTACCCTGAGATGGCACGCCGGGCCACAGCACAGCGTTTAACGCTGCCACTGCTCCAGTCTCAGAAGAGCGCGGCGGCAGGAGCAGACAGCTAAAGCCGTGGCGGACGTGAGGTCCCACCGCCCGGTCCCCTGTCCAGAGATGAAGGTCGCGACGCGCGTCAAGGCATCCACACGTGAATCACATGATCGCGTGCAATGTATACGATCGGGCTCACGCCATTGGTCACTATTGGCGCACGGCTTCGAAAGATGGATGACGGAGTGACTACTCACGAGAATCTTTCGCTGTTTTGGGGGAGGCGGACGCGTGAGTGCGCGGAAAAAGCGCGAACGTGAATGAGGGTGCTACCTGCCTGCGATGGTCCTCGCCCTCGACCGTCAAGAGCCCCTCGCTGCCGGCGGCCATGCTCGCGAGGTTGTCGCGGACAAAGTCCGGCTTCGGGTAGTCGTACGCTCTGCCCATGATGTGTGCGACGGCGAGCGGATCCGTGGTCATGAGTCTGCAGCCGCCGATGAAGCCGTGGTACACGAAGGTGCTGCCGTACTGCCGCTCCCAGCGGGCGACGAGGCGGGTGTTTTCCATGTCGTGCATCTCGCGGAGGTTGCCCATGAAGAACGAGGGGGACGGCGGGCCGCGGAGGAAGTGCAGGGGGGAGCGCGCCTGCCGGAAGAGGAGACGGAGGAAGGTGGAGAGGACATAGAAGAGTACGGAGGCGAGGAGGAGGAGGAACAGGGTGGTTGCGGCGGATGGCATGGGGGCGGTGAGATGCAAAGGCACGGCGGGGAGGAGGCCCGCATTGTTATACGCTGGGTTCGGCGGCAGGCCAGACGAACGGATATGGAAATGAGAGAGGTCGGAGACGTATTCGATGGCATATGGGCCGCGCAACGCCGGTGGGGGCAGGAACCGGTGTCAAAGACGCGGCAGATGGATGTACAGCAGATTATGACATTGGAAGGGGAAACGGGTAAACGGGGACACGAGATGGGATGGGCGTGGTCTGGATAGGAAGGTGTCGTTGCGAGAAACGGGCAGGGCGTGTGGGAAGAAGGGACAGTCGCCAGAACAAAGGGCAACCATCGGCGCCTGTTGCCTCTTGCGCTGCCCGAGCTCCCCGCTGTCCCCGACGTCGACGACTGGTCGATGATCCCAGATTCTGCACATATCTCCAAGATGATCTTTACGTATGTGCCTCTATATAGTTTCCCGGCGTCTGGTGTCTGTTCTTTTTCCTCCGGATGCTCGCGTTCATGGCGTACAGGTAAGATCAATGTCGATGTGGTGATTAAGAGCATGGCATGGCAGCATGACATGCTTAATTCAGCAAAGCTTTTCAACACGTCGACAAGACATGTCATCCCTGGTCTCGTACCCAGACCTGTAATGTCGCACCCCACCACCGCAAATAACAGGTCTGGGGCAGCCTGATAGGGCACCCACCCCTTCCACTTAGCGCCCACTTAGCGCCCAAATGTAACGGTCACAATCACCTTCTGGTGCCTCGGCCGATCCCTTTCGACCGAGTGTATCCTTTTTGGGAATGCACACCGACTGTAGAGCTATCCAGCTTGATGACATTTAGACAACCAAAAGTCTATTACTGCAGACAATAAGAGGGTTTATTCACTTGTGCAACTCTATTTATAATTCCCATGAACATATGTAATTCACATAAACATAATGTACTCTTCCCTGATGCTGAAAATATTTTCTGAATTATAATTCAATCATATGAGAATTTTTTTGCAGCAGTAGCTCGAGCACTCTCTAGTTTCTTGTATGCTATGTCATCATCTTTCCTATGAGCCACCAAACGAGACTGAGATGGTGGAATAACGGAGTGAAAGACGGCCACGAATTCAGAAGACACTCCGTCCGTGTACACTGGATGCGGTTTAGAATATTTTCGCGTGAGATATGGTGAAAATATTCTAAAGTTAGTCAAAATACTTTTAGCATAATCCACTATGCAGTATTTGAAAAATACGGTAAATATATTGTGTAGGTTAGAAGATATTCTAAATGTGCTCAAATCGTTAGAATATTATTTGAATAATGTTAGGATTTTGCTTACTGTAATATGCCAAAGTTATTCTGACTATCTTTAGAATATCTTTAGAATATCTTCGTCAGAAATATCCTAAACCGCATCCAGTGGTAGGACTGACGAAAGTGTGCTCGGTCGGCACGCGTTCCCAAAAAGGATACGCTCGGTCGAAAGGGATCGGTGTGACCGTTACATTTGGGCGCTAAGTGGGCGCTAAGTGGAAGGGGTGGGTGCCCTATCAGGCTGCCCCAGACCTGTTATTTGCGGTGGTGGGGTGCGACATTACAGGTCTGGGTACGAGACCACCGTGCGGGGGGTCATCGCAGCGCGAAAGGCTTGTGATAAGAGGCCTGGGTTTTCCCGCGGCAACGCAACAGCGGTTACCGCACTTGGGTTCCGCAAAGAAGCAGGCTTATATGTCTCAAAAGACTACCCGACAGGTGCATCTCGACGCATATTTCAAAAAGCACCTCCGGAGCCGTCATATGCTCCACAGTGCACACTACGCATCTTGGAGCAAATCAACGCCGGCATACCGTGCTCTGACACAAAGGACAGAAGCAGCATATTAACGACGCAAAGAAGTGCACACCTGGGGCAAGAATTCGCGCGAATGAATATTGGGACTCGAGTTATTCATTAAATACAGTACTCCGAAGTACTCGGTCAAATCCCGCGAGCGGCCAGCTGACATGCTAAGACACAAACATATGTACTGGCATGTTCCCGACTTTGCAGGATCTCGACCCGATCATGGGGCGTCCCAAAGCGGCAGCGCCACTTGAGCGCTGTGTGCTTCCTTTTGTCGTCGTCGTCTGCCACCACTGGCAGCACAGCCGTCGGTTCCGAGATGCCCTCACGGCCCAGCGCTCAGGTCATTTGTCTTGCTCCCGATAGTGGCAGATGCACCGCAATGGACCCTTGCATGTCTCTCTGCAATTTCAGTACGCCCGGACATGCCTCGTGCCCGGGACTCGTCCTCACACAAGCATTGTACCATCGTCAGAGAGACTGCGCCCTATGGCGTATTTAGTCGCGGATTCCTGATATACCTGATATATACATCGTCCAGCTACCATCGTCATGCCCCGCCCCCGACGGTAGTCGCAGGGAAACCGCGCTCTGGATACAGGCTGGATGCGGAAATCCGAGTCCCGAGCTTGTGAAGCCTGAAGGTAGTAAGATCACTCCACTCACTGGAGCAGGATACTAGCTCAGACGCGGTATCGGTCTCCGGGCTGCTCGGGCTCATCTGACTATTCTGCCATCGTCCTGCGAAAACAGTGCGGATGCTTCCAAGGAAAAAAAAAGGGTGCCGCCAAGCCCGATCTTCTTTCCAACGCGTGCATTTGTAATGGCGTACCTCACGATTGCGCGAGCCCTGCAGAGCGCCGTCTTAGACTTTGTCGTGCGCCCCAGAACTGATCAGGGTGCACGCCCGGGGGTAGAGAAGCATTCACCGTGTGAGAGCCCTTCTCCTCAGGCCCCTCTATCCAGGGCTCCGCTTAGATAAGTCAGTCAAATCCACATCCGTCTATCCGTACATCTACTGGTACATGGACCGACCCCAGCGCGCCCCGGCCTCACAGCTTCGCCCTGGGAGTGCCCGCGTGCGACAGCGCCCCCCTCGCCTGCAGCTCCTTCGCGCGGTCGCGCAGGACGCGGCGGAGCAGCTTCCCGCTCGGGTTCTTCGGGATCGCGGCGATGAACTCGACGCCGCCTGCGAGCTGCTTGTAGTGCGCCTTGGCGTCGGCGACGTGCTGCCGAGCACGGCGGGAAGAACGGGCGTGAGGTGGGCGTGGCGCAGGGAGGACGAAGGGAAGAAACGGCGCACCTTTATGAGCGCTGCCTTTATCTTGGTCTCCTCCGCGGGGTCCGTGCGCATGCGCGCGAGGGCGCTGGAGGAGGGCACGACAAATGCGAGGGGGAGCTCGCCGCTGTACTCATCCTGAAGACCGACGACGCAGACGTCGGTCACGTCTGGGTGGTCCAGGAGATGGCCTTCGAGCTCGGCTGGTGCCACTGCGACGGCATTCAGAATGGTATAGCCAAGCTATATTTGCACAAGTTCGCGTACCTTGGAAGCCCTTCACCTTGAGCAGCTCCTGTGATGCGGGACATGGGCGATGAGGTCAACATGAGGGCGACGCGGCGAACTGACCTTGATGCGGTCAACGACGAAGAGCTCCGCGTCTTCGTTGATGATGACTTCGTCACCGGTGTAGATCCATCTGGACCATATCAGAACACACATCATCACCGTCCTGCCACCGTACATACCCGTCCACAAACGTCTCCTTCGTGCTAGCCGAGTCGTCCCCGTTAACATATACACGCTCATGCACAGAGACGCGAGACGCACGCTTGTTCGTTATTCAAATAGCACAGCGTGTTAGCCGGGCCCTTGACCACCAGCTGACCCGGCTTGCCATACCCCACGTCCACACCGTCAGGGTCGACCACGCGCGCCACGATGCCGGGCAGGAGCCGCCCCGCGCTGCCCGGCGTCCCGATCTTCTGCTCCAGCTGCGGGAAGGTGACCGTCGTGCACGTCTCGGTCATCCCTGCCCGGCGAAGCACCCGTGATGAGACGTGCAGCCGGGTGATTCAGTGAGGCGAGTGGAGAGGGGGCGCACCGTAGGATTGGCCGATGCTCATGTTGGGCAGGATCTCGCTCAGGCGCCGGATGACCTCGGCGGATAGGGGCGCCGCTCCGCTCTTCATGGCCCTTAGCGAGCTGAGGTCGTGCTCTTGCACTGCAGGATGCTGAAGAGGGGTTGTTAGGTTGAAGTCGGTCTCGTACTGCTACGAAGACGCCAACCTTGCATAAAAGGACGACTATGGGAGGGACAATGCTGCAAATTCGCGGCCGCTCGTCAATAGTCTGAGATCTGAGAGTTTTGCGACATGGGATACGCACGGGATGTAATTTATGCGGTGGCGCTGAATGCTCTTGAGCATATCGGTAAAGTTGAATTTTGGAATGACGACCAGTGACATCTAGAGCGTGGTCAGGATCCTCGCTGATATGGGAGTAGGTGCGTCACCCTCACCCCATAAAATATCGCAAAATGCATCACGACGACGAGGCCGTAGATGTCTGTTCCGTCAAATCATGCGTGGTCAGCATCGATCCGCAACAGCGAACGGTAGGTAATCACGGTAAAAGGGCAGAACTAACGCAAGAGTCAGCTCTGGGCATAAATATCGTAGAAAGCCCACACTTACGCGCCATCGCGACGTCTCCGGCTCGATACGGTCTGTCTTCCCATGGCGCAGTCTGCGTATTCGCCAAATGCGCCATCTGTATGACGTTTGCGATCGGCGAGTGATGCGGGATACACACGGCCTAGAGATGTACATTCAGAAACATCTCCCTCTGGACGAACATACAGACTGCGCAGCGCACCTTCGGCCTTCCAGTCGTTCCGCTGGAAAGACTAAGGAACGCCAATTTCTTCTTGCCCTCTCCCGGCTGCAGGCGCCGCTCCGTGAAGTTCGCTGGGCCGGATAGGCCTTGTGTCGCCAGTTCCTGGATGGTGTGGAACGAAGAAGGCGCCGGATGCGGGAGGGCATCGAAGAGGGCAATATGTGTCGGGGGGATTCCGGCGGCGCGTGCTGCGTCCAATGCGATCGGGAGGATGGACGGATGCGCGAATATGGCTTTGGCCTTGGTCATGGTCAGTTGGTATTCGAGTTCGTTGGCGGTGAACGTCGGGTTTGCGGTGCTGGGACGAAAATATATATCTGAGTGGGTGATGGCATGACATACATCAGAGGCTCACGTTAATGTCGCTCCCAGACGATGCATGGCCCTGTGATTATAATCTTAGCATTGGCATAGCTTACAGGATCGTAGTAGGAAAGGCTGATTGTTACCAAATTGTGATTGGGTAGTCTGTCAGGAAGGACGAGATGTGAGGGTCACACGAATGCACCTCCAAACGCAACACTTACCGACGTGATTTGGACTGAATATACAGACTACGGAGCCATGCGTTCATGAAATTTCTAGCAGTCATTCTGCGTAGAGACTCACCCACATCATCCTCACCTGTGGGCTCGTTTTGTCAGCGCGTTCGGCAGGCTCTGCTGCTCGTGGGTCCATACCAATGTTCCACAAACGACTAATTGCATTCGCAAGCCCATATGTTCTTGAGCGAATCTGGCCGAAATCGAAGCGAATGAACGGACAGACGCGAGAAGGAGCTACACAAACTTTAACAGTACCTCTTGAAGAGTAACCTTCCTGCCGGTAGCATCCTCGATCAGCCACGCATTTGGCGGCTGCACAACGGGTCGAGAGACATGATGCGAGTCCAGCATGAACTGAACCACGGTCAAGTCATCCGGGATATTGGGAAGAGGTCCTCCTGGGCCGTGGATTTCAGCCATTCCGACTCGTCCTGCGGCAGTTGGTCAGAGATGAAACTTTGAATGAAGCCACAGAAGGTGATTTGACATACCATGTTCATATGACCTCTCTTCGCGTAATAGAATCAACGCTTTGTGCTGGCGCAATTTGTCTGTGTGAGCATCTGACCTTGACCGTTCCGTGAGCGGCAGTCCGTAGACGCGCTTCAACCTCAACTTTCAAGCGCCCGGTGATGGGTGGTTCCCCACATACACGATCACGGGATCGAGTCTCATCTAGATTCAAACTTCCATTTGGCATTCTCACCTCTGAGCTTCATCACGTCGACGACTCGACGTTCAGCTGGTAAAGGCAGTCTAGGCAACATCGCCGACCACTATTTTGTCTTGCGCTTTTGCTCAAGTTCTTAATGCATCATCGACAATGAAGAGGCATGCTGGTCTGGTAGCCTATGGGGATAGCTCGGATGAAGAAGAGCAGATAGAGCAGATAGAGCGAACAGAGATTCCCGCGAAGAAGAGGTTAGTGCTGTGTTGACGTCGGATATCACTTGCAAGTCGTATACTAAACGCCTCTGATGATTCAGAAAATTGCCGAGTCTACCCGCTTCCTTACTTCCACGTCTTCCTCAAGACGATCCGCGTCTTCACCAAGGCCGCATCCGCACGACACCTCACGTCGAGGGTCAATTCGCGGCTTACGTCTACATTCCACTCATGATTGATAGTCAATCGCCGCTGTCGGACTTACTACGAAAGGTGTTTGACTTGGCGAAGGCCGCCGTCCCTGCTCTCCATCCCATTGGGCTGCATGATGATTCAACAAATAATAACGGCAGCGGGAAGAACAAAGAACGCACGCAGCAATCACATTATGAGCTGCACATATCTCTTACACGACCGGTATATTTGCGTGCACACCAAAGAGAAGACCTAAGACGAGCTGTCAAGGGATTGGCACGGTCACATTCAGCGTACGTCATTCGACCTACAGATCCGTTAGCAAGCGCGGATGTCTCATGGTTTTTAACTGATCAATGTGCAGATTTATGGCATCCTTCGCTTCTTTTTCTGAGCTGACCAACGATGAGCGCACGCGTACATTTCTTACGCTGGAAGTGGGCGCGGGACATGCAGAGGTCCGTCTAATCCCTGTGTGTAATCGGATTAAGAATATGACGTCTTCCAGTTCAAGGGCTTATCTGACGCCCTACTCCCAACATTACGATCAATACGACAGAAAGAATTTTACGCTGATGCCCGCTTCCATGCTTCCATTGCATGGGCTCTAATCGGCCTTCCGTCCACCGCGCCGGAGTCAGACGTTGCCGCACCAACATCCTCTCCCGCGCAGATGCCGGAGAGTTTCGCATCCGCTGATGTTGAAAACGAAATGTCGAGCCCGAATCCCAGCCGAGATGTGTCTCCGACATTCCCCGCCATCCCACGTTTCCCTCCCACTCTCATTCCAGCTCTGAATAGTGAGTTTATTGATTCATTGATTTCAAGGCAAGTTGGCCGTTTCGAGGTGGAAGAAGTATGTATCAGAATTGGCAAGGACGTCAACAAGTGGCCATTAAGAAATTCTTAACTCACGATGTCTCTTGGCTGAATGTTCAAAATCGGTAATTGGGGGAAGTACAACTGCACTGCGCGCAGTTCTTTGCTGGTCCGGCAGTTTGCTACAGGTCTATGTTCGCAGTCTTCCAAATGTGCCGGATGCGTCATATTCCTATGTTGTTGCCCGGTACACGCCTGGTGCACGCCGTCGATTGGGCTGTGCACCAAATTTTACGGCAGTTCATGCCACAATACTCGGATTTCTAATAAATCGACATATGACGCTGATCTATCAGTCAGAAGATTAGCTTCACTGCCTGTCACGCAGATTTCCTCAACCTGTTTCGAATTGTTCACTTTATTGCTTACAGCTACCACAGCTCACTCATCGACGAGCACTGGTCTAGTTGATCTGATAATCTACAGTATGGTGTAGCCTGCAATTCAAGCCATCTCTAGACGTAAATTCGTGAGGCAGTTCATTGAACCAATTGGGTGTGACGCCTGCCGAGAATGCAACTCAACGAATACTCTGTATCACTGACCGAGGCGGTTGTAATAGCAAGCAGTGCTCCTCGGTGGCACCGCCATAGCCACCTGTTCTTAAGTCGCATTCAGATTCGATGAAACCTTTCCCCCATCCACGGGGATCTGCTCTTGTGCCACCTTCTCACCTTTGGACATTGCAATCCATCATAGGCTGTGGAGCGTATAGCAAAGTTCTGGTCCAAGTCCACGTCTCGACTCCCCCAAACACATACACATACGCAGGTAAAATACTCTTGTGTTCCCTAGATCGACCCGTTCTCATACTTGTGTGGTTCGCTTCTTGAGATCGATATCCGCACAAATACCCTCCCTCTCTCAACTGGGATCTTCTTTCCGTTTCGCGCCCGTCCCAGACGGGCACGGGCAGTACGTCACAGGGCTTTAGACCTCTTTCGCCGTCCCAGGAGGGTAGCAGCTGCCTCACGAGGAGCTCGCGGATCCTGTTGAGATGCCGAGCCTGTCTAGGTAAGAATTGTCACTTAGTTTATATGCAATGTGTGCTGATTGGTCGTCCCGAAGACGCAATACCGTCAAACTCATGTTTACAACATGGGAATCTCAATTTGCTTGGATCTGACGGCGCTTCAGATCTGTCTGGCGCTGAAACTGACAAGACCCGGAGCTTGTACTTTCATTCTAACGTGCATCTGTCAGACGAACGTGTCTACGATCTCGAGCGAGGTGTATATACTAGCGTCAACACAGAAGAGAAATCCGCCGCACGCCTCACCAGGATCGCCTCTTTTCTCTATAGAAACATTCTGCTTCTCCATTACCCTGCATATTATGGACCATTACTTGCCGACCTGAACGCAGCCTTGATCGCTACAGATAACCAACAATCTTCATGCGCAACAAAGTATCACAATGGGGTGGACAATCCTTTGAGTGTCCTCATGGCGCAGTGGGAGATGATGCTCACTTTCGGTGCTGGTGTCTTGCTGTCGTAAGTTTTGGGCACTATGACTTTTTGCAAGATTCGAGATGCTCAATGAATTTGATGGGAAAGAACGATAGTGGCCATCTTGCAAATAGCCAATACTTCAAGCAGTCCATTGACCTCCACCATCGGGGTCGTGATATTTGTGGACGCGTTCATCAGTGTGCTCTTTTGCGGCTGCTACTGGGGATACTTGTGTCGGCTTATACATCGGGCACGCATTCGCAGTTGGCTGGAGGTAACTCTTCACTGTTATTTCTGAGGTGGTACGTCTGACGTATTTCTAGGACGCCGATGCTCTTTCATCGGCGACGTGGACGGCTCCTCCCTTACTGCTTGCCGCTCCCGCAGCATGGCTGACTTGGTATGCTCGTCTAGCACGAGATATTTGCCCATCAAGTTTGACTAAATCAACTATTTTATAGGGGGTGCATATTGATGTTTCCCTTCCTTCTTTCTTATGTTTGGAGTGGGCTATCAGTCCCCTGTCCGGTTCCGTTTGTTCCTCATGTGATGAGCACCGTCATCATGGCCGTAGGAATTGTGCATCTCTGCATAACGGTGCCGATTTTTCGGAGGCTTGGGTCTGACAAGGGAAGGTCGTCCCTCCAGCATCCCAAGTAAAGTGCCCGTCGCGAAAAGTTAGACGGTTCTTCACTCTCGAGCATGACATAGACGAAGAAATTCTTTTCTTTTGAAGTGATAGATACGTGCATTATGCAGTCTCGGACAGTCCCGGCAGAGGCTCAGAACATGACCTTCTTCGGGGACTAGCGACCCTCGTCACTATGTACTTTCCCGTTTCATGCATCTGTCAACGTGTTCATTCGACTGTACAATTCGAAACCATGTATTAGTCGAGCTCAATATGTTACAATGTTACCTTCTTTATATGTGTACAGGCAAAGACTGGATATGAATATTCCCATTCTTGACCAAGAGAGCGTTGTTAGCCTCTCGCCTGAATCACCGTTGGAAACTTGCTTACACAAGTACATCAATCGAGTCGAACAGCAATAGACACCTGCGCAACGCTCTTTGCGCCCAAGGTTGCTAGAAGATCAGTTCTGTGACGCCTCTGTGATTACATACATCATCGCGGGTGAGATGAGATATTCAAAGAGTGGACGTCTCTCAGACATTGTCCGAAAGAAATCGTCTGGACATTTGGTTTCGTTGGAATTGAAGCACCCTAAACAACGGCCTGGGATTGGCCAGTTGACCAATATTCGGACTCGGGACCGTATTAACAATTGGCAATAGATCATCCGGCCGTGGAATTGTCATCACTGTCAGCGACTAAAATGTCTGGAAGGAATTCGGCTCTCGAACAATAGATCCTGGCCGCGGTGTGTATAAACACAGTGTCGCGTAGATTGAATACGATACACGTTGCCACTTGATGGAATAATAAATAGAGTAAATAGTGACAGGAAAATGCGTTATCGGCACAGCTTTGTCACGCATGTAACATTCGGCTGTGAGGTGCCGTTTGTGGGCGCTTGTGGTCACGGCTCTCTTCATCGTGAACCTCGACGACGTAGTCTTGGTTCTCGACCAACTCACCTCACAACATCTCTCTCTACTACTTTACTATTCCCTAGTCTTTCATTCCCTCACTATGGGGCAGTCGGCCTCAAGACACCGTCCACAGCCCTCGCCTGCGCCCGGAAATCGCGATAGCACATTACCCGAAGCGAGCACCAGCAGCACCAGCAACAACGGCGGCAGCAGCAGCAGGAGACCAACCGAGGAAACCGTATCTACTGCAAGTAAACGTTCTCGCAGATCATCTCTACGTCGCAGCCTTCTCGGCTTTGTTCCACGCTCACATTCATCGGACGCTGTGCGCAGCGACCACCAAGCGAGTGCGGACGGCACATTACGAAATAGGAAACGATGGCACTCTTCGCGGCGATGGTCGAGGGCGAACTCTGATATGAGACATGATAGCCCAACAGTAGGAGGAATATCCGGGGAGGTCGATGCCTCAGCGACTGAGAACAACGATGGTATGCGCTCCTCTACACCGCTTCCAACTTCTCCTGTTCTGGAGGTTATGCCTGAACTGACCTCGGAGCCATCGTACTCTTCCCAAGAGGGACATGAGCTGGGCGAGGATCATAGCCCTTGGGTCAACCGGGCTGCCTCGGTTTCGCACCAGGATCCGCAGCCCCGAGACTCGGCGGAGAGCAACTCGAGACTACCAAGCATCGCTGAGCTGCATCGAGACATCGGCGACTTCTTGAACACTCGCAGTGCTACCGACACGCACGAGCGCTTCTCACCCGAATACATAGCAGAGCAGCAGCCAGCAGCGCCAGAGGCCGGATTGACCCCGCAGGCGCCCCGTCAGTTCCCGCCACCCGGCACGCTCGTGGTTGTGCAGGGCGTCGTGAACACGACGGATGCTCCGCCGGCCGCACGGATACCGTCCTCGTCTACACTGCGGTCATCGCGATCTACCACACCACGACCCGGGTCTGGTGTACACCCCACAAATCCCCTTCGTCGCACGGCGTCGGCGTCGGCATCATCCGTGACCGGCCGTGAGGGGGAGCGGCAAGGAACGAGGAACAGGCTTTCAACGTTCATGCCTCGCTCGCGGCCACCGTCGGCGGGTCAGCTGGCAGACGAGTCTGCTTCGTCACATCGTCAGTCAGGCGTCTCGTCTGATTTGTCGTCAAGCATGAGCCACGATACCATATCCGCTGAGGAGTCATCATCTGCTGAGAACCAGGACGGGTCTGGCCCTGAGAACGACGGACGACCACGGGCATTGTCCCCGGGCAGTATCGATGTTCTGGGAACGCTCCTCAGGTGCGTGACACTACTTTTGCTACTTCCTCTCTTCCATTGACACACGAGTTGTAGTGTCGCTGCTGCTGCCACCGCTGCATCCCTCTTCTCTCCTGGGCTTGCTCTCCCAGGGCCGCATGGCGCCAACAACTTACCAGGTTCTAACCGTCCTATGTCTCCTACTCCCACCGCCGGTCTGGGTAACTTGCCGGGCCTTGGCAATCTGGCTGGTGTAGGTTTTGATCCCATGGGCCCTGGCTCCGGGCAAGCGCATGGTCCAGCATACGGCCAGCGGGACGGCAGGGACCGTATCCGGAATGTGTGGGAGAGCGTTCGGGATCGTCTAGGGTTGAACTCGCGTGGTCCCGACTTGCCTGGGCTCAATCCTTCGTCCTTCGACGGTGGTGCCAATAACACCAGCGAGGGGCGTATGCGTCCAGGCGAGCTAATGCTGGCTGAGATGGCGCGTGCCCTCAACATTGGGCTGGGCCTCCACAATGACACCAGCTCTCCTCCAGGGATGCCTGCTGGTCCATTGTCCACGGAAGGCGATTCGACACCTCTCGCCCAAACCGCTACCGACGCTGCTGCTTCTGGACCCGTTGACAATACTGATCCTCAGTTGCCCCCTGAAGACAGCTTTGAAAGGTTCCTGATCAATCTGCAGGCTGATCTGAGAGTTGCTCTGTCGGAAGACGGTTCAAGAGCACGTAATGAGCAGGATAACGTTCCCTCCGCTTCTTCTGCAGCTCCTACATCTAGTGAAGATGCTGAGCCTGTGGCGGGTCCTTCTTCTCTTGTCAACTCGAGCCAAACACCAGCCAGTGAGGAGTCTGCACTTCCCGCCTCGGGTGAGGGGTCCCAGGCGAAGAATGATGATGAGCCTCCTGCACTGGTTGACGTCGATGACTCAGATGCAGAATTTGATGAAGATGAAGACCATGATACACATGAAGGTGAAGACCAAGATGGCGCTCCGTCTTCTCCCCGAGCACCCACTCCTATGCCCGGCGCATTTCCTTTCGGCGGTGACCATCGGCATGGAGCAGATGGCGAGCATAGACCGCCCGGTGTCAACCTATGGCGACTCTACCGTTTCCAGCCAATTCCTGCTGCTCAAACACAAGGCCATGCGGCTAGCACGAGTCTCAGAGCCTCTTCTACTGCCACCGCTCCTGCAGGCTCTGTTCCTACTTCCAATCCTGAGGTTTCTGGCACCGCCTCAACACCGCACCTCTCTTCCACTACTACCCACTCCACACAAGACGCTTCTGCTAGCGGTAGCGTATCTGGCTCTTTGCCTACCACTACCCCTGACCCTAATACCAACGTCGTTGTGCCTGTGATCGTTGTTGGCCTGCAATCCGTCGACATGATTCGCAATTATGATAACGCCCATGCCCAAGACAATGTGCATCCCCCGGATGACATTGGGACGTCGGAAAGCGATTCTGGCTCGTTCGACGATTGGCGACACGCCAATAGCATGGGTTCCATGAGCGGCCCGAGCACTGGCCAGCCTCGTGGCAGGTCGTGGCAGTCGCGTGCTGCAAATGCTTTGAGAACGTTCCGTCCAGGTAGGAGAGGCGGGTCTCATGGTGCGCGGGCGAACGACGCGACAGGTGCGAGGACGTTCCTGATTTATGTCATAGGAGGTCCGTTATGTGTCGTGTCTGCGTCTGGCCGTTTGCTAATCAATTGCGCAACAACCTAGGTTACTATCCTCCCAACCATCATATGGTCACTGGCTCTGATAGCCTTGACTCGTACGAAGCCTTATGGTCCGTTTGCTTTCGTTGGTTCAGTGGTCAATATGTTTACTGACATCTCTTGATAGGGAACTTGCTGAGCTGCTGGGCCAGGTCAAGCCTCCTGTTGCCACACGGGAGGACATCGACAACTCTGGCTTACAAATCATCAAGTCGGTCGATCTGCAGCGTTACGAGCAAGAAGGTCGTGTTGCTAATAATTGTACCGAAAGGGTGTGTTTCCTGTGCCCATCATGAGAGTGTCTTACTGAATCAAAACTATCTGCTCGCAGTGCCTGATCTGTCTGGACGATTATAGCTCAGAAGACGACCTTCGTTTGATGTCTTGCAAGCACGCCTTCCACAAGGACTGTGTCGACAAGTGGCTCCAAGTAGGGCGCAACAATTGCCCTGCTTGCCGAAGCAAGGTGAGGGCTAGTTTCAGTCATGTTGACCATTCCTCTGAACAAATTACTTGTTTGCAGGGCGTGTCGACACCAGGTGACTCGAGCCCTTAGATGTGCTATGTGTGCGCGCTGTGTAAAAATTGATTTCTCAATCACACTCATTCTCGGACTTTCACTTTCGATTCTTGGCTGATTAGTTCCGCCTCCATCCTGACAGCTATGCTCTTCTGTAGTTTTCGTATCACTTTCTGCTTTCATATGTAGCGCAATCCACTCATGCTCCGTCTCGTTGAAGTGAAGTCCACCTCCCTGGCTGCGATTTTGTTGGGGATAATATCTATAGTGCTTTTCAAGGTTACGTACTCGTTTCACCGACTTACTGACTGCCTTGTATGATATGTCGCGATAGAAATATAACTCATCGCAAGGGAGTGGCTCGCGAGCAGTTGTAAGTAACCAGCGAACCATTATAAAGCCGAACGACTCAAGCAACGGAGACTATCGGTGAACATGACTACGGCACCTATGTACCGGTAACAGCTTCGAGCCTTTGACGCAAGGTTGTAGGTCTTAGGTCACGATGTTTCAATTATTCCCTGGGTGGCAGTAAATGTCGCCGGATGTAAATAGTACCAGTTGGTATAGTTCATATATATGCATCTGCACAGACCGACAATACTAGGCTCTAGCCATCGATTACGACAGTTTACGAAGACTAACTTGTCATAGGACTGGAAGCACATGTGACTATCTGACCGTTACAAGAGGCGAATACTGTAAATTTACAGTGAGTTTTCATTGCTTCTCTCCGCTTCTTCAAGGACCACGCGGGCGCAATCGTCTGGACCAGACACAAGCTTTCGGAACGCGGGAACAGCAATCCAGAGGTGCAATAACCCTATGGCCACCATGCCTGTACTTGCTATATGCGACCACAACACGAGGGCGGGAGATTCCTTCAACTGCCCATTCCAAACATAACGAAGAATGAAAGGGAACATCAGTATGCATGACCTAGACAGTAGAAGAATGAGTCTCACGTTATAGGAAAAGACGACAAGATTGTACATACCACGTTAACCATGCTAAAGGGGCGGCGAGAAGATTGGACGGATCCTTCCAGGTCCGCGACGTGTGTTTTTTGGCATCCTAATGATTGTCATCAGGATTGGACAATTCAAGAGTAGCTCCTCTAAAAATACCGCAACCCACAGACAATCTCTCTCACTGGGGGTCAGTCGAGAGGAATAGCCCAAATAACAGCCGCAGAAAAGCACTGCAATGAATGCATCCGTGAAAATCATAATGCCGATGGTGGAGGCTAGCGGACTCCGTACGGTATTCGAAATTTGCAAGATGGCAACTACCGTTCTAAAGTAGTACACATGTCACATCAATCAGACAAAGGTATTGACCAAAAAGAACTGACGAGAGCAATACACCGGAGCCAAACGATAGGATCATCTTCCACTGCCTGGTCAAGACGTCCAGTGGGCTGTGTGCATGTCTAGCATGATTGCCTATTGAAGACGTGAATTGTGAGCCGGCCGCATCGGTACATGCCGTTACATCGATAGCAGCTAAGAGCGACCCGTAGTATGACGGATAGTGAAGGAGCAATATGTGTCTGTACAGGAAGGAAGTAGCCACGAGAGCCACTCTGACGCCGAGAAGTGACTGTATGGTTGTCATCCCGATACAGATGCCCAACTTCAGGTCATCGCCATTTGCTGATAAGTGGAAGGCAGGGCCGACGCGCGAACTAGGAACGGCATCGGCACCTCTGTCCGACTCTGATCTAATCGAGGAGACATTCACGGTGCCTTGTGTAGAAGATCGTCCGTGCAGACCATGTAAATCTGATGATACACAAAAGACGTTACCACGATTAGCTAGTTGTTCACAGCGACCCTTTCTGAGGCTTGCAGTGCTGAAGCTGTCTCGCCAACGACAGGCGCGACATTTGCGAAGGAATACATCCACAAACCTCCTAGTGGCTTCCATGTTATGTTGGTTGTGCTTGAGGAACGAGGGCTCTGACGCCTATCGGAGCCGTGTCAAATAGGCTAGGAAAATAAGACGGAGAAAGAGTTGTGGCTCTGAAAACAGGTGGTAGTCGTGTCACTGGCCAGCCTAATAGCCAGAAGGAGATGAAAAGAGCCTAATTGCCTAGAGTCCACAACTAAAAGAAGCCTTGAATATCGGTGGAGTTGCAAAGCAAAATTCCTGGAGCCCGCTTTCCCAATTCGACAAATGGGTATATCACCGAAAACAGCGATATCCGAAGGACAATCTGGTAAAATAGCTGTACAAGTGGTCAATGATGAAGAGAGGACGTCGCATGGGGGGCAGTCTCATAACATTGGTGTTGTGCTGCGGACCCGGAAAAGAACTACATCATAATACAACAACTACTGTGTCCGTCACGCACGGAGCTTGCATCAGTATGCAAGCACCGTGAGCGGAACATTTGAACACTGCCATGAGAATCGTACTGCCGCCGTTTTCCATCGCCAACGGTATGATGTCCTGTCAACTAGTCAACTAGGACGTAAAACGATGGTAGCCGTCATCCACGAGTCTGACATCTTCCCACCAAATGCGTAGTAGACACCATAACGGAGAAAGCAGCTTCCAGAGTTCGCAGGAAAAGACAGGATCGGAGGCCATCATAAATATCAGAGAGTTTAATTGAGAAACAATCACTGAAATTGAGTACGTCTGACGCTGCTAGAAAGAGCGGACACACCACTCTGAAAGTTCCGCATCAACTTGGCGCAGTTCTGCAGGGCCCTACTAGTATGCAGTCAATAGGAATCCACAGAAAGGCCTGGCGAACTTTACTCAACGGACACTGTAGAGCCTATACTAGTAGGGCGGTACCAATTTGCCAATGTACAGTACCAGAGAAGTCAGGTGAGTGAAGGACCGAACACTTGCGGTTCTGGAGAACATATGAGCGAGATTAAGTACAGCCTTCGCTCTAAATAATCGTACCCGGCGGGTGAGTGGCCGCGTCGCGCACTGCCGCACGGCGCACACCCAGGTTCCTCAGGCTCCCGGATTGTGTTCTTCTCGCTCGCGACTGAAGCCCATCGCTCAACAGTATCCCACTTCCTGTAAGATTTCCTAAGTTCATCGTTCCAGTACTTACCACTTAGTAGATATCGACTCGGACGAAGGTTTCACCTGGTTTCACGATCTTACGATCCGGCGAAGATGATTTGAGCGCTCGAGCCTGAGAACCGCTCCAGTCAACGTGCGACGGTCGACCTGCGGGAGGAGTCGAGGGCCTGCTCTCACCAGAATGTCTGGGTATTGGAAACTGCGGGGACCCCCGTACTGCGGGGCTGCGGGGTGCTACGGCGGCGACGTCGCGGCATGTAACTTGAGTGGCTGGACGCGTCGCGGCATCACGGCTGATGTGGCTAACCCCCCACGGCCATACTTTTCACGTGACCAATATTCTGGCCGGCTATTTCATCGGGGGCGGCGCGCCTCCCCGCCCCTTGCGCCGCCTTCCCCATCAGGAAATGTCAAATTTGCCTTAATGTACTTATATTGCACTTATCTGTCTTAATAAGAGAATTAAGTGCATTAAGACAAAATTAATACGATCCCTTCACTTTGAAATGGTCTTAAACCAGTCTTAAATGTCTTAAATGGGACAAAAAGTCGAAAAAAGTGTGATTAAGTGGATAAGTCAAATTTGACATTTGCTGATGCCGCCACCTTTCCCGCCGCCCCTAGCGTTGCGTTCTCTGCCTGCCCCTGCCTCGCATTCCTGACTTTTCCACACTTATATATCTTCAATTCTATACGACTGCGGTACCGCCAAAACACTTCATGGTGTAGCTGAGAGTGGCGCGCGTGGTGGCGGGACCGTCGGGCGGCGGGGAGGGTCAGTCACGTGGTACGTGTTGAATATCATTACGTACGCAGGAAGGTTTGGAACGTTGATATTCCGGCGGGCGGAACTCCAATCCAAAACCGGCCGTGCCTGAATTCCCGTAGTCCCCGTAGTCCCCGTTGTACGGGGATCCCCGTAGTTTCCATTTCCCGGATGTCCTCGCTCTCACCAAGTGGCTATATGTTTCCATATCTTTTGCTCAGTCTTGTCAGTCTTGTGGTTGCTGTCAGTGCAGCACAGAGTCCCTTTCCTCGCCCATCCAGCAACACACCATCTACGGCCGGAAGATATGATACAGACGCCGGGGGTTCACCGTTCGATTCATACAACGCTGGATTGTTTACACCCTTGGAGGAATTGAGTTATCTGTCTTCCACAGACTTCACAAGTCTGAGCCATCCTGCCTTCCCGAAGTACACAGTACGTATCAAGAAGTCTGACTTCTGCGATGGCACTGTCGGGTTTGCCTTTCACATTGAGTTATAAGTGCTACCTGATTTAACAATAGGCTTTAGGGCGTACACGGGCTACATTGATATTCAAGCTCGTCATCTGTTCTTCTACTTCTTCGAAAGTAGGGGCGATCCAGACAAGGACGATGTCATCTTCTGGACTAATGGTGGTCCCGGCTGCTCTTCCTCGCTCGGTCTCTTCATGGAGCTCGGTCTGTACATATTCATTATTTTAGGGAGTGCATCTATGTATACGCCATCTTTGTCACTTAGGCCCTTGCAGAGTGACGAATCCGGATAACACGACCTTCAATCCGTACTCGTGGAATGAACAAGCAAATGTCTTCTTCATAGACCAGCCTATCGGCGTCGGCTTCTCGTACGCAGAGTACGGTGAGACTGTCGTGAGTGCTTACTTCGTTCCTTCTCCCAGAAACGAATTAAGATGGCACCTTCTCAGAGTAACACACCGGAGGCAGCCAAAGACGTTGCAGCGTTTGTGGCAATCTTCTTTGAACATTTCAGCAAATTTAAAGGTCGAGCGTTCCATATGGCCGGGGAGTCTTACGGGGTAAATACAATTCCACTGCTCACTGCAAAACAATGATGATTCATGAGTTCCGCAGGGCCGTTACATTCCTGTCTTCGCGGCAGAGGTGTACGACCAGAACAGCATGCTCGAAGAAGCTGGCATGACCCCGATCAATCTGACTTCTATCATGATCGGTAGGTCATGGACAGACGAGACAAGTGACCATCGTCCCTTTTAATTAAGATGCCCACCCTTCAGGAAATGGTTGTACTGAGGACGCTTCGATGACATCTTCCTATTATGACATGCAATGCAAGCCCATGTCCGTCGCTCCTATACAGGATGTCAGGTATGTTCCACAACACTTTCCTCGATCGCTCAACTGAGAAAGCTCTAGCACATGTGTGCGGATGAAGCAGGCAGTAGGTCTCACAGTAATCGCTTCTTGTATGAAAGCTCAGGCCGGTCGTTCAGCTTCCCCGCTGTGAAAAATGGTTTCAAGAATCCTGCGTGGATCAGTACGACAGCATCAGCTGTTCAGCCGCGAATCTCTTCTGCTACGCCGAACTCTATGAGCCTTTCTGGGAGTCTGGCAAGTGGAATATTTTATTCAATACCAACCACTTGCATCATGCTAAAGTGGCTTCTGAAAAAAGGCTATAACCCGTACGATCTGAGCAAGCTCTGGTAAGCGTCTCCATCGCCCTACAGGAGAGACACGGCAGACCTATTCCGATGCCTTCACAGTGATGGCAACATCGAGGATACGCTCTGCTATCCGGTCACAAAGTAAGCGGACCAAACCTCGGCTGACCTATTGGTAGCTTGCAGCTAAGTGCGGCTTTGGCATCCTCAGAGCGATCAGCGCATATCTCGATAGGCCCGACATACGGTCGACGCTCGGAGTGGATGCATCCATTACAGCTAATTTTAGCAGCTGCAGCGACAGCGTTGGTGAGGCCTTCGTCCAGGCTGGCGACTCCCTATTCCCCACACAATACTACATTGCCGCATTGCTGGAGCGGGGCGTCCGTGCGCTGATCTACGTCGGTGCAAACGACTGGATATGTAACTGGGTAGGAGTTTGTCTCAGCCTCCGTGTCGACTCTCCTCGCTGACCGAATCTATGCCCCAGGTCGGCAATGAGCGCATGACGCTGGCGTTGGAATGGACAGGTCAAGAGGCCTTCGCAGCGGAGCCGCTGAAGGAATGGAAGGTCGATGGTGCTGTTGCTGGGCTGACGAGAAGCGCGGGTGCATTCACGTTCGCCACGATTGACGGAGCCGGACACATGGTGAGTGCGCTCATATAACGTAGTCACTCGCGTGTTTTGATCAGCGTGTTCAGGTCCCATACGATAAGCCGAAGGAGTCGCTAGAGCTTGTGAAGCGTTGGCTAGCTGGTAAGCAATTGTAGGTGTATGTACTTTTGGTAAACGAGAGGCAAGGCGTTGGGATATACTACATCGTAAAGGCCTCAGGTATGCTGCTGTATGGACATCCAGGAATTGGCGAGAAAGGAAGGGGAAAGAACACCACGTCAGACTGACGATGAGATGGGCAACCCGGAACCAGTGGACACATCCGCCTGTACATGCAGAAAATAAGACTACGTTGATGACGAGCATAAACGACTCGGCGCAGATATAGACAAAGACACAAGCGGTATTCCCGCAATAAAACCAGACCTAGACGCGGGAATAGCTTTATGGCGCTAGCCGCACTACACGAAGAACTTCCACCAATCCATGTCCTGCTGTTGCTTCGTGTAGTAAAATCTCAGAGCGCGTGTGATTCAGCATAAGCAGAGTATACGCGACGAAACAACCAGGAGCCGCACCTGTGAAGAGGTCATCTGTTTCGGCTGCATTAGGTCTCCAATCCAAAGACAATATTGCATGCAGTGCGTCCGCCACGGCTTCAGGTTGAAATCGTAAATCTGCCGCTGTAGCACTCAAGTTATATGACCCACCCTCGCTCTCGGAGTATTACGTCACAGGAAATGGAGACCTTAAGCACTGCCCAAGCGGAAATATCGTTATTTCAATTTATCTTCCATGAATTCTTGAAATTGTACGAGGACTTTCATTAATTACGAACCGCGTTGCAATAGATTGACGCGTATGACTCACGGAATCGATGAATTGTGAGAACCACTGGGCAGGATCACACATTGAACCATCGTTATCTGTGTACAATCTTGGATGTCAGTAGTCGGAAAGGTCGGCGATACTACAGATACGCTGCCAGTGAAGATGTCACAGTGGTCGCAAGTGTGAAATTGGGACCGGATCGGATCAGCGTGCATATCAGGGCTTGAGACCCTGGCAATGGTCTCGTATTGTTAGTCAGACTCGGCCTCAGGTTCCTATAGAGATCATGGTGCTTCTGATTTTAATCCAGGACTAGACGAGGAAAGCAGGTATCGCTTTTTGGCAAATTGTTGGCAATCGGTGCCAGTCGGAGCCAGAGTCACCTACGATAGGCGCCAACGATCCTCGATCCCATCTCGCTCCCATCACAAAATCCCGCCGCGTTAATGTAAGGAATCTACTGATGCTCATCGCTCTTACATGAGAATCTGAATTTCCTCAAGCGGACCAGGATGAAAGATAAGCCCATGAAAGATGCCCGGTACACTTTGCAAAGCGATCATCCCGTGCTGTAATTTGCAACTTGGCATGAGACTTTGTCTTCATGTGGTTTCCGTAATGAATAACAACTGACAGCATGAACAGATAGCAATGGAAGTCAGGAAAATCTCGTGATAGCTGTCCTGTGTATAGGACCGGCGGTATAAAAGCCCCTCACTGCGGTCAACGGCCATCAGCAATTCACCCAACAGCTGAATCCACATCGAGTCTTTCGCTACCTGCATCATCATGTCTGCTTCGGTCTACGTTGACTTCTCTAACACCGGGGAGGACATCATCACCGTCAACTTCGACGACGCTCAGGGAACCCCTCAGCCTGCCGTCGTCGTCCGTCCCAACCAAATTGTCCGACGCACCTTCACGATCAATTTCTCCTACTATATGACTTTCACCCGCGGGCGGTTTGGGCAGTCGGCGACGTATGTTGAAAGTTCATGAACAGTTTGGTATCTGGACTAACATCAGATTAACTCCATAGTCACACCTTCTCTCACGGGCAGACAATTGACGTGAACAAGTATTTCGTCTGAGACCTCCGAAGGTAGCTCCCTCTGGTATTATCGGCCAGTGTTGAAATGCTCACGGCAACTCAGTAGCATAGTTTTTCCGAGACGAGACGAGGTCTTGCGTTTGACAGATAATCATCCGTTTACCAATGTCACGGGTCGTCGTTTTGGCTTTCTGTGGGAGGGATCTTGTAACGTGTATGATAGTTCCTGCTGCATCTGGTTAACGAGTCACAATCAATGGAATTCCGCGTGTTGTCAACATTTTGCTGAGCTTCGAGCGTGTCAGGGCAGATGATGATAACAGTTGCCGCCGTGAATTGACATTTCATATATCCGAAGATGAGGCCTGAGGTACTCGCCAGTCAATCAGATCAAGCAATCGTAGATAATTTCGGACTTATCATCGACTGGATATTGCGCGTATTGACCATCGTGGAAACCTTACTACTAGGTGAAAAAGACATAATGAACTGAGCGCGTCGAATCCGAGTGGAGAACAGTGCCAGCTATGGCTGCTTTTCCCAACGTTACTCGTGCTTGTTAGCTCTCATAGCCGCTTATTCAAACCGGACCACCCACTATGACATGTAGAGTTACAGGCACCAGTTCATCGACACCGGGTTGTCTCCTTATTGCGGATCCTCCTTATGGTGAACAAGACGCGATCGAATTCTCACTGGGTCATGTTGTCCTTGCTAACTTCCGCAAGATTTGACTCGGGCCTAACCTTTGCTCTGATGTCTACTCGATATAAATTGCCTTCGTGTTGTTAAAGCCGGCCTCATTCGTTAATAAAGACGAGCCGGAAATTAGAAGGAATAAACAAGAGCACTGAGATCTTCCCAACTCGACAAAAGCACGTAGCAACACTGACTCATTTCAAGTCGCTACGCAAAAAACTTCCACCAATCCATATCCTGTTGCTGCTTTGTGAAGTAAAAGCTGAGAGACATACGACTGATTGATCATATATATTCATTAGCAAACAAATGCGACGTACCCCATAGTTTTGGCAATGCGACCACATCTCGCCATGAAATTGTACGGCCTGCTACTGCTGAATTTCAAAGGCAGGAAAAATCCAGGGTGGATTATCCATCTCTGAGGATTCGGCTTCTCAATATCTTCACCCGGGATGATTTCGATAATCTCGTCGCCGAGATTCTTGAATGTAACGTCGACTTCTTCCTCAGGGCGAGCTGGAGGGTTGTTGCCATTATATGTTGGAATGAAGGGCAAGCGATCCTGATTTTGACAGATGAGGAAGTTTGGTTATCAAATAGTCACTGAAGATCTTACTGCGGGTGGCTTCTGCAAGTTCTTACGGGCGGAGGAGAGGTCTCGTGCATCCATGAAGACTTTGACATTATGGGAAGCTTGGACTGAGTCTCTGTAAGGGGTGCTTGTCTGAATAGTCGTGATCTTCTGGCCCCTCGCTCGCAGCCTTTCATAAACCTGGTGAACGATACCGTCGATGTCTTTGGTTTCTTGGTAGCGTTTGACGATACTTTCTTTATGATCTTTCACGAGGGAGTCAATTTCAGCTGTCTCTAATGATGCTCCAATGATGAATGTAGAGAGTAGTTCTGTTTTGGTCAAAGGGAAAAGGATGCCTCTAGGATACCTACGTTAGGGCGGATAACTGTATATTAATTGAGGTACATACGTAGTCATGTTGGCCAAAGCAGTGTAAAAATCCTTCGCAAACTGAGGATAACATCAAAAGAGACTCTGCGATATTATCAAGTTTCTTACCAAGTAGTTTTCACTGAGACTTGGCTCGCATGCGACGACCACCTAGGAGAGGTCAAGACATCATAAACGGCGGATTTCAAGAGCTACGCACGAGAGTGATTCCCTTCTTGGCCATGTCTCTTGTTATCAACAACGGGTCGTGGTCTTGGGCACAGTATCAGCCATGAGAGGGACGGTCTCGCGGAATACAACTCACGCAGTGGGCACCCCTCTGGAAATGCATCTTTCCGCTCCCCAATACCATGTGGGGCGGCATCGGTGAGAAGAACCGCTACCTTAGTCGCGTTGGGTCTCCATTCGAGCTGCAACGCATTATGTAGTGCGTCGGCCACGGCTTCTGGAAGATCGCCACCCCCACTTGCAGTCAACGCATCTAAATTCTCAAGTACTTCATGTTCGTCGTATGTAAATCCACCGTAATCCTTGCAGAGAAAGTCATTTGCGGATACGTAGCGTTGGGGATGATCACGGTATGCAATCAGCCCCATGCGTAATCCCTCTTGCGTGTCGAACTTTCCAGAGCGCCGGATGAGGGCGCAGATTTCCTTACATTTCTGTGTTGTCTCCCGAATGTATTTCCTCTGACTTCCTGTCGCATCATGGATGAATAAGAGGTCCCTGAGTGGAACGGTTTCAACTAACACTATTAGGCAGATAAACGGTAAAGACACTCACAGGAAACGTGTCGCCGCCTGATCCTGATTTTCCTCTTGATCCTGCTGGTCTTGCTGATCCTGGTCCTCCCAATCGTCCTGCTGATTTTGTCCCTGCCACTCATCTTGCTGATCCTGCCAATCTTCCTGAGTTGCTTGCTCGGGGGATGGCATTGTGATCTTCTGAAGAGCCAAATGAAGACTTTGCAAAGCAATGACGAAAACAACACCCTGATACGTACTAGATTATGGGGCTTGTGTGTTGTTCAAACAAGTGTGGAATCGCAACGACGACTTAACTCGTAACTTTGCCGCATATGATATCCAGCGTTTGTGTTCTGACTCATAGGGAAGGTGATATCCGCTGTCATTCGACGAATGTTCCTCATGCTACCGTAAGCCTGTCTTTGGAAAGTTGAAGGAAATAGTTACGTTGTTCACAGGAGAGTGAAGCCCTGCCAGTCGGTAACCACGCCCCGGAGGATTTACCGATCAGGGCCTGAGACATCTCCGCGGCTAATAAGCGCTAGTACCAGCGCAGTATCTCAAATTCATGTCACTTGTCGTGATTGAAGGTCAGCGTTCGCAGCAGACCACAAATACAATCGCGCAAGAATTATAGCTAGAAGCGACTGACAAACATTCTTGCGTCTATCTTGGCAAGGCGTACTAATCCCATATAGAATTAGCCCTGTCGAACTGTCGCCTATCAAGTGGTCCGTAGCAGCGTGCTCGGTGGTCCGCGCTACTAATAGCGCGTTCAGTGGTCCGTAACAGCATGCATGTACGGTCCATGTGAACATGCTAATGCAGCATCTCTGAGAAATATCGCGGTGCCTTGATTGATGCTCCGATGAACGTCCGTTCCAGGTTCTATCTGACCCTGGCTCTCTGGATCGCTCCCCGCGGCGTAATGGAGGTCTTATGCGAGCGGACAGTAGAATCACTATTCACTCGCCCAATTTATCAACAGTGACTTCGGAGTAAGCTATCCATCATCTACTGCCTGAATGATAGATGATTGATATTGAAGTGTGCCAGTTCTGGCGCACTCTCATCTCCAGTCTTTGCCAGACACTACAATGACCTCCCACAAGATAGTAGTAGCTACTGGGCAGGCACTCTCCAGCATCGAGAAACCCATCCACGTGAGCCCTTTTCATTACTGTGTCGATGTCATCCTCCAATTGTTTGAAAGATCGCATTATACATTACTCCAGCTTCCCCTTATGCAATACTACCTGACCGTGGGCCGCTAGTGTACCGAGTAAGTAAATTTGTTCACGATGCAACGTTAAAGCGCTGAAACTCGGTGACAGACCCTGACCTTCTCTGGGAAACGTATGTTGCCCGTACAACTTACTCGTGCCCTTTGACCTACATTCGTATAGCAAACGAGCAGCAATCTATATCCTGGCCCTCAAGGTGTGTTCTTAATTTGACAGCATCATTCTAGTGAAATTAATACTACCGCATGCCTGGTAGTATTTACCTAGCGCATTATACGCTTGCCGCATCTAGCGGCACTCCGATAGTCAGAGCAGACGGTGCTGTGAAAATTGATGTAGGTAGACGATATCCCAACCCTCGTCCTCTGAACACACAATCTCTTTCCAGCCCGATCGTCGGACTCGCTACCTGAAACTAGGCCCAGACCTCAAATGGAAAAGTGAGAAGCTCGCTCATAACCCCAACCCTGGAGCGCCGGTACCGCCGGTACTCCTCTTCAATGATTCTGGCACAACTCAACAGTTCGCGTTCGGTACGATTTATCACATATTCCCATCGTATTGCTGATGTATACACAGTCCACCGTCATGGTGAAGAGATCCAGCCATGCGTACTCTTGGAGCCACTCGAGTATGTCCAACCGTTTTTACTATGAGCGAGCTTGTTCACCATAACCGTAGCCATCGGGAGGGCATGTATACTAATTTTACTCTTCAAGCCTGCCAGGTTCCAGAACATCTTCGTGGTGAGCCGTCCATTGTTTGCACAGAAGCCAATCATGCCTCTGAACATTATGTGCAGATGGCGAGCACCTCGACGTGTCTTTACTCAAACCGATGATAAAGCCGACATTGGATCTCTCATCACTCCGAGAGGTTTGACTTATTCAAGTGTCACTCTCCGAATTAGCCTGAAATCCTTTTGTGAATGCAGGATATCCAGCTGCAGTTGCACATCTCAAACAATGTGGGACAAACGTGTACGCTCAGCTATAATGCCCGCCAGGGTAAGAACGGCGGATTCGATTCCAAGAGAAGAGTATCCACGGAACCATCTGCGCCGCCTAGAGTTGTCAACGGCGGAGATAAGGTTGTTAGCACCCATGGAGATGAGGGCACGTTCGTTCAGGGTGTCGAGTTATGTGAGCAGGATATCAGTATTGAGCAGGTGTGACCGTTCACTCTTCCTCTTTGGATCGTCCCTCACACTGTTACGTTTTCTTACACAACGCAGGTCAGAAAGATTGTCATGCGATCTTTGCACCAGTCCGGCGTCAAAATTTCCTGAGGTGCTTCATGTCTATCTCGTACTTGTGGTGGTTGCGAACAAATGTATGTAGACCAGAACCTATCCAGGCTCCTTGAATGTGTATACTTGAACTCCGTGTCTTCGCGAGGAACCGCCATGGCAGGCATGTATGGGTTAACTTGAAGAGACTAACGTAGAGATTCGCTGGCAGTTGGAATATCTGGTGCAGCCCTCACAATAAACTCGGAGATAGTTGAAAGCGTAACCGTCTCGTTACTTGCTCCGGTAAGGTTCAGTCTGAGAGACAATGCTTTCGAAGCGTGTTCAGCGGGATCCCCACATCTGTCAGTCAAATAGCAACCGGTGTCCACCTGGGTGAATATGTTCCTTTGGGGAACCCTGTTCTTTATCATACGAGTACTGAAAGACGTCCGCATGACTCGTGTATTCGTGTCAAAAGTGCGGACTCTGGCGAAGTAGTGGAGAAGTATAAGAAGGTGGTACGTGACTGTTTGTGACCTATCGCAGTGTTTTGGCGTGCATCGGCTCATAGGGACAATCCGAAGTCCAAAAAGGTCAAATTCTGAGCTAAAATATGTAATAAAAGTAATGTGGCCAAGTGCGAAAACAACCTCCACAAGCTTCAATTCACACAAAAAGTGAAAGAATCCTCCCAGATACACGATCGGTACATAGATAGCCCATGGACTTGAAAGCACATTTCATCAGGAGATGATATACACGACACGGGCACCTCCCTGCCCTATAACAACTGGTACATCAGCGACACGCATATCGTCAAAGACCGGTACCAGTTTGTTTGACTTTGTATCCTCCACAATTGCCATCCAGGACCCACGGAGTAAAGACGCATCCAGTGAAGCTCTCTCCCACAGCAACATGCTCAGACGGGTGCGCTCTTCCACAGTGCCTGGAGAAGTATGAGAACCACCGACACAGGTGTGATGCATTAAAAGCGGCACGCACGTTCGCAGTTCAACTTTGGATTGGAGAGAACAACAATGCGCACAAGAATGGTATTTGAACTCGGAGGATCCCTGGGTGACTTCAATGGTGATATATTAGATTCGAAATGAGACTAGACTCAGATATAACTGAGACCGCTTACATTTGCCATTTTCTCAAGGTGCGCATTCATCTGCTTCACCCGCTGTATATCTTCTTCCATCCCTATCGCTACTCTCTTCAACTTTTGCCATTCCGTTGTCAACTGTATGTGCAAGTGCGTCATTGATGTGTATATAGTCTGAAATACAGCCATACCTTGAGCCTTGTGAAAGTTTTCATAATCTTGCCCTCTGCATCACGAAAAGCACTACTTGCTCGGTGCTTTTGTATGTCCTCATTGAATATCCCGGTTGAGGTTATTGCATGCGCCGCAACATGGATGGCATAATTTGCCTCTTCGATAGCTCTGTCGTGATAAGCGCCGCATGGATTGGCCTCCAGACAGAGTACACAACCAAATGTATTAACTCACGTTATGACATATTCGAACTGTTCAGTTGTTTGCATAGAAAGTCGTACGAGCTCACGGCACTGAGCTATCAATATCAGAGTCTGGGAGTGGAATGGCCGCCTGACACGCTTGGCCATTTTCTGCAGTTGCAGGAGAGCACTTGAGGGCGTGTCTGGTATGCCCTATATGTGTTTCAGCGGACAAAAGAAAATAAAACAGTTCCTGATGAGAGCTCACTTTGAGAAGATCTTCAAAAAAGGATATTTTCTCCCGCACGTCTTTGACATCTCCCTCGGAAGATGCACTCGGTTCGAGCTGCAAGTTGAGAGCCGATAGCGCACTACGAAGGTGATAAGTACGCAGCGCAAGGAGATCCGGACTCTGGCTCACCGCTCTGCTGCAGTCCATACGATTGGCGAGGTCAGGTGCCCTCGGACCATGGGCTTCAGTCGTAATTGCTGCATAACCCAGTGCAGCAAGATGGTCATCCTGAAAATCTCGACCATCATACCCTTGTGGACATGAGACATGCAATACAAGAAGGTAGTCCAGATCTGAAACGAAGATACTCACATCAATTGGCGCACGGGCTTCTTTAATTGATTTAGACAGCTTCGACGAAATAGCATTCACCGCATTCTGTGCGTTCTCGATTCTGGCATCCCTATTGAATATTTTTCAAGAAAAAAGACTGCGCAAAGTAACCTGAATAGCTACCTGTCCCCAAGTGGCTTGCATATCTGCTGAAAGAGAGCATTTAGACCTGCCAAATCATCACACTGCCTCGCATTGTTAAATTTATCTTGCACTATGCTGAGCCCTAGCTTCTGAAGCACCGTTAAATCGACTTTCGGTGCAGGTTGCGATATCACATGAACAGGTGAAGGGTTTAAACACTCGAAAAGACTGCGAAACTGGTCTCGTCGTCTTGTCCACTCGTTGAAGGCGGAAATACGCTCGTGAATCGACCCCACATTAGAGAACCCATCTTGCGACTGCCCCTCAGTGATGGACGCGAAGTGGAGGAGAAATCTATTAGGAAGTGAGCCAGTGCCATTCAGAACTACAGATTCGCATCACTTACTTCTCAAACGGATCAATAGCAGATGTGTAGAAGTCGTAGTTGTCCCATGCAACTGAACCCTCGAGTTCAGTCTTCTCTATGTAGTCATTTAGCTTGATGTATGCTTCGCGTGCCGTGCCAAGGATTAAGAAGGCCACAATGACGTTGTACTTGGACGAGGAAAGATTTGAATCGATAACGTCAAAGAGGTTTTCAATCAGCGCAGCTACACAGAAGTGACGTGTAAGGACGGGGACTGAAGCAGACATAGCAACTCTTCGAAAGATCAATTCGACTGTAGGTTTAATGCAACGGTCTATGAGAAGGGAGCGCTCTTCGCTAAGAGCACATGAGAGAGACAGGACCCTCCTTGGGATCCCGCAGTGGGCCGGCAAGGTGATCACGAAACGAAGGCCGTAAGTCTGTACACACGCTGCCAACTAGACACTGAAGAGGAACCCATTCTATCGAGTATCAGATGATGTTCCAGACCATCAGACCAAAACCACCGACTCAAGAATACATCTGAGCGGCTCGGAGTGGGCGAGTTTCACAGACGGAGAATAGGAGGCCCTCGGCCTTAATCCCAAATGACCTGTCATTTGGTTATCAATGGATGTACGGTGAGTGTGCTTATGTAAGGGCTCCACCCTCGTTGGAACCGAAACGTTTAAGCGGTCACGTTCTTGTTTGTTTCCAGGTGATGTTTCTCACTTTGACTTCGCGCTTTTGCTCCTAGGAGTCCACGCATTCGAAACGGGCCTACTTATTCTGTTGTCCATGTCTGTGCCAATTTTTGAATAGGTTTTGTAAGCTGTTGGAAGCGGTAGACGTATCTTTTGACTGCGTCACGTGGTATATGGAAACCACTCACGTGTATTTCACGTGAATGGTGCTCGCATTCGGTTGCCACGTGGTGCTATATGATTTTATCTCAAGTAGGAACTTCTTCCTCGTCAGAGTCGTCACTTTGCTGCTGCCAGTGCTTGACTTAGTGTCGGTATCAGTGCTGTTCTGTGGGCTGGGGCGTACTCACATGCGCCACTGCATCAGCAAAACCCCACTTTTTCTTAGCCCACTTAATTTCTTAATTTCCTTAGACAAGAACAATAAGACACAAATTGTGAAAATTAAGACACATTAAGACAAAATTAAGAGTGAGGATCGCTCTTGGCTGTCTTAGATTTGTCTTGATAAGAAGGTAAGACCTGATAAGGTCAGTAAGGAAAATGTTGAGTTTTCCTGATGTGGACCCGCTCGCGTCGTCCTCGCGGCCGCAGGAGCTGTTCACGATCGCGTCGGAGGTGTTGGGCGTCGCAGAGCGTCTCCAGACGGTTCTCAACGAGGAGCAGGATGTAAGGGTGAACAACAGTAGCATCTTTACCCTTTGATAATAGGTAGAAGGTTGACTGCCCAAAAGCGAATTGCAATCCTGGCTCTAAAACTTTCTCCCTGTCTAATTCACGCTACGTCTAATTGCATTGACTTATGAGCTGATGGTATTGCGACGTGATGGGTACTAAGATGAAGGTCCGGCAACCGTGAAGGGCACAGTCTAAGGTCATTTGGATTCGGGCGTGCGGAGCATCGCCGTCTCAAACCAAGTTGAATGTATTGACACAGAATGCCATTACTATGGTAGCCGTAGCTCTAACTTCGAATTCTTGGACCACAGAGTGGCCATGCCGAGATGCCGGGGGCAGGTGACCAAACTCCGGCAATGCTCGCGAGCACTGATGCTTTGGCCGCCAGTGCCTGCTCGCACCTATCGAGTGGTTCAGGGTCACATACGTCCTTGGAATTCCGTAAGCACAGCCAGTTTGGGCATCAATCCAGTATGACTGGCTGTTGGCATGGTATGGAAATGTCGGTTTTGCATCGCCGGAAGTCTTGTGAAAATCACCATTATTGGAAAAGGTGCTGTCCTTCACCGAATCCCCTTGCAGAAGTCTCCTTGTATCGTCTAACGTTGGGAAACCATAACAGGCATCGTTCCCGGGGAATTAGTACATCTTCCCTTCATCACCGGTCCACAATTTTTATGGACTGATCTTCACCGGCTTTCCATCGAGAAAGTAGTTACGTCCTCTGTGCACTTACGTTATCTGTTGGACCCTTCAATTTCAGCGCCGAAAGTCCAGCTAACGGTGGTATTATCACACGTTGTGCGTCGCTTAATTCTTGAGACGGTTTTGCCCGACGATGGCCACTTTGAAATGGATCCGAGTATGACACGCTTGTCTGGGCCGCTAGAACCAACATGCACTTCAATAGTATCTTTGTTAAAATCTTGCATCTTCACACTCCGGCATACTGGGACACTCCGCTGCTAGTCGATATAATCCCACCCGCGTTTTGCAGTATAAGACTGTCACTCGATCGGTATACCCTTCAAGTACTGACCAACCTACTTCCCAACAATGTCATCCATTTTCCAGCAACTGTCCAAACCAAAGCCGCAGCCACCTCCTCCCGGGAAGAAACCTCCTACCCACTCTGCCTCTACCGCCGCTCACAACGCCGGGAATCTTGGCCCCACCACTCCCTCTGCTTCTCCTGGTGGGATGTCTTTTCCATTTTCTACTGGCTCCCCTCCTAACACCTCAGTTACCTCCGACGCTGTTACTGGGCCTTCCTCGAAGTCTCATATCACCAATCCTATGGACCCCGCAAAAGTTCCTGTTGGAGCCTCTAATTCTTCCAATACTGGTCCCCCCATCCCATCTTCTGTGAATGCACCTCTGGCTTCTGTCCCGCCCCTTCCCGGTGACTCAGTGGGTGAAATCGCCCTCCTACCACCTCTCACCCTCCTCGAAGCGCTTGCGAAACCAAAAGACGGCACCGAAAAGTATCCTGCTACTGAGCCCATACATAGTCTCATCTACGATGTGGCCCAAACCGTCTGTGCATTGAGGCAGAATCACCAAGCTGCCTACACTTTCGTTGCTGGGACGCGTGACATTCGAGACAAGATCGACGATCTCATAAAGACCGTTGACATCAGCGATGACTGGGATGCTTATAACCTATATGTGGACGCCATAGACCCGCTGGAGGAGTGAGCATTGGTCTTTCTTATTTGTATACCCTAGATCTCATCAGCCCTCGATATGCCCGCAGGCTTCTCTTGAAATTTGAGGCAGACATAGGCGACTATATCAGCTCGTCACTCCTTTCAGCCAGCACGCGCTCTGTGGGCGAATGTGAGAAAGCCATCGAAGAATGGAACAAGCAACGGGAAACAATAAGAAAGTTCTCCGAAGAGCTGTGGACGGAAACTTCCTTTGTACGCTTTGCTTTCCTTGTGATTCATTTTGAGGCAATATCTGACTATTTTCATAGGCGAAGATAGATTCTCTATTCGGGCATGAATACCAGAAAGATTTTGTGGCGGCGGGAAAGCACGATGACTCAGTGCTGCTATCTTCGCTTTGCGCTGACTTCAAGAAAAAGTCTAGTTCTTCTGCGGTGGAGTGGAGTGCAGAGTAAGAGCGGTGTCTTGTTCCATCTTGAAACACCACTTAACACTCACGACTAGGACCAAACCTCACATTCAGACACTTGAGGCGCTTGTACAGGGACTTCGGGCACATTTCGACAACGCAGATAAAAAGGAAACCAAGGTGAGTGAATTGCTCTTTCATTCTCAATGCTAGTCTCTTTCAAAGGGTGCGCTCTCTTATGTCATGGGACTAGGACGCATCGGTTCTCAGTATCAAATGTGTCGCGTTGCTGAATACTGCTGCCGCATTATGCGAGACTGCGCCCAATCGGAAATATCTAAGGTCTCGTGAAATATGGCGGCCAGCGGAGATGTAGGGCGATGCTAGCAACTTCATCAATGCTTTGCTGAATTAGGGCATACTCAGGCTCCTGACCAATCTCCGGCAATACCTTGACGGTGGCAGTATCAAACCAGAAAGTCTGGAGAAACAGTGGCGAGAGCTCGCGGAACTTCTGAAGGTAATGAGAGATGTTTTTTCTTCACTCCATTCGCGATTATTCTTTATTTCTGCTGTAGAAAACCAAAGATGAGGAAGTCAGGAAACAACCAGAAGTCAGGAAACAGCCAGAAGTCAGGAAACAACCAGAAGTCAACGAAAAGTCGGACGTCATCGAGGCGTTGGAGGAGCTGCGAAGACGCGTGGCGAAAGTCAAACGGCCATACTTCACACAAGCACACGTCATTGTCCAGGAATTCCTCGAGATGCGTGAACGAGCGTCAAGCAACAAGGACCCTATTCTAAGGTTGGTCGGTATGCGTCTCCTATGCAGTTATTTACTTATACCTGCTTGCCACGTTCAGGGCTTCCAGGGCTGCACGGGAAGCTCTCAATAAAGCAGCAGCAATACATTTTGACCTCAAGAACATTGCTGACTTCAACGAAGAGGAGATCTCTACGAATGAGGCGGGCACTGCCTTTACTGCGGCACAAACCGAAGTCAGGGAATGCTTTGAGGAATATGGCGTGCGGCTGTGTTTTTCTCGGCTTTCTATGGTGAATGTGCTCATATGAGAATTTAGCTTGAAGACCCGGCCGGAGTAGGACGCAGGTTTGCTGAAGCGGTAAAAGCAGACAAGCTTCGGATAAAAGAAATGAAGGAATTCCATAACCGCCGTCGTGTATGTTTGATTCCTCTTGACCGCCTGTCACCATTGTTTAACCTGTGCCCGACCTAGCCTTTACCCGATCCCGGAGCTATTATCCAGGTCACCCTTGTGAGACGCAGTGGTCAAATGCGTGGCACTACTAACGGGGACGCCAACTCGGAAGTCATGAAGTGTATGTGTCAGATCTCGTCTGCTGTAGTACTTGTCTCATCGGACCGTTATCAGACAACAAGAACACCATGCTAAGCGCCGTATTGGGCCGGGAAATATTGCAAGGCAGCGCAGATCATCGTACTCAGCTGCTCACAAAGGCACATTTCGAATCAGATGCTTCTGAGCGGTTGGATCTGGGTACTGAGCTTGGTAGCCTGGTCAAGGTTGGGGAGGAGAACACGGTAACGTTGCATCTTGTGATAGGTAAATATAGCATGTCAATTGGCTGTTGTCTCTCACTGATTGTATCTATTGATTAGGGGAGGTGTGATACCAGTCGTCATACGAGACGGCGTCGCTCGTAGAAGTCTTTCTTCAGCCTAGCATCGTGGGTCTGTCTTGTGTTTGTTTTCTTTGATGCCAAAGGTTTACTCTTGGGCTGAATACGACTCCGAATCCCTTAGCCGCATGCTTGTACCAATATAGTTCTGAGGTCTAACGTCGTCCTTCTGTGTTTTTGATGATAGCTGTACTCGGAATCGTGTTCGAATCTCCAGTCTATCTTCAGCACACGCTAAGTAAGATCAATTGAGAAGCTCAGGATCTGCTTACGGCCTGTTTCGCTTCAATACGTAACGCCTCTATTTGGGACCACGGAGATGAAACTTGCCTCACCAGCTGCAGATGACTAACGTCTGTTTCACCTGGGCGATCCCGTCTGGAGAAGTCGATACATTGATAGACAGGGGAAATATTCGACAAACATGGCTGCGGCGTAACATATATGCGTGTTGACTGTTGCAGAACCCAACAGCAGCAGATAACAAAAGCCGCTCAGAGTAGCCACGCTTCCCTGATCACGGTACCGGTATCTTGAAGTTCGACGAGAAATATTCGTCATACATTTGCCTCTGCGAAATCACATCAACAAGCATACAATGCGACTTGAAAGGGGGCGGGGTCCTCAACCACGTCTCGCGCTCCCCCGCGCAACGCCAGAACCCCATTCACCAATAGTATCGAAACGGGTTCGAGTGGAGGCCTCGTTATACCCTTTCCGCGTATGTGAACTTGGTATTCTCAATCAACTCCGAGTCCAGTAACGCGGATCAAGCTACGAATGATCTCAGTCTCTCCACTGCGTTGCACCTTCACGTTCTGAGACAGCGAGGAAAAGAACATGTCTGCTGGGACCAAGATGAAAGTCGCCTGTTCGGTATGTCGCAGAAGAAAGCGCGTGCAGCGTTACACCATGATACGGCCCGGTCACTTTCTGGGAAGTGCGGAAGATGTGGCCCCAATGTGGCCCATCCTCACTGCCGTGTCGTCCGACCACCCGAGCTTCAATGTCGTAGCTCTTGGTCTCCGTGGATTTGTATTCTGTGAAGCTCCCAAGAAGAAACGATCTGCTGGTCCTCAATTTGCCGAGGTATGTAATCTTGATAATATCGGGAATGACGCACACTCATTGGTTCTCAGTTTTCTTCATAGTTGGAAACAAGTCAATGCTCGCTGTCGGATCAAACCTCAGCTGGCTTATTGGTGGCTTGTGGCTAAGTGCGGCTTTGGCATCCCGCATCCTCCCGCATCCCCAGAGCAATCAGCGCATATCTCGATAGGCCCGACATACGTTCGGAGTGGATGCATCTATTACAGCTAATGTGAGCAGCTGCAGCGACAGTCGTTTAGGCATGCGACTCCCTGTTCCCCACGCCATACTACATCTCCACGTTGCTGGAGGGTGTGTCCGTGCGCTGATATATGTCAGTGCAGACGACTGGATATGTAAGTTGGTAGAGTTCGACTCTATGCCCCAGGTCTGGAATGAGCGCATGAGGCTGGCGTTGGAATGGACAGGTCAAAAGGCATTCGCAGCGGAGCCGCTGGAGGAACCGAAGGTCGATGGTGCTGTTGCTGGGCTGACGACAAGCGCGGGCGCGTTCACGTTCGCTACGATTCACGGAGCTGGAGTCACCGCATGGTGAGTGCACTCGTATAGCGTACTACTCTCATGTTCTGATCTGAGCGCTCAGGTTCTTACGATGTCGCTGAAACTTGTACGGTCTTGGCTAGCTGGTGAGCAGTTGTAGAAGTGCGTATCTAAAGTAAAAGAGAGATAAAGCGATGGGTCATGCTGCATTGTATAGGCACCAAGTGCGCCGCTGATGTCCAGGAATTGGGAAAACAAAGGACACTACCTTGGACTGGCGATGTGCAGAGCAACCTGGAACTTATGGTCACCGCCGCTCGCGCACGCAAAAATTCGAGCTACGCCCACATAACTGACTCAGCGCAGATATAGATAATGACGCAAGCATTATGCCCGCAATAACGCGAAATCTAGACCCGGAAATGCATTGTATGTGCGAATGGCACTAGCCACACTACACAAAGAACTTCCACCAATCCATGTCCTGCTGCTGCTTCGTGAAGTAAAACCTAACGATGTAGTTGATTTCAATGCAAGCAGAGTGAGTGCGGCGAAGAGAACTAGCGCACCCCATTGTCTTCTTGAGTCGACCACATATAGCCAGGAAATTGTGCGGCTTGTCGGTCCTGACTTTGATCGGGATGAGGAATCCCGGACGAACAATCCACTTGCGAGGATTGGGCTTGTCGATGTCATCCCCTAGGATTACCTCTATTATATCATCCCCGAGGTTCTTGAACGTGACTTCAACCTCCGGAGAGTCGCTCGCTGAAGGCGGAGTCGAGTACTTGATATCGTCATACGACGGTTTGAAGCGCGAGGCATCCTATGTTTGATCAAAACAATGGAGAGAGATCATGAGGCCAAGACAGCGCTCTTACCTCGGGCAGTGCCTTCAATTCCTTTCGGGCAGCACCGACGGTATCCGCGTCCATAAACACTTTCACATTATGCGCTGCTTCGGGTATATCTTTGTAGGGAGTATTCGCTTGAACAGTTGTGATCTTGTCGCCTCTCGCTTTCAGCTTCGCATACAGCTCGCGAACTATCTCGTCGACTTCTTTGCCTTCCTTTCTGGCCTGAACGATGCTTTCTTCGTGCTCTTTGACCAGGGTATCAAGTGCCGCAGTCTCCATAGACGCGCCGACGATGAATGTGGAGAGGACTTCGGTCTTGGTCAACGGGAAAAACATGCCGCTGCGAGACTTAAGTAAAACGGTTGGCCTTAGCTATGAGAGACACCTACGAAGTCATGTTAGCCAGCGCGTTGTAGAAATCTTTCGCAAACTGGGAGGGAGCTCAATAAGAACCACTACATCATCGTCATCTTTCTTACGAGGTAACAGTCACTCAAACCAGGCTCGCAGGCAACAACCAGCTGTGAAGAAGATATTGAGCAATATCATGAGTAAATAGTAAGGAGTGACGAACCAACGAAATTCCCCGTTGTGCCATTTGTCTCGCCAGCTTCAAAGGATCATGACCTGAGTGCACGATGTCACATTCAAAGTTCAACAAGAAGGCGCGAGCACTACACCCACCATCTGGACACCCTTCTGGGAATGAATCCCATTCTTCGCCGATGCCATGCGGAGCTGCGTCTGTGAGAAGGACAGCTATCTTGGCCGCCTCAGGTCTCCAATCCAAAGACAGTGCTGCATGCAGTGCGTCCGCCACGGCTTCAGGAAAGTCTCCGCCACCCTCTGCAGTCAGAGATTTGATGTTCGCAAGTAGTTTCTCATCATCGTACGTGAATCCGCCGTAATCCATACAGATGAATTCATCTTCGTCCCCGTTGGGTTGTGGATGGTCACGATAGGCAATGAGGCCCATGCGAAGGCCGCCCTCCTCTTTGAAATCGCCTGATTTTCGGAGGAGCTCGCAAATTTGCTTGCATCGCTGGGTAGTCTCTTGTATGTACGGTTCTTGGCTACCTGTCGCGTCGTGGATGAATAGCAAGTCCCTGATTATAAAATGACGTTAGCCGAAAAATAGGCTGATCGGAAATATTTACAATGTTCGTTTCTCTTTCTCTGGCGGAGGGGGGACTTTACCCTGCTTCCGCTGTTGCTGTTGGCGCTGCTGCTGTTTCTGCTGTCCTTTCTGCTTCTGCTGCTGTCCCCCAAGGTGCGAAATGACTGTTTGTTTAGCCTCTTGAAACTTGTTGCGTATGGTATCCATCACGAATGGCGAGATTGAGAACTCATGAGTGACGGCATATACGTGGCTGGGTTATGTATGCCTGTCTCTGAGTGTAGATAGACGCAGAGGTACAGACACCGTGTAGTTGTCTTGTATATCACATCACATCGCCAAATGAGACCACTCTTGGTTCTTGTTCTTCTTCGTTAGTCAGCATGCTGCCGGTCGAAGACATCCTCTGTCCGCACTGATCAGGTTCTTGGCGAAGACTCTGACTGGTGTCAAGCACGACCTATCTGCAGCGTGGTGTCCTGATCAATTGCTGGTGGGTGTCTGAGACCATCTGAACCGTGCCAAATTTCCCAAACTGAGACTGAAATGCACTGGCGGCATACCACACCAGCCGTTGGTAGAAGAAGTTATGCTCACCTATGGGACATGATCTGCGCATCACACGACTTCAATCGTAGACGCGACCCGTATGTAGAGAGCCCGAAGTATGATTTCCATATGATTTCCATTTGTCCAATTACAGGAGTCAGCTAGTGAGAACATGTTGGTGTCGCATTCCTGACCTCAGTCGGTCAGTACTGCGGTAGTTATCCCGGATTAGCATCACGATAAAACTCTCACTTCCATGCATGTCTGGCTGTAACAGATTGACAGCTCTGTACCTTCTCAGACAACACGTTGCGAAGTCGTGTGCGATTGGATTAGTACATGGTATGTATCCATTTCGATGAACATTGCGCACAGCGGGAGCAATTCGATCCTCCCCGATCAATTCGTTCCCACGGCATCGTTGACCTTGATGCAGAACTTACTCAGTGTTCTTCTAGCTCTCCAACTGCAATGTGTTCTTCAGTCGTCTTGTGTCCTTTGTATGTTCTGTTGACTCCTGTCCGCAATCGATAAAGTCCATCGGCGCCGGTTTACTCTGAGTGGTAGCTTCTTCTATCCGATGCGTTCTGCAGCGCCTTATCGCATCTTCGTCGTCTGTCATCGTGAAGTCATTCACCTGCGCTGTGCATGTGAAGGGCAGAAACCGACTGCAATCACTTAAACGGTGTGGTGAATTCCTCGATTTGTACAGTAGATCATACTATTACACGTGTATCACGCCGCACGGTGTTTCTAATAAGCTTCCATAATTCCGAGTACCCTTCAGGACCACTTTGCAGTTATTGATATGAATCACTTCGCCGACATCGCGTGCCGACTGATCGTTCAAGAGACTAGATGTAATGTAATGCAACCTCTTTTCAATTCAGATAGCTTTTATTGACCCCGAGCTATCTCTGCAGATGTTATCTCCAACGTGGTGTCTGGAACTAGCACGGATCGTGTACACTGTACGGATATCGCCGGAATGCCCGAGCTACTGCTTAAATGAAGCCTTCTGCCACTCAATGTGGCCAGAACTACGTGTTCACCTCAACGCAATGCTCCTATCTTGTATTGATCTATTGTGCGCTCGAACTCGATCCCTAGACAGGACTAGAAGTGCTGCGATACGTTTCACGTTCCGGGGTCGCTGAACTGAACGCACTGTGCGTTGTACCTGCCGTATGTAGCTCTAACTAAACTATTCCCTATCCTGTCTGAGCGCCAAATGAACTGTCACTCTAGGGTGGTTCAAGACACTTCCGACCTGCGGGTCCAGCACCTTGTGGTGGACGTAGCTTTTGCAGGTCAACGAGCTTCCGCGAAGACAAGTCTTCCGTGTCTAATTTCGAATGTGTAGCATGTATAATGCACGTTAATGCCGATTATCACGAAAACCTCTTGATGGAATGTATAAAACGTCACCGAAGCCGTGATCAATTCTAGGATACGGTTAGCCCTTATCGCACGCAAACATGACCTCTCGAAAGATAATCGTTACTGTCGGAAATCTGTTACCCCACAGTGAGGACTCTTTTCACGTGCGTTTTGTTTTCGTCGCTGGTTGTATGCTCTGAACGTTGTGCCTCATCCCAAAGCTTGCATTTTATATTACACCGGCTGAGGGCGATCAGTCATTTCATGATGTTGATCCGTTGGTACTACGAGTAGGTCTTTAGGCTCGTATTTCACTTCTTCGGTATGCTGATATCAAGAAACAGTCCTTCAGTCTCTCTGGAGGGAGTGCGTTGCACCTATTCTGAAAAGATTTCCTTATAACCATAGTAAAACATCTAGAAAACGAACAGCACGAGTTTTCCTGGTCTCCAAGGTATTCAGTAATTTTACATCGAATCCTAACCCCTCAGTGTTTTCCTCTCTGTTAGCCTTCGCTTCCTTCACTGGCTGCCGTCTACATCCGAACCTTTAAGCATCACAGAGGAAACCGCCAGCGACGCAGTTGAAGTCAGAATTCATACATTTTAAAGCCTCTCATATATCTGAACAAGTCGATTTCAGCCAAATCAATATTTTAAATTGCGGCCCGATCTCAAATGGGAGAGTCATCCGTTACCTGACAGCCCTGAGCACCAATCTTTGGTTTTCAACGATTCTGGTAGAAAACGCCACTTCGCCTTCGGTGCGGGTATTAACACACATCCTTCATTACATTTCGCTAAAGTACTGAATATACAGGCCATCGATGTGGCGAAGTGCTCAAACCGTGTGCATTTTTGGGGCCTCTCGAGTACGTCACTGAAGGACATTGGGATGGCGACTTAAATGAAAGCATCTACAGTCATAGGCACGGTATTTATACGACAACTGACTTTATCCTTCAAGCATGCGTAGTCACAGAGCATTATGAAGGTAATTTACCCTTTCGTTTCTGGGGAGCCAGTCGTAGTCTGAGCCCTATGCGATACAGACGGTCAGCGCCTCGATAAGGCCTCATTAGAAGATCGCGTTGACATCATCAAGCCAGTGGTAGAACTCTCTACTCTCGACGAGGTTTGATGTCTATAGGCTGCGTAACTGGCTGTACCCGAAGCTCACCTGATCGCAGGACGTCCATCTGTGGCTGCATGTTTCCGATAATGGACACTTCGCGCTCACGTATCATCCCCTTCCTGAAGACGAGGATGAGGATGAAGTTGGAACCGTCAACGACATGTTGTCTGAACCTTCTCTGATACATCCTGAAGACACGGATGTCACCGGGGGATTCGTTCAGACAGTTGAGTTCTACGAGAAGCCTATCAACATTGAACAGGTGTGGTCATTATGAATCACTCTTATTGCTGCCTTCTCGTTCACATTTTTGCACCTTTCGCATCATCCAGGTCAAACGAATTGTCATGCAATCCTTACGTCGTGCGAATGCTGCTTGACGGATGAGTTATCATTCCGAGAATTGTTTGACCAGAAATTATTTGAGAGACCTGATGTTGTATGGCCGTGAACTGAAAGGGCTGTATAATATACGGAACAGCCTATTCGCCATTTGATAATCGATGTTGATCGCGTGCTGAGGCGACTTATGAAGTGTTCCTCCATCCTTTTATCATGCGGGACATAGGCCTATGTCAATGAGGTTGATATGGATTACCTGTCCATCACGCTTTTTGGAGATAAAATCAACTTTGCGGCATGAACGAGGTGTACGTAACAAAGTTATGGCATTCCTCTCGTCCTCACGTAAAAATACATTGATACAAAAGGGTCACTCGGCTAGTCCACAACAACACTTGGTATTAGACGATGTTCGACGACTCGGTACCCTGCAGCTATGCAGCTGAAATTATTCATGACGGGTTACGATGTGATATCATAAATATAAATATGGAATAGACTTCACCTCGAGTCTCAAACAAAGTATTTGTTGACATCAATGGTCTGCCCTTTGGAGAAATTGAAGCTGAGCACATGGTCAGCCATAGTATCATGCCAGCCGTAGTGAAACAAATCATACCTCGCAGTTTGCCCAAAGCGTCCACGGGTGAAGGTAAAGAAATACGAGAAGTTGATATCGAAATTGCGTCGAACTATCTGGTTAGGACGGACAACGACGGGAGGCTGGGGATGGCCATAAGCATCGTCGAAGTTGACGGTGATGATGCTATCTCCAGTGTTGGAAAAATCGACAGCGACCTTGGTAGACATGCTGAATGAAGAGATAAAAGATGTAGATGACTAGTCGTTGGGGGCTGAAACTGTGGGTCTGCCGAGCATTTCCAGCTGCAGTATTCTTTATATGACCGACCCTTGCTGAGTATTATTTAATAGGAAAATGGAGGACTTGAGCAAGGTCCAAGCGGAAATATCACTAATACAATTTATCTAAGTAAAGCCGTTTTATTAATCACGAACTCCATCGCAATAAATTGACAAATATGACTCACGGAACGGATGATATGAGAGAATCGCTAGACAGGACTACACATTGAATGTTTCTCAACCATCGTTATCTGTGTACAATCCTGGATGACAGTAGTCGGAGAGGCCGGTACTAGAGATGGCCCCGGCAGTGCCGATGAATTGGAAGTCGCACTGTGAAAGCGAGAACGGACGATCAGCGTCACCATGTATAACAAGCTCGAGACACTGGCATTGATCTCATATCGCCCCAACTTCCATTGAGATCAAAGTGCTTCTGATCTTAATCCAGGACTATAGACGACAGAAGTAGGTATCGCTTCGTGGGAAAGTAATACAATCGGTGCTACTATAAGCGCCAACAATCCCCCAAAATACCGCCGCGTTATCGAAAAGCTATGTAATGAAACGTACTAGAACGTACGTGTGCTCATCACTCTTACATGACAGTGCGAGTTTCCTCAAACGGACAAGGCATGAAAGATAAGGCGACGGGCGATGCCCGATGCACTGTGCAAAGCGATCATCCCGTGTTGTAATTGGTAACTTGGGCATGAGACTTTGTCTTCGTGTGGTTTCCGTAATCATGAATAACCACTGACAGCATAGGCAGAACAACTGATAGCATAGGCAGATGCCAAATGTAAGTGAGGAACACCTCGTGATAGCTGTACTGTATATAGGACTGGTGGTATAAAAGCCCCTTACTGCGATCAACATCCTCAGCAATTCACCCACCAGCTGAATCCACTTCAAGTCTTTCACTACCCGCATCACCATGTCTGCTTTGGTCGCCGTTGATTTCTCCAACACCGGGGAGGACATCATCACTGTCAACTACGACGATGCTCAGGGCACTCCTCAGCCCCCCGTCGTTGTCCGCCCCAATCAAATTGTCCGACGGAACTTCCTTATCAATTTCTCCTATTACATCACGTTTACCCGCGGGCGATTTGGGCAGTCTGCGACGTACGTTGAAATTTCATGAATATTTTGCTACCGGGACTGAGGTTAGATTAAATCTATAGTCACAACTTCTCTAACGGGAAGACAATTGACGTGAACAAGTATTTCGTCTGAGATCTCCGAAGGTACCATTCCCAGGCTGATTATCCGCTAGTGCTCAAATGCTCACAGTCTCTTGGTAGCATTCTATCCAAGACGAAACGAGGTCTTATGTCTGACAGATAATCATTCATGTACCATTACAACTAACGGGTCGTTCGGTTTGGTTCGTTGTGGGAGGGATCTTGTAACGCGTAGTAGTTCTTGTCGCGTCTGGTCATCGAGTCACAATCAATGGAATTCTGCGTGTCAATCGTCTGTCTTCCTTAACGCAATAAATCGACATGAACACATTTCACATAGCATAATTTGAGACCTGAGATGGTCGCTATTCTATCAATCAGATAAAGCAATCGTAGATGACTTAGGGTTTATCATGGACTAGATGCTGCCCGTATTAAGTTGCATCGACAATCGAAAAAAGTGCAAACCTCACTAAGTGGAAAGACATAGACGAAATGACTGGAGCAGTGACCATAGACTTTACCATCAAGTAATCATCACTATCCTTGTGACCCGCAACCATGATCCTGCTGTATGGCATGAGCCACAGAACATAGCTCATCTTCCAACAATGTGCACGACACGGACACCACCCTGTCCTGCTGGCAGGCTGCTGACGAGTTCGTGGTCATACACCGGTACCAACCTCTTCGCGCTCTTCACATCCGCGATGGCAAAGTAGGAGCCACGGAGCAAAGATGCATCCTGCATGGCTCTCTCCCACAGGAGCATACTTAGCCGAGTATGCTCCTCCACAATGCCTGACGATCCGTGAGTCCAACGACAGAAACAGATCCATAAAGAGACACCAACGTTCACAATTCAAAGCCGGATTCGAGAGAACGACTATCCGTACAGAAAGGTCATTTGCACTACGACCTTGCCTAGGCTTCGGTGGAGATATCAGATACATGGCTGATGCCGAAGAACGGAGTCCCGCTCACATTTGCTGATTTCTCGAGCCACGCATTCATCTGCTCTACACGGTGCATATCTTCTTCCATGCCTGCTTGTATCTTCTTTAGCTTGTTCCAATGTCCCATCAGCTAAAACGACCGCGTGTCAGTGCAAGCCAGGTGCAAACAAGGTTTGGACACCATACGTTGTGCTGTGTGAAAAATTCCCTAATCTTGCTCTCTGCAGCGCGAAATGCGCCACTCGCTTGGTGCGTTGGTATGTCATCGTTATACTTCCCAATCGATATCATCGCGTGCGCCGCGACATCGATGGCATATTTTGCTTCCTGAATGGCCCTGCCAAGGTAAACGCATAAGTTCATGATTTGACCAGATGAGAAAGGCAGGCGCTATAACCAACAGCATAGCTGACGGCGCATCCCTTCCTTCTTGCAGAAGCTGTGCGAGCGCACGGCACTGCGCTATCAATACTAAAGTCTGGGAGTGGAATGGCCGCCTGACACGCTTCGCGAACTTCATCAGTTCCAGTAGGGCATGTGACGGCCCGTCAGGTAGGCTCTAGACATGTCGTTCAGTTGAAGCTGAGGAAGGGGTGAGCTCGCCGGTAACTCACTTTGAGAAGATCTTCAAAGTAAGTGACCTCTCGCTGCACGTTTTGGATATTATCCGCAGAAACAGCGGTTTGCTCAAGATGGGGGATAAGCTTCGACAACGCACTGAAAAATGCACGAAGCGGTTAATATCCTGCGTTGCATCAGTACTACGAAAGTCGCATCACCGCTCAGCTGCCGTCCATATGATCGGCGAGGTCAGGTGCCGTTCCACCTTGGGGTCCATTGGACTTCGTAGTTTCTCCATAACCCAGTGCAACAGCATCGCCATTCTGACACATTCGACCATTAAGTCCTACTCGTCAATTAGACACGTGGCCAGGACAGATGATGTATATGAAGCTTACGTCGGCAATTTCGTCGCGTATTTTAGATGGAACACCACTTGCAGCCTTCTGCACCTTCTCAATGGCTGGAGGGCTGATAGATACTTTGTGAGATCCAGAATACCATTGTGAGCAGAGTGATACGAATACTGACATGTTCAGCAGTGGATTGGATATCTGCCGGCAGAGAGCAGACAGAATTGTTAGATCATCACGTTGCCTCGCACTGTTTTGGAATCCATCTGAAACCGGGTATACTCCCAGATTCTGACGTTCCGTTGCTTTAACCTTGAAAAAGGGTGTGAAATATCATAGCGGCGCACCTTCAAAGCAGATAGAAAGTTCAGCGAATTGCGAAAGTTCCAAAAGTCGTCTCGTCGCCGTTTCCATTCCTCAAAGTTGATGATACATTCTTGGACTGACTCGGAGGCTGCATCAGGCAGTATATATAGCGACTCGTGTTCGGTTAACAATGCGAACCGAAGGAGAAAACTGTTTGGATAAATCAGCTTTAATAGTTTTCAGCAGTAAATATTCACTCACTCCTCCAGGGGATCGATAGCAGATGTATAGAGGTCGTAACTCTGCCATACATCTGAAGGATCGAGATCAGTCTTCTCTATGAGGCTGCATATCTCATAGTACACTTGATGCGCAGTGCCGAGGAGTGTATAGGCGGTAAGCGAGTTGTGCTTGAATGATAAAACGTCTAGACTGATAACTTGAAGGAGATATTCAATCGCCTCGGTGACACTGAAGCGATTCGTGTATTGTGTAGAGAGCGAAAAAGCAGGTAAAACGGCTGTAGAAGCTTGAGTCATGACAGCTAGTGGCCTCTCAAAATTAGCGTGAGTATATAGACAGTGACCTGAATGATATAGCAATACAAATCCGATTGGGGCGCCCTACTATGAAGACAGACTTTTCTGCTCGTACATCGAGCCGCAGCGTGGTGACTGAAACACATGAGTCGGAGTCTCATATCGGACACCATGGGTTTTGCGGAACATTGTACAATAGCCAGAAACAAAGACGGGAGCAATTCGCAGCACAATTACGAGATATACCTGTGAAATTGTCCGTGAACGTTGAAATCGTGAGGACGTACCAAGCCGGATCTGACGATCTGTGTCGCCCAGAAAGGCAACTCCTTAGCTTTGATCCCAGCGGCGTCTTACCTTCCACCTTTAACTCGGACGTGTTGGTGGCTCTTCCACGCAGGATTGCATCCAATAGACATGCCACCAGTCAAATTCTCTAATACTAGCGGCAATGCTTAGCTGCGGGTGGTCTCGTTTGGCCCGCTTTCAGTATGGAGTCTTCAACTCGTGCAATAACAGCATTGTCACTATTCTTCACCTTTCACCTGTCAGCCTGACTGACGGACCAGCCTCATGCTCAGAGTCCACATAATCACTCATTTCATGCGCGTATTGGATTTCATATAAGACGAGTCCCGGATTACGATGCATACCAGGATCGAGGAGTCTAGTGCTGAACAATGGCGATTGATCCAACTTCCCCCTCCTACTTCCTCTTGGATGCTCTTGTTGCAGCGAACAAATGCTCTGATTCTTTTCCTGCTACTGAGCTCATAAAAGAGCTCGTTCACGGAGTTGCATTTGATGTTTGCGCATTCAAGCAGAACCATCAAGCCTCCTACTCCTTCGTCAGCAGGGCGCGCGATATTCGGGACGAGATCAACACCCTCATAAAGAATGTCGATTCTAATGATAGCTGGGATGATTATGAGCTGTTTGTCAACGCGATAGATCCGCTGGAGAAGTGAGCTTTACTTGATCCGTATCTACGCCCCTCACATCTCACCGACCATCGACGTGCAGACTTCTCTTGGAATTCGCACTCCTAGCAGAGGATTATTCCAGATCGTCCCTCCTCGAAGATAGTACTGCATCGGTTGCACAATACGAGAAAGGCATCAAGGACTGGGTCGGTCAACGTAAGACAATCCAAGAATTTTGTGCCAAATTATACACAGAGTCTTCTTTCGTACGCTTCTCTACGATTGTGACTGATTCGGGACATGGCTTGATACATCTGATAGGAAAATATACCTGCTCTTTCTCTGCCTAACTACGCAGAAATCAATGCGGCCGTGGAGAAGCATGACGACTCGGCCTTGCTGTCCGCGCTTTGTACTGGAGTCAAGAATCATTCACACTCTGTTGATGATAAATATAACCAGACGTGAGATGTTTCGTCTGTCGAACTTACAGAAATTCTGACACTCGTTTTCAGAGCTCAACAGTGCATCCAGGCACTCGAATCACTTGCGAACAATATCGAAGTCAAGTTTGGGACCAAGTATGACAATGCAAGTAGACTAGTCTTCTCTGTATAAGCACTAGAGCTCTCCGTTAACAACACACATCAGGAAACAGCGATTCTCAGCATCAAATGCGTCGCATTATTGAACACAGCTGCCGCGCTATGTAAGACGGCGCCTAATGCCGAATATATAAGGTCCCATGAAATCTGGAAACCAGCCCAAATGTATGATACCGCTATCAGCCCAAGCAGTAGCTGGCCTTACCTGACATTATTCTTAACCCAGGCTCTTGACTGATCTAGAGCAGCATCTCGATGAAGGTCTAACAGAAACCGGAGGGGTGGAGAAAAAGTGGGAGGAACTTGTGGAGCTCCTCAAGGTGAGTAATAAATCGGAAGCTGCAGTTTCGCTTCATTTTCTGACTCGATTCCTCCTTGATACTGTAGGGTGACAAGGATGAAACCCCAGAACTCCCGGCCAAGGTTGCCGTGGCGTTCGAGGAACTACGCAGGCGTGTGCCGAAAGTCAAACGACCATACTTTGGACAAGCGTACATCACGGTACACCAATTCATGGAGATACAGAAACATCTCAATGGAAAAGAATACGACGATATACCAATACTTGAGTTAGTGGACTTCATTCTCGATGCTTGCTCTTTGTTTATGACTATTGTTCAACACAATCAGCGCGTTCAAGAGTGCCCAAGACGCTCTCGAGAAGGCTGCAGCGGCTGCGTTCGACATACTCAACATTTCTAACTTCAACGAAGGTGAGATTGATACCAACGACACGGGCGCCGCGTTTGCTACCGCGCAAGCGAAGATAGCGACATGTTTTGGCGCATACAAGGTTTGCCTTATCGCTCTTTATTTTCGGGGCAAGGTCGCTGACACCAGGGGTTCAGATAGAAGGACAGAATAACCATGCGCATAAATTCGCGGAGATGGTCAAGGCGGATAAAGTCCGAGTGAAACAAGTGAAGGACTGGCTACAGAAGCGCACTCGCGTACGTGTGAACCTTGTCGTCGCGTTCGGCTGTCTGATTTGCATAATTAGCCTACGGTCAGCCCTGGAGAACAAGTCAAAGTCACTGTAGTGTGGCGGGATGTCACCGCCAAAGCCTCTTCCGAACACAGCGACACTTCCTCTGACAAGGGTAGCGGGTCCTCCGATCACGGCGACACTTCTTCTGGCGACGGTAGCGGGTCCCCCGATCACAGCGACACTTCCTCTGACGAGGGTCACGGGTCTTCTGTTGGCAGCGAGGATTCTGCCGACGAGAAGGCACATGCGGAACAGTGTGAGTTTGAAAATATACTCACCGTAACTTTCATCTCACTAGACGATTATAGACACCATGGATAACAAGACGACCCTGAACGCTGTGTTGTGGCGCGCAATATCGAAGGACAGTGCGGAGCAGCGTACTCGGCTTCTCACTAAAGCGCATTTCGAATCGGAGGATTCCAAACGATTGAGCCTAGAAACCGAGATCGGCACACTCGTCAAGGAGGGCCAGGCTGAGCTGAAGCTGTATCTTGTGATAGGTAAAGACGCGCTGTTAGCTCAATCTCGAGCTTCTGCTGATTATGTTCACTCCTCAGCGTTGTGATGCTAGTGGTGGTGTTTAACGAATGCCACCATTCGTGGAGGGCATTCATTGGCCAATGGTGGTTCTTGATCTCTGGCAGTGTACAGCATCCTTGCTACTCTGTTACTACCGTCTTGATTTCGAACAGTATGCACCACAGATCACAATGGCTTTCACGTGCGCGTTAGTTTCCGTTCGATTGTGCCCGTATATAGTTTGTTGTGTTCCGAGGAGCTTTGATGAAAATATGTTCGCTTATAGTATGATGGTCAGTGTCAAGTCAGTATAGTAAGTGTCCACTGGTTCCAACAAACCAGTACTGCCGATGGACATATATTATGTCACCGTTCACTGAGGCCGAGCGTTAGCACGAGATAGGGCTTGATTGGATTGCTACACATCACCTATCGCGAGACAGGCATAATGACTGAGGACATCAAGATAGCACGACCAAATGTCTCGATCGCGATGTTATCATGCGTCTACCGAAGAACCCGAGTCCTGACTGTAAATTACCTGTAGAGCATTGTGGCACTGGTCAGAATTTAGGGCACAATTGGTACTGGTCATTGCTGGACAACTTGTTCTTATTGAGGAGGCCCGAAAAAGTGAGGGTGGGATTCCGAATGACAATAGCAGACTGCTTCCCTTCATCGGTGATAGTCCTGTGAAGCCTTCTTCTAGATCAGACGTTTTCTTTCAAGGCTATTGCAGTATTGCAGTTGTCGCGTCTTTCATGGCTTTCACGGCATACAGCCCCTTGTAGGACAATGAGAACTTTTTACGTCATACGAAGCTTCGGAACAAGAACAACACTAACGTTCCAACACTGACTCAATGCGGTCAGATAATTCGAGCGTCTGTACCCGTCCTGCGGCCGTTAAAACGATGGTGTTACGTGCTTCACAGCCCTCCTTAGAACACTGGATCCAACGTACCTGTAATCACTCATTTCTTCATTGCTGGCAATAGAGCAGAATCGGTCTCCATCGTGGAGCGTGACATGCATCGCAGGGACTCCATCACAAGACCCGGTTCGAATACATTCACCACTTGAATCAATGCAGGACTTCCCTTAGAAGGGATGTCTTCTCGGTATACCGAACCGTTTGGTCATGAGGTAAGCCAGGATCCACCTGGGCGGAGGTAGCGCGATGAACAGGTCAAATCAAGAACACTTTGCTTAAGACCGACGGATGACTTTAATTTAAGACGTCGCGTGCCTGTCCGGTTGAAAATAAAGTGAGCATAACGTTGGCGGTCAAGGATAGCACTAGGGTAGTTCAACGAGCGCTGATAGGTAAGAAGCCAGTGGTCGGGGAGAGGCTAGGATGGTCAGCTTAGGCTTATCCACGAGAGGGTACTAACAATGCATGTCGTCGCCCAGCTCTGAGTGAATTCCGAAACTGGCAGGTAGCAGGACGCGTCGGATCATAGAGTACGTGTTGTGTCACGGAACGCGGTGTGTCACCTACATGAAGCATCACGTCACAGGGCGCGTCCGTCAGCCGACTAATACCAAGACTACAAAATGCGTAACAGAGAAATGCACTATTTCTACGATACATTATAAGCATTATACAGTTCAGACGTAGCGATACAACTTAAGCTGACACAATGACCATGGAAGCCTCAAAGTATCTCTTCTCATGACTCCTCCAGTAATGGTCCGAGTCGCTGTTTGAGTCTATCTCCCCCAACACGTTCTATGAATCCCAGCCTCGCTGTTTTCCAGCTCCCGATCTCGGTGAAGCAACGCGGCGGAAGGAGGATGGTACCCTCCTGAACTTGCCGGTACAGAACAACTTCTCGGATAGCATCAAAGCCGGCTTGATCGACGAGAGCCTGGAGGAGTTTGGTTGCTTTGTCCTCCTGAGAACCGCACAAATCCGGCCAGATATTGCAGGCGACATGATGGACTGCCACCAGGCGAACAAAGCCGTCCACGGTCCCTTTCACCAAAGCCTTTAGATAAGAACCGATGACCTGGGCGTCACCTTCGACTGGCCACAGATACTCGCCGACAGTTCCCGTCACCACCGCGTCAACTGGCGTCCGTATCGTCTTCAGTATATGGCTGTAGTCGGCCCATACCAGTTTCCGATAGTCAAGCGGGTACCGCATCGACAGAGGAGGCAAAAGAAGGCGTCCGAAGAGCGGGTGTGCGAACGAAATGGCGTCATACAATCCTACGAAGTCTGTATAGAACTGGTAGAAAGGCGTGGATGGCCCAAGGAAGCGCGCTGCAACAGTCTCCAAGTTGTACTGCGTCCCTTCCGGCGAGGGAAGCAGTAGAGACGTTCTCGATACACCCGCGGCGAAGGGCGCTATGAGCTCTTCCATGAATTGTCCCACAGTCGAATCTCGGAAGACTTCCTCCGTTGAGTCGTTTTGCTGCTGTCCATGCTCCAACATGAAGACTTTCATGCACGCGAAAACGGTCTCTTCGCGCGTCATCAGGAAGCTGGCTAGTCCATGCGTGAGGAGGGCTTCCCTGGTGACCTTGGCCAGAAGAAATACAGCGCGGACAATTTCTGTTTCGGATGCACCCCAGGACGAAGGCATATGTTTGAACACCTCTGATTCTCCTGAACGCAAGAGGTGGTTCAAAGGCAAGAACATCCAGTCTCTTGATAGAGGCAACGAGTAGGTGTGCCGAGTGTCAGGACGGATTGACAGTGAAGACGGCAGCCTCTGCGTTGTGGCAACTGAGATGGACGTTGGTGACATCCACACAGGGCCGACACTCAGCTCTCCCTTCGGCTGCAACGAGAAAGAGAGGAACGGCCTGATTACCGCCATTCCACCTTTCTCCCAGATGATCGAAGGTACCTTCCACCCACGCGAATTCATATTGACAGGATTTATCAGAGTCGCGGCATCTTCCACAAGTGACAAGGCGGTTTCGTCGTCGCCAGGCAGCAGCCTGCAGAGGGCCGCGAATGCCTGTGCCATCCACAAATCCTCCGTAGTATCGGGAAGCCAGCGCGACAGTCGCACGTACGAGGATACGAGAAGCGATAGGGGCCTGTAGAAGACGTGTGCGTACGACAGAGAACCGGATGTGAAGATAGATCCCCAGATTGGATGAGTCGTGATTTGGGCACACAGCTCCGACAGTTCGCGGAACGGTAAGAGGAAAGGGGGTGATTCGAGCGGTCCTGGCAGCTGTGAAGGAAGACATGACAGCCAGAGTCGCAGGGCAGAAGCCAAAGTCATCGCATGTTCTGCAATTTCTTGGAGGCGCGGAAGGACCTCGATGCGAACAGGGTCGACACCTAATGCCCCAAGCAATTCGCTCAATCGCTGCCCCGCATGCTTTACGATTCTCTGCTCAATCCCACTCTGGAAGCCGTCTCTGACGACAACTAATGCAGGTGATCTCTCGCCCTCGCCACCTTTAACACTGTTCACCCTCGCCCCTTCCAGCCAAGCCGCCTCTGCCCTCCAGACGGCGGTCCAGAGGGCTTCATCCTGCCCCGTTAACCGCTTTCTTATCTCCAACACGTCGTCTCCCCAACCCCAGCCGACCACTTGGCTCCACAGAATCTCATGACTGGGAGTCGTGCGGTGCGGATCTCGCGCACAGACCATCCATGCCTCTAGCAAGCCCAGCCAAGCTCCCCGCAGCTGTTTCGACCGACAGGCGTCCGACAAGGCATACCTGGTGACCTGCGCAAAGTGCTCTGAGGCTGTCGTCGCAATATGTGAGTACATGCCGTAAGAAGCGAGGACAGTATATAGACGGAGAGTCCCGACCAGCAGGGAGGTAGCAAGGGGTAGAGGGAAGGGAGATGATGGGGGCAGAGTCGTAACGAATCGCAGCAGTGCATCTGCAGGCCCTAGGAGTGTGGAAGCATTCGTGCGAGAGGCGAGCGCCAATGTGGTCAGTAGTTGCAATGCAAATGGATCAGGAAGGAGAGTATTCTTGGTCGGAGGAATCGGTGTGAGCAGGAATGTCTGGAATATGTTAGGCAACAAGCCCGGAATCGTGACGATGGTTGATGCGATGATATTTGAATGTTGTGCAAGACGGTGAAGGATGGCAAGGAGCTGGGTAAGAGACTCAGTTGGCAACGCAGCGGTAGCGAGTGCGCTAGAGATCTGTGAGAGCACATAATCCAGCGGCAAAGTGGACAAGGGATCATCCTCGGGGGTCGGTGCAGTCGAGGCAGATGACGAATCTATCTTAGGCTGAGGTTGTAACTCCACGCCCTCGATATCGATGACTTCTTCGTCCCATCCGACGATACACTCCCACATCGCCTCTATAGCCCTTGCCCCCAGGCTTCCACGCTCCGCCATAGCTTCTACACCAGCAGCTAGGATTCGTTTCCGGATATCAGCCTCCTGGCCAGTCAACTCCGGGATTCCTTGATTCGAATCCTTACGTCTGCCCTTGGATAACCGTCGCGCAATGCGTCCTAAAACTCCTAGCATAGAAGCTCTTTGACCAGGTACTGTAGATCGCGACAACAAAAACATGTCGTCAAGGGTGTACCCAGCATGGTCTCCATCAGCATGATGATGCAAACCGAGATGCGTAGGAAGGGCTGAAGATAATGCATACGGGATGGGAGTACCTGTCAGATCGAAGCGCAGAGCTGAAGACGAAGGTGATGACGACTGAGGTGAGGCAGGATCTGATTCCATCCACGCGAGTGAGGGATCATGAGCAGGCGCATTCGGGAAGAATCGTCGACGAATGTCCTCCGGCGTGCCCTCTTCCAGGCTATGTATCGATGCAGCATGCGCATCAGCCGGTCGCTCCTCCGCTGGGAGCTCCGAATTGCCAGGCGCGACGAACGGTTTAGTCTTGCTTTTCCATTCTCCCAGAGATATTGTGGGACCATCAGCTTCAGTGGGTGATAGCAGAGCAAGCGGCTTCTTCCTAGGAGAAGGAGGTGCAGACTCATATACATAGATATCGTTGGGCGTCACATCCGCAAAACGGACGTTGCGGTCGGCTCGACTAGATGGACGCGACCCTGGTCTCGACATCGCAGAAGGGGGACTTGCAGGTCGCGATTTTGCGTCCTTCGACATTGTTGAAGGAGGGCTTGCGGATGGCGAAATGGGATCTAAATACATGCATTCATGATTATTCTAAGAAACAGCATAATGTGACGCACTTGGTATTGCAGCCTGTTCAGAATTCAATGAAAGGACCGGCCTTGCATTACTCTCCTCCTGAATGCTCCCGGGTTGTCGTTGCTGTGCCTCTCTCGCCTCCTTAGCTTTGCGTAAGATCTCGCTTACATTGGGGCCGAATCTCTCTAGGATCTCTCTCCTCTCCTCTTCTCGTTCTTCCTCCGTCATGGCTTCTACTCGCTTCCAATTCTCCTCGTCAACCTGACTCCGCCAATTATCCGCATGTGCTATAGGTGATCGAGCAGCCCCTCCATGTGTATGCGTTTCGAACTTTGAAGTAGTTTGGACTACAGGCACCTGCTGCGATTTATCGGCAGCGTCACGCTTCTGCTCTTCTCTTGACCGAGCAAATGCGCTCTTCGATCGATGCTGGACAGCGGGAAATCCTGTTTTCCCGGAGCCATTCTGCAGTTTTGGAGAAGGTGCTGATGGTGTCGAACGCGGCTTGCGCTCAAGAATTGAACCGATGAGAGGAACCTCGGCAGGTTTCAAGGACATCATTAGAGCTGTTATTACAGTGAATAACCGCTTCAGATCCAGAGGCTGTTAGTGGTAATGCAGAACACCTGCAAGAGCACTGACCAAGAATCTCCAGTAGTAATTCAACGATGAAGAACTCGAGACGCGCTCGTATATAGAGGTAAGAGGCGATGGAGTCGTGCGTTCTAAGCCAGAAGGACAGACACCGCTAGGCTGAGGCTCAGGCAGGTCGCAGCAGACGATTCCTTGAAAGCAGTAACACCAGGACAGGTCCGAGCCTGCTTGAGAAGTCGATTAGCGATGCCCAAGACCCAGGGCAGGTGTAACTCTACGACAACCTGTGTTTGTCAGACAGACAAATCGTGAATTGAGCTGCGGTGTCGAATATTCGGTAATGTTGGCCCAGAATGACCCAGGAAAGCTCAATGCAGGATGACAGAAAGGGAGAGCATCAATTCAAGAGAACTCCGTATTGGGGCGCCTATTGTTAGGATCACGTGAATATTGATATTGAGGACTTTGCTGGCAGTCCGAGTCCTCAGAGCGTTCCGTGTCTCAAACTCCCAGTCCTACGTTGTCTCCGAGCTACTCACGGTCGATTATGAACTACTCCTGAGCTTTACCAAATTGCGCTCTACATTTTCAACGAGCTTGTGGTTCACGAGTTCGTCGCAAGGCCAGTTTCAACGCCAAGATCATGTCATCCTGGCACAGATATATTGGCTCAAACAACTGTCGTAAGTACCGGAGGCCAGATACCGCAAGCTATGCAAGGTAGAGGCGTAGATGTCCCCGTGTGCCATCAGTCATAGCTTGGTAAAGGAGGCTGTGAGGGCTGTTTTCACGATGCCAACCGATCTCCTCGTCCCCCCCTGAAGGGAGCGTTTGAGACCGGATTCGTTATCTGCCAATCCTTTGTGGAACGCGGTCATAATGGTATGAACTGGTTGGGCTACTGAAACGTGTTCACTGTTGACGCAGTGTGCTGAAATCTTTCGGCCATTCAGAAGACGCTGGTTTCACCGACTCCAGCGTCATCTGCTTAGCGAGACGTACTGTGACCTCCTAGGCGCCTCCAGCGATCATGGACGTGATAATGTTTGGGGCGATTCTGACGTCTCCGCCCGCAGAGCGCTTTCGAACGTTAATCTCGCACCTGTCTGAGTACAAGCCGGGGCGGTCGGCGAGAATCTAAGACGCAAGCCTAGTGTTTTGCCGCTCGGTTGACTCTTGGAGACTAGCGGAGCAGGCGTCTCGGTAATTTTTCCTATCAAGTCGGATGAAGCTGCAGCGTAGGCACATGCTACAGTTGCCGTCCTTCTCATAGCAGCAGCCCTCGGTTGCGATAACGCTCAATGAAGGCATAGATGTGGGCGCTCCGAAAGTTCGTCTTGGCGACGAGGGCTAGCTGCTCACCAGCGCGGACAACTGTCCAGAATGCGCCGGTCTTGTTGCGGGTAAACTTTGACACCTCGAATTGACCCTGGACTTCGCACCGCATTCTTATCGTGGTGCATGTGCGGAAGTCCCGTCTTCCATGTCTACATTGCCTCGCTCGAAGACGCAGATGAAGGGAACGCTTGAGGGCAGGTGGCTCGAGGACCTAGGCATTGGGTGAGCATTCCATTCAAACTCTAGGCTCGCTTTGGATATGTTGTTCACATGGCTTGCGTACAATGTATCTCGCTGTGAAGCTGGCTTCTGGACTTCTCCTTTTTTTGCCCCCACCACAGTATTCTATCTACGCTGAGCTGTGTAGCAAAGTGTCATGCTACACACACTGACCTCAGCATTGGTACGGCTTGCAAGAGCGAGTTGCCCAAAAGGGAAAACACCAATAGTCACATAGCCCGTTGATCGAGATCTCGCGCAGGATCGCGGGCACAAGAGATGCAATTGATCGCTACAAACAACAAATAATCGATCATGAATGGCTTTTCATGCATGGCTCCCCGTCGTGAAGACCGCAGCCAATACCCGGGTCCGCATTCAAGCGTTTGACGGAATACAAGAGTAACCGTTGACAGATGCACATCGCTTTATTCGCGACATGGCGATGGCCAAGCGGGAAATTTCAAGTGCGAATATTTTGCAATAGATCCACTGAAGATTTCAAAGTAACCCCAAAATAACCTCGTCAGGTACAAAAGCTGTAAAGCCCTTTCGCTAGCTTGTGCTGCAAGACAATGAATGTCCATGTCATGCTCGGGTAATCATACTCTGACAGAACATTAAGATTGGAAGCTGACTACCACATGGTACGTGGATGATCCATGTCTTGTTAAATGACTAACAGTGACGCCGAACATCTGTGGGATCATTGGGTGTCGACCGTCGCATGTTACTCCTTCTGACGTGGATCATGAATATGGGTTTGATCTCGTAATGGTGCCACTTATGCTGCGCACAGCGGACAGCCTACGAAAGCCCGCGGCCACACACGACTCACAAGATACGTATACGTCGTCTGCGGCTATTTTGGAGTGGTACGCGCATAACAAAGATTGCTGCCGCAAGCTTTCTGCTGACATTCTAGAGCGGTTCTAGGACAGAAGGGAAGTTTCCTATTGATAAATTGTTCCCCGTCGCGGGCGTTGTTTGGAGCCAATTTCAATCGCATTTTCCTCTGACATGTATCTCTCAGGCACTCGGACTATTTAATTTGATTAAGTGGATATTTGGACCCCGTGCGACCTCCCAGCACGTCGGTTTTTCATTCTTTCAGTGAAGCACTGATGACTGATTCTCGATTTAAATCGAACGTGCGATTGAGGGAGATTCGTCTTTTTGACACCAGGGGTATAGCTGAGGTGCAATATCTTCACGAGCTGATGAGCGAATCCAGTCGCACGCGGGTTGAAATGATAGCAGATTGATACAAATAATTATTGACCACCAATAAGGCGAGCAAAACCTGTGCTACGCGTGAAGTGGATGCTACGACGTCCGTGGATACAATTAATACTAGGCTTCCATTATATCAGGATTCGAGATTTGAAATTAGAGCGTCCTGCTGCGCGTTCGATTAAACTAAGCCTCGAGGCGGAACGGACTCGGGGAACCAAGAGCGAGGAGGCTGGCTCCTAGGAGGACAAAGCCTATTCATGGCTTTATTGCTGAGACGAGTCGAGAGGTGGTTCTATGTCGCTGAGGCTCGAGGCGTCTCTATGGCGGTCGATATTTTTAAGCAATGATAAGTCATAGGACTGCCAGTGCGCACGAGCTGTTAACTGGTTCGATGAGTGATCGGCATGAATCGAAAGAACTGTATGAAATGAACCTTGCGAGCTGACATGATGCCTAGCGAGTTCAGAAGAACACCGGGGCAGACGAGCTGGCAAGGGTGCGAATGCCGGATGGTGCGTTGGGGCGAGGGGTAGGCGGGTTGGTAGGCGCAGATGCGGCTGCGACCGCAACAGAGTTGCACGACAGGGGGTTTGCGAATGTGAACTGCATGTCGTGGAAACAAGGGATGGATAGATTTATAGAGAGAATGCCTTTGAGAGAGAGTAGGCAAGTCGAGGGGCTGCGAGACGGGTCAAAGTGAGGAAAGCTGCTGGTGAACGAGCTTGTCTCTTTATAGCGCCAGCGCCGAATGATGTACCGCATAATTCCCGTGGCTGTATATCCCAGAAACAAACAATCTCGATATCATTATGATACATCTACGGCACTTCGGCGTTCTAAGACCATGCAACTGGCTGTTGCAGAGCTATACAACCCTAATGCGGTCGAATGATGACCCAGGCGACATCCCCGGCGGCGGATGAATCGAGATCCCTCCGCATCGCCTCATTGCATCTCACTGTACTGCGCGAATTCCACGATTCCTTCATAGCAGGAACTGCTGATCCCAGTCAAGAATTGCATTCACCGCATCCGCACGGTACCGATGACTCAGACGGGATGCTGGGCGTTCAAGTGTTTCAAGCCAACTACGCTAGGCGTTAATGAATTAATTGAATTTAGTTCTCTGTCAGTTGTGCTCCTGACTTCGGGCTATGAGCCCGATCTCCTGCATCCCAATCCACTGGCTATGGGAAAGCTGTGCGGCAATTGTCAGGGCTATCCGAGCGTACCGGAAAATTGGAGTGCGCCAGGGGGCACACCCGGATAGCCATACTATCCTGTAAACCATTGCGATGATGACGCGCTGGGAACGGGGACGAGTGTCCTCAGTGAAGGTTTGGTGACATGGGGAGGAGTGCACCGAACGGCTCTACGGCTCTCCGACTCGAAAGGAGCCTCGTTGACGTTGATACGGCTTCTGGGCTACTGCGATGTCTTCATAATGTATGTTGACATCAGAAGTCAATAGGACATATCTATGCTATGAGGACATTGTAATCAAAACCACGTTTCTCCCGCGAGAATGGTCTCCTGTTCGAAAGCGCATGCCTAATGCCGGGGGTAATCGGGCCAGACTATCTGCCCCTGGCCGACGAAGAGAAGCTACTGGGCGTCAAGGTGGATTCCTCCCGATCGACAGTCGGGATTTCTCGCAGACTAGAAGAATGCGTGCAGAGCATGCGCTCTGAGAGGATGGTGCGAGCTTATCGCTTGAGGTCTCGCGATGGAATCGGGGAAACCGCGAACCCTGTGCAAGAGTTCCATTGCATTCAACATTCATCAAGAAGAGGGACGACCCAAGATATGGCGCGGTGTATTTCAAAGACGCGCGCACTTGGAGACAGAATCCAATTCGCGGGCGCAACAAGGTAACAAGGTAAGATGCGAGAATTCAGAAGCCGCCAGTGAAAGATGATCTATTTCAAGTCAAGCTAGAAGCGGCGACTGGAATTTGCCGTGGCGGCCTAAGTGTCCTAAATAATCCCGAAAAGACATCAAAGTACGACATGAAGTATGAATGATTTGGAATTGTCAAGCCTGAGATAAAATTCAAAGTGACCAATATGAGAATGCTCGCAAGCGACACGGCTTTTATACAGAGAGGGACAAAGTATACACAAAAAATAATCTCTTTTGACACTGAAGACTTCTCGAGTAGCTTTCACTTGTGCCAGGTCAAAAGGTCATTCCCTCGTCACACAATCTCAGCCATGATCTTCCCGCTGAAGCCGAGAGGCCAGACGTCAGTCCGCAGAATCTTTTACATGTCTATCACGGAACTAACCTATTCTTGTTCGTCTCCATCTCACGGTGTGCTTCTTGTATCTCATTCCAGGGGTACACCTGGATTTCAACCAAAAACAGTCAGCATTTCAAATGTATCTGGATCCATGACTAAGTCGACCTTATGAATGTAGGTGCGTAGTTTGCCATCACCATCACTACCAGTAATGTAGCCCAATATGTCATGCTTGAACCTAGAATCAGCCTTGAATCACCCCGTTCCCTGCGAATAAAATCAGGGGTACGTACTTCTCAATCAAATCGGCTTGATATTCCGCTGAACGGGAACGAAGGGTCGAGCCCTGGATCCGGAGACGCTTATACAGCAAAGGGCCCAAATTGAACGTGTTCACTTCGGCACCTGTTGCGAGGGTTCTTTGATCAAGGTCACGTTGGCGGAGCGGAAGAGCGATACTGACCACTTAGCAAGCCAAGCATGGTCATTCGGCCGTCTGCAGCGAGAGCGTCGATGTTCTTGTGCCAGTGGCTCTGCCCAACAAAATCGATGATCACGTCTACGCCCTTCCCGTTTGTGGCTTTCTTGGCCTCTGCGGCAAAATCTTGCGTTTTATAATTGACGACGTGAGTCGCACCATTGGGAATAGATAATAGCCAATTGAGCTTCTCCGCACTAGATGCCGTAGCAGTGACGGTTGCTCTGTGCGTTGATTACTATTAGACGCGTATTAACATGGCAAATTGAATGGGCTATTACTTACGCGCCATACAGTCGCGCCAGCTGTATAGCAGCTACTCCAACACCAGAAGCACCGGCATGAATAAGGACGTTGTCACCCTTTCGGGCTTCAGCTATCACAATCAATGCTTGAAAAGCTATATAGATTGAGTCACTTTAATAGGTTGCAAGACGTTCAGGGACAGCGTGTTTACCGGTAATATAATTCTCAGGAATACTAGCAGCTTCGATCCAGGAAAGGCTTTCAGGTTTCTTCATGACATTTGTCTGCGAGAGAACGATAAACTCTGCGTATGCGCCCTACACTCCCAAACATATCAGCAGTTGTTCAGTATCGATGCATAGTGCGAAACAGACTCCTGATGCCAGGCCAATAACCGCGTCTCCTTCCTTCCACCCAGTGACTTGCTCTCCGGTTGCTACAATATGTCCAGAAAACTCGACACCTAAAATGGTCGAAGCGCCTTTCGGAAGGGGGTAATGCCCCTCTCGCTGCAAAATATCCATGCGGTTGAGGCCGAAGGCCTTGATCTAGTGACATGATTTAGTCGAAAGAAACGACACAAATAAATGATCCTGCATACCCGCACGAGCACCTCTCCTAATTTAGGAGATGGCTTCACAGTCTCGCCGAGATAGAGATTGTCGATAGACCCCTTCCCGTCCTTGATCAGCACAGCGCGCATTTGATCCGCCATTTCGTGTTTCTGCCTCGAAATCCCGACACGGCTGCAGCGCTGATGGGTGGATGTACAGATGGCGACCTTGATACTGTGAACTAAGTTCCGTCCATTTTGTCAATATCGCGCTGAGTGTCCACGTAAAATCCTGGCGTCATCGAAATGGTTAATGTCGGATGTGGGTGATTGGTAATTTAATGAGAAATGACATAACTTTCGATACTAAGTATGAGTCCTTATATAAGTGTCAGGCATGAATTTGCTAGCACATAGACTTAGCATAAATATATGTAGTTCCTTTTGTTTCCGCTTGCCGCTCATCGCCTCCATAGAAGCGTCAGCGTCCACGTCGATGCTCAACGGTTCATCAATGACTCAACGACCACAAGCTGTGACTCAGTCCGCACCGCTCTGTGTCGTCCTCAGGATCTTTGTGATTGCAAAGGTTGCGAGATTCAGCGCTGAGTCAACGCGGGAGCCGACTCGAATTGCGGTAAGTGCGTCCCAGCAGAATGTGGACAGCTATCAATAACAGGTTGGATTTTTGGCACGATCTATTCGTCCGCACAGGATGCGCGGAACGTCATCTAGCGATGACCGCTTGGGTTATCACCGAGATCTTGGGGCGTTCTCTCAAGTTACCGAAACGCACAGCGCATCCATTATGATCCACTCAGTGATTTCGTCGCAGTCACAGCTTGAGTGCGCGCTCGCGCTAAGGACAGCTCAGAAGCGAGAACTGGCGACAGCCGCGTCGTCCCGCTCCAAGGTATCGCTCATTTCCAGGTGTATGCTTCCTGCCCTTCCAGCCCTTCCATGTGCATGCTCGATATGTCTCCTAGGGTCTTCTGCTCACCGAAGTCACACTCGAGCGCCTGCATCGATGTCAACCCGCAGGCCTCCAGGCTTGCATTGTCTCGTGTCTCTTTTGTGCACATGTTTATGCCAGGTGTATGCGTGTCTTCTTGAGAGCTCCACCCTCGCTTCAGTTCCGCTCAGACTATTTACAGGGAAGGTATGATCGAATGGCAGAGCCCTCGCCAGCTCTTGTCTTTGCATCACTGTTGTGGAAAGTACAATGACCCGGCAACCACAGTGGTTTAGTTTTGTTTGGACACAGGTCTGCTCAATAGGAATAACATTTGAGATTTTACCGCGCACGAGTGAAACTGCGAAACTGAGCTGTTCACCGTTGGTTTTGTTGATTCGCTTCTATTGATGATGATGGTGTTACACGGATGAGAAGGCTGATTGTTTCACATATTTTTCAGCTAATGCGCTAGCTTCCCGTACTAATAGACTATTGCCAAGGTTGTCGTGCGATGCTGAATGCAAAATCTTCATTACAGGCTCAGCGCCCAAGTTATTATTTCGGCATCGTGTCGAGATTTGGCACATCGCTTCCGAAGCAGCGAATGAGTACACGTCTATGCGGATGTCTGCGGTAAGGCGCCCTGAACATCTCCTCGGGTTTTTCCTGATAGCGTGGCTTCTAGCACCCTTTCGGGCGGTCCGCTTCGGTATCATTCGACCGTGCTAGGACTCGAGAGGTCGGTATGTGAACGCATCTGTCATTGAACCGGTGGAGGGGTGCCTGGCAGTGGCACTGTATGCCATACTGCATCGACGATCTGCGGACATTCGACCGTCTTCTTGGAATCTGGATTATACACCCCAACGTGGAAGCGTAGTACGTCCGAATATGCCACGTGTCCTTGTTTGCCCTGACGATTGACGCTTGTGATCTATGCAGATTGCTTCTGACCCACTCAGCGGACATTGTGCTCATTAAATATGGTCTGTCCTTATAGCGGAACTATCCATTTTGGTCCTTTCCACGTATTTGCAATGCCGATCACTGTCGTACGGAGTCATCTCCCTCAATCTCACGATTGGACTTGACTCCCATGTACCCGAGCCACATGGCGAGATGCGGTACTGGCTGTGCCTCCCTGCATATATAAAGGGAGTTCCATCCCTGTCATGCTCTCAACAACATAGATTCAAGTCCTCACCACTCATCTCCGCAATCTTGCCTAGATCTCTGGCACACAGTCTTATTCTCTAATCCAAACCTAATATCATACCAATGGCCCTCCGTGTCACCCCCGTCTCTACTATCGCCTCCGAGCTTGCGACTCCTTCTCTCGCGAGGGTCCGATGCCGAAATGCGCCTGCTAGCAAGCCTAGCTCGTCCCAACCTAAACCTCCTCAGACGTCGTCGTCATCGTCACAGAGCGCCATCAAAGCAGCCGCGAGTGCCAACGGAGCGGTGTTCTTCTGAGTGCGTCGAGTGCCTCCGCTCTGCTACATCTGCGTCGTCGTGCGGTGTGCTTGCATGATCTCTGCAGAGCGTGGCCGAGGAACAACAGAGAACGGCACTGCCACCGCTCAGCATCACTTCATCATTTGGAAGCCGTCACGGCATCATCATTCGTCATCGTCTCTCAGCACTTCCCTATCTATCAACCATCCCAACCTACTCTAACTTATTTCGTCTCACACATCTTCCTCGTTTCCCAGCCTGCGATCATTCTCGCCATCACGTTTTGTGTCGTGCCATCCACCCGGCGCGATGGGCGCCGGCTATGTCACAAACAAAACGTCTACCAGAGGGACCCCCGCGCAGTGCGCGATTCGATCGACCTGCTGTCCCAATTACTCAAGCCTCCATAATACTTCATATTTATCCGACTCGCATGGAATGCACTCTTCATTCGTATCCTCTAAACATCTGATTCTATCATATATCCATCATATCCACATCCCTGATGTATTAGCTAGTAGTATCTTACTATCCCCCCAATCTCCCTCGCTTCTGCTTTGACTTCTTGCTTGTATTGGCATCGGAACGCATTTCTTGTTCAGAAACTTCATGTGTGTGCGTGATACTGTTTCGCGAAATGTCACAGACTACGATGCTGTGACAGACGCGTTGCTACCGCGGCCTGCGAGCTGAAGTTGGTTCCTTCCTTCTCAACGACCGACATGGACTTGACAGGCAGACTGCTAGGTAGCCCGCTTTGCGATGTCTGCAAGAACCATGATAGCCAATTCCATCTGGGGTGCAAGTTTACGCGATATTGTTCATGAGCTGTCCCTGTCATTGGCGTCTGACCGTTCGAATTCGCCAATGAGGTTTGAGGCTGCGTACAGACCGTTTTGGAAATCTCGACTGGTCCGCTCACACGCGTGGCTGCAAGATTGGCCCGAAAATATCAACGCCCAGCACGTTGCTCAGTCTCCGAAACGCGGTGGTTGCACAGGCTGTCACATGAAATTCCGTGGGCGTCGTAGAGATGAAACTCTCTGTATCTCGGAGATGGCTGCGGACGGGAAACCTGTGAATCGTCCTTTGTCACCGAAGCCGTGGGCATTTTCCATTGCAATAACGCTCTGTTCCTGGAAAGAAGTCAATCGGATACGAGGCCGCTTGTCGGAGATTTCCAGACCGGTTTGCAATGGTTTGTAATGGCACTCAATGTCTAAGCGTTTTCGGCTCGATTGCAATTCATCACAATCACTGTGACGCCGTTGCAATGCCATTGCAATGCCATTGTAATGACCGTGATGACTTTATAAGGCAATTGTAATGGAAATTCGTGCTCAAAATGAGTCACAATGTCACTCAATGTTATCGCAATATTTCGAGATTGCAATTGACGCAGGAAACTTCCGACACTGTTTCTGCCCGGATTTAGAGCTTGGCAGTCCGTATAGACACCAAGGCGGGGGAAAGCCAATGCCGTGATACAGACACTGTATCACGGCTTACAGGCCATGTTGTGAATGTTCAATGGTACTTATGAGCCCGAACCAAGGCATGTTGAAACCGCAGCAAAAATACGAAAAAGTTTCAAAAAGAGAATTTGTTATTCTTGACGCCGCCGGAATATCACTCACCTAATGAAAGGATGTGCTGATGGTTGCTTGTACTGTTGGGCATACCCTGACAATGCATGTAAACTATGCTATTCGATGTATCCTGACCATTGACGTCCATTCTATATCTCTGCTGGAAGATTATGGTACGAAATGCCCGGTAGTCCGCATAAATTATGCGCACGCATGATATTGTACAAAGCAGTCAAGCTCGAGAAACGCATCGATAAACAACAATGTGAAGATCCAGCATAGAATCGCATAACCCAGGAAAGCGAGCAGAGACCGATCCTCAAAGACGTTTTTTGCCGATGATAGCATGTTTCGCACTCTTGGCGCCCGAGCTGCTGTTTACGATCTTTTCCTTTTTCTTGTCTATCCCTCCTGTGCGCTTCTTCTTCGACTCTTCCTTTGTCGAAATACTATTGTCTGCAGCTCGCGCTGTGGAAGCTGTGCCAGCCGCCGCTGCAGAGGCATCGCTGATAGTCGATTTGCGCTTCTTGATCTTCCCATGAGATGCTGTACCGTCTTTCTGACCCGGGGACGGAGTACCAGCGACAGCTTCCTCCGCAAGCTTAGCTATAGCATTGCTAAGAGGGGTAGCTTCCGCGGTTTTGGCCTTCCTCTTCTTCACGCTGCCATCAGGAGTCCGGGCCGACAACCCATCAGCGGGCGTATTCGGCGGCGCAGTAGGTGTAGACACTGATGGTCCATCCTCGAAAAAGTCTGTTGCGGACGCTCGAGCCTTTTTCTTCGTAGCGACCGATGGCGTAACGAGGACTTCGGGATCGGGGGTCATCTTAGAGTCCGCAATTGTCGCAGGCTCGACAGCGTGGGTGGCAGGAGAAGTAGCTGATGATGGATCAACACCGGTCATAGCGGACGCGGAAGCTTTCTTCTTCGACTTCCTGGTTGCAACCTCATCCATCGCAACAGATGGACCCTTTGCGGATTTTGTGCCTGTTGATGATGAACCACCACCAATAGCAAGAGTTGATGGAGAGAGGACGGCGGAATCAAATGCTTGAGACTGTGTAGTCTCACCTACGTCCATCTTGCGCTTCTTCATCTTTTTGACCGGCGCTTCAGGCGCAACTGACGGAGGAGGCTTCGTGCCGCTTTCATCAGCTGGTGGTGATATTGAGACGGTCGCTGCCTCCGTGACTAGCGGCGCCTTCTCTTTCTTCCCGGACTTCGCCTTCTTCTGAGCAGAGGGCTGCTCTGAAACCGCCTTCGCCTTCTTCTGCGGTGTGCTTACTTCCTCCTCGGCCGCCCGCTTTTTCCCCTTCCCCTTTCCCTTGGGCGTATCCACCTCGTCAACGGCCATTTTATCCAAGTCCATTTTCTTCTTCGACTTGCTCGTGGCCACTTCGGCAGCTGGTGTCTTCAGTCTCTCCTGTTCCTTTCCGACACCACTCTCGCTCTCGCTGCCCTCGGCCTCGCTCTCTTCTTCTGAGGATGGCCTCGCAATCAAGCCATCCCAGCGAGCGCCTTCTTCCCCGCCCAGGTTGCAACTCCAGATCGGAAGACTGACAGACGAATTCGTCTTGATATAGAAACTTTGAATATTATCCCATTCTCCTTTGATGTTTTTGACGATGGCAGGTAGAGCCATCTTGAGGTTGTCGAGAATTTGTGACGGCTTCTGGGAAAGTGTGCCGATTTTTACAGAGCTGCAAGTGTCGCGGTATGAGATATGATGAAAGGGACATAACGAATTCACACATACGTGCATGTCCCCTTATTCTGGTGGAAATACGTCGAAGAAATGGCACGTTCGAGTTCGCCCTTCAGGTCTTTCCTGGTCAGACACACAGGTATCGGTTGCCTGCAACAGCTAGCTTCAGCTCTGAAGATTCGGAGACTGCTCAAAGAACCTACTTTTTTGCTCCAAAGAAAATCTTCCCCAACAAACCTGGGAGTAATGGGACGACTCGCTCGTCGGCAAGGAATAGATCATTCTCCTTTAGCAGCAATCTCCGGGCCTCAAACGGCTTGAATTTCCCTTTGAGTTTCGTAATCCCGACGACTCGCGAGATGAAACGGATGTTCTGTGATTCCAGGAGATCCTTGTATTCTCGTTGCGGGTCTTTGGTGATGAGACAGACGGACGAGGTACGAGGGTCTACCAGAGGGTGCGCAATGGGTCTGGGGCGTGTAATTCCAATAAGTACGAGCATATTTGATGGGTACAATACATACATTTTGAATGGCTTGAGCTTCTTCTCTGGCTGCATCTGCTTCACTGTTACCGCGAGCCAGACATTTTGTTCTTTGCCCGGAAGCAGCTGGTTTTCTGCCTTTTTCTCCTCGACCTTTCGGACATGATCGAGAAGGGCATTCACCGCGAGTTTGCATTGCTTTTCGGAGACATGGCTATCAATGAGTTCATCTTTCGCCATTTTGCTAGCTAGAGCAGCCAGATAGTCGAGTTCGAGTATGAGCCTGGGATGTATGAGGTTGAGAGTCTTGAGACAGTGCGATCGACGCCCAAGGGAAAATTGCTTCACGTGACGAGCTCATGGTGAAGGCTTCAAACAAAGCGGGTGGTTGGGCGTAGCATCTTTGCAAGCACACACAGCGCAGGGATCATCTATCGCGAAAAGAATAGCTGATTCAAATGGTTTGGCTAGTTACTGATGATCATTGTAATGTCCCTCTGCTGTGTTATTACTCGTACTCTCGATGGAATTCGACCTGGAGCCATTGGCCCTTGACACTCCTCAGTTCTCGAGCTTTCATGTCCCAACGGGATGTCATGAATACTCAAGGGACCATTGACGCTGTTCCTTACGTGTCCGTGGATGCTTCCAGGCGAAGAACAGTTGCCTTCATTGTGAGACTCCAGTTGCAGATTTGCTCGCTATATGGGCAGCATAGTCCTCGATACCTCCTGTTTGTCGGGGGTACCGTACCGTATGATGATCTATCCAACTGTTGACACAGATTGCAATGCTTATCTCGACTTCTTTGTATGTTACCATGCAGTATGTCCGTCCTCCCTTCGATATGTAAGCTCTGATCAGTTTAGGACATTCCAAGTCGTGCAGACTTCATCATTGTCCTCGATTGTTGTGTATGAACTACGGGAATTTTGGCTCCCTTCTAGTTGAATGGCTGCACGCGAAAGAAGCCGACTTCATAGCAGATATTTCAGCCACAGTATTGTTGAATCGGCAGCCTCAGCTTCTGATTCACCGCACCTCTCAAAAAACTGAACATCGATTTTTGAATGTGCGTCTCCATCTAACCTCTATCGCAATATCACCAAGGTTCAAGGTATGTACTACAGCATATCAAAATTGGCACGGGCGAGACATGTTATATTGATACTACATGACCCGCCAACATTTAGTTTCGATGCGTTCTCAACAGCGTTACTACCTGGCCGCTTTTCGACGATGCTCTCGTTCTCCGGTGTGCACGTCGAATATTTCACCTCAGCTGTTCAAGAGTTTTTGGATTCTCTGCTGAGCAATTCCCCCAAGACGAGCTATGACAATGCTTGAGCGGCCATTGTGGACCACCTAAGTAGACCGGAAGATGGGAGCTTTCACAATACTCAGCGGTTCGTAATTTTTACCTTCCGTTTCATTAATATGCTACGGTTCTGAACAGATAGGGACATGATCCTTGGAACTATTTGAATGTCGTCGATATGAAGTTGTGTGAGGACCGCTATTTATTCACACGACTCCAAGGCTCGCAGCGCTTCAAAACTACGTCGCGGATAGTATCCGACGTGAAATCTTCATTCATGCAGAGCACTGAGCAACAGTGAACCCCATCAATCGACATCCACAATGTCCGCGACGAGCAGTCGATTGAAGCAAGTCAACTAGGGCGTCAGAGACGTCTAACATAATCGGTCAGTTAAATTCTATCTTTATAAATATTGAGGCCGTTTACTCTCACTACACCTTGGTTTCTCTGATAAACGTGACCTGGCGGCCCTCTTGCGCCTCCTAATACGTGCGCAGTTGCATCGCTCCGGAGGCTTGTATCGGTGACGCGCTTGACAATGATTCCATAACGTCTATAAATCGTTCTGCTCATACAATGATGGCTTATTCTCGCAGAAGATGTTGGGGCTTACAGCGATGACAATGAATATTTCCTTCAGAAGCAAAGCTGTATCCCCGACTTCCCTTCAGCGTTTCTCCGTCGTCGTCTCATAGTCTATGGACATGCGGAAAATTCTGTGCCTGGCTATCAACTTCGCAATGTTCTGATCCATACTAGCATTGCGCAGGCCACAGAGACACTCCTGAACGACTTCGCGATCCACTGCGAGTATCTGCGCATTCCAGGTCTTCCGGAATCTACATGGACCGCCGGGGCTCATACTGAGCCCGGGCTCGCCTCTTTTCGTGGGAGTCCGCGTCGCAAATGTGCGGACGATCTCGGGTACGGCTGTCAATGACCATGGCGCTCTACTCCGCCGCTTCTGCGAATGGCCCGGAGGGTTAGAGAAGCATGTCTATCTGCGCGAATCAACAAAGGGTGCGTGGTCGCTGCAGACGTCGGCGCATAATTGGTTTAATTGTATCGCTACTGCCTTTGCGTCGTATTCCGACATTGCTTTTCAGAGTGAATCACTTCCCAATTGTCATCGAGGCCGGCATCAGACAGATAAAACATTATGACTACGATCCGACATTGCTCGGAGTCGCATTTGATAAATAATTGGCCAAGCTCAAGGCGGCGCTCCCGCATTCAATATTGATTGTCCATACCTGCGCGCATGACCCGGCAGGTGTCGATCACCGTGTGAGCAGTGGCTGCAGATCGCGGAAGAGGCGGGGACATTACATAGTCTTCAGCCGCGCGTACTAGAGCGTCTCCAGCGGCCTAGACGCGGACGCATGGGCTGTCTGAAAATTCGTGAAAATAGGCATTACGTCGCTGATTTATCAGGTATGTCATCTATTGTTGGATATTTACTTTTACAAGGGCTATCATGGAATCTTCTTCCTTGCGTTATCTTTTATTAGGGTTTCATACAAAGACAAGATTGTGCGGCGAGTGCAGTAGAACATCGCACGTCGTGTCATCCACCCTCGAGGTAGCCAATGGCCATGCGAGCCAGGAGTGAGCTACCTTTCCTATCGCTCAACGATATCCGCGGTCCACCTACGCACCACCTACGCACGGTGTTCGACTTGTGCGTACCCTTCAAATTGTTTGTTGTACTTCGCTGGAACCGTCAATTTGTCCTGTCGCGTGTGATTTGACATTGACTGTTCACAGCTACCCCACCTGACTCACTCTTTAGATGGCGCTCATCATGAGTGATGCAGCGCCTTTCGAAAAATGGAAGCGTGATGCTAAGAAGATAGCCGAGCTGGTCACTGCAGCATGAAAGGAATTGCATCGTCTGCTTACGGAGGAGACCAAGGGACCCAATAATTGGGACCACATTATCGATCAGATAGGCATGTCCAGGTGTGTGTCGATTTCTGGTTACGGTTTGGTGTGGTCCAAATTGCATTAGGATAAAGTATCTTGTGATACATCAGCAACATTTTCAACGAGTGCTAGAAGGGTGCCTGCCCTCTACTGAGTCCCATGGTTCATGTTTCATAGAGGTCCATCTGGTGAGATGTTACTGTGGGTATGGTGACACGGGAGGTTCCCGTCTACTATGGGGACGAGCGCTCCCTCAAGATGTGCCGAGGGGTTGCCTGTATGTCCATCTATAGGAGCACCCTCGTGCGCAGCCATCGTTGCATATTTCCCTTTAAAAGGCATCGCCTAGCTGGAGAATGCATATTTATTATTCACGAACTGTTTTGATTGGATTGCTTCTATCGAGGCGCTTTGATTAGTGCAGGGATCCCGCTTGTGGTGCAGGTTCAGGTTTTGAGCGCGGACCCTCAAAACTGGACGCTTTCTGCCGGTGAGCCTCAGATGACCTGACGGCGCCATATGCTTGAAGCAATTCGATTCGTTGGGTCGAGTAGAGATTCAAAATTGTCATCCCGGCCCCTCCGCTAGAATTTCAACTCCGAGTCCGGAGATGCTATGTCTAACTAGAAACTACTCGTTTGGACAGGCAGGAGGTTGGCAAATGATGATTGAGTATATCTCAGCTTCACGGGAATCTTTATGGAGCAAAGCTCGACTCATACGAGCAAAGAGCAAATCTATCTGACAATGAACGGGAGACTTTCGATGGCAGGACTAAACAGTCGCAACGTCTGTAGGGGTAAATGATCGTGAACGTCACGGGAAACAATGGGTATCGTAGTTATAGAAGAACTTGAAACGATGGCGAGCTAGTTAGGAGGGGTGGGGGTAGCTACTAGCATCAGCATAGCCGTGTAGTGATTGAATTTGCAAGGTATTTGTATACCCACTATCCGATATACGACAATACTCCTGTCCGTTGCCTGATTGTTGTCAATGTCAGATCCTTTCTGTCACTATTGTACAGGCAAGTGTGCTCAGATATACCGCTATGGGTGGGCAATGGAAGTGACCACGATCAGGATTCTATTTTCAGGACTGTAGTAGCATTACCTTGCCGCCAACTCAAAGGTGATCCCAATGCATCTTGGTAATCATATGGTCATTTCAAGACACATTATTAGACTATGAGGTGAGATATACTACGCATGAGGCATTGTGTGGATAATGAAAATGCTGAGTGAATGCAACGACATGCGACAAAGAATGAGTGAATGCTGCTAAAAACCCATGGAATGATGCTACTAATATACAACCTCGTACCCCAGCCCGCAAATTACCCTCGATCCACCCCTGGCTGCCATGGAATCTCATTCAGCCTCTGCCTAGTCGACGACCTTCCGGTACCTGCAGCCTTGCGCGACGTCGCGCGAAGATTGCTGTTGACAACCGTTGCCGGGCTTCCCGCTAATGACTCGGACGCGGTCCTCCTGATTCTCTTGGGTGCGAGAGCACTCTTGGTTCCCCGCGGCGTCTCTGGATTGCGACTGGACCGGCTTGAAATTGGTTTGAGAGCGGGAGCGAGGGAGGGCACTATTTCCCTCGCAAGCTCCCGAACAAGTACGGCGCCGTCCTCTTGGCTCAACTTGACGACAATGTCATAAATGCCGAAACGCTCGACCAACATGGCACGATTCGGATGCGCTTCGCAGACAGTACGGAGAATACGCAAGAGGTTCAGCCGCACGACTGCCTTGCTGTGACCGAGTTTATCAATGATACGCTTGAAGAACTGTGACTTAGCCACGCCTATTGTGATTCCAGTGGAGATACGGAACATCTTAAGGAACGGATCGAGCAGATTCTCAAATGAATTGGATTTGGCAGAGACGAAGCATTTGAGAAGCGCCTCCAATGCAGGTAGTTTCATCAGCTGGTCTTCGATCCTTGCTGTCTCATCTTGCAGCCTATAAAACATTCAGCTTGGGGTACTCGGTGAATGTAAAAATCTCGCCAAACTTACCAAGATAGGATCGACTCCAAGGCACTGACTTGGAAGTAAGGGTCCTCCAACAGGCGCAAGTATAGTGAAAGACCGTCATGCTGCCACAATAATGTTCTGCAGCTCTTCCCAGCACTAGCAAGGTCACAGAGAATAGGCAAGGCGAATTGCTTCAGCGGCGAGCTCGACTCAATTACACGCTTCAAGCTTGGGATAATGCCCGCCTGTGCCGCTTCCTCCTGTCTGGTCTTGTTTAACCGACAAAGGTTATAGCAGGTTTGGAAGATGTGATTGGACATTTCCTGTGGGTGACCATTAGAACTGCGCACGCTTCACGGATACTGGACACAATTGCACATACCGTGCCGTATGGACCCGCGCTCTGTTCATCTAGGATCTTGACCAGAATCTCGATTGCATTTGCGTTCTGCAGAACCTCCAAAAGATTCGCGTTCATCGAGAGGTGCTTGACGGCTTTCAGCATATGGACCAGATATTCTGGCTGTAGCAGCTCGCACGCTCTGAGGAGACCTAAAAGTGCACTGTCAGTATATACTAGCCGTCATAAAATGCAACTCACGCCTAACGACTTTGCGAGTGCCAAGGGCATTCCGTACATGTATGTCCGACTGGGAGACCTGGCAGAAAACAAGCAGAATTTGGATGATCTTGCGGTTCATATCGGCTGCAAGTTCGCCTTGACTAGACATCACATTCAAGAGAGCCGATGATAAAGGGTCTAACAGCCCTTCGCGAATAAACATCCTGCAGAAGTCGTTCTTCGTCGTAGGGCTTTGTAGATCGAACACGCTGCAGATCCCATTTAGGGAATGTATGACTAGATCAGTCTGCTCTGTGAAGTCTTCATCAAGGAGGTCTACGAGGACTTTCAGACCACGGCAACTGGACATCGGTGTGAGCAGATAGTAAGCACACAAAACGCCTGAATGGACGTACGCTATGAACATCTGCAACGTCAGTACTGATGAATGACACAAGAGGCGGATGAAGTTCGAAGCTTCTGTCCGGCACTCAGGTGGGTACTTCTTAGATGTGAAACCTGCGTTTCCAGTCAGGATTCAGTGTTGACATTGCATGCTTCCAAACATACCCATTATGACAGGAATTCCTCTGAACCAGCTGATTAGCTAGAGTTGGACTGAACGAAACACAAAAAAGGACTGACCCAATGAGGCAAAAACTCTCCAAGAAACCCATGTCCGTGGTAACAAGCTAGGTGTGCCTTGTGAGTAAAACTGATATTCATTAAAAATAGAATGTGCCTCACAGCGTTGACAATCTGCAAGAGCTTCAACGTAACATCACGGGACGACCTGCCTTCCAGCACTTCTAAGATAGCAAGCATCCCATGAGCCGACACCAACTGCGACTGCATCTCCGGCGTTTCCGACATGATCGCCAGCTTCGGACAACGTGAGCATTGAACCATATCAGACCAGAAATTTTGAAATGCGTACCAGTTGATCGCAGGCTTCACGTAATTGAAAGTCGGGAGCCGAAGGCGTGAGCTCATCAATGAGCTGGGTGACGGTGTTCGACAGTCGAGCGTATTTATCACGTTGGAGGTTGGACTCCATGTCGTCCTCGTCAAAGCCTTCGTCGATCTTTATACAGGGCATCAATACCTAAGGGACTGCAGTATACATGGTAATTACCTCAGCGAAGGGGTCTTCATCCTCATCCTCATCTCCTAGCTTCACAAATAATTAGTGACAGATAGACGCAGGACACAGTAAAACATACCCATGACTTATTAGACAGGCGAGTGTTCAATTGGAGGGTCTGCACAGCGTGCGACGCTGTTTATCATGCAATATCATCAACAATACATCCACAACCACAGGCATCTTTCCACTCACTAGTACCGTTCGCCTTCCCAAACACATCCTCATAATCCTCTTCGTCGTCTTCCGCATACTTGCCAAATTCGGGCTGGCTGGGATATCGGCGAGACTCCGCCCGCCCGAAGGACCCTGTGCTCGGTCCAACAAACGATGACGAGCGGGAATGCGAGTGACCCGCAGACGCCGCACCAACCTGTCCCAGGGCAGCTGGTGTGATGGGGCTGAGTGCTGGACGGGATTGCCGACGACTAAGACTAGGTAGCGGGGCCGTCCTTGGGCCAGGAGAAGGTGGCTGCACGCCGATGGTCTTGATGTCATTGGGGTGGAAGAGACCACGACGGATGGAATTCCTCAGCTACATCGGAGGAAGTGAGTTTGGACAATGAGAGGCTCTGTCAGAATGAATAAAGGGCGCATACCTTGAAGTCAGCGACCTTCGCCTGCAGCTTGTCCTCCTCGTCGTCGAACACCATATCTGAATAGTCTTCGATCGGCGATACCAACTCCGGTTCCGGCAGAGTGACCAACGGGAGAGGCACCGTCGTCGGTCCCTGAGGACTCCGCGTCGGTCGGATAGTCTGAGCGTTGTCATCAGTCTCAACCTTCTCTTCCTCCGCCGACGTCTTCTCCAATGCTGCTCAGAAGGATCTACGATCAGGACGATCATTCGACATTAAATCGGCCAGAATCACATGCCTTGTAACTTCGTTAACGAGATGCCCTCTTCGAAGTCGTCGTCCCAATTGTCTGTCTGCTCCTCCGGCGCTTGCAATATGAACGGCATCGGGAGCGTCTCGCGTAGGTGTCCCATTTGTGTCACACCCGCGGGACCTTTGCCGGACTGCACGAGAACGGGTTTCCGCGTGACAGGTAAAGCAGAGGACTGGTTGGGTGGCACTATCGATATCATAGGCTGCAAGAATGTCGGCATATGTATTGGCTGTGCTGTAGGAGAATGAGACTGTCCGTCATTCACAGACGTCCGACGGCGCTCTGGGTTTCTCGCAGGCCGCGATGGTGCTGCTCCGGATTACAGTCAGATACGCGCTGACTGAGCAAGAATGCCAACCCACACTTTAACGCCTCGTTCCATTCCTGGACCTTCAATACCGCCTCGTCATAATTGTAGTTACTCGGCGGCCTCTTCTGCGGCACCTCTCCTGTGCCAGCATCGCTGCCCCGCCCTGCCTGGTTGCCCGCCATCTGCTTCCGCGCCGCCACCATCCACGGGTGCCGCAGTAGCTTCTTCGCCGATATCCGCAGGTTGCAATCCTTCTGGAAACAATGGTACAGAAAGTCCTTCACAATCGGCGAAGCCCCCTCTGGGATCGGCGGACAGTCGTCTTGCACAATGCGGAACAAAGCAGGCATTGGATCTAGAAAGTGGAATGGCGGCTTGCCTTCCAGCAGCTCGATGACCGTGCAGCCTACGCTCCTGAATAGTCATGATGAGCAAAAAAGGTTTTCGAGATGGTAGATATCAACTGACCAGATGTCGGACGCTGTTGTCGCTCCCGACTGTTCAATCACCTCGGGTGCCACTACCGCCAGTCAGCCGTCAACAGTCAGCACGCTGATGAGAGTAAACCAGCAGGCACACACTCCAATATGGACTCCCCACTACTGCGTCGTCCCGCACAGCGCCGACCGCCGTCCGGCTTGCGACCCCAAAGTCCGCCAGCTTCACACATCCGTCTTTGTTCGTGAGGATGTTCGCGCCCTTGATGTCCCGGTGGATCACACCTTGGTCGTGCAGGTACATAAGCCCTTCCAGGACTTGCGAGATGTACACCCCTACGAGCGTTTCCGGGAACTTGCCAAATCGTTTGCAGATGTTGTGCAGTGATCCGTTCTCGCAGAATCTGCGCGAGTTTAGAGTGATCCTAGGCTACGGGAGGAAGCACGCACTCTAAAATGATGTACAGATACTCTGGTGTCTTCTCGAAGCCCTTGTACTTGACAATATTCGGATGATTCAGGTTCTTTAGCAGGTCGATCTCGGACTTGGACGCGTCAGTTCAGCAGCGGAACGCGCAATGCGATCGAGGAACTCACCATGATCTGTCCGATTTCGCTCTTCGGAATGTTACTCAGCTGAATCTCCTTTATCGCGACTGTCTCGCCAGTGGCCCAATTGAGAGCGCCTAATGCTCCGAATATGAGAGGCTCAGCGGACACACTAAGCAACGAGCAGACGTACGATAGACCTGCCCAAACGCGCCTTTCCCGAGCGAGTCTCCTAATTGCTGTTGTGATTTTCGCGTCAGTGCATTTCCTGTTCATATCCGCGGCCAAAACGCGTACATAGGCACGGAGAAGCTTGTTCGAGCCGGAGGTAGAGGCTCCTCTGCCGGGGGATGCCATGGTGTCTGAGAGAGGGCAGGGGTCAAATGAGCGGAGGGTCTGACTTCACTGAGGGCATATATGCCCCGGGGCAACTCGACGGATCAGTGAGTCAGCTTGGAGCGCAGGCAGCAGTGAAAGAGAGGAGATAGGTAAGTGTAGCCAGTGCAGACGCCAAAGTGGACACAAGCACTGCTCTATTACCGCTCGGCGCTTGCCGATCCACCTACCCGATGTGCGTTTCTGTGCCCGTTTTCGGCGTCCATTATTGTCGGGTTGGAGCACTGGACGAGAGCTAGACAATGGGAACGTTCAAAGGCAAGATAACTAAGGCATTGTATTCAATATGATAGCGTTGTATAACAACTGATCAAGCGTCTGTTTTCTTGAACATTTGCATATGGGTCACCCGACGCTATTTTGGCAACGCGTTCGCTTGACTGCATTGCGAAGAACAACACTCTTACAGGTAGTGAAATTGGGAAACGACGCAATTATCATAAGCAGCAGCGGACAGTTATCGTCGGGTATGCCATGTTATTAGAAATGGTGAGATAAAGTACTCTACATAACGGACCCGTAACTGCAAACGCCAATAAATCATATACTCACATTGAATGGAATACAATTGACTTACCATCACCTCCGGGCAAATGGCACCTGGAAACCTGACAGCAGCGCTCGTGCGCGATTTTGCGCACCAGCACCTGTTGCACTCGTAATGAAATGTATGTGCATACCGTACGTTTTCGGGTAGGCGTCCAGGTTGACCTCTATTTGGGGGAAGAGCGACATTGCCTCTGGGGGAAGACCGAACGAGACGACACCCGTCGCTTCGCTAGGTATGGTCTGCTGCGTTGACGGCCCTGGCATGAGAATCCCGGGAAATTCCCGCAGCCGCGGGAAGACAAACTCGACGAGCGTGCCCAAAAAGTCGTACATCTTTGGACCCACCATGTCGACCTTGACGCCAACAGGCTGACCCGGTCGAACCCAGCCACCGATGTTTTTTCTCCCCCTAACGATCTGAACACCGTCCGTCGACCGCTGATTTCCCGAGTTCTCGGACTCCCCCGATATTGCGCGGAACGCCATGATGGGCCCAAGGAGGTTGCTACGACTAGAGAGGGCATCCTTGATCATGCTGTGCAACTGGATGCGCTCAAGAACGATCACGTTGTCCGCGGTTACGGGTGGCGGAGGTCGCTTGAAGTACTGGTCACCACCGACTGGGGGGTTGTCACGGAACTTGGCGTACGGATCGTTGGGGTCGTACTTGGGGCGAACCACACGGGGTGGTTTGGGATTCGGATCGTGCTTGTAGGTCATATACATGATGTCGTCCCGGACTGTGTTGTAATAGTGGTCAGAGAGACGGGCCGCGTGTGTGTCACGGACAATAATGTTTGTGTGGGGGATAGGAAGACCCTTCTCGTCACGTTTGAGTGGTTTGCGAATTTTGGGGGGTGCCCTGGTCGGGCGGATGCTCCGCACTGCTGGCGGAGCAACATGTCGGGGAGCGCGAGCGACTGCAGCACTCATCTACGAGTTATGATGAATACGGTAGTACCACTAGATGCCAAAACGTACGCACCTTGCCTTGACAGCCAACTCTAGAGCTAGCGTAAATGCCAGGCCGTCGTGTTCACTGAAGAGATTCAAAATACTGCATGATGCGTTACCTTGGGCGGTAAGCCCTGTCTGAATATGTTAAATAACCATAGTAGAATAGATGCAGGTAAATAAATACAAATTCGATTCCGACCGGCCCTGCGCGCTCGCACCTGTCTCCAATCGACCTGTCCTACCGAGATACTGTCCAACTGCTGCCATTCATTTCCTTCCTTGTTTCGATATCCGTGAAGGGCAGCATTTCTTCTCATTTTCTTCTCTTTCTTTTCAATCTGGTCAATGGCACTGACTGCTACGGCTCAATCGGCGTTTCGGGAGCCAGCATGGGACGAGGTCATCGTCCCGACCCTTCGTAAACGTGATTTAAAACGTCTTCTATTCGTTATCGTCCCCTTCTTAACGCGTCGTTTAGGTCTGAAAGATGAGAGCAACGTGCTTGCGAGGCGAATATCTGCAATTTCAATGGGTTCGGACGAGGGTACCCCCGACCTCGACCTGTACCAGTCCTCTACTTTTCTATCGCGTCGAGAGCCTGCCACCCCGCCGACACACTACACGACCAATCAGAAACCGAGCGCCATTCCTCGCCCCAGTCTACAGCAGTCCAGGACCGCGGGGGATTCACCTAATAGTTCTGGGCGCCCCTTCCACCCTGCTCGTTCGCGTACCCTTTCACAACCATATGCGCTCGACTCTCCGACTTTGTTTGACACTACTGCATTCCCTTCAGGACCGTCTAGATCAACTTCTCCCATCATGAATGGCAAGACGACTCGCATACCCATATCCAGAGGTAGGGCTGGCAGCACGTCCAGTTATGGACAAGGTTCCGTGAATGGCACCGCGGGCAGAGCTGAACAAGGTATGTAAGTCAGAATAAATACAACTACGACACATGCTAATCTATACTGGAATATAAGAGCTATGGCCTGTGGATGAAGGGCAGCCGTCGTATACTACACGTTCGACCGTACGGATACCGCGTAGCAAGGCTTCTGAGCTCTTCAAGGAAGCTGCACCGTTTGGCATGGACTCTCGCATGTCGTCACAACACGACTTCGATCATGATTCCGTTGATGTCCACCGCTTTTCCACCGAATCTGAGGAGCGCCCATTCGAACATTGGTATCGGGGTGATGTCTCTCGGAATGGGGGTGTCGGTGAATTACGCGTGGGCAAGCGAGAGGAGATGCTCGATATTGCAAATTACGGACATTCGCTCCACAAGGCTTCTTTCCGGACTGCTCGCAGCAACTTTTCTAGATCAAGATCGACTTCTAGGGGGAGGGACCTCTCGAGCTCACGATACGGGCCAAGGCCACGGGCAGAGAGTATCAACGGAACGGTCAGGCAGAGCATCTACCTGGATGAAGACGAAAACGTGAAAGATGGCAGTATGGTGCTAGACGAGCAGCCACCGACGGAGTTCGAAGCAGAGAGCGATGATTACGAGGAGCAAGACGAAGTGTATGAGCGCAATGCGGTCTCTAACCCATAATGCCACCCTTTCCGCGCCTTCATTGGCACTTAACACGTCGCAACTGGGGCATACGGATATGTCGCGGCATAAACCCACGCAATCAAATATGTCCCGTATACCCACCCCAACGTCCCTGCGGCAATTGTCCGCACCTCCACGCACGCCCACACCAACGAAGCCTGTACGCAGTGCTTCTGAGAACACGTCCGCTTCAACACCTTCCACCCCTACATCACAGCGCTTGCCCCGCTCGCAATCCCAGCCGCAGACAACTACCCAAGTCCGCGCCTACAGTCAAACGGAAGGCGAAGAGCCCTGCAACCACAGCCTCCGTATCTACAGCAAAGAAGGCCAAAACAAAGCCACCTTCTTCCATGCGTAGGACCGTCCCTCAAAAGAGCGAGAACAGGAGGTCGATTGGACAATACCCGGCACCGGATGGTGATGACATAGTGGACGCTATTCCCTCTTGGACCCAGCCTATTCCACCGAGTGGAAACTGGGACGATGTGAGTTCCGCCTGCCCGAACACTGATCAAATTTCGTTGATTTATATCCGGACATAGGTAGTCCTCCCCGTTGTTGCGCGCAAGAAGGGCCTTGAGAATCATTACTCAACAGCCGATGGAAGCCCACGGGAGAAGCAGAAGACTGGAAGTGAGATCTATGAACCGGTAAGTGTCGCGAAGGTCTCTCCTCTCGGTGTAATCACCTCCTGGCTCCTGTACAATCTCATTAATGATCATGGTTGCCAGGCGCCAGGCACGTTCGGATATGACTATTCGAAATATCGGCGACAGCCGCCGGCCAATGGAGAAGAGCATATACCGATGGACGAGTTCGGCCATAAAACGGATGCTGACGAGGTCAAATATGTGGATGAACAGCCATCACCACAAGCACCAGCCACCCTTAGGCCCAGCGAGTCGGACCATGATCAACTCCATCCTCGTATTTCTCCTCCACCTTCACCCCCGCCGTTTGCACATTATGCAGCAGCACAGGTCGCACTACGGAATGGAGGACCCCAGGTTGTGCAACCAGCTTCTGAAACGCAGAAACTCGAGCATGACACCGGGACAGATGATGATGGAGGGGCGGGCTGTTGCAAGTGCGTTATTATGTGATGTGACATTTTGGTTTTGGCAGTTCGTTCTCTTGACACTCGGGCCCCCTTTTTATCTCTTCTTTTCCACGCATTTTATGGGAGCCATATGACTTCCATGTATCATGTTTGTTGTAAGTGGGTTTTCTACCTTATCGACTCCTACATTCGTCACCCATGCAGCTGTGGCCGTGGTGTCCCATGCTTAGGCGCCACCGGCGTTCATACTCACTGTTAGTTTATCCAGCGTGTTTCACCACGAAATGGAGACACGCATTGTTTTCTATCATACATGTACCATTGTTGAGCATCCAATTTCATATTTCGTAACAGGGTCTGTCGCGTCGGTTTGCATAGACACTCATTCCTTATCTCCCTCATACCCTACATGTCTGCATTATTCTACGATCGCATATCTCTCCTAACGCATACCAGATTTCGTTGCCTCCCGTTCAAATAACATAATTCGCAGCCACCAGACAAGTCCAGACCTTCCCTTCCTTCGTTTACGGCCCGCATCTGCTGAGGACCTCGTACTCCCTACGAGCTGTAAGAAGATTGTTCTTGTCAACACGGACCTCGGGTGTGGTGAACCTGACATCCACGGTGTACGTCCCCAAGGCAAGCTCGTTGTCATCGACTTCCAGTCTGGTCTTGTTGGTGAACGCCTCGAGCACTTCATGATCTTTCATCCACGTGATCGTATAACTCTCCTCCACATCCACCAGCGTCTTCTCTGAACTGCGCAAGCGGAACCAGATCGAGTTCGAGACTCCTTTTCCAAGCTGTAACCTTGTGAGCACTCGTCAGCTCCTCGGTCTCTTCCGCGAAATTTGAGGAGCTTCCTGAGCTGGTACAGCCTGCACGCAGATTCTCGATGAGATCCACGCGTCTCAGCAACGACATCCAAAGACCCTCGAGGCAAACTCTGCAGAAATTGGGCGTCGTGACGATGCGCATGAGACAATCTTCGTTGGTAGGGCGATACGATGTCTCGTTCACATCCGAAAACCTGCGTTTGGCCATGATAGTCAGCATTTGATCGGAATCATGATATAATACGCTGGGGCGATGTTCCGCAGCAGAATAGAGGTCAAATAGTGATCGGAAAGGGAGCTGTAGCAGCGGTAAGAATTTAAAACTCACGTAGGGAATACGCCGTGATAGCCAGGGGTTGCGATGAATCTAAATGAACCCATGGGCGCAATCTTAGTGAAGTTCTTCATGTGTGAGTAATCAACTGACTCTTTCTCATCTCCAAACTCTAACACCTCAACACTACACAACTGTGCAACTCCTTCCCTGCCGCTGTTCATCAGAGTAAACTTGACCTCATGTTCTCCGTTATCCAGACCTCCGTCTCGGTGTACATCGTAATGCCACCGGTCAACGCCGATATCCTGCCGCGGAGTCCAAAGCAAGTCGTTCCCGTCCAATTCTACGTGCAGGTCATTCTTTTCCGGCAAGCCCGAAAGCGAGAAGCGCACGAGGTGCCTCGAATAGGTTCCAGAAGAATTGAATTTGACCGACCAAGGATCCGTAGTATTGAGCATCGTCCACGGATATGCTTGCATCGGCATCACAGAGCGTTCCACGCGGAACTCAGTGGAGTTGATAGCATCGGAGCGCAGCGAGTGAGAAGGTTCCGTAAACCAGTGTGTCCATGAGACGCTTTCCACACTTTGCGCAGCGTTTACTCCGAAATAATCAGGACCACCATCGTATTCCTCTCCTACTTCGATTATCGAGTGCCCAAGCTCGTGTCTATGATATCGTCAGGTAGAGTTGCCGTAAAACATTTGTGATGCGTACCGGAGAACGAGAGCACCATTCGCAAGGGATGGTGTGATAACGCTACCGCGCGGGAATATATTAGGAGCTAGAGACTATATGGATGCATGGGGCTCACGTGAAGTCTCCTCCCAACCCTGTTCAACATTGATAAGTCAGATGACAAGCTGAAATATCTACAGGAGCGGCTTCTTACCCCCGTAGAGCGGATCGTTACCTGGAGCATTTAGATTCAGCACGTTTTATGAGAGTACTTCTTGTTACCACCCACCCATAAGAATGGGATAGTCACATTTATCCCCCAATGATAGACACGCTGCCCGTGCAACTTCTGGTTTGCTGTAATAGACGCCTCGCAGCTCGGTCCCGTCACGATACAGGCCAAATGGGGTACTGTAAAAATGCAACGCATGCTCAGAGATATCATTCAACGAAGTGTACAATCTTCTTTACTCTTTGGGCACACCGCCAATGCCTATTCCACTCTACGGAACATGAGCCATATCGGTCAGCTGTAGATCCTTGAATAACATAGAAGAACGTTCACTTCTTTGCTAGGCGCAAAGGCAGCCCAGAAGTTCATGAGTGGTTTAACGGTGTTGAAGGTCTGGTTCCCAGAGATGTCCATAGCTAAGCGGTTGGCGTCCGCTATAAACTTGTCTTTCTCTTCCAAAGTATCTATGCCGCCAGCTGTTAGTTGAGGGTACAGCAAGGCAGATTCCTCCTGTTTACGCACAACCATCGGAGAAAAAGACGAGGTCTACACGATTATCGGAACGTCCTGAACTGATCAGCGGTTGCACTTCAAGTTGCAGCGGTTGAAGAAGGGTCTGCTGGGGAATCGAAACAGACAAAACATCCTGGGTTGCATCATTATACGTATTGGTATATGAGACGCTGTCGCCGACAATTAAGGGGAATGTCCCAAGACTGTCCAGTCCGCATAACGAGTGAATTCGCGGCCACAGTTGCTCGGGGTGCTGTTCAATAAAACGCAACCGTTCTTCGCCCACAGATGACGTCCTGTAAACATGTGAGTAACCTTGATCCGAGAGCCCTTTAAATATTTGTGTCTCCTGCAGGGATGCAAAAGAGCATTCTGAAGTAGTTATGTTGCGATAGATAAGCAGCTCGAATTGTCGACTTCCCGCGAAGGCGCGAGCGCAGAGGGAAGTCGTTATTATTAGCGTTGATAGTCTCATTCTGCTGGATCGCTTCCAAGGATGCGGCCTATATGAGGTCCGACAGTCGACGAGGGTTACCCTTGGTTGGTCCTACGGGCGGGACGCTAGAGGTAAGTCCGAAGTCACAGTCAAAACGCCGATCTCATTGCCTAGATAGGCAACTGGCTGAGTCGAGTGCTGTAAATCCATTCTACAGGTACGTACGTCCTGTTATACGTCTATCTGATTCACAAGGGCTATCATGGAGGGCGTTGAACATGGATCCTACTGGCGTGTGGCTCTTTTGAACTTCTGGGTTCCGGCCGGAGTGCTTCGAAGCTTCGGCCACAGGCACAACACATGGCCCTCACAGTTCGAATGTTTCCGTGCAAACGTCAAGTCAGTGGTCACGTCTGGCCCGTACACACTAATCATCAAATGCAGAAATATAATACCAGCTTAATGGAGCGAGAGCAGAGGTCAGCGGGCCTAACCAGCTCCTGACAATACTAGTTGTAATTGGACCACTTATTGTGCCGAGCACCGCTATAATTTCCAGCTCATATATTGTGACCGTCCTGCACTACACATCCAAGGTCACTACTGATGGTCTGCCTATACAGGAGACTGCAATGAAATAGGCCAGTGGTCTGAACTTTCTCCAGACAAGTCGCTTTCCCATATTCACCGACTGCCGGCGCTTCTCTAGACTCTTACGTCCCTTCTATCGGCTCTCATGCAGTCGGGGCTTCGATATCTCCTTGTCACTAAATCAGGCTTCAATGGGTCAACTGTCTACCATGCCCGAGCTTATCTACCTCGCCTCTCACGGACTTCACATATATAAAGAAGCATCGGCAATGTATGGCTACTGCAACTTACCCTGAGAACCAAACGTCCTACAACGTGAGTAGTTCATGCCATCTACTGTGCAGCATGATTTGTCTCAAGTATTCCCTAGACTACGTTCTGCGTGCACTCCTGCAGATATGAGCAACGAATGGCACAGGTTCTCTGAAGTTACCGCATACGTTCTCCCTAAGCATCGACTTTTTCGCTCATCCGCTCCCAATTACGATGATAAGATCGAAAAAGACAAAACCCAGAACCTCACCCAATCGGCTGTGGACTTTTTGACCAGTCAGGGCATTACCGGCATCATCAGTTTTAACCAGTTCTCCTACTCTGATGCCCAGATTAAAATGTTGACCGCGGCTCACATTACCTATCGTCACTTCCCTGTTGTCGATTTCGAAGCTCCGTCTATCGAGGATCTCAGGGCCGCGGCAGAGTACTATAATGGCAATACGTCGACACTCGTGCATTGCGGGTACGGCTGGGGAAGGACGGGCACCGGTATAACGGCGCTCCAGCTGTTCGGTACCGGCGGGAAAAATCCAGCTGACGAGAAAACTTGGAAGTCTGTCAACCACGTCGAAAAGCCAGGACAGATGGACGTGCTGAGAGAGTACAAAGGCGAGCTGTAGTGTGATGTTATACTAGAATCGACCTGAATTGTTACGATCTTCGGTCTTCCGAGATAAAGCTATATATCTGCCCATGTAGGGATCCAATTTAGGGATATGTTTCTAGATCCAATGTATGTTTGAGCACGGCGTGCAAAGCAGTATCCCGTCACCAGCAGGATTTTGTAAGTATCTATTGAAGTACTCATCTTACGGCCATTCCCATTCTACTGTACATAATACTGCTACAATACAGTTACTACTCTGGCACTGGCAAATAGCCTGTATAACGAGAAGGAAAAATGTCGTCAATCGAGCGGACGCGAGGAACGGGGTAAGACGCGGTCATGAACAGTTCTGTGCCAACACTGGAGCCCACAAATCACTGACCGCCTCTGTTTTCATTCCTACAAGAATATGCAGGCCGCGTCGTCGGCGACGTAAATTCAGTCGCGTTGTGGACGCGCTTTTCACGTGATACAAACGTCCATAACGTCAGAGCATAGCACGTGCCCACAGTTGCCACGGGTCCCTGGCGAGCCTTGTCCTCTCATGCCGCCTGTTGTCCCAGTCCTCACTGCATACTACCTTTCTCTGCCCCCGCTCGCCTCCTGGTTCCCAGCATGAGCTTTCAAGATATCGAAACTGGCCTCGCGCAGCGCCCATTCTCTCCTCATAATGGCATACCGCAGTCTCCAGAGGAAGCCGCTTTCCTGAGCCTGCAGTCCTCCCTCTCACTCCAAGTGTTCAAGATCAACTCAAATGTGCAGGGAATCTTGAAGCTTGTCGATCAGCTGGGTACAAGCCGAGACTCTGCCACGCTGAGGAAGTCGCTGTACGTCTCCATATCCGAACACTACAGAAGGACGGGGTTGGAGGCTGATATTGGCTGTGCGCAGCCATGATCTGACCGAGGCGACGCGTGCAATGGCGAAGCGTGGGTCTGACGACTTGAAGAAGCTGGCTGCGCTACAGGCTCCCTTCGTACGCATTGTTTATCATGAGGAATACCTCGAAGAGTCTATTGACAGTCCGATCGTCAAGCCGCGACACAAGACGTCATTGCAGAAGACTTCGCATGACTTTCAATTATCACTCGTTGCATTCCAGCGCGCGCAACAGGTGAGCGCAGAGCGCCAACGGACGGTTGTCCAGGGTGTGAAGATCGCTGTGGACGAGGAGACCACGCCGTACGTAGGATTTCTCTCGTCTTTGAAGTGTTGCTCACATGCCGTGTCACTACGCAGGAGCGAGGACAGACATTCCAGCCCATCGCCCTCACAACGGCAAGCGCAAATCCTTCAGAACCAGTTGTCACCACAGGAACTCGCCTTCCAGGAATCCCTTATCCAAGAACGTGAAGCGGAGATCCGGGAGATCGAGACCGGTATTCATGAGCTTCATGAGATCTTCCGTGATCTGGGTACGCTGGTGCAGGAGCAAGGGGGCATGCTAGGTCCGTTTTGTCCACCCCTCCAACTCGTGTTTGCCACCCATTGACCTGCATGTGAATAGACAATATCGAGTCCAACATCTCCTCAATCGCCGTTGATACTGCCGGTGCTGCGGAAGAACTAAGCACGGCACACGAATACCAGCGGAAGGCCGGACGCCGCGCGTTGTGTCTGATGCTGGTGCTTGTCGTCGTGATCGCCGTGGTCCTCCTGGCAGTGCGTATCCTCCTCCTCGTCGCCCGTTGTTCGACCGGGATACCAATGCTTTGTTGAACCCCGTACAGATTTTGTCGTGACGGAGTGTAATGAATACACGTTAAATACCCTATGCTTCTGGATGAGTACATTCTATGTTGTTTATTTGCAGGTAATTATAAGTATGTGTATATGATGACTACAGTAGCTGTCACTGTAATGCGGACAATATTATGGTTCACAGCACGACCTTCGGTACTTGATGAGAGTGTGATTCATACAGCAATATAGATGAGTTTCATGGGATCGCAGTGTCATACGAGGAACTTGAAGCGCATTATTTTCTCCGTATTGTCTTCTCAATTAGCTGTGATTTGACGAGTGCCGCTCTTTCGCTTGTCTGATACGGCCGTACGGTTCGCACCTCATCCCTACAATGCATGACACAGGCATACGTAGACGTGCAAAATCCGATAGTCCATACACATATCATATACAGATGCAGTAAAAGCATAGACGATGGCCACAGGGCCGAGAGCTGGCAAGAATTCGGATACAATAAATAAACGAAAGAAAAGCCGGGCATGTCCATTATGTACTGGGCATGGAAGTAGAGGCCCCTTTGGACCTGTACTTGGCTATCCATGGATGCCGCCGGACCTCCGTCAGAGGAAGTCGTTTGTCAGGGTCGTACTGAAGAAGCTGCATCGAAATGTAAAGTCAGAAACACCCGCGGCGGTGAGTGACGCGGCTACACGCACCTTCAGGATAAGATCGCGCGCCTCTGGTGACACCTTGGACGGAATCTTTAGATCCACTTTAGCAATGCGTTTGTAGGTGGCTATCAAAAGCGAGTCAGTCGTTTCCGCCTACCAATGATTCAGGGAACTTACCATTGTAGCCCGTGAGATCCTCGAAGGGAGGTGCACCACAAATGAACTCATATGTGAGCACGCCCAAGGCCCAATAGTCGACCTTCTCGGAATGGTCCCGCCCTTCCACCATCTCTGGCGGAAGGTAATCAAGGGTCCCACAAAGCGTGGTTCGTCGGTTTCCGGGCGCATGCACACTCCATCCGAAGTCACCGATCTTCAACTCCCCATTAATGCCCAGCAGTAGGTTCTCTGGCTTGATATCACGGTGGATGACGTGTTTCGAGTGAAGATAACCCAGAGCATCCGCCATCTGATCGATGTACCGTGCGCTGCGTTTCTCTGTGAAGCATCCGTGTTTCGTCAACTGCTTGTACAATTCACCCTTCCCAGCAAACTCGAGCATCAAAAAGATTCGTTTCTCGTCGTGGAAGTATCCATATAGTCGGAGGACGTGCGGGTGTCGCAGATTTTGCTGGATCTCAATCTCCCGGCGAATCTGCTTCTCCACGCGTGACTGGACGATCTCGGACTTGTACAGACACTTTAGTGCGAGGATGTAGTGCGGTTCGCCTTTCGTGCGAACCATGTACACTCGTCCAAATTTGCCCTTTCCGAGAGGTCGACCGATATCAAAATCCGTCAGATGCCACTCCCTTGTAGGCCGAACCCTAGATTCGGTCAGTCAAACCAGCGCCACAAGTACACGTTAGGTCTTACCGGCATACACTTGAATCAAGCGCCAGGTCTTCAGCAGCTTGACCGTAGACTTTCTCTCCTCTGCTTTCGTTGTCAATCTCAAAGCCACCGTCATATTTTCCAATGTCGATTGTGGGTTGCGCAGGGGGTTTTGTAGGTGAAGGCGGTCGTGATTGTTGCTTGCTGGCTATGGATATCGTAGACGTACTTTTTGGTATCGCTGTAGTGGAAGGGAATGGATTCGGGGCCGCGAATTTCGTCAGAAGCTTGGAGACGTTGGTTTGGCTGGGTTTCTTGGGTTGATGGGTCGGCCGAGTCGTGTTCGGCTTTGAGGAGATTTCCAGAGTAGCAATCTGACGAGTAACTGAGCTAACGGATGCCATGCTGAGAAGGACGGGGGCCTGAATGAAGAGGAGGGGTGTCACCTGTATTTACGTTCGAACCAAGTTCCAAAGCGAACCGTGACCACGATGAGGCGCGTTGCTCACGTGATCGTATCATATTGGCCACACTTCAAAGCCGCAACTTGCACGCCTAATTTCGCAGTTATCCTCCATTACTGTCTAGCGAATATGCCAGTAACGCGTCTTCAGTCAGGTAGGCTCCCCCCTCCTTCTAAAGATCCAGCCCGTACTAGTACTATAAGTGATGACGATTTGGAAGACGAGTTGAGTGATTGGCCTGAGAGTAGCAGTGAGGAGGGGAGTGATTGGGAAGGTACATCTGACTGAACGCTTGCATCATTGCTTTCACATAACTAATGGCTCTTCATTTATTTTATTAGGGGGGACTAGGAGAAAGCGTCGCAAACCCATTGGTGCATCAGCTTCACAGGGCGATGGAAGCCCTCCGGCGAAGCGTCCACGGAAGGCCGCCACTGGGTCGTCTCCTAACGCCCCTCGTCTACCTAGGGGTGCTAGGTTGAGTATTCTTCCGACGCTTCCCCTGGACATATTATTCGAGGTATGGCATTTCCACTCTGCTACCCGCTGCTCGTCTAATAGATCCCGTTATTACATCTTAGATTTTCGGACGCCTTGACCCGTCGGACTTGCTCAGTCTGGCGCGTGCCAACAAAGCGTTTCGCAATACCCTCATGACTCGTGAGGCCATCACTATATGGAAATCTGCCCTCAAGCAGGTTTCCGGCGGTGCTCCCGACTGTCCATCTGATATCTCAGAACCGCGATGGGCGAATTTGCTGTTTGGCGGGAGCAATTGCCAAGTAGATTCTATCATTTGGGATAATGTCAACCTGGCTGATTAGCTGGGATTCCAGGAATGTGGCACGTCCAATGTCCATCGTGTCGACTTCGCGTTGCGTAGGCGCGTGTGTACCAAATGTATGAAGAAGAAGTGAGTGTTCTATTTATGGTATTCACAGGATTAATCTGACATGCCATCGTCTCGTCCAAAGTCTGATTTACGCGGGTACTTTCAAGAGGAAGTTCCCTGAATTAGATGAATCTATCCTCGAGCTCATACCCTACACAAATAGTTGAGGTTTCAATCTGACTTTACACATAACTCGAGACAACTGACTTTATCAGCGGGAGGGTGGACCCATGGCTACAAGTCGAGAAACAAATTCTACTGGGAGGCGGACGTCTACTCCATGGCCAAAACATATGCCCAACTGCAGAAGGGTGTCTACATGCGTAAAGCGGGTGCTAAGGATGCTCTAGACAAGTTTCGCAAAAAGCGCATTGCACTTGTCGATGATATCATGAAGGTAAGAGCATTTGTTAAGGCGAAAACTTACCCTTCGCATGCTGCTCATTCGGTGATTTCGTGATTCTCGCAGCATGCTTATAAGCATGCTCACTGGTTCCAACAACGGGCATACCACCATGCCCTGGCTGTGGAAGAACGCAAGCAAGCACGTTATCATGAGTGAGTTTGCTTTCTGTTCGTGTGGATTATTGCGTCCCTAATTACGACTACTGTAAGAGTGGTCCGGCGATTCAGAGAACTGGGCTATGAACCGCGAGACATCGTTTCGATCGCTCTAAAAGTCATAGAGCAGGATCGTGAGGTCACTGAGCGTGGTAAGCTCAACTCCTGAGTCCTCAGAGTGAGCCATGAATAACGAACTCACGTTGCGTATCAGTATGGTCGAACATTCGTTTAAAGTTGGAGCCCGAGGTCTTACGTGCTAAAGAGAAGCGCATGCAAGAGCAACATCGCACTTTGATTTGGGAGCGGGAAAAGGTCGTCTCAAGAGCATACCAAGACTACAAGAAGACCCTCGTTCCTATTGAACGGCTCTATTTACCCACTGACTACGAGGTCTTCCGAATGCCACAGTTTGCAGCGCTCATAAATGATCCGTCTCATAATTCTCTCGATCGAGCGGCCTGCAAGCCCGGTGTGGATGCTCTACCTGAATTCATTTCAACATGGGCCAATCGGCGCAAACATACTATGCTTGAGATACTTCAAAATCAAGATCAAGTGGCTCAAGCTGACTCCAGAGCTGATGCGACTGCTGCTTCTGCTTCCATTATTGATGCTGACCGTGTGTCCCTGGTCACCTCAGTCTTTCGGTGTGCATCCCACCCGCGGTGTTCAGCTTGTCCTCTCATATCCTGGAGAGGTCTCATGTCGCACAAATGCTTCATAACAGTGGCCAGACAAGGACCAAAGTTCGAATTTGATGAAAGGGGATCTGCAGCTGCAGCCTCTCTATTGGCTGTGCTAGGATTAGACGTCAATAGGACATTACCCGAGGACCTCGACCACATAGACGCCAGGTTTACATGCTTGCAATGCCCTTCTTTCGTAGAAGACGATGGGAGTGAGGGCCATCTTGCTCTATCATGGCGACAATGTGTAAGTTCTTAAACACCATCATCACGGCCTTGTTCTTGAATTCATTGAGATGTTTTTCATTGCTACAGATCTTGCACTATGTGGAGGCTAATGCTTCAACACATCCACTGGGCGGGATTGGATGGTCCCTTCTTGATGAGCCAGAGCTGGCAAAAATCAAGGATGATGAGAGGTCTGACTGGCTGTATAAGGGGCGTCTATGGAGCTGCAACCGTTGTTTGTCTCATGTCGACAATCTACAAACACGATCCCGCGTTATCAAACATGTTCGGAAAATGTAAGTTTTTACCTTCGCATCCTTGTTATGTTAGGTTTTGAAAACGCGCGTCTAGCCATGCTACGCCAGATCCCCAAGAAGGACATGATTTTTTCCTTGCCGATCCTTATGGATACTTCTTCTACCTAAGCCCGTGGAAATACACAATCAAGCCACAACCACAAGCGCACGCCACGATCACCGGTACAAACCTATAGAAGTAAATGCATCGTTCATCAGTCAAAAAGTATCAAATGTGTTTGTCTTTTATCTCGGTATCCACGATTGTATCGTTGCCCTCTAACTTGTCATAAGGTGACTAACCTAGTAGGGAATGCCGCTATCGGACACCTGCGTCACCATGCTTACTGGAAGAACTTGCTGCGACTTTCCATTGTCATGTATATACTTTCCGAGTCTTACTTTTCTTAATGGATCAAATACAAAGTGACCCATTGAAATTGTTGGTCCTGACGCCTGAATTTGTTCACGCCAGCTGATCCATGTCAGCGCAGTGGTACTATACCGGTGTCCATTACAAATTGCAATTGGTGATAAAGGACTATATAGCTACAATACTTCGACTAGATCAGTGCTGTATAAATGAAATTTGACAAGCATGTGAGAGAAATCATGTTGGCAATCTCATGAGTTGCGCCTGTTACTGGCTCTCATGCTATTTTGCAATTTTGAGACTATAAGACGTCAGAAGTTGTCGGAGCATGTCGTTCTCGTCGCTGTCGAGCATACTAATCACTATATTTACAGCGGGTCCTTGCCATTCAAGGCGCCGTTATTCTCTAGGAATCCAATATTGCATTGCGATTTCTCGATCCAGGTGGAACCATGAGAGTTAGAAAGTAGCGATAAGATATGCGTGGATGCCTCCGTCCGATTTTCTCTTCTGTTCAAAGAACACCCAAGCTTGATGGATCAGGAAATAGAGGTTCGAATAATGAAATACCTTCAGTACATTTTGCATGCGGGCGTCTGCGAAGGTACCACATTACTGCGGATGGATGGGATTACCTTCGAGGGCGAGAGACACGTTTAATAGGAGTCGGATGCTATCGCCCCCAACGTCACACCATGATGATCAGTCGGGCGGCTCGCAGGTATCATATAAAGACGGAACATGCGAGAACTTGTGGTCTGCCGTTGTTTGTCAGACATCCGACTCATTTAATCTTCCGGAACCCCAGCTATTTAACGACTGCGATGAGCCTCAGTATAAACGAATCTAGTCGTCGACCATCTCCTCTTCGTCCAGGATCATCTTTCACTTTCGAAACACCTATGGCACCCACGGATATGCAGGTTCACCCCGTCATTCATGAAGGTAGAGTTGCTGTGATCACCGGTGCAGCTAGCGGGATTGGGCGGGCTGCTGCCTTGGAACTCGCAAAGTAAGCGGCGGCGCCCTGAAATTTTGGAGGAATTGCTGAGCACAAATCGTGCGATGGTAGGATCGGCTTGAAAATCGCCATTGCGGACGTCAATGAGACCCAGCTGCGCCAAGTTGGCGAGGAGGTCGCGAAGATCGCGGGCGAATCGAACCTTCTCGTAGTCCCGACCGACGTCAGCAAGCTCGACGACGTCGTCAGGCTACGCGACAAGGTGTACGAGGCGTGGGGCGAGGTGAGCTAGCTCTGCAGGGCAGGCCCTCGTTCGGAGACGACCTGTGACACTGCCCCGCACTTTGTGCTCGGACGTTGGGAATTGGCTTCTGATCACCTCGCGATGCCGTGTGCTCGTCTGTGCAGGTCGGTGTGCTCATGAACAACGCGGGCATTGGCTTGAAGGGGACGTCTTGGGAGGGATTGGACAACTGGCACAAGATCTTTGCTGTAAACGTCTTCGGGTGCGTGTATAATTCGTTGAGAGATACCGCATTGCCTATCTCATTATTGATGGGTCCGATTCACCAGTGTCATCAATGTCCAGCAAACCTTTGTGCCATCAATACTTCATCAAGAGAACCCGGCGGTCATCATCAACACTGGCTCTAAGCAGGGTATCACGAACCCTCCGTACGTCTCTGCATTCGTTCAAGAGGTGCCCCCATCTGATGTCCAAACAGTGGCAATGCAGCATATAATGCCTCCAAGGCAGCTGTCAAGTCCCTCACCGAGGGCCTCTCGCATGAGCTACGAAACATCCCCCAGGCCAACCTCACCGCACACTTGTTCATGTATGTAGCATGCTGCTCGCGTATGCAATATCACTTATGCATACATGTTTGCAGTCCCGGTTGGGTGTGGACTGGTATGACCGGAGCTAGCGGTGGTGGAGAGAAGCCCTCAGGAGCCTGGACACCCCAGGAGACCGTTCTTTACATGGTGCGTTCATATCAAACACCTTCATGCGGTAGTTGACGAGTATGTGGTCTCAGCTCGACCACGTCCGCCAAGGCAAGTTCTACATCCTTTGCCCCGATAACGAGACCCGCCGCGAGGTCGACCAGCTCCGCATCATGTGGACCGCCGGAGATGTCGCTGAGGGCCGCCCTGCGCTCAGCAGATGGCACCGCGACTATAAGCCGTTGTTCGAGGAGTATGTCAAGGATGGATTATCGCAGCTCGACTAAATGGGGAAATGGAAGCGCAAATCGCAGTGTCGAAAATGGAAGTGTTTCTTGTATGTAATTATAGCGAGGATCATGAATAACATACTTGTTCGTGACACATGAACGGGTCTATCTGTAAAGAGTATGTTGCTCAAATAGAATGCCTCTCGCCTGCGTTGATGCGATGGTTATCAGTCATTGTTTGAATATGTAGATACGCTCATGTCTACGGGTTTCTAGCTTTCACTACTCATACAGACAAATTAGTGCCAAATTGCCGGCAAATACAGGTACACAAGTCCGTTCACAGTTGCATAGCGAGATGACGTACTCCATATGGCCCTCTACACCGCGAGATCTCTGACAAAGTGGAAGAAATCGACTGACGAACCACTGACACCATACTTGTATATCTATGACGACAAGGCATGGTCAAGGCATGGGCGAGCAATGAAAACCGTGATACGCACGAAATGTGACGCCACCCAACTGGAAAACAAGGCGCGCTGGTACGGCTCGGGTAGCCTGTTCAATAGAGTATCGAGTCCGACTTGTTTGACCAGAGTTTTGGGGATGGCGTGAGACATGACGCTCTTCCGCATAGTCACGTCGTCATAGAGGTCAGAACTTTCCAGCTCGGCTTGCAAGTTGTTCAATGTGCTTGACAACTCGTCTGAGATGACCGTGCGCGGCTTCGACCCCTGCGCACGCGTGCTCTCTCTCCACATGCACTGGAATTCCGCGGCAGCATTCTCGGTGATCTTGTGTTGGATGTCCTGGACGTAGTTTTGGTAGAATGTCGATGGTTTCCCATCCTTAAAGATCATCAGGTCGACGTATTCTTGCGTCGAGAGTGCAAGGCCAGCCAAGACTTCCAACGAGGAACTTGTCACCCCGCCTAGGGCCACTGTGATCAGTCAACTCAAGGGATGAATGAGAAGGAGGACTACCTTTGTTTGTGCTCGAATCTTTAAACAGGATTACTTTGCGCTTCTCAAGGAAGATCCGAGCTTGCTGCGTGAGGAAGAGATTCGCGCCTTCAACAACATACTTGAAATTAGGTTTTCCATCCGCGTCAACCAGCGCATGAACATTAGAAATATTCACTGCTTCTGGCCTGAGTGATGCGGTATCAGTTTCCGAATAGTTGGCTTACGTCAAGACTACTCACCGACCACCACAAGGAACGAACAGGTCTGCCTTGAAGCGAAGATGAGCTCCATTGCGGAAATCTGTTCCATCTAGGACAACCTCTCCCGCTAAAACCATCATCAGCACGACATCAACGACCGAGATACAAGTTCATACAAGGCAATTTCACATCCTGATCCTCAACAAGGACAAGGTACCCATCCTTACTCAGCTTTGATCGGTCGAAGTGCGCCACGGGTACACGCAGTTTGGCTAGTCGAATAAGTTCCTCGCGATTGAGACCGGCAGGGTCCGCAAGGACACCACTCCCATCAATAACCGCAACAGTCTTGTCGGAGCTCAAGAGGATCTCATCTATGAAAATAACACCATGTTAGTGAGTTTTGACTGTACGAATAAGTAAGTCACTGACTGGAGCCAAGATCGCCGTCTAAACGTTTCAGAAAACCAGCTCAGTGAGGATAAGCAACTATCAACATAACAAGGCTACGCACCTGGGCCTCCAGTCTGAACCTTGGTGATATCCTTCTCCCGCAGCCCGAGCTGCTTGTAGATGCCGAGCACATACTGGCGTATTGACAGCGAAGTCATTCCGAAAGCATCATGAGGGATACCGCCGAGGGTCTCTGCGCTCTTGCCCGTTGTGAACGACTTCCACCAGGTCTCGGCACCTCGGCTTCGGGCATGCACTAGAGATGGACGACGGTATGAGAACTGCGCTCAATTGAGCGACTTTGGAAACGACTCACGAGCTGCCCAGTCCATCATATCTGCAGTACCCTCTGGAATCACAAATAACTTCTTCAACCATACTCTGACGAAGGGATGCAAAGTCGCGTACCATCTGGGCCAAAGAAGAGAATCTCAGGCTTGCCATACAGGTCCACTAGTGGCTCTTTGATACCTGGGCTTCTTCCAGGAATCAGCAAGTCCACAACGGCCTTGGTGGACACCTTTCAACGAACAGTTGAACGAAAAGGACGAGACCACTCACGTCGACGTATTTCTCGAAGCATAGTCGAGGGCTAGCACCAAGTCTAATGATAGACGTCTGGTGAGCATCAGAAAATAACAACATTGCGACTCCTTACGAAGGTAGGATGGTTCCCTTGGCTCCACCTTCAGGAATATCCTTGTTCTTCAGTGACTGCGTCGAAGCCAGCCCGTAATTTTCATCAAACCTATCAGATTTAGTGTCAGAAAATTTGATATGCTTAAGGGAGAGATAGCTACATACAACATTCGTTGGTTGATCGAATACCCTCTAAAAACTTGTCAGTCTCGCGAGGTGATGTTCTGAAGGACTTTTACCGACTCTCTATTCCTCGACATGACAATCCGGATGCCTCCACGAGCAACATCTCTGAATCGGATATGAAACCCACGGAATTCCCCGCCTGATAGTCCAGCATGTCAACTCGGGGCTCCTAACCTAAAGACTTAGAAAAGTATCTCACCGATCACTATGAACATGCCAAACGGTTTCTTTGGATACTCAACCTCTGGTAAGAAGTCAGGTGCGAGGCGGAATGACAAGGCGACTTTAGTCGGCTGATAGAAATTGGTCTTCAAGACGTGTCTGATACAGTCTAAATCAGTCACCCCTGCACTCCACCTTGAAAATCATGCTGAACACGCACTTGTTGAAAATAAGGAGACTTTCGAGAACTTGAAGCTCATGCTTATTCGTTACCGTCTTTCTGATTTTCTCATGCAGCTCCTGATCGGACAGCGGGAGTTGCGTCTGCAAACGTTGGTACGAGAGGGTGGGCCTAGATTCATCTGAGATCAGCCATGTGAAGGAGAAGACGCTACAAACGCACATCAACTGAGACGCTTGATCGGATGCCGGATAGTGTACCATCGCGAAGTTCACGTAGAGTAGATTGATCTGCCGAACGAATGGTGAATCGATGTCACCAACGTGTAAAGGTCGAGCGAGCCCTACCAGTTCTGCATGTGCGTGAATGACTTGCGCAATGCTCTCCCGCGTGAACGTCTCCTCTCTGAATCGTCGCTTGATATCGTTCAGCACCTCAGCATGCGATGGGTTCGACTCGTCCAGAAGGTTCTTGAGCGCAAGATACGCAGGACCGAGACGGTTGCAGAAGTGTTGAGCGAAGATCCACCCACAATCTATGTGTAGGGGATTAATGAGCGTGAACCCGTAAGCGCGAACGGACTCACATGCATAGGTAGCCTCCTGCACAGCATGACCACCGGTCGGCCCCGCTCCAGCGTAAAAGAACGGGTTGTCGGGCAGACAGTAGAGTAGCGATGCTTCCTTCATAACCTGGAAGATTGAATGTTCGATCGGAGGCGCGTTCGAGGTCGGAAGAGGGTTGAGGTACAGCGATATGATCGTGATTCCGTTCGAAAATTGCTCTACCAGCCATCTTCAGCTGAGAAATCCCGGTGATGCAATAGTGCCACATACCAACGTATTTTCGCGCAGAGTAGAGCGAATAGAAATGGTAAAGATTTGAGAGGGCACTGAAAAACTTGCTCGTGCCGCCCATCTTGTACCCAATCACCATTCTCCGTTCCCGGCTGCCCTCCACTTCAAACACCTCGATGACAGGACCATATCGCGTCTCGACGTTGCGCATCACGCGCTGGTAGATGTCAAGTGTGTTCTCGCTCGCTTTCTCGAGGAAGACAGGATCCGACACCGTGCGTATATCAGTTTGACTGTATCGCACAGTCAGTTCGGTTACACTTGAGGAAGGAATGATACTGTACGCACCCATCTGCACTAGTGGAATCGGCCTGTTTCTCCGGGAAATTGCACTTAGTCACAAAGTAGCAACGAAGCTGCTGGGACGCGGTCGATGAGATCGAGCCTTGAGACCTGTACGTCTCCAGTCTGAATGCGTTCGTCGGCGTGCTCTTATCCAGGAACAATTCGTCGATCCGGCTCTCACATGTCGATCCTGGGCCCTGCGTCGCTGTCTGCCCGGGCGAACTAGTGTGGATGAACGTCGCGCCATCCTCGCCCACCTTCTCCAGATCAATGACAAGTTTAGACGGGTCGTGCTTGGTATATGCTAAGACCTTCGCTCCGAATAGCGCAATGATGTGGTCCGTGATCACATCGACGGATTCGGACTGGAAGTAGGTGTCATCAATCCCCAAGTGCGAGTAGAACCAGGCAACCTCGTTCGCGACCAGCTCGCGAGGAATGAAACCCTGTGGGAATGTGCGTGAGTAATTGCATCTTGTGCGCGCCCGTGTGCAACGAAAGGTTAAAAAATAGCGCAAAATGTCCCCCCTTCATCTCAGGTCTAATCCAGAGCCTCGGGCATAATAGTTGCCACTATCACTTAAACCTAACCACTACGCGCCGCACCCTCAATAGACTATAGCGACTCCTTCCTAGGCCGAAGGGACGTAAACCAGGATGGTTTTGACGCATATATGCGGTCAAAATGGGAATTGGCCGGAGATAGTATGCCTCCAGCGGTGATGTTATAGAAACGAGACAGCCAAATTCCAGACACGCCGGCGAATGCCACTTCCGCCGCTAACACAAGCGGCGCATAAGCCCATGGCGAGATGAAACCATCAAGGCACCGGGCACAAGACGGTAAAAACAGTCCGGAAACACGTCTCACGTACCTTTGCCGTTACGTTCGCTTGCACCTTCGCCCGCTGCTCCTCCTTGCCCTTGAAGACGGGGGTCGTATAGCCGGGCACATTCTTGATACGGTGCAGAGACTGCTCGCTGCCAGAGTAGTGGTTGGGTCCCGGCACTTGGATGTGCGCTTTAGATGGGTCTGCTATGAACGACGGTGTCGAAGCGCCGCTTGGTGTCGAGCTTGCAGGGCTTGACATCGTTGGACGGTTATATTGAGGTGATTAGAGTTGCTGTTTATAAGATTTAGAGAAAAGTGTCGTATAGTGATCGGTAGATGGTGGTGGAAGAAAAGTGAAGAAATGCACTTCTAGTGCGCCCCATTTATATACGTCAGACCGCCAGAAATCTATGAGACGGATCGTAATAGAAGGTCCGGGCAGTCGCAAACACAGCATGTTCCGCGGTTCCGGAAGGTCGGATATACGAGACTATGAGAGTAGCCGATGTCCGTTTATTTTGCGCGCCTATACAAGCAACTCGACTCGAAACATGTACTGTACATCCGCGGTGGATCTACAACCTTTCTCTACAAATAACCCGACTTTCTCAATTGTTAATATGGCCTCTGCAACATTCTCTGGCCTGTAGGCCGGCACTAATTCCGTATGAGACGGGGTCAGCGGGGACCCACCAAGGGGCGACTGGCAATTAGGGGTCAAGATCCGGCACGTATACAGCTTTTACAGGTCCAGTAGGTCAAAAGGTGTCAAACGCACGTTCGGCCGACCCACGCTTAACTATCACGCTGCTTTACATCTCGGAGTACTGAATGACGAGCCCAACGTGATACTTCGCCATGAGGACGACAGCATCCGCTGACCTGCACTTGATCGAATTTCCCGAGTCCAATCAAGGTCCAGCATTCCAATATCCTCGTCCAAGGGCCCAGCGTGACACCACCATAGGATGTTAAGCCGTAACGTGCCAAATGAGCACGGGTCAAGCACCGGGTATATCGAGGATGTAGCTTATTAGGCGGACGACGTCAGCGCGCCCAGAGGAAGAATATGAGGGATGAGAATTATGAGGGATGATGCGATCGCTCAACGCTCAGTTGTCATACGTGTACCATGTCGTACGTACTACCTGCAATTGCGATGTGTATTTTCCCATTCATGATTACGTCTGGAGGGCACTCAATTTCGAACCGACAGACACCACATCGTGCATTCTTAACCTTCCTCTCCAGTGCTTAACGGAGTTTCGGGAGCAAGTCGTCGAAAATGTTTGAGAATAGGTGACTTGGGATGCTGTAAGTATGTCTGATCAATTCGACTTCTATATCTTGGTGGTGCTACCGATCAGCGCTTGTCAGGCTGTGCAATCCTAACGGCGCAGGCAGCCTATTATAGACCGCGCGTCGTCCTTCCCGGCCACTGGCAACTCTACAGCAGGCTGCGCCCTTCCTGATGGTCGCAGTGCATAGAGACGTCTTCGTGACGTTGTCGTGACGGCGGCCACATATTCTACATATAAGGGCCCGATCGGCCTTACTCGACCCTGGGGATGACGTGGACAGTCTTTACACCGCTTGCCATCCTCAGTCATCCTGAACACCCATGATAAGGGGAGACCAACTCTATGAGCTGTTAGCCACCTCTGGGCTCCGAGTCTTCGCCACTCATACTGTGTTCGGGCGATTGCCACTCATTGCCACTCACGATAGGCCTCGACAGCTTCCGCGACTCGAGACGGGCCACCTGAACAAGCACACTACTCGCCCTAAATGCCACCATCAAGCGCCCGGCACATCTCAGTCGCTGACTTCCGCCGCTCCGCCTTCTTCAACTGGTTACTGCTGCCTGATAGCGCCCCAAACTGTGAACGCGTCTTGATCGCGTCTCACAAAATTCACGATCACGTGTCGTATGTTGCCACGACCTTCAACCGAAAAGAATCAAAAGATCATCGTCGGTCACGACAGTATAAATTAGTAAGTGCTGTACTGTACATGTCTCAAGGGAATTTGTCTCATCGAAGAAAATAGTGCCGAGTCCGTCATACTGTCCGAACCGCATATGATTCAAGCAGCCACTCTTGCCTGTTGGCGAGCGCTGGCCTCGCGTTCGCTCGAATTATCGGGATTCATCTGTGCGTGACGATACCAGCCTCAGTTTAAGAGGTCAGTTTCCGTCTTTCAAAGCCTGTAGTACGCGATTCATTGGGGCTGTGCTGGCCTGGAGTGACTGCCAATCTGCGAACCTTAGTTGTATGCTTGGCAGCGCCCGTAGCCTTCTCTCGCGATGAGACGAACGTGCGCGGATCCAGCGAGGCGCTTGGTCGCGCACGGCGATGTCACGAGCGAGGACGATGTAGTGAGGGTGTTCAAGAATGCTGTCGATCAATCAGGACGCAAGCACCTTGACCACAGAGAATGCCATATCCGTGCGATGCTGTCATCATGTTGGATAATTGCTGATACCAGATTATAGGTTGTTCGGATGTCTTGTTTGATGTAGGACTGGCTGCACAACGTATCTGTTGTAGATGGACTAACACATGAGCTTCAGAATGTCGGGTCATCCCCAAGGATAATGCCGATTGAAGAGCTACCGCCGTCGCAGTTCTAGAATATCTTGAATGTCAACCTGGTCTGCACGTTCCTCTGCACGTGCGAGGCCTTCAAGGTGTTCAAGTCGATCGATCAGGTCCTTCCTAGATGGTCGCAACTTCAAACATTACAGGTTGAGTCAGTGCATGAGATCTTCCGCGCTCGCTCGCTCGCTCGCTCGTTACTTATTCTCCTTTTGCGTAAAACGTGATGAAAACCTGGAGGCAATGTACAGACATACATGATCGGGAGTCGTTGTGCTGGACAGTTGCAGCTAAACAGCCAAGTGGTGCCATGCATGTCAAGTACGTCGGCGAGATGACTGCATACATAGCCGACCTCCCCGTGGGCGTCGCCGTCGTCACCTTCGATATCATGTAAGTGCAGTCGACTTTGTTCTTGTGGTCGGTGACACATCACTCACGCCATCGGTAGGGTGGCCGGCATGCCGTTTGTTGAAAAAAAAAAAGACATGTGGAGCTGTGGGAGAGGAGATGATGGCATGTAGAAGCCAGGGCGTAAGTTAGGGGGCCGATGGGACGATGATGTTCTGTTAAGGTGTCCGGGCGTCACTTCAACTGCGCATGCATTCGCTTTGAGACGTCGTCCAGGTATAATCTGAAAGATGCTCCGCACCAAAGCACACTACAAATGCCATACCGACCTTGTGATACGAATACCGGTGATGCACCACTTGAGTACGGTATGCTTCCCTACGTTCGCAGTACTTACCGTAATGAGAGCGCGCGGTATATGATTCATGGCGTCTACTGATCTCGAGTTCAACAGGGCTCTTCTGCACGATCGTCTCCCGCTCGCTGTGCTCAAAGGGCCCGCGGTCATGAGGGGGTCACACCTAGTATCGACTCGCACATCTTGTCGCACATTGTTGAATAAGTTGCTATCGCGCGGCAGGGTCGCGCAGCTGGCGTCTGTCGTGGGAATGCCGCTAGCCGTAGTCGGACACTAGTACTATTAGTATGTAGCTGTCTATAGCTACTTCCGACTTCCACAGGTTTGTGATTCCTGAGAATTTCTACCTTGTAAAGTATCTCACACCTACATAAAGGTACGATATAAAACGTGCAGAGACTTGCGGTCTTCATCAAGAGATCAGGACCATCAAGGGTCCAGGTACATTGACAATACGCCTCATGGCATGCGCGCGCAGAAGAATGATCGATACTCTACTGCATTGGGACATAGTGATCTATTATTACAAGTTGCTGATATGGGGGTGCACAGCAAATGCTGACTGCAATCAGGACAGCGCTTGAGTTCGGCCAAGTATGTTTATAAACCGTACGGTAGCAGGAGCGCCTCGTATCTCAACATCCGCCATTGGCTTTCTCTCCCCGTTTGACCTAGGTGCTATGGTAGAGACTACAGTGCAACTGGAATTTTCTCTTCCCGCATCATCGCCTCCTGGAGTACAGGATGATGTCCTAATGGGAGCTCTCCTGACGTTGCAGTCTAGGTCTGTTCTTGACCTCTCGAGGATTCTGTCAGGCGACCAAGACTGACCCCTACATACCAAGATTCTTTCTTGGACATCTCATCTTCCCCGTATTTGTCGGAGGTCTATCAGTGGCTGTATTACTAATACAGCTGCTCCTGAATTACATGTGGAGGTCGAAGAAGTCGAGTGATAGAAGACTAGCTTCAGAGGGTGCATCGGCAGACAGCGACACCCTTGAAGCGGACCCCCTTACAGTGGAAGAACTGCGGTGGTCGCCTCCCATTACAAGACATTTTGCAGAGCGCGGGACATGGGTCGTCTTTGCCATGGATTTTGCTAGATTTATTTCTTGCCTTGGCTTACTGATATTGTCTATCATCTCGCCGCATTCGATCGCGCACGAGGAAGACGATCTTGAATTCGTCGCCCCTGGCTTTTGGCTACTCGCTGGATTCTATTTCATATATGTGAGTAGTCTGGATCGAATCATGTATGGCGGCTCTTTATTGACGTTGAGACTTCAGGCATATGCAACAACGTTGGCACTTATTACAGTTGTAGGCAATACAAAAATGAGGGCTTACGTTACCCCGCATCTCGTCTCTGTCCTGCTATGCGCCTGGATCGTATATGCATACCGCGATATGTGGCCTCTTGCGATGTTCACCCTCAGTCCAATGGACGCTGCAGAAGGCCCGCTACTCTGGGTGAAGATCGCTGACTTGACATTCGCCGCGGTATTGGTTCCGTTGCTCATACCTAGAGTCCCGGCGTCCCTCGATCTTAAAGTAAGCGTTGGCGGAGCTCAGCCTTCAAACCCTGTTGATTCTACTAACTCTTTGCAGAAGTCCGCCGGAGTGGGGTACCCGCCTGAGCAAACTGCCTCACTCTTTTCGCTGATGGTGTTCTCATGGCTTGACGGGACCGTATACAAAGCCTACCGCAAGCCGCACCTTCCTATTGACGAACTTCCTCAAATTCCAGATGGTGATAGTGCGCAGACCCTTGTCAAAAAGACCTTTGATGTATGTCTTTATAAACAGCGTGATACGACAGACATGCTGAGTGTTCGCTGCGTTAGGTGCTCGATCCCCTGCGGGCAAAAGACAACAGTACCTATATCGGATGGGGCTTGGCGAGGCTTTACCGTAAGGCATATATTATCCGAGACATTCTTATTTATTGACTTGTAATTAAGGTACCGATATTATCGTCATGGGCATCCTGCTTACGATTTACGTACGTATTATGGTCCCATTGTCCTCACGCTATTTCACTTTTGAGCTACCTGCAGGTCTTCACTACTTTTGCGACTCCGCTGGCCGTCAAGAACCTGCTGTCGTATGTTTAATCTATGCGGATCAGACGCTTTATTTCTCAAATCGATACCAGGTACATCGAAACGAGGGGCCACAATTCTGAAGTGCGACCATGGCTATGGATATCTTGGTTATTCTTCGGACCGATGCTCGGGGTGATCGCTTACTCCTGCTATTACTATGTCTCGGCACGTTGCATTCACTGTTCCCTCTTACACGATAATGACTTAGCTGAATATTTGTTCAGATGAGAATGTCTATCCATCTAGAAGTTGTACTCACGCAACTTGTTTTCGACCATGCCCTCCGGATACGCATGAAAGCCGACGTTGCAGAGACATCCGCTGCTGCAACGGAGGCCGCCACCAGTACCGACGCATCAAATACTGTACCCGCTGCCAGTGGCCAATCCAGCGACCCACCAGAAGCGCAACGCAATGCCGACAGCGGTAGAGACGGAGCTGCGCTGGCCGGATCGAGTACGGTCAGTATAGAGACAAGTTCTACGAAGGGCAAAGAGAGGTCGACAGGCGCTTCCATCAACAGTGATAGCAACGAGGGGAAGGGTAAGGGTAAGAAGGCCGTGCCCAAGGACGATGCAGAGGAAAAGGGCAAACACGCGCTCGGCAAGATGAACAATTTGATAACCAGTGACATTGCAGCACTCGCTAGAGGACTGGAAATCTCGCAGATTCGTTCGTCTGGATAAAACGTTACATCAAATGTTGTCTTCTGTTCTCATGTTGCCTCTCTTTCCAGTCGTTCGCGTCCCGATCCAATTGGTTTTATGTATATGGTTTCTCTACGCGATCCTCGGATGGAGGTTCGTGTATGTCACTGGCTCAACATCTTTTAGATTTACCTCTCATTGCCCAGCGCGTTCGCTGGACTGGCCGTCATCGTTGCCCTGCTTCCTGTTCCAGGCCAAGTTGCTAAATTAGTACGGAAGGTTCAGGCTGACAGAATGAAAAAGGTGAGTTTTCTATGTTCCAATCAATTACTGCGCCCCGGTTACTGATAATCGCATGTATTCAGAGCGATGCCCGTGTGCAAAGTACCACTGAGGGTATTCGTCATATTCAGGGCAAACTGTCCTCGTCCCGCTGATTACAACTCGATATGTTTTCTAGCCTTGGGTATCATCCGCATGATCAAGCTCTTCAGTTGGGAAGGACACCTAATGCGCCGACTCATGAAGAAGCGGGAGGATGAATTGGCTCTACTACAAAAAGGGAGGTTCCTGATGCTATTGAATAGCAACATATCGTAAGTTCAGTCGCCACGTGCATCATAGCGCTTCTGCAGACTTACAGTACTGGATCTGAAGCCTTATAATCCCGATGTTGACGATGGTTATCACATTCCTAACCTACGTAAGCCGTCTCCTATACACTATTGGCCTTCACGCTGGAGATATCTGAATAGACTGTGATCATGAAACAAGAGCTGACTGGTGCGCATTTATTGAGTACAATTGTTAATCTTAATCTAACCATTTCCCAAGCTTCAAAAGTGTTCTCATCGATGACTGGTATGTTTCTCTGTGCTCCCATAATCAGGCATCTTATTGTCAGAAATACAGTCTTCGAGATGTTGAGCTCGCAGCTTCGGCTGTGCTTCGGTCTGCTTAACGGATTTATACGGGGTAAGATTCACCATATCTTCATGACAATGTTGGCCCGAACCAATGGTATCATAGCCAAGGTCTCACTGGATCGCTTGGATGATTTTCTTCAAAAGGTTAGTATGTCATACATCCATGTCATGACATTATGATGAATATGTTCCACAGTCGGAACTTCTTGATGAGTTCTCCCAAAATACTCCTACAGTCCGTTTTGAGGGCGAAGACACTATCGGATTCCGTGATGCAGCCTTTACGTGGACCAATGAAGAGGATATGCAGCCTCCTTCGATTGTCTCAAGACGCAGTTTCACATTGCGAATCGAGGGTGAACTGATTTTTAGACGAAACTATGTTAACCTCATCATCGGTCCTACGGGATCTGGGAAGACCTCGGTTCTGATGGCTCTATTAGGTAGGAAATTTCTGAAGGTAGAAGCGAGGGAGACTAATAACAATCCTATCACCAGGTGAAATGCATTATCTACCCTCTACTTCTGACTCTTTCTACCACCTCCCGCGCTCTGGCGGAGTTGCATATGCCGCTCAAGAGTCGTGGGTCCAGAATGAGACAATCCGAGTAGGTCGCGAGGCTTGTGTAAGAAAACAACCTTGACCAACACATAAACAGAATAACATTCTGTTCGGTGCTCCTTACGACGAACAGCGATACAACAAAGGTATGTGTCAATAGGTGATCCGGATGATCATTGATCATAGCTTGAGCAGTCATCGATCAATGTGGCCTCAGGCGAGATCTTGAATTATTTGAGGCTGGTGATCGAACCGAAGTAGGTGAGAAAGGGATCACGCTCAGGTTTGCAGATAAACTTGTTGTATATGAGTACTACTAATGCTCCAAACCAGCGGTGGGCAAAAGGTTGAAGTATTTTACACGGTATTGAATGTGCCGGGCGCTAAGTGTTTTGCAGGCTCGTGTAACTCTCGCTCGCGCGGTGTATTCGAGTGCAGAGATTCTTCTTCTCGATGATGTGTGTCCTCAATCCTCAAAAGGTGGATGCCTACTAGACCTCACTTACATACACAATTTAGATACTAGCTGCTCTCGATGTGCACACTGCACGATGGATTATAGATGAATGCTTCAAAGGTGACCTCATTCGTGGCAGAACCGTCATTCTGGTGGTGAGTGGTGAATGACAATTCTGTGGCGAAGTCTCACCCTCTTTTACAGACGCATAATGTGGCGCTGGCTAGCCCCATTGCACATTTTACTGTCGCTTTAGGTATTGATGGGCGGATATTGAGTCAAGGATCATTGTCAAACGCCCTGGACCACAGTCAAACACTCGCAGCCGAGATGATGCAAGAACAGAAAATGACTGAGAAGGCTGAACATGATAGTGCGGGACTGATCCGTGACAATGAGCCAAAAACATCTATTGGAAAATTGACCGTGGCAGAGGAAATTGCCGAGGGACATGTTGGCTGGATTGCCTGTGTGTCTCTATGTGTTCGGTCTTCTCATTTACTGATTGTTCAATAGTGAAACTATTCCTCACAAATCTGGGAGGACGGCATCAATTCGCTTTTTGGTTGTCTTGTCTCAGTGCATTACTCGTGTCGCAATTTACTTCCAATTACCAAGTGTGGTATCTTGGATATTGGGCTCGTCAATATGAAGAGCATCCAGCTGAGGAAGTGCAAGCACCGCTGTGAGTTTCATAGTTGTAGCTGATTCTGATCTGACATTGTCCAAGATATCTGACCGTCTACACCATCATCTTGATGTCCACGATTTTGTTATGGTGCACACATTATATCATATTCACTTTTGGAGCAATGAGAGCATCACGTTTCATACACAACGCGTTGCTCTATAGTATACTTGGCACCACTTTGAGGTGTGTTCCTTTCAACTAGACTTGTAACGCCCGTCTCATACTGTGGCAGATGGCTCGACAAAACTCCAGCAGGGCGCATCGTTGCTCGATGTACGCATGACATAAGCACTGGTTAGTCTTATTTCTTTGGGCACTGTTGGCAAGATCTAAATATGCTATAGTTGATACAGGCGTATCGAGGCTTTTCCAAACTATGATGGACATGTCCACTTCGATGATCGCAAAGCTCGCTGCAGTGATCCTTATGTCTCCCATTTTTATGGTACCTGGAGTGTTTCTTATTATTCTAGGCGGTGCAATTGGTCAAGTTTATATGAAGGCACAGCTATCGGTCAAACGGGAAAAGAGTAATGCACGTGCTCCAGTTCTCGGACATTTCGGTGCTGCCTTTGCTGGGCTTAGTATGCGTGAATTACTTGTGCTTGGCATTTATATGCTCATACTTTTGCAGTCTCTATTCGAGCATACGGTGCGCAGGATGCCTTCCGAAATGAATCTCACATCAGAATCAACAAACATACCAGAGCTGCTAGGATATTCTGGCAGCTAAATCGGTAAGCCGTTCATTTGTTGTATGAAGGATGCACCTGATTAGCAGCCATAGATGGGTGAACATCCGCATCGAGGCACTGGGAGCGTTGTTTTCAATCGGTCTCGCCGCATATCTCATATATAGCGATAAAGCTACGGCCTCAAAGACTGGATTCTCCTTAAACATGGCAGGTATGTCTCATGTAGCCTTATGTCGGTGCTTCTTCTCTCATTCTCTCGTCAGTGGGATTTAGTAATATGATCCTGTGGTTCGTTAGAATGTTCAATGAATTCGAGGTTACTGGTATGTGATTGTTGCACCCAGACTATTATTTGTGGTTCTCATTCAACGATTATTTTAGGCAACAGGTAGGATATGTTTAGCCTTTTGGAATACATGAAGCCGATGTGTTACGCAGTCTTGAACGTATACAGCAATATCTGGAAATTGAACAAGAACCTAAACCGTCGGAAATTAGTACTCCTCCAGCATACTGGCCTGCGAGTGGTGCTTTGAAGGTTGAAAACTTGTCAGCAAGATATTCGCCGGTCAGCCAACTATCGTCTTAGTGAGTAGAACATCTGATGGGGAAAACAACTTAGGACGGTCCACAAGTTTTGCACGAGATCTCCTTTGAGGTCAACTCTGGAGAGCGCATAGGTATCGGTAAGTAATGTCACTGTCTGGCCGTATCTTGAAAGATAATATTTCGACGTAGTTGGACGTACTGGAAGCGGAAAGGTAATCCAGCTTCAGCCACGGCAGCGGCTGTCACTAATAGTGTTGTAGAGCTCATTGACGCTAGCTCTTCTGAGATGCATCATTACGGAAGGCAAGGTGTACTACGACGGTCTTGATACCAACAATGTCAACTTGGATGCGCTTAGATCATGCATCACAATTATCCCTCAAACTGTGCGCGCGTTCCTACAATCCACCTGACTAGCTCGCTAACATTGTAGTCCATTAGCCTGAAATGCTGAGCGGAAGTTTGCGCGAAAATCTAGACCCATTTGAGGAGTTCGATGACGCAGCGCTGAACGACGCGTTGCGCTCAGCCGGCTTATTTTCCTTGCAAAAGGACACGGAGCAAGGGCAGATTACTCTCGATACTCAGATTGCCGCCGGCGGGGGCAACCTGTCCGTAGGTCAGAGACAAATTCTGGCATTGGCCAGGGCTATAGTGCGACAGAGCAAGTTGTTGATTCTGGATGAGGGTACGTAGTGTCATCACACCCAAGGATCAGACTGACGTTAGGTATGACTAGCCACATCCGCTGTTGGTGAGAAAGTATGAGCATGCGAATGATAGTATGCTGCTGACAGCACTTCCCAGATTATACGACGGATAGCGTCATTCAGACGTCGCTCCGGAAAGAGTTGGGCAAAGACGTGACCGTGTTGACAGTCGCACATCGCTTACAGACCATTATGGACGCCGACAAAATCGTTAGTCTCATCCGATAATTGGATTGTCTTCGCTTTACTAACACAGCCGCACATGCGCGACATAGATGGTCCTCGATGCTGGTCGCATTGTAAGTTGACTTTACTTCATTGGGCATGTCACGTTGATCTCAGTACGCTCCAATAATCTTTTAGGTCGAGTTTGGTAGGCCGGCGGAACTGCTTAAACTTGAGAATGGTATGCTCCGCGCACTGGTGGATGAGAGTGGAGAAAGGGAGATCCTGTATAACATGGCCGCTCAGGTTGGCACTGCCGCGTCAGCATAGAAACCACTGGCAGTTTGGACGAGTACGTTTTAAAAAGCCGTTCTGCAGTACGTATGTTAGGCATTAGCAATGGATACCCGACGCTGTTCATAAACAGCTTTGAATCAGCTCAACCATGGTCAGTGGAAAGATAAGTCGCTGAGAACCCGTGATGGATTCGCCAGGCAGGGGTCTGGTCGGGTCCCACATAATGGTAGTCTCCGTGGCTTGACCAATATAGACGAAGACAGTCGTTCGGCTTTATAACATAATGGCGAATGACTCGAAATGGGAACTCAAGAATTGTCCCATATTATCCAGAAGCATGTTTCGCCTTGCGTGGATGAAACTTTGCTATGTCATATATTCTAGACCAGATACAAGTGACGCACAAATACCACCCATAGTTACGTATATCGACTGAACACAAAATCCAACGAAGATGCCAGCGAGTCATTGCTTCGAGGAAGCAGGGAAAGAACTATCATCATATAATAGCAGGTAGGTTCTCAGCTATGCCCACCTAACTCGAACATGGATGCAATCACATCCTGTACACCTTCCTGCAAGCCTACTTTGCTATGTTCGCCCCATAATGCTTCTACATAAACCACTCTCCCGTACGTACCATCGAATTCTTCTAGAGTGCCGAAATTGGGAACTTCTACTTTCTTTACTAGCACAGTCCTTGCCTCACTTCTCTTCGCCTGCGCTTCCATAAAGGCAGCGAATAATTCATTCGATACTGGAGTGCCGGGCGCAGTTGGTAGAGGGATAGATGGCGGAAGTAAGGGGTCAAGGAGATGATCGAGCAGCGTGCGCGAGTGAGAATGGGGAACTTGGAAATCGTTCACGGAATGGGCAATCAGAGTCGGCACATTGAATTCCTTCAATGTAAGATCATAGTGTCCTTGTGAATAAGAGGTCCGTCTCACAAGTGAGCCTGTTCAACTTACTCGAATTACAGACAGGGTGTCGTATGCCTCATGTGCTAGCCTTTTCACGAGCTCTGAAAAGATACGCCATTTTAGACCATAATTACGTCGTTGCCCATGAACAACTTACTCCGGCCCCACGCGAAGCTTTGCAGTGGCTGCAAAACAGGAAAACCAAACAGGTCGTACGTTTCCGTCACAGCGCCAAGACTCGAGAAAGGGGCAAGCAGGGCTATTCCTCGCGGCTTCACCCCCTCCCTTGCCAGTTGTGAGCCCAGCTTACCTGTCACACCTGTCCCAAGACTATGCCCAACAATAAGGACGTTCTCCGGCTGCGCGCCATGGTCTAGAAGCCAATTCCACGCCCCATACGCATCGAGAGCGAGGCCAGCCTCTGTTGGGAACCCTTCGCTGTCACCGAACCCACGGTAGTCTGTGACGAGGAGATTTGCCTGCAGGCGCGACGTCCAAGCAGTATAATGCTGGATCCGCCAAGTTGTAGAGCGTGATCCGGCAGCGCCGTGAAAGTAGAGGATCGTCGGGTAAGCTTGAATGGCCGCTTGAACGGTTTCGGCGGAGGGTTGGAGGGATAGAAGTGAAGAGGATGAGCGGAGGGTTTGGTAATAAGGATCAGCAAGGATGAACCAGGCACCAAGGGTGACATTGTCAGATGTCTGGATTTTCGTGTCCAGTGTCTTGCCGGCTGCGGTGACATGTCAGCTTATAATCAATGTAGCGCAGCACATCGAAAAAAATGCAAGACTATGCTAGACACGGTCCCTTCAAGAGTCCATAAGCAGAAAGGGAATGATTCACGCTTCTCGCGAGGTGTCACTTCAAATCCGAAACCCCTCCGCTACTGAGAATAATCTCGGCAGAGCTTCGTGTGACGAACTCGCACACTTAATATATCTGTGGCTCATGACGAGACGACCAGAGCGGCCACAAATGGGACACATGTTCACTCGCAGATCATTCCGCTCAGGATATCTCGGATTCTCATCAGTGCCGGGGAGAACAAAGAGGTGATGTACCACGTAATGAAAGCCTTGCGAAGTTCTGCGTGGGTCAGAGTCGCCGCCAGGCATTCTACACGTTCATATCTTGTGTTAGACTACACTCGAGATGGTTCGTCCCAACAGACCCTGGAACCGAACACTTGCAATCTTCTCGCCTCTAGCTGCCAACCCAACTCGCTCAGCGTGACTGTTACGAACTACTCACGGGCAAGACCATATTTCTCCGGCACATCAAGTTGGCCACGAAATGGCTCCGAGAGAGCATGTTGGTAAGCTACGCTGAGTACCGGCACCCACAGCTTCAGTGACAGTAATTCACGGAATTGACACCATACACGCAGACTCACTGTCGCTGGATGAACGGATGTGTCAGAGCTAGAATGATTACAGCATACAAACCCGCTGCATAGAGCGCAAACTTCTGTGCGCGAGCAAGAAACCCTGCATTTGGATGACCCTCCGAAGGGGGATTCGCCATACTGTATCGTTGTATGAACTTGGATGTATAGCAGCCGACCTGAAAGCTGAGGCCGAGGGTGCAGGCTGCAGCAACGGTTCACTCTGGTTCACTGAAATGAGATAACTAGTTATTTAGGTTATTTATTATGTGACTTATAAGCACAAGGTGATCGAATTGTCTACATCCTCTCTGCACTCTTACACGGACTTCGAGTGGTCATCTGTGCTCACCCAATAGTCCTATGGAAGCAGAGCACGCTTAGGTTTCTTGGGCTTTAGATCTAAATAGTGAGTTCCTGCATAGTCCGTGGTGGGCGTCGGACTTGACGACCTGCGCCTTTCTCAGGAGTCAGCCATACACAATCTAGGACTGGCAGAGCTCCGTAAATTGCTCTAGTTCTGTTCCACATACTTTGGATGTCAACACCTCATTGCTATTGATTTAGAGGACCGATTCGGCCAAGCCCTATACCAGCCTGATGGCTGACGATCATTTCTCCCGACGCCCCGCGTCGGTTAATGAACCAAATGTCACTCATGACCACGAGAACAGGGGAGGTGTATCTGCGGACCACACGCCGGTTTCAACTTCTCCCTCTGCAACATTAAAAATGAGCGAATACCAGAGATCTCGACAAATACCTCGATGGCTTGCACGTATTCGCATCGGTTCCGGGATCTATCGTGACATCCGCTCTCGAGCTCCTTTCTACGTCAGTGACTGGACAGACGCCTGGAACTACCGCGTAGTCCCTGCGATCGTCCTAATCTTCTTCGCCAAGTGAGTATAGCTTCAGAGCTCAGCGCGGAAGACTTGTGCAAAGGTAGTCCTGCACGTCTTCCCTTGAATCCAGCTTTTAACCATGTTTGCAGTGTCCTTCCTGGCATTGCGTTCTCACTGGATCTCATTGAAACTACGCAACAGTATGGCGTTTCTGAAGTGCTGCTATCCTCCTTCATGGCAGCGTTCATATTCTCTGTGTTCGGAGCGCAACCACTTTGCATAGCGGGAGTCACAGGCCCCATCACGGTCTTGAACAAGACGATATACAATATCATAGAGCGACAGCCGGATGCTCCAGACTATCTGCAGTTTGTCGGTTGGGTATACTTGTGGGGAGCCATATTGCATTGGATCACAGCAGCGCTGAACTGTGAGTACGCTTAATTTTCTGAATTTCAGCAAGATTGAACACATTGCATTCAGGGTGTAATTTCCTGAAATACGTTACGCTGTTCTCATGCGACACCTTCGGGTTCTACGTCTCGTGGGTCTACTTACAATATGGCGTCCAAGTCATCACCCGACAGTTTCCTCCCGTCGCGTCTTCATCAGACAGCTCGTCCACCTTGGATGGCGCTTTCGTCGGCATTATCCTCGCTCTCCTCATGCTAGTCACATCCTTCCTCTTCAGATCACTGTCCCAATCGGCATACTTCCATCGACATGTCCGCCGCTTCCTCGCCGACTACGGCATGCCAATTGCGCTTGTTGCATCCTCTGGGATGGCGTACTGGGGCCGGTTCGACATGGCGAAACCTAGCACATTGCCCACAGGACATTCATTTCAACCGGCGAACGGACGCGCATGGTTGGTGCGGTTCTGGGAGCTGGAGGGCAAGTGGGTTGGGATCGCGTTTCCGTTCGGCGTGGTTCTCTGGGTGCTTTTCTTTTTTGATCACAACGTCTCTGTAAGCAGTGATTATACCTGCCACAAGTCTAATCGGTACTGATGTTTCCCAGTCTCTCATGGCTCAAGGGACGGCGTTCCCACTCCGCAAACCGCCTGGTTTCCACTATGACTTTTTCTTATTGGGGATCACAACATTCATCGCCGGACTACTTGGCTTGCCAGCGCCCAACGGGTTGATCCCGCAAGCTCCAATTCATACCACATCTCTACTTGTCATGGGTTATCCCCGAGAGATAGACGCCGTGACGGATGTTGACGGTCAATCTGGTTCTAGACACCGGGAGAAAAGACCAATTACAGACCAATATGACACAGAGATGCAGCGTGTGCGCTCCCGGCGGTCGTTTCTGGAGCCTGAGTTGGAGCCCGATCCAACACAAGTGAAAGAGGGAGAAGGTGGCGGACAGGGGCACGAAGTAGCTCTTGCTGTCGTAGAGCAGCGCCTGTCGAATCTCGTGCAGGGCGCCCTGTGCTTAGTCTTGCTGACACGGCCGTTCCTGCATGTTCTCCACCTGATCCCTCGGGGTGTATTGGCAGGCCTGTTGTGAGTATTTGCCTTGACGCGATGTCAGTGCCTGGGCCACATGCTGATCGACGTCTCCGCTCTCTCCCGTAGCTGGTACATGGGGGCGGACGCGCTACAGGGAAACGGGATCACACGGAAGATCCTGTATTTCTTTCGCGACAGAGCCCTTACTCCCGTAGACGAGCCCCTCCACAGGGTGCGCAGGTCGCGGATCTTGCTTTTTGTCGCTGTGCAGCTCGCCGGGTTCGGGGCTACGTTCGCCATTACGCAGACAATTGGTGAGCGGAAGAGTGAGCGCCGGTCTTCCCCGCGGGCTGATCATCGTATTGGGATTGACAGCGGCTATCGGGTTTCCTGTCATCATTCTCCTATTAATCCCGTTGCGAACGTTGGTTATCCCACGTTTGCCTTTCACGGATCAGGAGCTTGCCATTCTTGATGGACCGACCGCCTCACCATTCGTAAGTTTTCTGCTGTCTGAAATCTACATCGGGTGTGCTCATGCATGTTTTGCGCTGTCAACAGACGATGGAGTCAGTAGGAGGCTCGCGGTAGCAGCCGGAGTGAGTTGTGCATGTAGTTTTCGTGCTCCATTTGTTTAGACGATTTTACAATATATGATACCTTTATGCTGGGCGACGACTCACCATCCGTCAGGCACGAGGGACTGTCTAATTGACTTCCCATGAAGTTTGGCTTAATGGAGCTACTATTGGATTGTACCTTGTCTTCAGCGCTGAACAGGATCAATCTCGCGGGCTGAGCTTGCAGTGAGTACTGAGTAAACGTGGATCCAGAACCTTTCGTACCTGTACATTTGTTCGCGGGGAGGCGAAGCGTCCCGATTGCGTTCCAGTATGGATCACGGCCAATCGATTGGATCTAGTTATGAAGTTTCTGCTCGTCCCCCTCGTGGGAGGACCCGCTCAAGGTGTGACTCGAGGCGCGCACTGGCACAAGGTCCACCAGTTGCCAGTGCAGTACAGGCTAAAGCGCTCAACCCTGAATGACAGAGCCGATAGCAAAAAAGTCAATTGGTCCCGGTTGATATCGCTCGAAGGAGAAAATGCAGGCAGCTCCGAGGACATATATCAGGCATGCCTAGGCGGTCCCCCTTCGTCTGACCTCCTTCCTTCGAGGCCCCACGATCCCCCAGTGTACAGGCGGTGAGCCCCGGTGAGTAGACTAGTCAACGCAATGACTACAACGGAGAGCGACATTATCGGGATCGTCATCCTCGCCCGACATGGTGACCGCAGAGGGTTCTACCAGGATCCCGATACATACGCTGTGACTGCGACGACGATCACACCACTCGGGGAGGTTAGTGCTTGATCTCCTGCATGTCTTTCAACTGATACGAGATATCCATCTAGCAAGAGGAATGGCAGCTGGGCAATCTCCTCCGCTCGACTTACCTGAATTCTTCCTCGCCTTCGTATGTCAAAGGACTCGCCCCGGCCGACTCGACGTTTGAGGTGACCCAAGTCGAGGTCTATGCAGACGACAGTGGAATCGATAGCGTGATCATGGACAGTTGTGCGGCTCTGGTGCAGGGCTTGTGGCAGCCAACGCCTCTCCAAAATATCACACTGGCGAATGGAACGACCATTACTAGTCCCCTCGGCGGATACCAATACGTTCCGAGTAAGTCTCTGTAGCTGTTTTTTCACTGCAGGCGATGTGCTGATCGTCGCGTGCTATCAGTCAACTCGGTCGACCCGGACACCGATTACACGCTGGAGGGGTTCACCGACTGCAATGTAAGCCACCGCCCTATAAAACATACTCGATGTCGTCTAAAGTTTCGCCCATTGTAGACGTTGACGCAGAAGACGGAAGCCTTCTACAACTCGTCCATGTTCGCTGAGAAGGAGAAAGAAGTCGCACCGTTCTTCGCCGAGCTCAAGCCATATGTTGGAGGCCGAGCGCTTGAGCTTTCGAACATGGTACGTCTGCAAAGACATCCATATTTGCAGCAATCATCCGTCTCACTTTGTTTCTGCTCTCATTGTAGTGGAACGTCAGTGGCAGATCTCCTTGTTCATGACTTCTTTTACTAGAATATAATTTTTGCATGCAGATTTTCGACTTTATGAACGTACAGTCGATCCACAATGCGACCTTCGACCTTCCCGCGGGGTACCTGGCTCAAGCCCGTGACCTTGTCAACTGGCACGAGTACAACATTTTCAGTGACCCTTCGTTCGACGGCGTCGGAAACAGTACGTGTTACTCGTTTCCTCCGTTCCAGCATGTCTTATTTCGCCCCTGCAGTTCCCTTCCGAACGATGATCCCCGGCGTCGTAAACGCACTCGAACGTATCGCGAACTCGTCGGACCCGCTCAAGCTGGGGTACTACGCTATCAACTACAAGCCCTTCCTCAGCTTGTTCAACATGACCGGTGTCGTCAACGACGGCTCCCTCCCAGCTGCACTCGGTAAGCCATCACACATTTCACGACTGCCCGCGCGCTCGCTCACGTCCTCCCGCACGCACCAGTCGACTACGCCGCCTCCGCGGTGCTCGAAGTCCGCCAGGAGTCTACGTCCTCCGAGCCCGTCATCCGGTTCCAATTCAAAAACGGCACCGTGGACCCCGAATTCCACACCTACTCGCTGGTCTTCGAGGGCTGGAACGGCGCGCTCTCCGGCTCAGGCGACGTGCCCCTGTCGACGTTCCTCGACGCGTTCAACCCTGCCGCGGTCAACACCACCCTCGACTGGTGCTATGTGTGCGGCCAGGAGACGCTTCGTGGGTGCTCGGAGGCGCTCGCCGCGGCGAACGCGGGCACGTACAAGCCTGTCCACCAGAAGATCGACCCCGTAGGCGCGGGTTTCCTGGGTGCGGGCTTGACGGCGGCGGTGATGCTGATGGGATTGGGCGTGTTGATGCTGTTGGGCATGTTGACGGTAGGTATGGGGAGATTCAGGAAGGCGAGGCGACGGAGCGTAGGAGCCGCGGACGCACACGGCGATAAGACCAGCGGCACCGATGTTGAGGCCCCCGGATCCGAGGTGCGTTTCTTGTTCTCATCTTGGTTGCGGTGCGTGATAATCCTGACCTACCTGAATTGCAGGTGCACTCCCTCTCGCATCTAGCAAAACACTGAGGGATATGACACAACATATGATGAGATGCTGAGACGAGATGACTTTCATGTTATCGCTGCGAATGTATTATATGATCTCCACTCGATGGCCAGGCAATTACAGTGTATAATTCTGATAGGACGTGATGTACATGTCGTACGGCATAAATCACTGAGAAAACACAAGCATCATCAGCCACCAAGGCCCACATCACCTGCCGGCACCTCGACTGGGGTAGCGTTCGGCCAAGCGTACATCGGAGTCATCTGTGCAGCCTTCAAGCATGTCGGTTTGTCCTTACGAACGGATTGATAACATCACATCCCCGCAGAAACACGTCCTTGTCCCCGGTGATCAGCTCAATCGTCGCTTCGGCGGAGGTTGTCCAGGATCCACTCGTACGTGTCAACTGCAGGAGTCAAATTAAAGTCGAAGTGGAAACTAGTAACTGTGCGCAAGGATGAAGCGCAGTTATATCTGCCACATTCATTGACCCATTCAAGTTGTGTGGGCAGCCGATTAACGTGACGCCGCCCCTCGAGCTCAGTCATACCTGACTGGTTCTCTCTTTCGAAGATGCTTGCTCCTGTGCATGTGGGCGAAGATACGCTCTGAAGCTGGTGATTTGCCCATACTTCTGTGCAGTTGTGGTGGCGGCTTTGATGACAGGGTCGCCGGCTGCACCAGACGCATGCGGAGTCCATAATTTTCTAACGAAGATGACGGACAGCTTGTGAGACCACAGCATCCGTTGGTTTGTGCACCTGCTTGATGGCAAAAACTGGCAAGACCTAGATATCACGGAGCTTGCAGTCACCGGGAAGCTGGCTCTGAGTCGCGAATACGAACGTTCATCCTATAAGCGAATTTGAAAGTAACCGTATACACGTATGCATACCATATGTAGACAGTTCGAATCGTCCATATTTGACGTTGTTCGTAGTACAACATATGACAAAGCACTAAATGATGACGGCGTGAGTTGTGTTGAGTATTGTCAATGCAGGATGCCTACTCGCAGCAGGTAGTACTAAGACGTTGTCACCCGTAGTATACGATAAACTGATACATTTCGTGACGACTATAGAGTCCTATATACCATACACATTTACACGCTTTACGAACAGAAACGCTCGCGCAATTTGACGGGGCCTTGTATTCCTTCAAGGACTACAATTCCTTCTTCCTGTGCGAGCCTGATGTACTGCTTTAATTTCGAAACTCCGGCATCCTTGTAGACTTGGGGGCATTGCTGTAGTAGCAAGGTGCCAAGTTTGGAAAAGTGTACGCCGACTATGCCCTGGTCCAGCAAGGATGTCAGGACATCGAAAATGGGTACCAGGGAGCGAGGCACGGAGTTCGAGGCATCCGGATGTAGGCTCTTTAACCTGAAGGCGGTGGCGGACTTCTTACTAAGGGGTACCCTCGTCGTAGGAGAGGGACTAGACGTAAAGAAGTCGCCGTCTTCGGGCAACGACCGACTCCATCGGGATCCATTTGGAGCAGCAATTCCCGCTGAGGGTGCCGGCGCATTTAGCTTGACGGAAAATCGGTTAGAATGTATGTCTGGGTCGTAACATACTGGACGTCACCTGTAACATCGAGATATCAGGCCATGTATAGATTGCGGTTGTCTTTGCACACTTGAGCCATCCATGCGCTTTTGTAGGCGCAATGTACTTGATACTGTATCCTTTCTCGAACAATTCATTGGAGGCGCGCATGAAATCTTGATCACCGGTGATCAAGATGATTGTAGCAGGCGGAGGGTTATTGAGCACCCATTTATCCATATCGGCTGTGTATTTTGAATAGAATTGTCAGAGGTACGCAGCAATATAAATGGTGACTCGTACCTATGATCTTCTTGTCAACAACACCCTTCTTCCCATTATGAGGACAATTGATGAAGGAAACGCCACACGATTTGAGCGATCTACGGGAGGTCATGCATTTTTCGGATGCCAACTCCTTGTAATCCATATACGCTCTAAGGGTATCCAGTTGGCCGCATGTCTGGACAACTTGCATTATGTTATGAACGATGGCTTTCTCTTTAGTATTTCGGGATGAGAGCGGGCAATTCTCTGATCAATATCGCGTCAGCTTCATCTTGGGATCTAGGAGAGTTAACTGTGTCTTGATTCAGAAAGAAATGCCCACCGAAATCCCACCAGACTGATACTAGTGAATATACATTGTAGGCCGCCGGCTGGGCGTAGTTCAGGGCAGCATAGTGGTAGAAGTCGCCGCGCAAGATAGCCGCAGGTGATGGATGAGGTACCCAATAGCCCTTTCGCACGCCGCTACTGGAAGGAGCGGGAGTGCGTCGGGAAGATGATTGGACCAACGACGTCGCAAATGCCTTCAGATTAGGTGACGCTCCTCGAAAGCGGTACTGTACATGTTTCTCCATCTGTAGCATGATGAGGGTAAAGAAAAGTGAGGCAAAAGTTGAGTCCTTGTTATTTATATAGTACGAGATTGCAGCAATTACAGGGCATAGGGAATGAATACTTACCGTGACCCATGACAACTGTTCACATCTACACGAGGATGCTAGAGAATTTGCTTTCACATATCAGCTGTGGCTGAAGTATCCGCTACGACGTGCTTGTTCGGCTCGAATGTGGTGTGCGCAGCATAGCTTGCCCTTCCCGGATTGTTTCTTCAGTCGATCCGCAGAAGAAGGCACGACACACGGTCTGCTATATTTGGGTACAGGTACTCGCTCCCTCTCGGCATATACAGGTGACCAGCTCTGTCAATCGCGAAGTTCTGAAGGTCTGATCAGAATTTTCAGTTCAAATGATGATAGTTTCACGGAACTGTGGCGTACCTGCTGGTTTTCCTCTGCGCCCTAACGGCGAAGAACGCGTCATTGACTACTCAAGGCGGCAATTCTCATGCGTTTATAACCAGTCCGCACCATGGCAAGGACAACGCTGAGGTATAGAATTATGAGAATGGGTGCATCTGAAAAAGGTAATGCGTCAAGTCTATTTTCGAGAACGCTAAATTAATGTTTTGTCTCTCAGTCTCTATCATCAGCCCATGCGAAAAACTTGTCAAGATTATGCCGATTGATGATATACACATACTATCCACTGTGTCATACAAATACATTGATTCTTCCTGGAAACCCAACCTGGATATTGTCCGTAGCTCATGATATTGTCCAAGGTAATGTGTACATTGTACATGTTACCGCCATTCATGATCGCTGCTGTCACCGCGGGCCATTTCGTCGTAGTCTGAGTGCTCGTGGAAAACATCTAGTTTTAATCAAAAGGCGTAAGTCCCCCGAGTCAATTGACGCATTCGCCTAGAGATGGGGACAAAAGTGTACACACCGCTGCCTTCGCTTCCTTCGGACTCCTCCCATGTGTCTTCATCTGGATAATCGTTCTTGTACCAGTCTTCAGCTGCACATTCTCCCATTCAATACTGCGCTGAGATCGAGGGAAAGGAGACAAACGCGCCATTTGAGTCCTCATCATCTGTATCATATACTTCCTCATCCTCATCCTCGTCATTCAACATCAGCTCCTCGGGCACATCGGTCCTATCACCAGATTCAACTCAGCTGCAAGCCTTGCACGATAATTGACGCTACACACAGGGTTCCAATGTTACCCATGCTCATGGACGGTTCGTACAGCGCTTCGAATGTCGTTGGCCGCTGATAAAATACATCATACACGTAGTCGTTGTCGTCTCCTGTAAGCTTTCCACTCGCGCTCGGGGGCAGCGGTGACATTGACCCCGAAGGCGTCACGGTGCTTGTGTCCCCAACTACAAGTGAACTCGTTGAGATGATGTCGCAGAATACAAATCATTTGAGTGCATACTCTGAAGATAGTCCCTGAGGAGCGGGAGAAACTTTGCGACCTCAGGGTCGACTTCGGAGCTAGTAGAAAGTGCAGAGGAAGACGGTATCGCGTCGTACATCGTGAATCCGGACTCGGACTGCCGCAGCGCTTCTAGCTCCTTCGTAGACCATATTTTTGGTCTGATCAAGACGTACGTGAGGATAATATGAGAGCACACAAAATCAGTACATACGGTGCTGTAGGTATTCGGCGTTTTGCTGGGGGCTCGGATGTGGGCACCTCGCGCTTGATGATGGTGTACCTGTGGTTGGGGTTGTCTAGCTTTTGGGACCAATGTGTGGATGGTACAGATACATGAGAAGTAGCTTGCTCTATAATAGCTGGTGCAGACACAGATGTTGTCGGAACCTCTTTCTGTGCAGGTTGACGAGCGAGCGTGCTAAGACGAGTCTGTGTGCGAGCATCAGGGCTGCCTACTCACAAATTCAGAACTACATTAAGGGAGGATTGGCGGACCTGAAGATCTTTCTTTTGCTTCTCGTCATCCCATACATTCTGCTCAACCGTTGCCGCGAATTTGAAGAAATTGAGCGCGCCACGAGATCTCTTCCTGCGTGGGACGGCTTCAGGGTCGACAACTGAGATTTCCTTGAGCAGGATGCTTTAAATTGAGAAAACTGTAGCACTCACCAAGGCCATCGAGAGGCTCCTCGTTACGCTTGCGCTTAATGCGCAGAATCGCATAAGGACGTTCAGGATGCTCTGGCAGAGTTTCCCCTGCAGGAAGCTGTTCGTGCTGATCAAGTTGCATCGAGGTTCTGGAGACTTGGGAGCTAATTTTGAGCAGTAGGGACTCTGGTCAAGGGAATATGCCGGGCTGTATGCAGTGGGCAAGTATATGGAAGAAGACAGAGCCAATGTCGAACCGTGACAGTCGCGTCTAACGAGTCACATGATCGAGTCGAGATGGCCCTCAGCGTTCTGCTAAGTTGCAGGCTTTGCAGCATTGCTACAGCCAAGTTGGCTGGTTAACGAATACTCTTCATGTTTTATCGTAACTCAATGGCTCTTCTGCCTCTCATTTTTCATACAGTTTGCTGCCGTTCTGGATCAGATTTGAGAGGCAGCAGATACATATCACAACTGAGAAAACGTCTTCATGGCTGGCGCCTGGACTTCTCACCGATCTGATGAGTACACTTTTCCTTTACTATGTATTGTAACTGGTCCTGAAATATTCAATTGGCGTCGCCCTTCTCCTCGAGCGCTAATAAGGTGGATAATGTGCAACCTTTAAACGACACAGTGCTGACATATTAGTCGTGCTCATCTTTCAATGCCAGTGCGTAGAGCCACAGCCTAAATTATTTCTAAGTTACACACTACATTACAGTGATTACATATTACAAGTACCTACGAGTATGGAGAATACGCCGAGAGTTTAGAAAACAAAGCCGGAGAAAACTTGGAGAAAGTACGGCCCATGATACACGGATGGTAAGCCTATATCGGTTTCTGGCATTGCGATCACTGCAGCCTGGTGACCCACCCGTATCAGATCTCAGGCCTTCGAACAGGCTTCATCACTCCCTCGCCTTCTTGTGCTGTCTCTGAGTAATCATGGACATTCACCCAGAGCATGGAGAGTCCTTACCGCTGTCGTTGGTCAGTTTTCATTGGTGGACCATCTTCCGTTTCGACCTGTTCCAGGTGCGAACGTCTCGTAGTCTAGCCTTGATGTTATCCATCCGGCGTCTGCAGCGAGCTCCGTATACAGCGCTCGCTGCGCAATCGTGGCATCGTGGATCTTTCGTAACGCGAGATTCCCCTCATAGCGAGCTCCATCCTTTCAGCGAGTTATCATCACGAATCACCCTCGGTGAAACCCAGAGACAGATGTATAAGATCGAAACGGACGCTCCCTGGAAATAGGCGACGACCGACGAATTGGACAGTGCCAATCGATATCTCGGTCGCGTGCCCATTCGAATTCGACGTCGCTTGTTCACTATTCGAATTCAGCGATCAGCACGTCATCCAATTCAGGTACCTCCTGTAAGCTCCTGTGGCTTGCGGCTCTACGTCGGCTCTTTCGGATTCGTTTCTCGTGCTTGAACTTAAACGATGGCGCCCGGCCGCGCGCGCCGCGGACGTCTCCTCGATACGAGGCACAGGAGCGACGGATATATATCATACTTACGGCATCCGTGGTACGTCACAGTGAACGTGCGAGATCAGCGCGTTCGGAAGGAGAGACAAGGGCAGATTGACTTGGTCTTCGGTGGGAGAAGTGGGTGGGGTGCGCCATGACGTGGTCAGGTCGCTTCCGTTGCTTTGTGGGGGTGGCTGCACTAGAAGATGCTCCAAGGTGGTGTGTCTCATGCTATAACCCGCAGTTCTCATTCCTCTGACTGGAAGCGACGTAGCAGCCGGATGACCTCTCGTACGCGCATGATACCCCAGATATCCACGATGAGGGCGCGAGGCGTCATATGTATTTGCAGTTCCGCCTCGCTTGCATGGCGGCCGTCCTCAAGCGGCTGATACCATTTCGATTCGTAAAAAACAGTATGTTGCACACCCTTTCATTACAGAGCTTGTGCATTTCACTGCGGCGCCCAGGCATGGAAGCCATCAATCCAGTCGCGACTAGTGCGTGTGCAAAGATGAACACTCGGAACGTACCTCCCGAGAATCTGGCTTTTATGCTGTCCCTGATCTCAGTTTGGCCTAATGTCAACAGTTGAGTGGCGTTTGCAGGGTTCGCCTGGTGCCTTCAGCGCATTCACCCGAAGACTTGTCACGGAGTGGTATCCACTGGAGGCAGTGCCCAATTGCAAGCCGCCGAAAATTAGACGAAAATTGGATGGAGATTTGATCCAGTGTTCAGAGCTCCAAATAATGAGCATCGTAAATTGAAACAGAGCCCTATGATTGGCTGGGAGTGCCACATTTATCTTGTTGTCCAAGATCGTTATCATCTGTGAGCCGTTTTCTCTGCATAATCGGAACCCAGATAGTGTGTTTTGCCCCCGGTGATCTCGTTGCTAATTGTGTCGAGAGGGCCACTATAAGGAGAGGTGTATTACGTTTTGAGGTGATTAGGTTCCGTGTCATAGGCGGACGGAAATAAAAAGCTGATTGAGGATATGAACTCTATAATCATGTGGCCGGAAGCACATGTTGTTTGTTCACAGGTCTAATTGAGAAGAGGCCGTGAAAGTCGTGGAACAGAACGAAGACAGCACTATTGGGTTCCGGCCCACTGGGGGACATTGATTGTGAGCGCTCGCCAACACCGTCGCTCCGCACGGAGGTGGATGCTACTGCTCTTTAAAGGTCTCCCAGTCAACTCCCAGTGAAACTGAAGCTACTTTCTGACCTTGGCTATCAAGGAAAGTCCTAAGGCAGCCCTGGAAACGATTACCGAGTAATTGTTCCAACTTATACCATGAGCCTATGTATATACCGGTGTTGCCTATTAGCTATCGGCGTGCCGAATGAATCGGAATGATAGATGGCGTCACCAGGGGATAGGCTGGCTAGCGAAAGGATCGAGGATGATCAGAGATCAAAGCTCTCAGATTCCGTATACCGAACACTGAGACTGAGCATAAACCTCCTTTTACCACAATTGGCTGCCCTGCTCATCGTCGAGGACGTCGTCGAGAGGGTGCGACTCGGAACGGTACCCGGCTGCTGGCGGCTGCTAGACCGTGCCCAGCGGCTCCAGCCTTCGCTGTCGCGAGCAATTCGCCAGCCTGTCGGTGCTCACGTGCCGGTTTGGGTCGCCAAATTAGACAGTATGATCCACAGCGTCCGTCCTCCGCGCAGGCTCTGGTTTGCCGCTTTCCTCCTTACCATCACCATCTACTTAGCTCATGTCCTCTGAAGACGATGCCCAACGACTGAATGAGGCTCCATCGCGCTCGACACAGCGCAGTTCCACGTCTGCCTCCTATGTCTATCCTGTTCGCTCGCTTTTGAGCGGGATCAGGCCCGGCGCGGGGCAGCAAGTAGTCACAGGTGTTTCGGGTGAGCTCCTATTCAGCGACGATCATGTTCATTTGCAGACGGACCTCTACTTTCAGAAGAGCTCAAGCAGCCGGTTCCTCCCCAAAAGCATGCGAAGGACCCTGGAGCCGGAGACGTTCTCCACGAGGCGCAGATCAGGGAACCCCTACCTCGCTCGATCAGCAGCCGGGACGTGCACTCTTCTTCTCCCCCCGTCATGTCTCCCTCCTCTGAGGCCTCCTCCGCGCGCCCTGCTGACAGGCGGCGCAAGCACCGCGAGGCCAACTTTCGCGATTTCTCACCCGATGAAAACTCCATGTCACATCGAACCTTCTCAACAACGCACGGTTCTTCTCCATCCATCATGTCTCCCTCTGAGGCCTCCTCCGTGCGAACTCCAGGCTCGGATGCGTCTACCGACAGGCGGCGCAAGCACCGCGAGGCCAACTTTCGCGATTTCTCACCTGACGAAGACCCCATGTCGCGTCGAACCTTCTCCACAATACACGAGAGCTACTTCCCTCCAGCGCATTCGGGTATCCCCGCGCACACTGCAGCTGTAGTGTACACCAGTGGCCCCACAGGGGAGCCTGTAATGTACACCCCCTCGGAGGGTGACGCAGAGGACATGGTGGAGAACAGGCTACTGGACTACGAGGCGCGGCACCCGGTGCAGTTCTCCGAGGTAGCAGCAGAAGCGTTTGCGGAGGCGGCGGACATACTGGCCAGCCCATCGTCCCCCGATTTCGGATTTGACGCGACAGTGCACTCGCACTTTTCGCATGCCGGTATCGTACATCTGCCGCCTCGGGACGACGAGTCTGGTCCTTCGTCTGTATCTTCGCGATCTGCCGGCTCAGGGTCAAGAGGCAGGAGCAGTCGTAGCCCTGGGGACTCTGCCGACGAATTGCATCCGCGGTCCGCACCCGAAAACCTGAGCATCACGCACCTACCATCGACACAGGGGTCGCGCCCGGCGAGTCCTCTCCTGAACAGTGCCGCAACTGGATCGGGGAGTAGCATGACGAGCTCGTCGGGATCAGAGAGTGCCCGCATCTCGTTCAGATACGAACATGTACGGGACGAGGGGGGTCACCATCTGATCGTGGGACGCGAAGGGACTCTTACCAAGTGCGAAGACGAGGTGAGAATAACCGATTAAAATAGTTTTGGACGTGTTCTGACGTGTTGCTAGCCTATTCGGACGCCAGGCGCTGTGCAAGGTTTTGGCATTTTGATTGCGGTGGAAGAGGACGACGAGACAGGAAAGCTGGCTGTGCGACAAGTTTCCGAGGTATGTCAACGTGTATTCATATATCCAGGATTCTTTCTTGACGTTCGTCCTTGCAGAATTCGATGGAGCTCATGGGTCTCTCTCCCAAATATCTGTTCTCTCTGGATTGCTTCAGCCAGACGCTCCCGGATCAGCAAAGCGACGTTCTGTTTGACAATATGCAGTATTTGAGCGACACATCGATGTCTGCAGAAGAACAGGCGGAAAATCTGCACGTCTTCATGCTTAGTGGGTGGGGAGAACCTGGCACGGCACTGTTGGATAGCAAAAGCACTGATCCTCAACGACGGCGGAGTTGGACGTGTTGGTGTGCGGCACATCGGCCACAAATGAGTGCACCGGCGAACATGGCCTCAAATGGCGAGGGCAGCAGCACGCGGAGCGGCACGAATTACAGCAATCTGATTGTGCTCGAGTTCGAACTGGAGAAGGATACGTTCAACCCTCTTTATCCACCGGTTGTATCGGACGACGGGTCGTCGTTCCTATCGGGCGTGTCATCGCCCTCTGACGGGTCAAGGTCGAGCAACTCGCAGTCGAATTCGGGCTCCGGCAGCTCTGGGCGGACACTTGTATCCTCTGCAAGCTCGGAAGACAGACTTGTCACTCCCGACGATTCGACGTCAAGTTTGGTCAACAGTGACCCGTCCGTCGTGTCCGCTGCCGATATATCCCCCACGCCGTCTCAGGAAAGCTCTCCGTACAATTATTCGACGCAAGAGGAGTGGATGCCTAGCCCCGAAGACATTCTGGAGAGCACAACGAGTCGTGCGAAACCCCTGCTAGCTCTGGAGCGTCTTCGGCGGACGCGGAGAGGCCCCCCGGAACCTCCATTGTCTCCAGGTGCCTCGTCTACAAGCCGCCGCAGTGGATCTCAGCGCAGGCGGCGGGGAGCGGGTGCAGTGGGGATGATGGATGTGTTCGCGGTGATGGCGCAAATCAACGAACAGCTCGGCGCTGCGCCGGACCTCGAGACGTTCCTGAAGGTCGTCGCGGGCGTGATCAAGGACCTGACGCAGTTTCACCGCGTCCTGGTGTACCAGTTCGACGAGATATGGAACGGGCAGGTCGTGGCGGAGTTAGTGGACTGGAACAAGACGCATGACCTGTTCAGAGGTTTGCATTTCCCGGCCACTGATATTCCAGCACAGGTGAGTGTCCCTGTAGGTGTAGAAGGTTCGACACTGAGCGACGAGCAGGCGCGTCATTTGTATGCCCTGAGTGAGTTGATTTCGCGGGTGTCGTGGGGCTAGTCGCTCAAGTTAGAGCGTTGCAGATAAAGTTCGGCTTTTGTATGACCGGGGCCAACCCACTGCTCGTCTGGTGGTCAGGAGTAAGAAGGACCTTGAAACACCTCTAGTACGTGATTTGTACAGTCTTTCTACCTTACTTCATGGATCTGGCAGGATATGACCCATTGCTACCTCCGTGCAATGAGCCCAATTCATCTGAAATGTTGGTGCTGGCTTTGCTTTCTACTGCTTCCGCGCTAAATTTGATGTAGATCTCGAAAACATGGGCGTCCGAGCCTCAATGTCGGTGGTAAGTAATCTGACATTGTTTCGAATTTGATGAAAAGTTGATGTGCTTGATGCTAGTCCATCATCGCATTCGGGAACCTGTGGGGACTAGTGGCATGTCACTCGTACGGCCCACACGGCATGCGTGTTTCGTTCCCCGTCCGCCAAATGCTGCGATTGCTCAGCCAGTCTATCTCACGCAACATTGAACGCCTCAGCTACGCGCAACGCCTGCATACCCGCAAACTGGTATCTTGCCGATCCTCATTGTCCGCAGAAGCTGTCGTTCATATATCCCGGTTTTTAGATCAACACCATGCCCTCAGAACAGCACCCGACTGGCTACATTGTATCCAATGCTGACGATCTCCTTGGTCTGTTTGACGCGGATTACGGCGTGCTCGTTATTGGTGAAGGCGCTAAGATCCTCGGCCCGAATCTGCACGGCCAAGAGATCCTCATTGTAGCTGAGTATCTGCGCTTGAAACAATTTGAGTGAGCGTAACGCTTCTCAGCGGAGTAACAATTCTGACTTACTTTCTACTAGGACAATCCAAGTTTCGCAAGCTGTGACCCAAGACTATCCGGATCTACAATTGACGACTGGATTAGAGATCATTGCCGGCCTTCTCTATGTCCCTCTGTCTGCCGGTGGAAGGGATTTCATCGCCTTCTTGCGGAAAGGCCAGCCTCGTCAAGTTCGCTGGGCCGGTCGGCCCTACAAATATGGTGAACAGCAGAATGTCCTGGAACCGCGAACATCGTTCCGAATGTGGTCAGAAACCGTAGCTGGTCGTTCTCGTGCGTGGTCAGACGAGCATTTGGAGACAGCGGGAGTTCTCGCCTTAGTCTACGGAAAGGTTGGCAGTTTCGCGAAGTAGCAGTCGTAGCTGGTGTGCTTACGGATAGTATACAGTTCATCGAAGTTTGGAGGCAGAAGGAAAACGCATTGCAAACCACGAAGTTAACGAATCTATTATTATCAAACGCTAGTCACGAAGGCCAGTGCAAGCTGTCTCCTTTGTGACGGGCCACTAATCTGACCAATTATGCAGTCCGGACCCCTCTCAATCATATCATAAAGTCAGTTTGTTGGTATAATACCTTGTTCTGCCACATTTTAACCCTGGCGTATGTAGTTATTTGGAACTGGCTTTGAATGGCTCCCTGGACACCGAGACGCGCGAAAATCTCAGCCAGTCGCATGCTGCATCGAAAGTGAGTACTCGAAGTAGTCATCGCAAACGAAGATACCTGACCTGCGACCACAGAGCTTGCTTTTCACGATTAATGATTTGCTGGTACGCATCCACGATACACGACGCATACAACTGCTCGAACAACCTTCGCACGATTTGCAGGATCTCACACGCCTGGAGAGCGGTAATGAAACTTCGTTCAACGAGGTCTTCAATTTGCGTCGGGCTATCGAAGACGCCACTCTTCTATACAGAAACGAAGCATCCCGCCGAGGACTGAACTTCAAGTTAGACGTGTCTAGCTGCCCGAGGATGGTTGTGGGCGATGCACGCAAGATCCGGACAGTAGTTGCCAATCTGACTGCCAATGCCTGTGCGTGACTTACTCGCTGCTGTTGTCGTTGATCTATAGTGTCGTTCCTAGTGAAATACACTGAGCAGGGTTCCATCTCCGTTCAATGTCATGCATTTGATGAACCAATAGGGCTGCGGACTACAGACAATATTGCGGTTGAGATTGTCGTATCAGATACTGGATGTGGAATCCCCGCGGATAAGCTGGAGTATATTTTCAGGGAATTCGAACAGGTCGAGAGCACACCGCAGAAACCAAATTCGCAAGGTCTTGGTAAGTCCCAAGCTTTGCCGCAGACAGCAATTCACTCATGGCTTCGCCTACACTTCTTAGGGCTAGGACTAGCTATTGTCGCGCGAATTGTGGAACAACTTGGAGGCCAGCTCCGGGTTGATTCTAAGATCAACGAAGGCAGTCGATTTTCCTTCCTCATTCCTTTTGCTATAGACGTGAGGAGTGTCACCCAGTCAGCATCATCTGGGTCAGTCTCATCGTCTGGGTCGCAGCTCCAATCACGCGACCCCAGCGCTGGTGTTCGAGGAAATCAGATAGACAACTTGGTGGAAGCGCTTTCTACTCATCATGTGGGCGATTTGCGGCACACTACTTCAAGTGGCCGTTCCCGCAGTTATCTGGACGATGTTGACAACGCCTTACAGTGGGAATGTGACAAGATTCAAATGACGGGCTATAGTACTCCTTCAGTTCCTGCAGTAGTTGACGAGTCCGGCCTCACAGCTCAGGTTTTCCGAACTGAGACACCTCCCAAGCTATATGTTAACGACTGCCAAACGACCATCGGAACGTCTAGGAGGGTCAGTCAAGCGCAGACACCGCCAAACTGCAAGTCGTCGTCGAGCAGTCGCAGATCAGGACAGTCAGGGGCTCGTAGCGCTACTTCACGTAGTGTACGTTCAGACAGCGGTTTCACCCCCAAGCTGAGGTTGCTTATTGTTGAAGTGAGTCATAGTGCACGATTGTATAGCTCAAATTGACACCTTACAGGATAATGATATTAACCGTATGATATTGGCGAAGCGGCTGTCGCTTGATGGCCATAACGTTGTCAATACCACGAACGGTCTTGAAGGAGTCGAGATGTTACAATCCGACTTTGAATTTGATTGCGTCCTCATGGATCTCCAGTATGTCACCTTTACTGCGCAGGCCTTGTAACTGATATTATCATGTAGGATGCCTCTCCTGAACGGATTTGAGGCGACAGAGCGCATTCGCAAGATGGAGCAAAGTCGAGAAGGAGACTTCCACCGAATCTCCCATCGACTCAATGGTCGAATACCAATCTTTGCTGTCTCGGCCTCCCTCTTCGAGGACCAGCGGGAGGAACTCTTTAAGCTTGGATTCGACGGGTGGATTCTGAAGCCCATTGACTTTAAGCGATTGAAAATCATTCTTCGCGGTGTCGTTGACGCCGTACAGCGCGGAAAGGATGTCTATCACCCTACTTCTAGCTGGGAGGTGGGCGGCTGGTTGAGAAAGCTCAACAGTGCCCCTGATGACGTATAGTTGTATGCATTTTTCTTGATCTCGACGCATGTTACCCTCACCATTCATGGGAACGGCTGTGTTCACATTCATTTCTTCTTTTTTTTATTCCAAGGCAACCGAGCTCCCTTGCAGATTCCAATTCGTTGTCACATCACCTTGTAGTAATACCAACATATATCTTGTAGCCAGTACGCAGAAATACACGAGTGCCTGCGAGCGTGGTCTTTCTACGACCGTGACTCTACCCACATGTAGCTAACTTTATTACGGCTCAGGCAGAGTGTCGTTTAAATAACCTATATTGACACATATATGCATCGCTCGTAGACCTCAAGCTCAAGGCTGAGTGCAGCGCTAGATCTGGATATAAAGAAGAGGTAGGCTAGATATACTTGGATAGGGGCAATTCTTCTGAAAAACTAGCCACCTCATACGCCGCTGCCAGGCTGGTACCATATTATGTGGACATTGATGATACAAACATGACCGCACAGAAATAAATATGCATTCGATATTATATGGTCTGAATGGCCCTTATCAATTCTCTCCCTCCCGGGATACTGGTTGGCATCGACGGCACTGCAAAGAAATCACCGTTTCGCAGGCATTGAAAATTGCAGCTCTGAGATGTCACGAGGAACGAGCGCCATCGTAGAGCAACGTCTATGCCTGAGTGGCAGCGGGCGCTTGAATCTAGCGCCCTTTCTCTGCAGTCGCTGCCACCTCATACTACAGCTCCTTTCTTTCGTTTAAGTACAGTTATCTGTGATTTATAAAAGATACTCGGCCATCCTCTAGTTCGAACATGGATGCCAACATCCGAGATCCTGCGCTAGAACTATGCCCGGATTTCAACTCCAACGCGTACATCGTTGCATGTACCGCAATTGCCGCGAACCTCGGCATTCCTTTGGAGCAAGCCGCGCAACAATTAGCAACAGCCTGGGAGGCTGACCGCACCGCCCGAAAGACCGCTTGGGATTTGCACCAACAGCAACTTCGCGAGGTTGCCGAAGCCGCAGAACACGATCGAGCCGCTCAGGAGCAGGCAGAGCGTGATGCTGCAGAAAAGGAAGCTGAAGCTGAGAGGAAAGAGGCGGAGAAAAAGAAGCCCAAGATAGGTGATTTTGATGTGGATCGAACCATAAGTTCAGTTTCTAGCTTTCGCCCCTCCCAATTCGCTCGAAACAAGATACAGAATTTCGAATATGTGGAGTTATGGTACTTTACATAATACACGCGAAGGATGCCAAGATGCTGGCCTGTCAGGTCACACCGTAGCAGAAGAAACGTATGGCATCACTCACTTGGAGGATGTGATGGCCTTCAAGCCCATTTCGTCCTTCCGACCATCGAAACGCGTCGTTCTCGACTCGAATCTTACTTGGCACCAACTCTCGGTGGCCAAAACAGGGTTTCTCAAAGAAATCAAGCGCTGCAAATGGCCCGAGAAGCATTTCGAGGCTCTCGCCGGTTTCTTCTACCGTCTAGAGACCCACGACTATCGCCAGATCGACAACGGCGACGCCGCCCTCATCCTGTATCAAGCGCGCGTGCGTTTAGACTGGCACGAGAGTCTCAAAGCGGGAGATGGTTTCAACATCGAAATCATCGACAGCAAGGTCCTCAGTCAAATGATGGACCAGGTATATAACAATCTCCGGGCAGAGATGATTCGGGTGCGTTGCTGTTTTGTCTTTTACTTTGTTTAAGAACACCCACTGACAGTTTTTCTCCCTCTTTATCCTTTTCGTTGTCTCTCCCTCGCAATGGACTCGCGTTCGCGTTGTTTGCCCATCACGCGCCCGCGCTGCGTTTCTAACTCATGCGGATGCATTCGCGTCTGGATCCTCCATGCGTTGGCGTTCGGCGTTTCACCCTCGCGTCTCAACCCTCGCGTCTTTCTTTCAATCATATCCGTGTTCGCTGCGCCCACATGGGTTTTCGATTATTTTTCGACCCCTCCCGCGATGCGTTTGTCTCGCCCGTGCGCTTTGCGTTATCCGCGTTCCCGCGTCTTCCGCGTTTTCCGCGTCCTTGCGTCCCATGCGTCCCTGCGTTCCGCGTTGCGTTTTGTCTGGCTGCGCTTCCTGACTACAACTCGCCTTTTTGTTTTTGTCATTGCATGGCTATCTGGTATACTGGGGGCTCGGTTCTTCTCTTCCCTCTCCTTCGCTTTCCCGTGAACCTTTGCCCCGATCATCGTGTTTGAACTACTCTCTCGGTCTATAGTTGGATGTAGCTAGACTCTCCAATCGCAGCTTTGATCGAGGACGCCGTTCTGAGCGCACGCCAGGAAGTTCCCACCGTCGATCTGCATCCCCTCGCAGGGGGCGTTCTATATCACCCATCAGAAAGGGAAAGAATCTGAATTCAGGTAGATTTTCCCGCGAGGAAGGCAGTGGCCTGGCTAGACAAGGCGGATACCGTGACAGTGGCCGAAAAGCAGACCAGTCTTTTCAGCGGGGCGCAGATCAGCTTGGCCAGCTCATCTGCGCCATCTGTTTGGGGCGACACTACCACGCGGTTGCGAGATGCAACGCGTCGACATTCTGGAACGGCCCCATCGCTCGGTGTCGCCGAGACGGTCGGGGACGGATTGTCAACCCAAAGGGCGACACCATCTGCACCGATTGGCAGCGCGAAAAGGGATGTGCGGCAAACAGTCACGATCACCGGCACGAGTGCTCAGGCTGCGGGAAGGCAGACCATGGCGCTCACGGATGCAATTTGGCACAGAAAAAGTAGTCCGAACACGCCTCTCCAGGCATCCGCATGGGAGGCAGCGCTATCGCGATCCGGTCTGGACAATCGATATCCCAACCTCGTGTCCTCCATCAGGCGAGGGTTCGACATTGGTTTCCGTCCGATCTTGGTCACCCATACGCCCGCCAACAGCCCCTCTCTCGCAGAACATGCCACTGAGTTCAACCGCATTCTCGCCCATGAACGACGCGTTCTCCGTTACCTGGGACCTGCATCTCGGACAGAGCTGGAAACTTTACTGGGCCCTTTTCAAACCTCCCCCCTTTCCGTTATCCCGAAGCCTCACAAGCCTAATCATTTCCGTCTTATACAAAACTTTTCCTTTCCACACTCTCCTCAGGGCTCTCATACATCTATCAACTCTACGATCGACTCGTCTAATTATCCGTGTACCTGGGGCACGTTCACAACGTTTGCTCTCCTCTTATCGCAAATCCCACCCGGGTCGCAGGGGGCAGTGCGCGACGTGGAAGAAGCATATCGCATTATCCCAACGGCTCCCTCGCAGTGGCCGGCGGCAGTCATCAAAGGCATCAGCAGCGACGAGTATTGGGTTGATACAAGCAGCGCATTTGGCGGAAGAGGAAACTGTGGGGTGTATGGTGAAGTCGCTGATGCGGGGGCAGACATTATGCGGTACGAGGGCATTGGCCCGATTTCCAAATGGGTTGACGACCACGTTTTCATTCGCATTCCTAGGTCCTCCCTCAGATTGTACAACCAGCAACGTGCGCGTTGGGGCCAACGCATTTCAGCGAACGGCGGCCGTTTGCAGGTTCGGGGGCGGTACTGGTTTAGTGGTGGGCCATTGCAAGACGGGAGGTTGGAGGAGTTCGACGAAGATATGGCCAGCCCGCTGCGTGATCTATCGCAAACCTCTCCCCGCTCCACTGCTGATGCCCTGTACACATACAATACAGAGGACATCAACCGCATCTCGTCAACACTCGGAATACCCTGGCAACTGGAGAAGGACATCCCCTGGAGTGCAGAGTTTCCGTTCACAGGTCTCACGTGGAACATCACGACGCAGACAGTTTCGGTGGGCTCGGCAAAAGCAGCGAAGTACCTCGCAGCGATTCGTGAGTGGCAGGGTTCGCGAACTCACTCCTTGGAAGAAGTTCAACAGCTATATGGTAAACTTCTGCACGCTTCCCTCGTCATCTGCAGCGGCCGGGCCTATCTCACCAACCTGGAGGCCATGCTCGGCATCTTCCACGATCGTCCTCACATGCCTCGTACCCCCCCTTCGTCAACTCCGGCAGATCTCGAGTGGTGGGTCGAGCAACTCTCCCGACCGATCATATCACGCTCCATCCCAGGACCCGTCAACCTCCTTGACATACAGGCCTTCTCTGATGCAAGCTCCGGTGTCGGTGTCGGCATCTGGATCAGAGGACGTTGGCGCGCTTGGCGCCTGCTCCCGGGTTGGCAGACAGACCAGAGAGACATTGGCTGGGCCGAAGCTGTCGGTTTCGAATTCCTGGTCCGAACAATTGTCCTCTTCGAAGCTGCCTCCCGCCACATCAAGGTCTTCGGAGACAACCAAGGGGTGGTGGAAGGCTGGTGGAATGGCCGCAGCAGAAACAAGCAAGTCAATGCAGTATTCCGGCGAATCCATGACATTACCACTGCCAGCGGCAGCACTTTCTATACAGAATACATCGCCAGTAAGTCCAATCCCGCAGACGACCCTTCGCGAGGCCGCTATCCTGCCCTTTCCCTCCTCTTGCCGCCAATCGACATCCCCGACAGTCTCACCCTCCTGCTCTGCAATTTCGACGCGCCCGCAACTGCAACCGAGCTTCGTCTCCAGCGTGAGGGTCGAGCCAGTCGAGCCGTACCTAACCCTACCTCGGGCACACAATCTCGCACCCCTCGCACCTTCCGCTGCCCAGGAGACGTCGCCGACTTCACACCCTGGGACCCGGACGTTGTCGAGCGCGAAGGCTAGGGATCGGTTCGATGTACCGCTTGCTGTCGTAAGGGTCCCGGCACGTCGTCCTAAACCGTATTCCCTGGGCCTGATTCCCCGACACTCCCCCTTGCGGCCGCATTGTTTGGCGCGAGACCGTCTACGGCTCTGGCGGCCCTCACTTCCTCGCAGCGTTTTCAGCTCACAGGCATGCGATGCCTTGCTCCAGCCAGACAACCTTGAGCGCATCCAGCATATTCTCAGCTCAGGCTGGGCCGAAGGAACTCTGGAAACCTATGGTTCAGGCATTTTGATCTACCATGTCGTCTGCGATGAGAAGGACATTCCTGAGGCAGATCGGGCACCCGCGAGCAGCCTGCTTCTCGCTTCGTTTATCGCAACACTGGCGGGTGCATACTCGGCACAAACACTTTCAAATTACCTTTACGGTGTCCGTGCTTGGCACATTCTACACAGGCAGCCATGGCGGCTCAACACGGCCGAGATGGACACCTTGCTGAAGGGTGCGGCGGCGCATGCCCCTCCCGAGTCTAAGCGCAAGAAGCGATTGCCTTACACAGTCACGATTCTGGGTGCGATCCGGGACCAGCTCGACATAGATACTCATCTCGACGCTGCTGTCTGGGCATGTCTCACCACTGCTTTCTATGCTGTTGCCCGTATAGGTGAGGTAACCACCAAGACTCTTCAGTCCTTTGAGTCCGCATCACATGTCAAACGATCCGACGTGCGTCTGGTGCACGACCGCAACGGTTTGGAGCAAACCACATTTTTTCTTCCTCGCACCAAGGCAGCTGTCCATGGCGAAGAGATCTACTGGGCACGCCAGAATGGCATCAGTGATCCTCAGTTGGCTCTCGACAATCACTTGCACGTCAATACTCTTTCGCTGACATCCCCGCTGTTTGCATACTGTTTCAACGGCTCGTCACGGCCACTCACCAAGTCCAAATTCCTGACTTGGATTCGGAAGGCGGTGCAAGATGCAGGCTTGGAGCCTTTACAGGGACATGGTATTCGAATTGGCGGAACACTTGAATATCTGTTGCGAGGGGTTCCTTTTGACGTCGTCAAGGCAAAGGGACGATGGGCCAGCGAGGCATTCACCCTCTACCTCCGCAAGCATGCCGAGATAATGGCTCCTTACATGCAAGCAGAGCCAGCACTGCTTGATAATTTCGTCCGCTACACCATGCCTCCAGTTCGTTAAGGTACGTCGTCCACCTCCTAGTGCGTAGGGGATCCAGGCTCGGCAGATGCGTCGTTGGACTCCTATTTCCTTTGGGGATCGCTGCTCACCAGGATCATTTTATTACAGGCCATGGTTCTTTGTTCTGCGTCGGGAAGCCCGACTGGCTTTCGCCCACACCCTTTTGCGAGTACTCTTTTGTCTGCCGTTTTCGTTTCTCTTTCGTCGCCTATGCCAGTGCTTGCGTTCACTACTACTTGCGTCTTATGTAATCCGTTCACTAATCACTTTCGTTCATTACCTCTTTCCGTCCACCATCGCTATTCAGGTTTTTCCTTTCATATCACTATCTCACTTGCACGGACTACTCTTAGCTTGCAATCTAATCTCAGTTTGTCACCTTCCAGTCAAGCAAAGCGTGAACGATATTCATAGAGGGTAAGGTAGGCACGGGAAATGGTTTACTTATAAAATCATCTTGGGCAAGTTGAAATCGTGTGAAATATTATTATTTCATAAACCTGTTGGAGATTCACTAAGTTCAAGCTTGACATACTAAATAAGGTTACTTAAAATTAATAGAATGAAGCATTTACTGACAGATCAGTAATTTCATGTATCTTTTATGTAGCCTCACTTAGTCCATTAAATTTTAACTTTCCAATTCTACGATAGCTTTTGAAATAATAACCATTCCATACAATTCCAACTTGCTTGAAATGGTTCCATAAGTCAATATTTGTTCACACCTATCTTACCCTTTTCACTGCCTGTGAAATGGTGATTTCTTTGCAGTGCGGCATGATGGACCATGTGGCGTCTACCTTGAAATAGCTTCGACCGCCCAAATATGGCAACTCTACGATAGGTCCACTTAGTGCTGCCGTGAGGTGAGGTACCTTGAGGCTCAAGGTGGCTTGAGGTGGTTCGGAATCTCGGCTTGCCACCTCAAGGTACCTTGAGGTGGTTTTTCCTTGAGGTACCTCGAGGTAATTGATCGCCGAGCACCCAAGGTAAATGGTCACGTTATCTCATCGTCACGAGCGCGGCTACCGGTGACAACGCTCGTGAGCTCTGGCGAATTCAGTACCTCAAGTGAACAGTAGCATGTCCTATCCCTGAAATTTGTTTTTAAATGCATATTAGATATCAACTGCATTAGATATATGTTCTGAAGCAAGTAATCCATGAATAAACTATCTACAGCCACTCTGAACAGTTTTCTATTGCAGTTGGTCGCGCAGCCACCACATCCTGATTAGGAGAGAGTGACTCTGGTCGGCTTTAGCCAGTCACCTCAAGGTACCTCAAGGTAAATTTCAGCCACCTCGAGGTAAATGAGGTGAACGTCGGAGTTACCTCGAGGTGACCTTCACCTCACCTCACGGCAGCACTAGGTCCACTTAGCGTATGCATAAATATTCACACTCCGCCGGTTTAAGCCGTTTCCCCGAACTCGTACATCTGATCACGGTGGGGTATTTGAGGTGTTTGTGTAATGTTCCATTGTCGATGTAAATACATATCCAGCTATTTATGTAGCTATAAGGCTTTTTCTTCTGCGGTGGACTCTTTCAACGGCGTTGAAGGACGGACGGCTGCTGATGACGCCACTAGAAGAATTTGGAAGTCCGACCATGGTGAGAGTGGCGACTGCAAAATACCAAGACGCCGGTACCAGATCTGATCACTGATTAGTGGCTTCATGCCGTGCAGGGGTCTCCCGGGAATTTAGGGAGGGAGAGAATTGATAAGGGCCAATAATTTCCCGCCCCCTAGCTAGACTCTATGCGTAGAACAGGCCTAGGGACAAACGTTTCCCCCGTCGACATTCCGACAATGATGATCTAGTCTATACAAATATTTTAAATTAATTGCTGTCAAATTGCAACAGGCTGGCACTGACAGTCACTTTACTAGTAGGCCTCATTCAAGAACCGGATGATCATTGGATCTTGAATGTCACTGAATTTCAATAGAGTTCAAACTGATGGCGATAATGAACTGCCAGGAGTCGTCTCTTCATACTCACGTTCCCTACATAACATCAATGAGGATGTGCTGCTCAGTGCTCGTCGCGTTACATAGCTTACTCGAAATCACTTTGAAAGACCTCGGCCGAACGGTTGTCCTGTTCCGAAAGCTGGTTGCCGCAGGCTCGCCGGCCGCGCGCTCAAAATTACAGCGGCCATGAATCCTGATAAGTAAATCCCAGGTATCCCATCCACGGCAGGGGGACGGCCCATAGCATGCGGAGTAATAAGTAATCGTATCACAGGGTGTATAATACTAGGGCGTTCCGTGGACGGCTGTTCAGCTTGCCAGCCTCAGGGTTTCACCCAGCTTGAACTGACGACTTCACGACTCCTACGACTCGGAACGCAGCCACGAGTGCAGGATGGCTACCGTCGATGGCCAGAGTACGACTTTGAATCCTAGCCAGCCACCCATCGCCGCCAGCACTGACCTCCAGGGCCAGGAGAAAGCGACCGTGCTGAGACCCGCGGTTAAACTGGACATAGAACATGCGGTGGTCGCAGACGATCCCCGTAAGTGGTCCAGGACCCGTAAAGTACGTTTGGCTCGCGAATAGTGTGCATAGACGACTTTTCTGACGATCGGCGAGTGGCCCAGTATATAATCGTCGCGATGATTTCCGCGGCGTCTATGCTTGCGGGATTAGGTGCCAACATATACAATCGTGAGTCCTGCAAGCACTTCGTCCAGGGCCGGTGTTAAATCGCACCCTCATCTAGCTGCCATCGCTCAGATTGAGTCTGCTCTCCACGCAACGAGCAGCCAGCTGAGTCTGACGCTGTCGCTCTTCATTCTCATCCAAGGAGGATTTCCGATCATATGGAGCGCTGCCAGCGAAGTACAGGGTCGCAAGGCGAGTCCAAGTCTAGATGCACAAGTAGCAAACCGCTGATACTCTGGCAGACCATCTACCTGGTGTCGATCACGCTGAGCATGGTTGGCTGCATAGTGGCAGCGACCTCCAAGACCATTAGCGTGCTGATAGGTATGCGGTGTTTGCAAGCAGCTGGGTAAGCTTGTTCCATCCGATTCAAACAGCCAGATTGACAGAGAAGCTCGGGCTGCGGATTGAAAAAGCACGAGTGCAGTGATCTCCATTGGAGCTGCAACGCTGGCGGATATTTATGAACCGGCCGAAAGAGGGACGATGATGGGTATCTATTACTGGTAAGTGTAGACCGCGCGTGGCAGCATTAATGAACTTAGCGAGGCGCTTTCCGTCCACCCTTCTTTGTATATCATCTCTTCCCCGTCTTCGACCCAGCGCTCCGCTATTAGGGCCGTCACTTGGACCCATTCTGGGTGGAGTGCTCACCCAGGGTTTCAATTGGCGTGCTACATTCTGGTTCCTGGCGATCTTCACTGGCGTCTGTGCAGTCTCTTTCATCTTCTTCAGAGACACGTACCGCCGCGAGCGCAGTCTGACGTACCAGACTGTGCTGAAGCGAGTACTGGAGAACGAGGCGAAGAAGGCCGAAGCTCAGGCGCTGAATCACGATGAACGGGCAGAAAAGGACGCGGAGAGCGAGAAGGACAGCAAGAATGACGGACTCGATAACAATCGGGATGTCGAGGCTCAGACCGCAGAGAAGGCTGACAAAGTTGCCCCGTCTATCAAGGAGATTAAATTATCTCTGAAGGATGTCGACCCTCTGAGACCGATGATCCATATTCTTCGTCGCCCTAACAATGTTATAACCTTGGTTGCATCTGGTAAGCGCCGCCGGAAAAGATTGTGAGTACATTGATCTCATTGAACGCATCCCTAGGTCTGCTGTTTGCTTTCAACTATAGCATCACATATACGGCATCGCGAACTCTGGCGAACACATACCATTACGACGCGTTGAAGATCGGCCTTGTCCTCCTTGCTTATGGCATAGGTAGCGTAATAACAGTTATTTGCGTCTATCGATTCCATTTTCTAAGTCATGTCTAGGTTGCCTGTTCGGTAGCATCCTTGGCGGCCGCTACTCAGACTACATCTTTTCGAAAGTGAAGGCGAAGCACGGCGGCAAGAGCTACCCGGAGGCACGCATGTGTACAGTGGTCCTTCTCCGTGACATGGGGTACTTATCTCTTCGACATGCAGATGCGTTTGCAAAGTACCATAGTCCCGATGCTATTCTTTCCACCTTCAGTCGTTGCTTATGGCTGGGTGTGTGAAGAGCGTGTCTACATACCGGCTGTATGTGTTATGCTATTCTTGGCTGGCTTCTTCCAGATGTACGTCGATGTTACCATGATTGCTCAATGCTTGGTCCTTATCATCTACCCTACAGATCCATATACTCCAGTACACTCGCATACATTGTAGATGCCAACGTCGGTCGTTCGTCATCCGCAGTAGCGTCAAACAGCTTTTTCCGTGGCCTCTCTGCATTTGTCGCCACCGAAATTGCCGTTCCGCTCCAGGTGTGTAATCAGTATTTGCCTATCGATATCACGATTGCTGCTCATACGTGTTCTATAGGATTCGATTGGAGATGGCGGCCTGTATTCAATGTGGGCAGGCTTGATGCTCATCTCTGAGCTCATGATTCTTCTTGTGTGCTGGAAGGGCCGCCAGTGGCGGGAAAAGGCGATAGCACAAGAGGCCCGCCGGTCGTGAATAGCCAGCCCTCCAGACGAGATGCAGGGATGCCAAACCTGTTGTGGGCTCCCGACATATTTACAGATTTGTTCCTAGTAAAGTACATATTACAGCTATAGAGGATAGGAGTCATCTAGATATAAAGGACGAAGATTGTACAAGTCGAAATTCATACAGCTCGACACGTTCCTTCACATCATTCTTTGTGACTATGCGGGGGTGATTCTTGGTAGTCGCACTCGTATCCTGTGTCGACGATGATGATTCCGCAGAGTCCGAATCTGTTCGTCTGGCTTACTACAGGTCTGAGGACGATATTGGACAAGCAGCCCAGGTCGACCAGAATTGCCACAAGGACTCATCGATCCTCTATCATGAGCCGGCCAAGGTTGAGGAAGTGTACTCTGCTTATAGGAGACCACTCAGGACTCAACGACATTTCGATGCAACTTAGAAAGTTATGCGTTAGGAGTTCGAAGACTGGACCGAAGAACGTCTACGACACGCGATCATGTGATCTCCATTTCTCCCAAGGAGTCTTTAGGAGAAACGCACGGCAGCTGCAAGCTTAGCCATCGACTGATTCTTTACTTGCAGATATTGGCAGCTCCGCCAGCCAGTTCCAAATAACCACCAGACACATTGTACATACAATTTTATAGCCCATGTTATATATCCATGCACCTTTAAGCACGTATGCAGCAAGTTCGACTCATTACAGGCAACTGTATTTAAATATTGACTGCATTACTGGGTGCAGTCACAGACAAGCCTTCCACTATGATGTTGACTCAGACTTGAAGACGAACCCATCATACGAATTAACACTGTCATGGAGCGACACAAGCACTCGATTGGGAACCACACATCACGGGAAATTCAGCAATGGCAGATACACTGTGGAAGATGCATTTCATCGAGAATGCAATGGTACAGTACACAGGAACACTGGAAGGGCATGCACCACAACAGTACCTGCCACGAGGACATAGAGCCATCAGCGGATGACAATGAAGCAACACAGACAGAAGAGAACGGCACACACAGCACCCGCACACGAATGCATGGAGCATGGAGCGTATACGCCCTTTCCAAGACAGCAGAAAGCGAACGCGAAAGAATTCGCCGAAGCGGCGCGGCAGAGCCACACGTCGACCATGAGCGCCGCCCAGATGTGACGGCAACAGCTGCCTTGGGGGCGCCGTTCGGCAGCGCGTACAGCGCCACATTTCTGAAGATGCCGCAGGCGAAGCACACGGCACTCCGCCACCAGACCGCCACCCCCCGGGTCAACGCGGGAAGCCGGGCTCACGGCCGACGAAGGCTGTATAACAAAGTTGAAGACCCGACGTTCGGCCCGGTTGTACCTCCTATCTTCTTACGTAAGGCTACACGCACTGCTATTGGAGATAACCAAATAAGGGTTATTTGGAACTCGCACCTATAAAAAACACCAGATGCCGTGCAGCGACGCTTGCTTAGTGCGGTACTCTGCGTCTCAAACCCTGACTTGGAGGCATGCAATTAAATCCAGCACTCGTTCCTCTGCAAACTCACGGGCCCGGCTACCAAGCCGACCACCGCCAGGTCTGCTCGCTGGATGGCTATGAACTTGGACGCTCTGAAGTTCTCCCTGTAGATGTTGAAGCCGCAGTCTTTGAGATCATCGGAAATGCATCGTAAACAATGAACATATGTATGATCTCCAAGGATCTTTCTCCCGCGATGATTTGGCGAAACCGTACCCTCTCAAGAGACTTACTAATTTGACGGGACTTGTACTATGTCATCGGCGTGTTGGTCTAGAGAGGCAACTACACGACCAGTGCTTGTGGCGATATAACTGAGGTATAGCCAATATCTACTCGATTTTACCCAAAATATTATAGCTGTATGATAAATCTATCAATACCCTATCTCCAGATTCTATCGTCAGCGACCAGTAAGTCCAGCCTGGAGTTCGACCGACAATGCCGATTTTGTTTCTCATTGGATAGGCTCTCGAGCCAGTGCCCTTTGCCGCCATTGATCACCTTTCCACCACACGAGCACAATCAATAATTCAGAGATTACCATCAAGCCCGCCCACATCGTATACAGGCCACCATCGCCTATAGAGTCCTGAATGTCAGAGTCAGTTTCAACCGTAATATTTGTGAAGGAGGCTACAACGACCAAATTCGGCGGTGTGTTCGGGGAAACGGGCTACATACCTGCAGTGGAACTGCGATTTCTGTTGCGATAAATCCAAACAAGCCGCGAACACAGCTATTCGACGCAACAGCTGACGATGAAAGGCCGACGTTAGCATCGACAATATACGCTAGCGTGCTTGTGTAGATGCATCTAAGTGAAGGTGATATCAGCCAATGAGCATAGGCACACACAATGACGTACATCATGAGGAACCCTGCTAAGAAGAGTATAACACAGACAGCAGCTACGTTAACCCGCTCCTCACATACCCACCCGTACGCGACAACAGTGAATGGGAAAAATAGCATAAAAACCATCGTGCTCTGTAGGCGCATCTGCACGTGTGAAAGGCGTGGAGTCAGTGAATTGGGTTATAGGGCGAGCCCGGTGCACAATAGGCGTGCCTCCGCGTCATTCTTTCCCCCGTTTTTGGCCTTCACTTTGGCCAAGACAAAGTCTGAGTAACGTCCGCCTAGAACACTTCCCAATAGGGCGCCTGACCGAATGAGAAGTCAGACGCTGATATACCTGTCAACGTCAGCAATGCGAACCTGCTCCGAAAGCGAGAAGGACGAGTCCAATTTTGAGGGCATCGTAATGATAGATTTTCGCTAGCGTTATAGATGCGGTGTACATGATGCTGTATTCAAATCCGAAAAGCAGAGCTATCAAAAATCTTATCAGATGCACCCTTCCCCAGAAATGAACACGCGACAAACCAGATGCTATAATGATAGCAACATTGTTCGGACGACGCAGCACTCGCAAGATTGGCCCGACCGGATTGACGTCTTTTAAAGTAAGCTTGATTTCCTTGACAGGCGCATCACCCTCTGCAGTATCGGGCTGGGCTTCTGTATCCTTTTCCACAATAGTTGCAGCGGCTGACATGGTTTCTTCCTTGACATCGTGCTCTGGCTTTCCGTGTTTTGGCAGTACACTCAAGTGGCTGATGTGATGTCTTGCAGCCTCGTGCAGTTGTACCCTTTTCAATACGGCCTGATATGCAAGACTACGTTCGTGGCGAAAGGTGTCCTTGAAAAAGATGAAGGAAACAGCGCAGAGACCTGTGAAAATGACCAGAAACCAAAAGGTAGCACGCCAGTTGAACGCCTGGGTCAGAATGCCGCCGAGGATGGGTCCAAGAGAGGGCCCTAACAGTGGAGCGCTGGGATCATTCAGCAATAGCAGGGAAGCAAAGGTCAGCTCCAATCACTCCCGAATTACTATGCCACTTCATACCATAAGTATATACCCATCATGGTGCCCCTCTCGGACGGTTCGAAAATGTCGGCCAAAGTGGCTGCACCAATGGATACTACTGCACTCGCTCTATCAGACGATACAGTGAGTGAACAATTCACCACCCGCGGAAAGAATATCACGCTCTGTGGCGTACTCACCCTGCTGCTTGCAGACATCGCATGCCGATAAGCACATCTATGGTTTTGGCGGTAGCTGACACTATGCAACCCAGCGTACAGAGTGAGATCGACAGTAAGTAAACGATCTTAACGAGGCAAATTAGCTTGAATGTTATATAAGTCGATATTGATCGGCTCACCTTCCGGCCTTGAATCTCGCTGATAGCGCACCAAAGCAAGGGAAATCCTCCTTGGATCAAAATAAAGAGCGACACGGTCAGACTCAGCTGACCGCTCGTCGCGTGGAGGTCGGATTCAATCTGGGCAATAGCAGCTGTTCCCAGGCTCAGCATTAGTGCCGCAATGGGTAAGGAGAGATACTCACGATTGTATATATTGCCACCAAGGCCTGCGATCATGGCGGCCGCACAAATCAGCATAACTACAACGAGCTACGTGCGTTTTGCTCAGTCAGTTACATTCTACTTGCTAGCTCGCGCAGAAACTTGTTGTGAATTACCTTGCGAGGCTTGGACCATCTCCGAGGGTCATCCTTGACCGCGGCGTGTTCTATGTCAGGCTTTACCGGGTGTTCCGATTCTACTTTCTCAAGGATGTGGATGTGTCCGTCAACGTGGACGGTTTGTATGCTGTCAAGACTGGTAGTTCGACCGTCCATAGTAGCCATAGCGTGTTCAAAATTTTTCCACAGAGGTCGCGGGCGAGGTGAGAAAAAGATGAAGGAACTTGGAAGTAGGGACGTCTCCTGCAATGACACTTACTTTTAAAGACGCTGCTGGTGCATCTCCACGACTTCAGTCTTATACTAAAGCCGATGCAGCCGCGGGACCCGCTTGGTACCGTCAGGCAGACTAACACGCACACGGACTACAGCTGACCATCATATTCTTAGGAAAATTTTCCAATAGAATTTGGGGGCAATTGTTTTCTGATGCGAAGTCATGCTGCAAGTCGCAGTCTGCAGGCAAACTTTGAATCGCTTACGTCAAGGGTTATAATTCGCGACGTGAAAACGCATGAATACGACTCACTGTTAGGCGAGCTGATCTGCGTTAGTATAGCGAGCGGAGCGTCGCATAATGGGGGTAAAACCCTGCCTTATCGAAGAGCACAGTACACCATATGTGCGTGGTATATGCGTACAACCCTTGTCGCTTGCTTGCGCAAAAAGCGAGCAACACGTCTCGGTACGTCCTGAACATCTGAGACGAGACTCACCGGCCTTCTGGATTCCGCAAGTTCACAACGCTGCTTCCAATTCGCAAGCATGAGCCTCAAGGACGGTGAACGACAGCACAAATTGTCAAGATTGACTAAATACATTTGCTACTTGTGCGAAAGACATCAAGCGCAAGGCCCGATTCCGCCGGCCGGTGACTTTGGTACGTGGCACGTGACATACAATAAGCATACCGTGGTGCGATCCAAGTTTGTCGTCCAACCATGTCCACCGACGTCTGTCCCTACAGCTGCCAGCTACAGATCTTGCAGACATAGTACTCGGAACGGCAAGCAGCCATCTAGCTGCCTGCAGCCTCAGGAGGCTGAGCACGAGTCTTGAAATCTATTTATCCTCTGGTCACTTGGGAGTCACTGTTGCAAATTCGTGCCGACTGCTGGTAATATCAGAAATTCGTTCAAGTCGAACTCTGGTCAACCTACTTATAGCTACTCGGTGCAGGACTGGCAAACCTGGGGACATGGCGCGTAGCTGCTCAGACGCGTATGGATTGACTATGTCTCTCCGATTGGCCGATTGGCAATATCCCTCGGACATGGAATGCGAGCCGCCGTAGATGCGGTATTCTGCTGAGATATGGAATATCCCAGCGAAATCCCGAGCGTCGGTAATCCGGCGCTTCATGCCATGAAGCTTGTTCTGAAACCTGTGACAGTGGCTGGATATACAAGGGAGCGTATCTGTTCTGCAGAGATTCCGTCTTGACTATTGACTCCACTGACGATCCTTTGGTATCTTAGGTCGTGTTTTGTATATGAAGACGACAGCCGGCCTGCCTTTGCATATAATATCCGTCGGCTTGCCCTGCCTCTTTAGCTGCTTCCTGACTGCGGTCGTGCGTTGTGCGTGGGCTGCAGTATAGAGGCTCATGGCGCCATAGAGTGCCAGCAAGGCCCCCCTTCTTTTCGTTTTGCACTGCGTTGGGAAACGAGGCTTCTACTGGCTCGAGCCCTTCACAGTTTAATACATCCTCGTACGCCTTTCACGAAGCTCACGCTACTATTCACTCACAGTTGAAATACAGAGATGAGAGCCATCACGTGGGCTCTCCGTCGCTATGGTCCATGATATCACCTATCCATACGGACGAGGAATTGCTGTCGTCTGAAAGCGAACAGCAAAGTGAACAACGAACTTTCGACTCGTTTCTAAGCAGCTCCTCCGGTGGTGTTTCTGCGCACAGTGGTAGCGCGCTCTGTACGTTGATTTCCATTCACAGTTTTTCAAATGGGAAGTCTTGCAGGCTGATGGTGCGGGCGCGAGCGGTAAGCTGTCCCATTTAGTACAGCACTCGAGTGACCGTGGACTAGAACACGACTTATACCTAGATCTCTTGCCCTTTTTAGGTCTGTATTAGACCAGTCATTGATTGATTAGTGCTAGTAGCACTCGGATACGCGTCTCCCCTTCCACTTCTGCCTCCGGCCGTAATTTGACACCTGATGTCAATGTCCATTAGATTTCATACACTCGAAAGGCCTCCGCCCCTCGCGATGACTCATGTGAAAGTGAGATTTATCCCACGAGACTCGTTGCAGACACTGACTAGCGAAGAAGGAAGTAACCGCCCGGGACATAAAATGTGAGATAGCGCGTATGCAACGCACGCTTCTGAACTGTCCGATTCCTATTGTCTCTCGCGGAAGCATACACAAAGGCCTGTCTCTGATGCCTCCATTTCTTTTGTCTGCTGTGTGAGGCATGAGATCTATCGCCGACGTCTACCCACTTGCTTTTTGTTTCCGCTCGCCTTGCATCGGCAAGATCACGATGATTGCCTTTTATGGGTGCTCGCGGGACCTTTTGCCTCTTTTCCGGACTTTGGAGTTTTGATAAAGTCTCGATGACTCTGACATTTGTGGTCACCTTAGCAGCCGACTCGATTGTTTCGCGCACGAAGCTGGGAAGTAGAGGCTGGCGCGAAGATGATATACATAAGATGGTCTCGCTATCCGTCTCATGAGCGATATCTGGATGTCCCTCACTATGTCACCACCTTTCTTCCTTCCGTCTCAGGTTTATACCATCGAGCGAGCGGCTGGCAGAGTCAAGCAGCTCATTGATGGTTATCCCTCTGGCATGTCTATTTTTGCCTTGAAAGCTATGGCGAGGCTCACTACCTTTCTTTTAGACGAGGATATACGGTCTTGGCCCTTGCCCGCACGGGCGGATCGCCTGCAATTTCTTACCGCCTTTGAGGTCTTGACCCGCTATGCCGCGGTCATAGACCTCTCACTGGTCAAACTTTCCGTGTTTGTCTCCGATGATATCATGCAGACGGTCATCGCAATTGTAAGCGTTGCAGACGACAATACTTGTAGATCTTTCTGACAGATTCTTAGGTCGTGTGTGCACATCGACAACGCGATCTACTACATTGCAGTTCTTTAGAGTGCGAGGCCGGCGAGTACATTCTCACCGTGCCTACGATCGAAATCATGACAGAGTATCTGGATGCTTTGATCATGGACGTATATTCGACCGCGAAATGGCTGTTATCGGACGAGGGACAACGGCATAGGCGGATAGTTAACGAGGCCATCGTCAACATGCAAAGCTCTCTTTGCTCCTTTAATCACGTAGAGTTCAGCCTTATCGGTGGGCCCAACTCTACTCAATGCCTTCGCTGTGTGTCGAAGGAAACCCCCATGCCATCGACATTTGCGCGCCGTCACGATCCCCAGCCACCTCACTACCAGCAGAATGGCCAACAGGATGATCATTGCTGGGATGAGATATATCTGGACTGGGCACAGGATTTGCAGATGCTGCTGTCCAATTTCGAACCTCTGAGCCTTTCTCGTGAAGAAATCACTGGCAGTGGATCGTCGATCAGGCCAACATGGCGCGTACATCCTGACTCCGACTTTTCCTCACCCCTGCAGAAGTTTCTCTCTTCTGTAAGCGAGGCCCTCACCTCCCACCCTGAGACCGAGCACCGTAGTGATCCACCACTCGGACAAAGCGACTCCCAAAGACTAGATCGCTGGCCCTCAGATCATTCTGTCCCCATCGCTGACAGCGGACCCCTCCCACGGATGGCCGAAGTCCTCGATCCATATGAAGGGCGTGGCACGCCCGCTGGGTTGCGTAGCAGAAAACGGCGACGTCAAAGTCCTCATTGTGTGCATCATACTGCCGACCTCCCGCGTTTGCGACGTCCTTCCACAAAGAGGGCACGGCAAGGTACATCACCTGTTCGCGTTGTTGTCAACCCGAAGAGATCATATTGCAACCGCGTTCGTTTGGTCCCGTTCGGGCTTGCAAGTAGCTCCAACATGAGGGGCTTTAGCCATGGCGACGTAGGCACAGATTCTGGATTCGACGACCAGTCATCGACTAGTACTTCGGACCTCTCTTATGGCTCAAACAGTGATATGGGGGTCGGCGATGATGGGAGCAGTTCCACCTTGTCTGTCATGCAGTGTGACAGGGACGACATACCAGGCGACGTCGAAATGCAGACTGAGACGCCGAATACGTCGTCTTGGTTAGGAGCATTTATAGACATGATCTTCATGAGACGTCGTTGACATTCCTCTTGGCTTTACTGTAAGTGGACGTGAGATTGACACGTTTGGGTTTGACGTTGACTTGTGCCATGCTTTCGTTTATAGGGTAAATACCTGACAGCCAGAGTCTGTCCTTGACCAAGTACCCCCCAGCTCGAGAACTTGAAGGTCGCTCGTCGCTCATCTAGGGAAACATCAAGACAGCTTGCGGGTGGATTAACCCTCAGCGGCTCACCATGCCCCCTCGTGCGGTATATCTTCCGGCAGCGCTGTCAGGACATTCGCACAGATCGCACTTCGTGGACATCATCCGCCCTGCGGATTCTCTCGAAACGCCGAACTGATGCAGCTCTGCATTGTAGTTGTCTCGCGTAACATATCCGGCTTCTTCTCTATGGCCTAGCGAAATACGAAATACATGTCATGATATATGGTCTCTGCCTTATGCTGTACTATCTATCCTAGTTCGGAATGCTGCAGTATGCATTAATATGTACTACAATCCGCTAAGTGTGACTCAGATAAAGATCTTCAGAAGACTGGGGCTGTCTCGCGTGAAGAGTTATGATATGAGTAGCACCGAGCAATTTGTATCGTATCTCTTGCACATGTCAGAGATTGGATCCTCGTTACTTTCCAGGACGCCTGCAAGATATGGGACTGCTGGCAGCGTGAGATTTGAGGGCTACTGCACTTGAAGCTACCGACCTTGAGGATCAGACCTAATATTGGCGTCCTGTAATCTGTGTATCAGGTATCCGCTCCAAGACACTGACCTGTGTTCTCCAGGCATTGTCCCTAGTATATTGAAGCATGGGAATGGGCGAGCGGATTATCTGCCGATCTAGCGCAATTACATATCTATCTCTGAAATGAATTTAGCAAGAAATGGTTCTACAGCGCAAATGCAAGAGGGTGTGGATAGACGTATGAATTATAGTTATACAGTGCAAAGCCTAAGGTGAAAAATGGAAGAAGATATTGAGAACAAGAAGTTGAACTCCATAAGTTCTCCGTAGCCCATTCTTAGGGTGGGCGCAACATCTTCTGCTGGATCTTCCTCACCTGAATCGCTGCGGTTTTGCTTAGTCTCGATGGGCATCGAATGGGAATCGGATTTGACGCACTCATGAATGGCGATGTATGACTGCAGGACGACATTGCAGCAGTTACGCTATTCAGTGCAGCCACCACTTTGTTGTGCTCTGCCTGAGCATGCTGGAGTTGCTCCGCGCGGGTCGATCGAGCACCTACTGTCGAAGTGACACCCCAAAACGAGCGCAAGCGCGCCATCTCATCAATAAGCACATCGCAGACCATTGTCCACAGGATCTACATGATGCCATATACAATCATATTATGAATGGTCTAGCGACAATTAATTAACCATTATGACTTACAGCGAAGATAGGGTCGATAAACTCAAGATGAGCAAAGTTGACGCTGTCAAGGGCTGCAGAGACAGCTTTAGCAGCAGTGACATCCTTGCTTTCCACCACCCCATCTGTCTGCTTGAAGTTTCTGTGTAACTGAATCGTCGCAACGCGAGCGAGAGTATGGCAGAGTAAAAGTTGGCGGGCCACATACTGGTCGGGAGACATCTCCACGGGAACGAGTGTGTCGAGAAACCGGTCTATGACATTATCGAGGGTGACAAAGTCTGCAGCAAATTGTTCAACATTTACAGCTGTAGTTTGTTACAATGAGCTACAGTCTTGCAAAAGGCAGGAAACGAAACGAACTCAATGACCAGCCGGATGTCACTACCGTTGCACGCCCGAATAACGCAGCAGCTTTAGCATAGAGAGCAGCTGAGGACGATCCATCTACCAGATCCTGACCTGAGCCTTCTAAAAAGTTCTCAATGGTGCGCAAGCCCCAGACACTTCGCGGGGCATCGCTCTAGTAGTATGTAAGTAGGCGACGCATGGCATTCGTTAAGTGACTTACAGTTTCATAATCTAGCGTTGTCAATGGCCAAGGTGTATCGACCTGAGACCCAGAGCTACTATCGAAGTGGGAAGGCAACTGGCTGCCGGCTGCCCAGCACTTGTCAAGAATATAGACATTCCAGAACGCTAGAATTCGCTCTCCTTCGTCGATAGAGTCATTGGGCGGCGGCAAGTCATATTCCATCACTTGTTCAGTGTCTGCTCGAAGCGTCGAAGACCGTAAAGAGCGAATCTCATGGAGACGACAAGTGAGAGCCAGTGCAACTGCTGCACTGGAATGATACTGTCCCTCGACCAGACGACCAGACGAGAAATAGTATTTCGCCAGTAGAATCTCGGCTTGTATGGTGTGCGTAACATTGTGGGCAGGTATGTACGCGACAGAGCTAGCCAGAGCCTGTGTGGCGCGCGAGAGGAAGACTGGTTCGTAGACAAGGAGAGCGAGTGTGCCTGCCAGACGGACACCCCACAAGTAGACAGCGTACAATAGAGCAGGAGACGGCAATCCCCGATGAGCCTCAGAGTGCGAGCGGGACGCTAGCTCTACAAAGCGGGTTGGGTGGAGGAAAAACCCGAGCTGGTCAGCATGCGCAAGGAATGCATGTATTCTAAACTTGTGGCTCAGTGGCAAGATATTGAGTCTACCACGGGATTGCTCACAAGACTTCAGTAGCGGCTGGTGATGGAACAGGGACAGCGGAGAGTGACGAGGACAAGGTATTTGAAGCCTGGATAGAATATACCGATGACGGCTCCTGTCTAGGGATAGTGCGTGCCCTTTCAACAGTTGGACTTAAAGAATGCGATGCTGTAAAAATACGACATTTAGGGGGGGCCTTGATGAAATATGACCATCTATTGCTCACGAGTTGGTCTTCGCGACTGGAAATCAACGGAGGGACGACTCTCGCTGGTGAGAGAATGTACTGGAACGCTTTCTAACTCTTGTAGCCGTCCCTCCAGGCGAACTATCTGATCTTCCAGCGCTTGCCTTCGACTCGGCCGTGTGCCTTCCTCGTACTCACATTCGGACTGCCTGTTCGAACGCACACAAGGCCCACAAACTGGCCTGACGTTGTCACATTTCTAAGAGTACATGTAGCATTGACTGAGCCCATCGATGATAGTATACATAGAATAAAATCCCTACGAACGTATTTGCGTCGACGACAAACAAGACATGACGAGTTCCGGGGGCTCTTCGACCAGTACTTGACGAGGAGCTGGCCTCTGGTTGTACCGTTGACATTGAGCATACAGGGGTAAGGCACACTAGATGTGAAACTGGACATGGTGATGACGACAAGTAGCTGCTTTATACCAGCCCAAGAGTTGAGTTCCGCAGTGTAGCAATGATTCATGCTCGAGAAGACAGTGTATCAGTGCCATATGCTTCTCCCCGCAGTCCTTCACGTGTCAACAAGGGCGCACATAGCTTTGACACAAGGATGCGCCTTGCGTCTCTTGAGCGAAGAAAACGGCAGGTATCGGAAACGACGAGCGAATTCCGCTACCACAGCTCTCTGTCAGCATGTCCTGATCCTGATGGAATTCGCACAATGATCTATGAGAGATAAACATTAGGTACAGGTGCTGCGTGCTGCGAACAATTGACTTACAGAATTACGAAGCTGGTGGCCAGAACAGTCAAGAATAATGGTCATCCTGGTATCCCACGATTTACTTACCTGACTTTGGGCTGTGCACAGCTATGCGCGCGGTAGGTCAGGACTGTCAAATGGTATTGTTCCTATCATCCTCATTCTCGGAGGGCGTTGCGGTTCCGAGCGTCGAGTTGTTTGTACTTGTATGGCAAAGCCCTCTACACTTCCCGGTATAGCAAGCGGTGTAAGTGTCTTCTCCTAGTATAGCCTAAGGCTATACTCCTGTTCCCCTACAAGTCAAAACATTCTAACCTTTTCACCACACATCGTGAAGCGAAAACTTGGAATGGCAAAGCGAACATCGATTCATGTTGGCGTCGATAACGACACCTCGAAAGCTCGTGCTGCGCACTAGTCGTCGTCCGTGTGTTCGCCACCATTGGCCGGAAGATCCCAACTGTGTGCTGTATTGAGGTATTGAGCACACATGGCCTTGTTTCCGACCTCTCGCTACCGCATCCGCAGTTAACGGAACCGCAGTTAAGTGATCATCATGTGCGCACGTTGCAGCTGCGGTTTTACTTCCTATACTAGCATTGGATTTTCCACAAGCGCCATCTGAACGCCAACTCCTCGATGCAGTCGAACTGTCGACCCGAAGCTGTGTGGTCGCTTATAGCTCTGAAATGGGATATGCGGAGCATGGTTCTCGATATCGAGACCCGCCGAGACCGATCAGCCTCGGAGGATGACTCCCATGACTGTGAGATCAGTGAGACTGCGCACAGCGTGTGCGTCCGAAGACAAACAAAGCTTCACCGACAAGCTCTTGATCATGATCGGTGGTCGCCTGCTCTCGCGGTTCACTCACTGGGGACATGTCCCTGTGATACCAGCGGTAACATCCGGGTATCATTGTGGACAGTGTCAAAATAAGACCACATAGATGCGGATGGTTTCATACGAGACAAAACTTGATAACAGTCCAAATTGGACCAAAATATGACTGATGTGATATAGTGAGCCATTATTGTGAACCACATTCTTTGTGTGAGGGTAATGTGCCTACAGATCAAAAGCTGGACTCATTCTGGTATCATTTTGAATGTGATCACAATGTGTCTCATTGCCACATTGTGAGATAACTTTGTTCTCAAAGTAAATATGACTATCATAGAGATGAACATGTTTCTGCTGGATTTAATTTGATATCATAGCAACCACATTCAAAATGATTTCAGCATGTAATTGTCTATGAGACTAATGGATTCATGTGTAGAACATTGTGAACAAATAATGTATGAGAACACAATGGGCTTAGTATATGCCGATGGATGTGACCATTGGCTACTTTGTGGCCTCACAGGTTGGGAATATAAAATGAAGCTTGAATAAGACTCAGAGGCCACACAAGGGTCATATTATGAAATCATCAAAACTATTTTTTGAATGATCACAGTATTTGATCAAGATGATACCAGTGTGATACCATCAGTATCATGAGAAGATCATTGAATATCTGGATCAGGATGTTATTCAGGTGTAAATGTCAGCACCATGGTGATATCTGCTGTGGACACCTTCAAAACATAATGCAATTGATGACAATATAAAACATTCACCAAGAAAATGAAGGCAACCAATGATATAACATGGATTGAGATAGAAAGGGTCTAAAGCCAAGAAAATCAAGGCAATCAATAATAGAAGATTGATTGACAAATAAAGAATCTATAATCAAAGGTATCAAAGCAATAATATTGATTGAGGAAGAGAATTTACAATTAAATCAATATTATTTCTTTGATTACTTTGATTATAAATTCTCTCTTTGTCAATCAATATCATCTCATTGATTAGTTTGATTTTCTTGTCTTTCTCAATCAATATTATTCAATTGATTCCTTTGATTATAAACTCTCTTCCTATACCAATATTATTGCTTTGATTATAAATTCTCTTCCTCAGTCAGTGTTATTGCTTTGATTTTCTTCTCTTTCTCAATCAATATTATTGCTTTGATTACTTTGATTTTTTAATTTTCTCAACCAATATTATTCCAGTGATTGATTACAATTTTGTCCTTCTAAATCAATATTATTCCATTGATTACTTGAGAAGGAAAGAATTTGTAATCAAAGTGATCAAAGCATTTACAGTCCAAGCAATCAAAGGGGTAATATTGATTGAGAAAGAATAATATTGATTGAGAAAGAAAGAATTTGTAATCAAAGTGATCAAAGTGATAGTATTGGTTTGGGAAGAGAGCTTATAATCAAGTTAATCAATGGAATAATATTGATTGAGGAAGAGAACTTACAATCAGGGTGATCAACGGAATAATATTGGTTTAGGAAGAGGGATGACAATCAAAGTAACCAATGGAATAATATTGATTGAGAAAGAGAAGAAAATCAGAGCAACAATATTGATTGAGGAAGAGTATTTACAATCAAAGGAATCAAAGAAATAATATTGATTGAGAAAGAAACAATTTATAATCAAAGTGACCAAAGCAATAATATTGGTTTAGGAAGAGGAATTACAATCAAAGTAATCAATGGAATAATATTGATTGAGAAAAAATAAGAAAATCAAAGTAATCAAAGCAATAATATTGATTGAGAAAGAGAAGAAAATCAAAGCAATAACACTGACTGAGGAAGAGAATTTATAATCAAAGCAATAATATTGGTATAGGAAGAGAGTTTATAATCAAAGGAAATCAATTGAATAATATTGATTGAGAAAGACAAGAAAATCAAACTAATCAATGAGATGATATTGATTGACAAAGAGAGAATTTATAATCAAAGTAATCAAAGAAATAATATTGATTTAATTGTAAATTCTCTTCCTCAATCAATATTATTGCTTTGATACCTTTGATTATAGATTCTTTATTTGTCAATCAATCTTCTATTATTGATTGCCTTGATTTTCTTGGCTTTAGACCCTTTCTATCTCAATCCATGTTATATCATTGGTTGCCTTCATTTTCTTGGTGAATGTTTTATATTGTCATCAATTGCATTATGTTTTGAAGGTGTCCACAGCAGATATCACCATGGTGCTGACATTTACACCTGAATAACATCCTGATCCAGATATTCAATGATCTTCTCATGATACTGATGGTATCACACTGGTATCATCTTGATCAAATACTGTGATCATTCAAAAAATAGTTTTGATGATTTCATAATATGACCCTTGTGTGGCCTCGAGTCTTATTCAAGCTTCATTTTATATTCCCAACCTGTGAGGCCACAAAGTAGCCAATGGTCACATCCATCGGCATATACTAAGCCCATTGTGTTCTCATACATTATTTGTTCACAATGTTCTACACATGAATCCATTAGTCTCATAGACAATTACATGCTGAAATCATTTTGAATGTGGTTGCTATGATATCAAATTAAATCCAGCAGAAACATGTTCATCTCTATGATAGTCATATTTACTTTGAGAACAAAGTTATCTCACAATGTGGCAATGAGACACATTGTGATCACATTCAAAATGATACCAGAATGAGTCCAGCTTTTGATCTGTAGGCACATTACCCTCACACAAAGAATGTGGTTCACAATAATGGCTCACTATATCACATCAGTCATATTTTGGTCCAATTTGGACTGTTATCAAGTTTTGTCTCGTATGAAACCATCCGCATCTATGTGGTCTTATTTTGACACTGTCCACAATGATACCCGGATGTTACCGCTGGTATCACAGGGACATGTCCCCAGTGACTCTGTCTGACGTCAATAAGCAACTGCGGATCAAAGTCGGTGGGTGCTCTTTCAGTTGGCTCTTCAACTCACCCGATGATAGACCGGATTGCACTTAGTAGATCGCAGTCTCGAGGAGACCACACTGACGGATGCTATAGCATCCAATCCCTTCCAAACCTCGACTTGGTGCGTCCTTTGACTGCTCCCTCTGGATATGAGAGTGGAGCCGTTGACGACGTACTTATTCTCTGACGACTGGCGTTGACCCGAATTCTGTACCTACTAAGGCAGACCTATCTGAGATTCCCTCTACAAGCGAGTCTCGCAAAGCAGCCCCATCAATATCATCAGCTCAAAGGCAGCCTCAAATCGGTACCCCTGACATGGTGCAAGTCTTCCAATCTAGTTCCATCGTCCACTAACCCTTTACCCGCCCTGCGGATTTAGCAAGAATCAGGTTGTCGTAAGCTCATGACTCTTACTGCACCCCTCACAGCCAAGAGATTGGTGGGTGTTGCATGGTATTGGTGTTCTGTCGTCGACATGTACGGCAGTTTGTCGCCGCCGTGCTGTCAAACTGAGACAGCGAGGGTGTTCAGCAAGCCAGGCAACCCAAAGGTGATGCATATAATGAACCCTGATACTGACCACAGCCTCTCAGGAAGATGTTGCTGGCAGTGCTACAACTTCTTCGCCACGGTATAGGAGACCGACGTGGAAAACTACCAGGCAACAGCCACCATCGAGTGTGAAATTTCTCAAATTGACCGTTGGCCGCTTGCACAAAACAAAGACCCTCACTGCAAAGCTGGAATAGGGAAAACGTCAAGAGTACATACACGGGCAGCCAGCGCACTGAAGATGACTATTAGCGGACGCTGCAGCTAAGAAAAGCACAAGAAAGTTCTGCGACAGTCCAATTAGATAAATAGCAAAAACAGATGACTGGTGTAAGAAAAGTGCGGTAGCAAACAAGCAGTATTGATACGACCGACAACGACAGCGTACAGTCTCTGCCACGCACCTGAGAAGCACGGACGTAAACCTCATCCATCTTCCATTTAGAGGCATTTTGTAATCTACCGAATTGACCATGCCATCTCCACCTGTGAAGGAGCCCAAGTAACGAAAGAAATAAAAAAGCGGAATGACATCGTTTTAGTTCTGGTATCTAGGTGTCATCGAAGGTAGCCCTCAAGCGCAACATCGACCGACGACGAACGAACGATGTAAAATGTCTTGCACAACTACCAGTTCATAGAGTTCTCTCTCAAGATAGGGGTGGAGATCATCCCGGGCATGACCGGCCTGCGCTCTCTCATTCCCTCCGGGCTCATGTGCGCATCGTAAGTAGCAGCGGCATCCGCGACGTCCGAAAATCCGCGCAACGAGTCGGCAGCATAGTAGAAGCTCCTTCTGCGCTGTCCTCCCAGACTGTCGCGGTCGAACTCCTGGCCATCCGGACGAGCACCATCGAAGTCGTTACCGCCAGCAGGTTCGGCCAGGCGTTGATGGGCGAGCTCCCTGCGCTGCTTGATAGCACGCACGACAAGGAATGCAAGCACAATTAGAGTAATCGCGCCAAGGGAGGAGACGACACCAATGATAGCGTCCTCCCGAGTTTTCGAGGCCGATGAGGAACCTGACGTAGTACTGTCCGTAGATGCACCGCCGCCGCCTCCGCCTCCGCCTCCACCACTTGAGTTCGGAGCAGGGACTGAGTCGACAGAAAACGAAGGATCCACCTGCGCTGCCAACTCTTGCAATGTAGAACTTAAACCAGGATCGGTGTAAAAGGATGAACTTTGATCCTTGAGTTCTACCGCCAGATTGTTCACTTGGGAAGACGGAATGTAGGCGTGCCATTCCGTCAGTAAATCCTGAGGCCCCTGGTATGACGCAGGCACGAACATCTCCAGGTCGTAGTTCAAAACGTCCGACTCTAAGAAGTCAAATTAAGATAGGTCAGCAAAACTGTCCTCTGCGCATATAAGGATGCCTGGTCCTACCAGAGATATTGAGAGCCGTAGCGACAATTTGAGGCATCCAATAGAAGATCTGACCTGACGACTGCGTGTCGTTCGCCACAGTCACCCAGTTCAAGCTATCCTTAAACAAAATAGTGATGAACGTGTAATCCTTCGGCACTTGATCAGGTTGGACACCGCCACTGAACACTATTTGACTAGGAAGTGTAGGAGGGATGTACGGCTGAGAGGGGCTAGCTGTCGCAGACGCACTGGCGCTCTGAATTGAGAAACTCGACGTAGGTTGATCAGGATTAGTGATTGTCGTTGTTGCCGATGCCGACGAGCTTGTCGTAGGTGATGCAAGAATGAGCGTGGAGACCGTCACGAACTGGGCCGAACTTGAAGACGAGGGTGTTGACACGGTTGCAGACGACGACACGATAGTAGTCAGCGAGAATGAAGCGGAGCTCGAGCTTGACAACGTCGATGGGAACGAGATGATGATAGAGCTATTTGCGCTGCTACTAGCGAGGGATGAACTCGAGCTTGCAATGCTGGTGGCTGAGAGCGAGGACAGCGATGTGGTTGTGTTCACACTGGGATGGCACATTAGTAGAGACAATCAGGGAAAGGAGAAAATGCATACCCAGTTGTAGGAACTGTGATTGTCGTCCCATTACCACTAAGAATGTAAATGCAGTCAGATCAAGAAGTTAATACGATTACCGGCCAAACTCACCTAATAGTTGTTGTCCCATTGACAGAGGTAGGCTGGCTCGCGGGAGCACTGGTCGTCCCGTTGAATGAAGTAGGCTGACTCAAGGGAGCGCTTGTTGTCCCGTTGACAGAGGTAGGCAGGCTCGAGGGAGCGCTTGTTGTCCCATTCACACCAGAACTGGTGGTCCCAGGAACTGATGATGTCGGTACTGAACTGGGTACGCTCGTCTGATTGCCTGCTGCACTAGACCCACTAGTAGGTACAGAAACTGCCGAACTGCTGCTGAAGGAAGTCACGCCCGAGCTGGATGTGGGCAATGACGAACTTCCGCTACCAGGGAGTGAGCTCGAGAGAGAACCCGAGGTAGACGCGCTCCCGCTGACCGAAGACGCCGAAGGCAAACTGGACGGTGTGGCACTGGCCGAGGAGGAATCTCCAATGGAGAGCGATATCGATATTGGGAGACCGGACGCAGACGATGTAACGGAGGACGGAGACGAAGTGGACGATGGCGTAGAGCTCACAGGCTCGGTTGCAGAAGAAGACGCAGAGCCACTTGCCGGTGCGCTAGCGGTGCCCGAAGAGGACAAGGACGAAGCAGTAGCACTCGCCGAACTCGCCGGTGACGACGGTGCAGAGGAAGGTATGTCAGAGCTTGAACCACTGAAAATACTTGACTGCGTAGGGATTGCACTCGTACTTGGAGTCGCTGTGCTGGAGCTCGTACCCGGCAGACATATTCCCAGGATGTCGATGTCACAACTTTGGGTAGACGAAGCACTGACAGACGAAGAGGCGCTCCCGGAGCTCGGGCTGCTCGATACCGGAGTCTGCGTCGAGCTGACATCGGAGGATGAGATTGTCGCCGAAGTAGACGACGCACCGCTGCTGCTATCACTTGTAGCTCCGCTAGCAGTGAGAGACGACGACACGGTAGTGGCACTCGAGCTCTGTAGAGAACTCGAGGAACTGTCACTCGAGGAACTGCCCGAGGAAGACGACAATGCCGATGAAAGAGAGGACGAAGGCGGCAACGAGGACGAGGGCGACGACAACGACGAAGACGGTGACGAGGATGGTGGCGAAGACGAGGATGAAGACGAAGCACTGCCCGACGACGAGGTCGCGAGAGAGGAGGCAGTGGACGATCCACTGCTGGTCACCGATGAGGAGGAGCTGCTAAACGAGCTTGAACTCGAACTAGAAATCGCGCTCGACGTGGGCGAGCTGGGGATCTCCGTCGAGGCAGCGGGGACCATCGCAGTTGTACCATGGAAAGGGCTCGAGTTTGGGTTCGAAATGGCAGTACCAACGTCGGAAAGGCCACTGCCTAGGCCAGACACATCGCCACCAACGCCTTGAACGACACCGCCTAAATCACCGACTGTACCACCTATGAGGGAAACAGCATCAACGAAAGTTGGGACAGAAACCAGGCAGCGGATGAAAACAAGGAAATCATTGTGCTGCAGTGGCTACCAAAACAGTGTATGCTATTGCGCGGACTTGACATGTAGCTGGTCAGAACTGCATACATAAGCGCCCGTCGGCCCATTTACAACTGGAGAAGAATCCTGCAGCCAAGATCTCTCCAAGTAGGTTGAGCGTGACAGAGAACAAGTAATTGTCTAAAAATTCCCAAGTTCGACGCGCCCCATGACAGCAAGCTCAGCGAAGGCAGCATGATTCCAGGTCGCGATCTCGCCCGCATGAGAACACACAGACCACACGAAACTATGGGTGGGGAACTGTAGTAGTTGCCCAGGAAACCCACTCCAGACAAAGGCACGAACACCAGTGGCAGGACAGCATTGGCGGGGCGATATCGCCACCCGTTCCCAGGCGTACACAGTACGCCGCTCATGCGTAATTCCTTGAGCGAATCTGCGAAAAGACTGCCCTTGGATAAAAACCAGGGAAGTATGCACTAGCTCTGAGAACCAGGTTACTTGGACGCCGTGTTCCCAGACGTAGCTCAGCCCTCGCATTCGTCCAGGTATGGCACGCCACAGACTGCCGCCATTGCGCAGCACGATCGACACAAACAAGCGCAGGTTAAAGAGCAAAGACTCACCAAGCAGACTGCCCACCGGGTCATCGCCATCTCTACCCTGAATCACGTCTGAGATCCTGTTCTGAATCTTGCGGAGCAACGAGCGGCGGGCATGAGAGGACGTGAACGACGAGTGAGTAAAGGCATGAGCTGAAGAGAGCTGCAGGACGAAAGCAAGAAAGAAGACCGTGAAGAGAAGATGACGGGAAACGGAAAACATGAGAACTGCGCTTGGTTACGGGGCGAAACGGTGAGTAATGCGAGGTTGCTATGCTGCAGGCGAGCGAGGACGGCGCGACACAGCGAGGAGGGTGTCCGCCAAAGAAAAGGAACGTGGTGCTGCTATGGTGGGCAGAGTCGAAGGCGAAGGGGGGCGAGGCCTGCGAGGGTGAGGAATAAGTTATGGCGAGTATGATGGCGGAGACCTTTGTTCTTATTTTGTTCCGCGTGGTCGACGTCTGTCTGTGTGACCGACTCCGTCCTCCCCCTTGATAAATCTTTTACCCCTACCAAACTCCCAGCTGCCAAGGGCTATAAATCGCTAATACTATGCAGTTCGCCTGCGGGATCTGCCCTATGGTCGTAATTGAAATGAAAGGATGAGGGAATGAGTGGCTGCTTGGCTGCTTTTCAGTGCGAGACCTAGGCCTGAAACAGCGCCACTGCAATTGACTGCAATGCTGTGCAAAAGTTCCCGCAATTATGTAGCATCATTTCATCTGTCTACCACTCTACGTAAGATGTAATACATCTGCCACCTTCAATTCTTGCGCAGCTCAATGACATGAATTTAGACTTCCTATATCCATACAAGGGCCCGCAGGAGACGTTCGTTCAGTGCGAGAAGGCATATCTTGCATCATAGGTAAATACGGGGTACGCATACATGACATGATCAGGCCGACAACATGCAATGCGAAGATGAACAGCGCCGCAACGCGAACGTGTGAGAATAAGGCGGTATGGGTAGACAGGGAAGGCAATCATTATAACTGCAGAATTAGATGAAGCCAATCTGAACATCCAACTATTAACGTATGGCACTTTCAAAGATGCGAGAACAACAAACCTTGTTCGCCACATCCAGTGCGTCGTGGTCCGCTGTCAGTCGTACGTACGCCTTTTTCTTGCCATCGGGGCTGTATTGCGCATTAGTACATGAGGCAGAGGCAGAGCCAGTACTGCAGGCTGAACATACCGAATGAGGGTGTTGATTTTCGCTGCCTGGACATCGTACAGCTTCTTCACTGCGTCCTTGATTTGACGCTTGTTCGACTTGATGTCAACGATGAACACAAGTGTGTTGTGCTCCTCGATCTTCTTCATTGCCGACTCCGTGTTCAGTGGCCTTGACTCCCAGTCAATATCCACGATGACACTTGTAAGAGCGCACAGTGTACGATACTCACGATACAATCGTCCTGAACTGGTCCATCCGTGGCGTATGCGGGATCGACTTGCGCGGGTACTTGGGGTCACGGGCAAGGCGGAGTGTCTTGGGGCGGCGGAAGGAGACGGAGTAGCGCACTTTGCGCGCGACGTGTGAGTTCGTGCCAGTGTGCGCGGCCTTCTTTGCGGCCTTGGCCTTCGCATCCTTGGCCGACGCTGCAAAGTCTGTTGGTATCGTAACTGATTAAAAGCAATATTGAGCATACCCTTGGTCGACTCCTTGCGTTTCGTGCTCTTCGTGGGGGCCATGGATAATAACTAGTCTGAGGGAAGAGGAAATGCAGTCAATAAATCTGGTCGGAACAGGTGTTAAGTTGTCAAGGAGCTGGGTCAAGAACAAGTGTCGCAAGGTGTGAGAACCAAGGCGAGAACACAGGGAAAGGCTTCGTTGCGCATCTCTCTTCTCGCAAGCTCGTCCCTCCTTCTCGTCAATCGAGTTGGCGGTCCTGCAAGTAGAGTCTTCGCCCAGCGTCATCCTCACACCGCAATCGTAATCCAACCAGAACCCGCCCAATCCAGCCTCTGTACCCACAACATTCCACCCGAAACTATCCCAGCAGCATCACCACACCAGACAGTGACACCTCCAAGCGAAACAGCAGCTAGAGAATGCTCACCTTGATGAATGCCGCCCTGTGTTGTGTGGATGGTTGAGGATCGAGGAGATTTTGCCGTATCCGGGACTTGCCGAGTCGGGCAAGTGAGTAAGCGCCGGAGACCGAGGCCGTTCAATTCAATCCTCACTTGACCTCTCCGCCGTTTCCACTCTTCTACTTATTCTTCGTTGCGATTTGAAACGACTTTGCTTTGGCTTGTGGACTTTAGAATTGAGCCTGTCCGACTGTATGGGCACCCGAGGGAATTCTCAGCTCATGTGCAATCTTGCTCCATGAGCACCCTCACTCATGTGCCGTGGAACGTGCAAAGCTAAGCCTTAATGCCGATGTACACTTACCTGGTCAGGGCACAACACTACTTGCTATCATACGCTCCTCAATATAAGGAGACGACGCTAAACCTAGGCTCTCAAGTCAGGGAGGCGTTTACCAGGAGTGGTCTGATGACGTCGTAAGCATTTGTCCACCCGATGTCAACCTAAGACGCCGCGCAGGCTCCTATACTGTGTCTGAACGAGTATAAGAGGCTGCGGGTACGGCTAGATGGCGTTATCCCCAGCTAGCCCTGCCACTGTCAACACCAGTTTGTGTCTGCATCGTAGCCCTATTAATTTTCTTCCTCAAACATGTGTCGCTGGTTCGCCTACTTGTCCCCTTCAGAGCCGTGCTTGCTAGAGGATGTCCTTATCGTACCCGCCCACGCGCTGTCGAAGCAAGTGCATGACCGTTACTTGCCATACCTCTCTCACTATGAACCGGACGCTACCAAGCAGCAGACGAAGGCCGAGTTGGCTCTTCGCAACAGTCCCTACGACATGGATGGCCTCGGAATGGGATGGTACGGAACTGTGCCTTCGTAATGACCAGAAAATTTTGACTTACATGTTATTTTCAGGTATTCTGACACCCGCGCCGAATACGGAGAATGCGATGGCCCCCACGCTGCGCTCTACAAAGTTCTGCGCCAGCCCCTCTCCGATCCCATATTCCAGTCCATCTGCGGTAACACGTCCACGAAAGCCGTCTTTGCACACATTCGTGCTGCCAGCGGCGACACTGCGGTCACCGAGTACAATTGCCACCCCTTCCAGTTCGGGCGTTGGCTCTTCATGCACAATGGGTCTGTCGCGCACTTCGATGCGATCCGGCGCGAGCTGGCTATGGTGATTTCGGACGAGGCCCTGCAGCTTGTCAAAGGCACGACGGACTCGGAACACCTTGCCGCGCTATTCTTCACGTATCTGGAACAGAGCAGGGGTGCTGCAGCGTGGGAGACGTCCCATCCCCTTGAGGATGTCAAGGTCGCGCTTGAGCAGGCGATTGCAAAAATCATCGAGGTCCAGAAAAAGGTGTTGGGCGAATCAGGCGCGGGACTCGATGCGTCTAGTCTGAATTGCGCCGTGACAGATGGCACTCAGCTCCTAGCCATCCGCTTTCGTAATCATCCGACCGAACACCCTCCGTCACTGTATTGGTCAAATAAAGCCGGCGTAACGCTCAACCGCAAGTATCCTGGTCATCCGGATGGCGCTACGGATGGTCAGAGCGGAGCTCTCAAAGATGAAAGTGAACATGGGGCCCATGTCATTGTGGCCAGCGAGCCAACCACGTACAAGGAGCATGAGTGGGAGTTGATCAGGAAGAATGAATGTGTGATGGTAGGTCCGGACATGGTAGTGAAACAGGTGCCGGTGAAAGTGTCCTTTTGAAGGCACTTTGAACGAGAGCTTCCTCCAATTTCTTTTGATGCCTCATCGCTGTTATTTTAGGTGTACTGCTGCAGATGAAGTGTCCATGTTGTATCTGTCCTGGATTCACTCGTTGTAACGTTGGTAGTGTCGTCAACTCCACTTGTGTCACTCGTCTAAATATCGCTCTGCCTCTGGAAAGCTGCAGCTGATAAAATAAGACTCGCCCCAGCAAGGACAGCCGAATGTGTTGTGTAGCAAGCATCATCTTCTGGAGAATGATATACCGCAACCAACGCTGCAATTCCTGCTCTAATGTGTATCGTCGACGCAATTTCTTGCTACCTACATTATAATGTAAGTCCGTACAGCTAGACGCTCCGATTGTTCCGAAATACTACATCCGCCGAGCCGGAGCGCGCAAACGCGACTTTGACGGATCCGCGGACTTTGTTGCCACTCTTCAGAAATAAACGCAGTCAATGGACACAGACAGACCGGCCAAGCATCTTTCAAAGACTCTCATCACGCTTGAATAGTGCGTTCCTTCTCGTGTCCTTCACACAGAAGGTTTCTCACAGTAGGTATGATCAATGAGTAATTTTCTTTCCAAGTCAACCATACTTACAGCACTGTTCCGGAGCAATCTAAAGCGCAGTGATTTGATGAGGGTCTAGGCCGCAGAGTTAAGGTTATAAGCAGGACAGTCTGTACCATGTGAAGCCTCCTATCAGCGACCCTTACAATCCCTGGGTGGCCCTCATGTCCTTCGTGAATCTGTATAAAGCTCCTGACCCTGTTCCGACTTCGGAATCCCAGTTGTACGGACCTGATCCATACGACGTCAACTTTGTCTTCCCTCTCCACCTCGAGAGTCTCGAGAGCGAACGCGTGCGCTTGACGCCTTTCATTCCGAGGGTGCACGGTCACGCATTCTGGGAGGGCGTCGAGTCGAAGAGGAAGGATCTCTGGCGATATTTCCCCCTCGCCGTGCCCGCCAATCTCCTCGAATTCCTCGCATACATCGAGAAATACTATCGTTCTAATCCCGAATTCGTCCTGTTCGCGGTCATCGACAAGACCCGACCTGATGAGAGGCACCCAGAGTTCGGCGGGGGCAGCATTGCGGGGGTGATTGCGCTCATACGCGCTTCGAAAGCCCATCTCTGGGCGGAGATTGGCTATGTGCTCATGTTGCCTGCCTTCCACGGCACGCATGTGGCCACTAACGCTGCGGGTATCTTGCTCAGGTATAGCTTGCAGCTCCCTAGCGCATCACCGCCTGGCCTAGGTTTGAGACGACTGCAATGGCTTGTGCACCCTGAGAACAAAGCTTCCATACGGCTTGCCGAGAGAGTAGGCTTCAAGCACGAAGGCGTCTTGCGTTGGACGTGGATTATGCCGGAAACGCGGGCTTTGGAAGGGAGGGCGCCGAGAGAAGGTGATCCTTACTCACCCAGAGGCAGTATAGATGGGATGTATCTAGCAGTGTGTTGTGATGATTGGGAAGAAGGGAGAAGAGAGCATGCACAGGCAGCTATTGATAGGCTTTGAAAAGAAAAATCATACCTTATCTGACTATAGATCTCTCCAAGGCAACATGATCAGACATGCCAGCTCCGAGTAGTAGACCAAAATCCGATCCGAAGACGACTGTATAGCCTTCATATGGATTGAGATCTTGCTTCATAGGAAGCGGCACGGTCATCCAATGCGCGCCAAAAATAGTCATAACACGGCTCCGATGGTCAAGGGAATCAGATCTGGGACTGGACCGGATGTACATAAGAGCTTCTTATAAGCAGAATTTGTATCTCTCAAGCTTAAGTCACCGCAATATCCGCGTTCCTTTCAAAAGCAACCCTCATGTCGTTCGTCAACCTTTTCGAGCCGCCTGTCCCAACCATGCAGGAATCTCCTTCAAAATCCCAGTTATATGGACCTGATCCATACGACATCAACTTCACCTTTCCTCTGCACCTCGAGAGTCTCGAGAGCGAACGCGTGCGCCTGACGCCTTTTATCCCGAGGATTCACGGACAGGCCTTTTGGGAGGGCGTTGAAGCTACCAAGCAGGACATGTGGAGACATTTCCCCATCAACGTTCCCGCTGATCTCCACGAATTCCTCGCATACGTCGAGAAATATTATCGGTCCAACCCGGAATTTATCATGTTCGCAATCATCGACAAGACTCGACGAGACGAGAGGCGTCCGGAGTTGGATGGGGGCAGTGTCGCAGGGGTGATCGCACTCATACGCGCTTCACCGGTTCAACTCTTTGCGGAAATCGGATACCTGCTCGTGTTGCCGGCCTTCCAGCGCACTCACGTGGCCACCAATGCGGTCGGTATTTTGCTGAAATATTTACTGCAGCTCCCGACTGCGTCGCCGCCAGGTCTGGGCTTCAGACGAGCGCAATATACCCTCAGCCCTGAAAATCAGGCATCGAAGCGGCTGGCAGAGAGGTTGGGATTCAAGTACGAAGGGGTCTTGCGTTGTACATGGATCTTGCCGGAGAGTCGGGCTCTAGAGGGAAGGCCACCGCGAGAGGCAGATCCTTATGCACCAAGAGGTAGCATGGACAGCATGTACTTGGGGGTATGTTGGGATGATTGGGAAGATGGAGGAAGAGAACGCGCACAAGCAGCCATTGATAGGTAGTTGGAATGATCTGATCTTGTGATGAGCGCTATCTCCCTACAGTAGCTAAAAACAGCATCTTTCATTCATATTTCTTGTGATCCACACCTACAAAACACCTTCAGGCCGGGTGGTCACATCCCTATGATCGAGGCGACATTTAGTCATACCCAGTATTTTGACTTACAACCCCGAATGCAGGACCGCCCTTGCCAAACATTGCGCGGACATCTGCAGCGAGCTCCTCGGGCTTCTCGTGCGCAGCGAAATGTCCGCCACTCATGTGCTCGGATTCAAAGACAACGTTCCCCATTGTACGTGCCCACCTGAAAACCAATAACCTCAATGACCGCAAATAAGATAAAAATGAATGCACACACGTCTTGGGTGGAATGGTCAATTCGCGCGGGAAAAATGACAGGCCACAGGGTATAGCACTCGGAGAAATCGTCGAATATTCATTTGCAGCAATCGTCTCATAGTAAATCCTCACTGAGGCAGCAGGACCCGATCGTGAGAACCAGTAAATCGAGATCCACGTCAAGACTGCCCGAGTGATAAGCGTAGTGAGCAGTCTTAGGTGCTGGCATGAGGCAGTGCATATCAATTTTTACCTTCATCGTCATCCCACGGATATGAATCGGTCCACTGCACTAGTTTCTCGTAGATCCACGCGAGTAGCCCTACCGGCGAGTCCGCGAGTGAGTAGCCCAATGTCTGTGGTTGCGTTGACTGCTCGTGGAAGTAACCGCGGCCTTTGTCGGTGAACCACTGCATGCGTTCAAGCCCGGCGCGCTCGGCAGGTGTATAACGCGTGAAGAGATGTACAAAGAATTGGCGCGGGTGCTGCCACAGTGAGGGCGGCTCGCGTACACTGAAAACAACAAGACTTGCTGAGTGGAGAAGGAGAACACAGGAAGGTTGACACACTTTGGGAAGTTCGTATGAAATGCTTTCACACTTTGGTGTCCGTACATATGGGCGAGTAGACGGGCGATCTAGATGAGAGCGGGCTTTACATGAATTGTGTTACGTGAAGCATTCACTGAGACTCACAAAGGATCCCCAGTCGCCGCCTTGAACGACTAGCATTTGATACAGGACACGTGAGCGAGAAAGTTCGACATGAAATGGTACACGAAAGAGCGCATAATTTGAAGTACAAATCAAAGTTCACAGCGAGCAGTTTACCCACCATATTCATTGTAGCCGAGTGAAATCATCAACTTATTCACGGCCTAGGGTGTGGACATCAAGTGAGCTATCGTATCTATTCAACCTATGGATGTAAGAACCTCCGCATATTTTGCACCACGAAATCCTGGTTTCGTGGGCGCTTCGGAGAAGCCAAACCCTGGGAGGCTCGGCGCCACAACGTGGAAACTCGGGTGGTCCTGTGATGCCGACGTAAGGAGGGGCAAGAGCTTGTGCACTTCGAGGAAATGTCCTGGCCCTAGAGAGTCGTAAGTGCGCATGGCAGTAACAATATGTAGACTCAGTGCGCACAGCCATGAACGAACAGTAAAGGAATCGCATTCTTGACCGTACTTCTCTGGTGGATGTAGTGGATGTTGAGTCGTCCGAAGCCGTCCACCTCAACATCCCTCGTGTACTGCGGTATCTCGTTGATTTCAGCCTCGGCTTTGCGCCAGTCGAACCCCTCTTTCCAGTGCGTTACGAGACGTTTGATATCAGCAAGGGGTACACCGTAATCCCAGTTCGCTCCGTCCAGTTCATCTGGAAGGCGAACAAGGTCAAGTTTCTTCTGAAGGAGGTTGAGATCCTCGGCAGAAATTGAAATCCTAAATGGCTGTTCGCTATAGGACATAGAGAGCTCTGTCTTCCTTTGAGAGTGAATGTCGGGAGAATAGGAGTACCAAAATTAAGATGAGAGAACTTTCGCTGATATATATACGAAAGTCGGTTGGTCACATATGACGTCGTCATGCTTCTGGTCCAATGGATTCTAGCCTCACTCGGGTTCGTTCTTAATCAAGCCAGAAGAATTGCGTGATACACATAAGCGCCTGTCGTGTGCGACGCACTGTGTAGCTGCACACGCGGTGGCGAAGGCAGATGGCCTAGCAAGACCACTGGTATTAGGGGTTACGGTTTCTCCCTGTTCAAGGGAAGAGAATACAGCTGAGCACAGTGCGAGGCTACGTCAATTGTTCTTTCTTACCGTGACCTTTTCTTAATTGTCTTCGGTAATGTGTTTAATCCTGCATTCATAACGCAGCTTCCAGATTGAGGGCTTTTCTGAGACAAGCATATGGTTACATTATTGTAGGATGCTTCGGAGCAACAACAATGGCAACATTCCGACCACTGCCAGATGCTTGATCAAACAGATTCACCAGCTGAACGTCCATACCCGAGTCCTGTAGAGGTTGCACACGACGATGAGCCGCCCTTCCCAATTATCACGTGGGGAAACTGAATCCAACGTACCTGCAACTCCTCCGTCAACCACTGCTGCCTATCGAGCAGAATCAAGGTCTCCACCACAGGCCCCAATATACAGCGCAGGACCTGCAGGACTTCAAGCTGACTCTCGATCACAGGGTCTCGTTCAACATCGCCACCTAGATCAACGCCGAGCTTTTCTCCAGCCCGCGCAAGGAATGTCTCCCAATCAGCGTATGCCGAGTCATTCAGCCTTCCCAGACGCCGAGATCGAATGGAACCCAGCCTGTCGTCTTGAGGATCTTCGTCTTGCCCATAGGTAGCGGCATCTTTCCTGGGCTCGAGAATGCCAGCGAGAAGAGCCCTCCAGACCACTTTCCTGATCGCCAGTGTCGCGGCTCTGAGCGACGCCTCTGTTCGCATCCACTGGGATGGAACTTGCGCTGCCAGTTGTAGATGATTAGACGTCAAGGTCACCGGGGGCGTTGATATATTGACGGAGAGCGGGAAGTCTATTGAAGGGGCTTGTTGAGACATGTGTCATAACCGGTAATCGAACACACGTACCTGCAGACTCCAGTAGATTATAACAACAGCCGACAATCACAGCTGCCCTGGGCAGCCATACTCTTGTGCTACCGGTATCTTGGACATTATTAACAAATGTTCGTAAGATATTCGGCGTTAGAGAACCACAGGCATGCAACGCAACAAATAGTACTGGTTTCGGCTCAAAGGTAACGCCCGAGTGCCTGCGTGATGTCCCGCACTCCGCTGCGCATTCAACGGTATGTGCCTCGCTCGAAATCCACTCGTCCACAGTATCGAATAGGGTATCGGACGTGATCTCGAGGGTCTTGTACGTTAGCGAGCCGTGTCTTTGTTCCCGAACAGTCGTTGCATGGCATCTTCCTGTAAAGCGACCTCTGCACTGTCCGGTGTCGACTTCGGTAGCAGTACTAGGTGCCTGCTTACGTTTTCTTGTCGTATTTTTTTCCTTTCTGGCCGCACCCTTTGTCTGAACATCACTCCAGTCCAGCGCTAGCACATGCAGCCCTAGCTCGTCCCTTAGGCTCCGTGACAGATATGCCTGTGAAGGCAAGGGTGTCAGCACCTGCATTAACTGCAGGAAGCCCTAAAAGTAGTGACATCTCATGCACGCAGTCGCAACGAGAACAAACTGGATGTATACAAGAACAAACAGTCAGTAATTACCTGACAGGATAGCGGATCATGGCACCATCCGCAACTGCTAGAGGAGGATATTGACCATGAACCGCTATTCTGTGTGGCATGATGCTAACAGATCTAAACAGCCCTACAACGTGCCGGGATATAAAAGATTGGTAATTCGAGACGAACTTGACCCGCGCCGACATCGACGACATGTTTGACACTTTGCAATTCGGGACAGGAGAGCAGTCTCGATATGTACAGTGTCATGCGTGACACTTCATGTGCTTTCTTTGGAGACATACCGCGTAGCCGACTTTCGTCTTGATCTCCAGACGACATATTACCTCCTTTGGCGGTGTCAGAACGCTGAGATACGGCGTGAAGGGGAGAAGTCGATTTGGCATCTATTATGTGAGAGTGTGCATCGCTCAGATCAACCGAGAAGGGTGAACGCAGAGCAGTCAGAGGATCCGGTTCACGAGAAATTTGTAGATGGCGGGCGTTGTCTACCAGCGTTTTCAGATCGCTCGGTATGGAGGAAAATGCGCCAGCCAGGAGTTTGGCGTTGGGTTCCAAGTAATATCGCAGGAGTAAGAGCCACTTATTATGCGACCGTTCTGCTGATTCGACATCGGTACACACGTCCGTTGGAAGGCAAACCTGCCCGGCCCACTCCCACCAAGATGACCATTCTTGGGAAGCAATGAATGGTGGTTTGTCCTGGAAAATTTGATTAGGATGGCTGAGGAGGAGTGTCTGAGCCAAAGGAGACGATAAAAAGCGATGAAGGTGAAACAAATCCGATGGCATGTGGCAAGAGGCAAGTCAGTGGTCTGACTGGTCAGGCATAAAAAGTCTGGGTACGAGACCAGGTCTGACCATTACAACTCGGCACAACCCCCATGTAGGCAGGCGTGACCTGTAGCCAATCAGCAAGCCAGGTTGGCACTTTCTCGCCAAAATCCATGCTTTTTCCACAAAAAGAGGGCAGTTTTGGGCCCCAAAGTTACCCTATAAGGAATGTGCCGACTGCCGAGTTTCCCTTGCATCCTTCACATTTGAAGGTCGTGAAATGATCCTATACACTTTTAAAAGATGCAACGGCGCACCATGAAACTTCGCATATCGAGCTTTCTTTCCGGTCTAGAACTTGATATAAATTAACTGGTTAACAGTGCGCATGTTCATTCCGTTGGGTTCGTTGGTCTATTTATAACAAAGACGCAGCGTCCGAACTCACCCGAATGAGAAGGACTTCGGCTGCAGACAAACGCAGTCACCAGTGTGCAATCAAAAGAGCATATCCACTTACGCATGTCAGGTGGAACCCGGCTCAAACAACGGGGCCGCACGGCTGCCTCACCGTGACTCACAGAGATGTTTGATTTGTTCTCACCATATCAAATGTTGCTATAAGTGCACTGGCCAGCTACGTTGTTATTGTCAGATTATACCATGGATCGTCTACCTACAGACAGACTGCTCGGTTCGGGCCCATTGACTATTCTCTGGAGTGTCCTTGCGGGTTGGCTCTTATACAAAGTCATCCAGCGTTTGCGCCGACTAGCCCACAGTCACACGGCGCCCCTCGCGGGCCCACCTAATCCCAGTTTTATGTGGGGTGTCGGTCAACTCATCTCAGACGAACTGACACCTGGACTCACGTATGAGCAATGGGCGGAGAAGTATGGTCCCGTATACCGAGTTCCCGCTTCTTTTGGGTACACTCGCGTTGTCCTGTGTGATCCGAAGGCAGTCCAGCATTTCTACTCGCGCGAGACATTCGGGTATCAACAGACAGAGCTTTTCAAGAGATTGACTGAGAATATTGTACGTGGCGCATATTGCCGGCATATTCGAGATCACGTTTGGGAGCGCACCGTCTCTTGTAGGTTGGGCGAGGCATCTTGTGGGCAGAAGCTGAAGATCATAGGCGGTATGCATAAATTACTGGTCCTTCACTTTTTTGATTATATAGCATTGTTTTGTGACTCAGACAAAGAAAGGCACTCTCGCCTGCTTTCAGCAATGCTAATTTACGAAGATTATCCTCGGTATTCTTTGACTCGGGATATAAAGTGAGTTATGCTAAACTCTTACTTGTATGATAATCATATTGCTCGAGAACGCAGGTAAAGACAGCATGGGACGAGATAATCTCCTCAGAATCTGAGTCGGGCGATTTCGCTGTCATAGAAGTGCAAAGCTGGTAGCTACCTTTATAGTAGTATTTGTTTCCTTTTATTGACATTAGCACTAACAGGATGAACCATGTATCGTGAGTCCGTCTGCTCCAGTTGTGCATCTGCCAGCCTTCTCCTGTTAATGCGACGTTCATGCTCGCTCGTCAACTTTGCTAGCAGATGCCGCATATCTCTGAATTTTCTATTACCGTGATCTAGCTTTTCATACGCCGTTTTTCAGATTAGATATTATTGGAATTGCCGGCTTTTCGCATGACTTTGGCACTCTCCGTGGGCAGTACTCCGCAGTCGCCGCAACATTCGAGGCGATCAGCAATTTCAAACCGACACTTCTTGACACTTTCACCTTCGTTGTAGGACTTGCTTTCCCGATCGTGATGAAGCTTCCTACTCCCACTCGTCGCATCGTTGGTCAGCTGAATACAAACATGGGCGAAATATCCGATACCTTGCTGGAAAATTCGAGGAAGGAAAGAGAGGGAGAGTCTGCTACCGAGGACAACTCTATCATTGATCTCCTTAGTATGAAATTTTATGATCTGATGGGTCCACATCCTAGCACTCACATGCATATATCTCCGTTTCTAGTCAAAGCCGAGAGTAGCGAATCAGGACTTCGTTTGTCACAAGAAGAAGTTCTGGCGCAGGTGCGTTTTACGCTGGTGATATCGAACCGTTTGCGGCCTAATCTCGCAGCCATGTCGTAACAGATGAAAGTGTTGACGCTGGCCGGATATGAGACGACTTCAGGTCAGTTTTCCTCAGTCTCATGACCACCGTGTCTGATGCTCGTCTGGCTCGTCTCAGTCAGCTTGACGGTCAGATGACAATCCTATTAGTGGCTGGCAGTCCTGAGATTCGTAATCTTCTTACAGTGGTGTCTCATTGAGCTGTGCAAGAACCTGGAGATACAGTCGAAGTTGCGGGCGGAACTGCTACCGTTCTCAAATACCGATCCTTCATGGGAACAATTCACGAACGGTTTGCCGTACTTGGATGCTGTTGTGCATGAAACATTGCGACTGCACGCTCCCACGGAAGAAACAACCAGAGTGGTATGTTGTCTTATACCTATTGTGTGGGCGCATATGTGCGTGGCGCGTGTCTGACCTTGTCCCGGCGCACGTAGGCTATGGAGGACGACATAATTCCTCTTTCATCTCCCATAAAAACTGCATCGGGTTCAATCGTGGACCGCATCTCAATCACTAAGGGAGAAATTGTGACTGTCCCTTTGCCCACTATGAACACGTCAACCACGCTGTGGGGCCCGGATGCCAAAGAGTTCATTCCAGAGAGATGGTTGAAAGAAGACGGTATTCCGAAGAAGGCACAAGAGATTCAGGGACACCGACATCTCCTGACATTTTCAGATGGCCCCCGGATTTGTCTCGGACGTGGATTTGCGCTCGCAGAATTCAAAGTATGTATGGTCACTTTTCGTTATGTATGGATTATGAAGGACTGTCATGCATTTGTAGGCTGTCTTGAGCGTGCTTATCAGAAATTATGCCTTCGAGTTTACGGATGGACCGAGTACCAAGATTGAACGAGTACAAGCAATATTCCGTCGTCCCGCGATTTCGGGCCAACAGGGCCCAAAAGTACCTCTGCTTGTACGAAGGCTGGAGTGAGCCACCTCAGGTTACAGTAAGGGTACGTTCTACACTAGAATTCTGTCAAGCGACGCGAGAATCTGATACATCGAATACAGCCATGGAACGAATGCAGTGCCACTCATTACATATCTTCTGCGATGTATAACGACCTCGATCGTTGTTTCAGTATTAATAATCACCACTCTGACCATGAATCACGAGAAAGCAAAGGTCCTACTTGACTATGTGAGCAAGCACATACACCAATGAGATGCAGACGGCCGCGGTCTCAATGAAGTCTACCCTTGCGCCATTCAAGACCAGAAAAGCCCGCCATGCTTGGAGCAGCCGAGTCCTGGAGCAAAATAAAAGCTCAGTTGGATGAGCTGGACGTGAGCTAGGCCCGCTGATTGCGTACTTCGAGGCCATAGTACTAGTGTCGACGATTCCTCACCGTTGCCTGCAGACTGAAGGTAAATAAGCGCCTATCAGGACCTCGCCCACGTGGTGGACTATATATTTCACGTGCTGCGGTCCACGACGTCACGGTGGCGTTCAAGCTGAACTGTCCCTTCTAGGCGTAGCTGGCCAAAATGGCTGCTCCCATCTTGCACAGCAACCACCATGTCCACATATTCAGTTCAAGTGCGAATTTCTTACTTTTTGTCATGGCTGCTGCGAAGACTGACGCGACAATCTGCAGGTTTCCGGTATCTCTCCGTCAACGACGGAGGAACAGCTCGTAGAGTTCTTCTCGTGAGTTTCGGAGTAATCGCGAATGATCAGGCGTACTATCGCTCACAATTTGCAGATTCTGCGGGAAGATTTCTTCGATTCAGCACTCCCCGTCTACACAATCTGCGACGATCCACTTTGAGAAACCTGCGGCCGCTAAGACGGCGCTGATGCTCAACGGTGGCAGCCTCGAGGGTGCCACCCTCAGCGTCACAAGCGAGAAGGAGCATCCTGACGAGCCTGCGAATGCACAACAGGACGGCACTTTTGAACAGAGCGACAAGCCCAGAGCTGCAAGTGAGTGTTCTTGTCGTTGAGCTTGGAAGTACCAAGGCATTTGCTGGCTACATATTGCTGGACGAGCTAATCTGACTTGTAATCCTATGAACTCCAGTCGCCGCAGAATATCTTGCACGAGGATATTCCCTATCTGACCAGGTCCTGCAGCGCGCAATTGAACTCGACAGCAAGCACGGGATTTCTTCCCGCTTCCTTAATCACATCAAGACGCTTGATACGACGCTAGGTTCGTCATCAGCCATTTCCTAAGCAGTACAACTGCCCTAACGGTAGACAAACAACAGGGCAGAAAGCTTTGGGTCCTGATCAAACGATCTCAGGCAAAGTGCAAGAGAAGCTCACCACTGCGACTCAACAGGCGCGCACAATCGACGAGCAAAAGGGGTACAGTAAGATGGCTACAGACGTGCGCACCCCTTCATCTTTGACACAGTGTTTATATAACGTGTGCCTCTAGTATTACTCTCGTGCAGTCTCCTCCTCGTGGGGTCAAAAGGCGCTAGCGTTCTACACTGATACGTCGAAGCAAGTGCTCGATATCCACGAAGAAGCGCGCCGCATTGCGGATGCGCAGAAGGCGTCGGGGCTTGCGTCCAGCGAGGCGCCCACTGCTACCTCTACGGCGGTGGGTACTGCAGCGCCTCCCCTGGATCCTGCAGTACACACGACGGAGAAGTCGCTGGTAGACTAGGCGTGGCGAATGAATTGGCAAATCAAGGAGTGGAGAATCTGGAATGTACAATATGCTTCATCACTATTATGCCGGGACTATGTATGATCTGTTGCGGAGAAGTAGGGTAAGGGGGCAGGGTTGGTGGAATATAACGGCGTACTTTCTTCATACTGACGCGTTGTCGCCGTTCTGGAGCGCGTCACAACGCGATCATGTGATCAACGCGTCGCATTAACTGGATTAATGGTTACTAGTATATTGGTAAGTGCGAAGGGTGTGCGTCTAGGTCTATACTCGCAATGGCTGCTACGACGGCTTTCAAGTCACGTAGACGCGCCAGCACCTGCCGCCATAGCATACAGATTTTCCTTATCTCCGCTCTCGTCTACCAGCGCACGCAGCAGCCCCTTCTCAATCTTGAGCAGTTCGCTCGGCTTGCCAAACTCGACCTGGATATGCGAACTCAGACTGGGTGGATCATAGACGAGAAACAGAGAGGCTCACAATCCGACCTGCGTCAAGGACCATCTGTGATGCGAAAGGTCACCCGGTCAGCAACCGAGCCAGGAGGTTAACTCTACAATTGACTCACAATCTTGTCAGAATCCATGATCGTCTGTAGACGGTGAGCAACAGTGAGCAAGGTGACACCCTTATCAAGTTCTTTGCGCAAGGATGCTTGAATGACGGTATCCGTCGCATAGTCTAACAAACCCTCGTTAGCTAGATGCTCTCATCCACACAATTCCTAGCCTCACCTATCGCGGACGTAGCTGATAACAGTGGAATGGTCAGTGATACAGATTATACGACAGTCTCGACTGCGCACCTTCGTCTAAGATCAAGAGTTTGCTTTGCCTCACTATGGCACGCGCCAACGCCAAGATCTGCTTCTGTCCCACAGACAAGTTGCTGCCCGCACTAGCAATCTTGCTGTCGAGCGTGATGCGTCCTTCGTCCATGTCCTGTTGTAGCGTGTACAGCCCGGCAGAGCGCAGGGCGTCGTTCAGCACCGCGTCGTCATGTTCTCCCAACGGGTCCAAATTCTGGCGCAGCGTTCCGCTGAGGAGTTCGGGCTGGAGATACGTCGGATAAGCGAGGATCAAAATGGAAACAAGGATGGGTACGGACGACTTGTGGGATGATAGTGATGTGTGTCCGGAGGGCGTCGAGGTTAATGGAATCGGTGGGGAGACCGTCGTAGTACACCTTGCCCTCCGTGACAATGCAGCGGAGAAGCGCAAGGGTCAAGGAACTCTGCCAAACCATTAATGACGGCCACAGCAAGACCTAGAGCTGCAGACCAACATACCTTCCCACTGCCAGTCCGGCCCACTACATTGGAGAGAGTTGGTAAATGCGAGGCAACCCAGAGAATCACGACTCACCAATGCCCACGCGCTCGCCTGACCGGACATGGAAGGAGATCTCATGTAACACGCGCGGTCCGTCCTAAAACATTGCCATTACTCAGAAATATTCTCAAGGAACGATATCAGAACAGACTGACTTGGGAATAACGTGCAGAGAGCTTCTCAACTCTCAAATCACCGCTCGCCGGCCAGTACGCCGGAGGGACACCATCCGGAGTAGGCTTCGGCTCTTGTTCGACTTGCAAATACTGTTGGATTCGCTCCAGGCTAGAATATATATTTTAGCACTGTCGAGTTGTTGGCGTGGAGCAGGGCTCACCTATTACCTGTAGTAATGGGATAAGATTTCATGACCACTCTAATGAATGAAAGGGCGCTTACCGGCAATCTCGAAATCGTTGAAGAGTCGCACCCACCACAGAACCAACATACTGAAGCCAACTTGAAAAGAACGAAATATTGAATATTGAGCCAAGAAACTGTGAAAGCTGCCGCCCACCTGCCATGTTCAGCGTGAAACCGGTGTTCGAGGCAGACGAGCTGCCACCGCCATAGACGAGGTATATCGCTAGACTGGTAGTAAAGGTGGCGCTAAGCATCTCGATACGGATGCTCATCCAACTGTTGCTGTTAGTCTAATCCACTGAGTGATGAACTAAAGTGACGTACTGGCTAAGAGCCCAGAAAATCCTTGCCGCTCGAGTATACTTATTGATACGCACGTACGACTCCTTTCTGAAAGCGTCCTGCACACCGTATGCCCTTATTGAAACTACAAAAGTATTCAGCACCCTTCACTCGGGCGCAACACATGCATACATACCTAGGCCGGCGAAGGCTGCACCAAAGTGTCCAAGGACAGGAGAACGTGCATTACTCTTCTCACGTTTGACAGACAACTGCGCCTTCATATAAATCTGACCGATCTGGGCCCCCGCAACGCCCATGAGAATGCCCGGAATGATGAAGAATGGCGCTGACATTGCGACAGCACCAAGCTTGATGACGATTTGTACACCTCCCACGATGAGAAAATCCAAGTACATTGCAAGGTCTCCGTCAACTAGCTCATGATGAGTAAGTAATACGAACAGTAGAAAAGCGGTGCAACGTACTTGCAGCTACGTCCTGCGTACACCTGGCTATTATACGTGAAGTCGGGGTCGTGTCGAGCCACCTACACACGAAAAACATGAGGATTCAAGATATGAACAGACATTCAAATTGAAACCGTGATACCTCAGAGTGGTGCCTAGAATTGATGAGATCAAGGCAGTATGGATGAAGCGTGATGCCCTCAGGATCGCGAAAAGATAAATAACACAGTAGATTGTGAACAGAACGAGGGATGCCACCAATATCAAGCCATACATGGCTAGATAGCTAAGGAATGGAACGTCAGATACAGTGATGGGGAGAAAAGAAAATGAACTTACAAGGCAGCGTTTACCTCATCTGCGGGACGTTCTTCATATTGCCGCGCCCAGTAGCCGAGATACCAAACTTGCATATTGTCCGTGAGCTCGGAAATGAACGAGATGCACAAGAGCGACGTCCAAAACAAGATGGGATAATTTCCGCCCATACTGGAAAAATAAAGCCTTACTGCTTGGTATCAGTCGTCTGTCCTCATCAATCATTGGAGGAACGCACAGGCGGGCCAGCCGACATGTCCTTCAGATATTTCCTCTGCCACGATGAGTTTGCCATCGGATTTTTCTGTCTCGCCTTGAGACTCCTGCTGATCAATATCATCATGTTCAGCCTTCTCCTCGGCCTCACGCTCCTCGGCAACCTCTGCAGCTAGCTTTTTGTCATGCTCCAATGCACTAGTCAGCGAGCCTTGGCTAGAGATTCGACCATCGGTGCTAATACCGACCACGAACTGAGCAATTGGACCCGCCATGCTGACGTTATGAGTCTGCAATACGCGATATTGGTCAATTATGCATCCGTTTATGTCATATATGCCACTTACAACCAACAAGACGGTTCGGCCTTGAATAAGGTCACCCTTCAGGCATTTTTCGACGATCCATCTCGCGGTGTGTACGTCAAGAGCGGCCAAAATCTGATGGCTGATTTGAGATGCGTACAAGAGAATATGTTCACACCATACTCACGTCGTCAAGTAGTAAGATCGATGCAGCAGAGTAAACTGCGCGAGCAAGCGTCACACGAGCCTATGCCACAAGTTAGCTTTATCAGTCGCGATTTGAGCGGAAAGATCACCTTCTGCCCACCACTGATGCATATGTAAGTCATCACCTCTCAGCGGACAATTCGGTGACATACCTGAGGGTGATACCTTTTTCACCAACCTCTGTCCGGTCACCAGCGTCGAAGAGATCCAGATCTCTCTTCAGAGCGCATTGATATATTACTATCCATGAAATGAGGGAACCGCATCTCCGATATCGTTAGATCGACCGACCTTTGTTGTACCGCTCTTCATCGTATGGGGCTCCGAAAATGATGTTATCCTGATAATATTTTCATCAGCCAGTGACGGTTTGTACTCAGCATATTCGCTAACCCGAATAGTCTCATTCTGAACCCAAGATTCCTGGGCTGCGTATGCAACGCCACCAGCACGAGGAAGGTGGAAAAACGAGTCCGGACCAGACGGGACGTAATGCATCTCGCCTGATAACACCACCGCTCAGCATTGACTGTGCGGACCAATCGTTCCACGCTCACCCAACAAGGCCATCAACATCGACGTCTTTCCGGATCCAGTGGGTCCCACAATGAGATTGAGAGATCCACGCTTGAAGATCAATTCGTCCTCAATGCGAAGGGTGAAGTTTTGTCTCGAAGATCCAGGAGTTGAGGGAATGCTTTCTTCGTTGTGCCAAGTGAACGCCGCATTACGGAAACCTATAACATCGGGAGGTGGAGGAGTTTGCGTGAATGCCAGCTCGGCCGTGAGCTCCTTATCTTTCACAAAGAATTCGTCAAGCAGTTCAGTCTAGTTAGGCATAGGTATAAGAGAGCCGCAAGTGGAAGACAGTCACTTTCCCGACCTTGTTCAAAAATTCGTCCAAGCGGTCAAATGACACCTTAGCTGTGGCAAATCAGCTTCCATATGAATGCATTAGCTTACAAAAACCGTACCACGTATGATCCTCGGGAGCATGCCGAATGTTATGTACATTTGCATGGTGAACATCTCGAAAACTAGTATCTGCCATCAATAACACGACCAACAGAAGGATCGCACAAAGACTTACCGGTCATTACTGAGAACACAGTCGAAGCTACAGTACACGTCAGAATCATTCATTATCATGAAGTAGATCAATATACCTGTCAATTGCCGCTTCATGATGAGGGTCTACAGAAAGAACTTAGTCTAGACGACGTTCGGACTGCACAGGTTACTCACGTATGTAAGGAACGTGGCGATCATAGTAGACAGCGGAACCAGATGGCTATGAACAAGATCAAATAGGTATATTGATTTGCAGAGACGTGCACTGACTTGAGATCGTTGTTCGCGACTTCCACCAATTTCGACTTTCTAATCCACTTCAGCTCCTCTTTGCGTTTTTCTGACAACTGGAGGGAGAGGCGCTGTTCCCAGCCAAAGAGTTTGATCATACGGATAACGCTCATCGCTGAGACCCAATAAGCGTCTACCAAACTGAGCAGCGTATCGAAATGGACCCACACTCTGTAACTGTCTCCACACGAGCATCTGTCTAGAAATCATATGTCGTGAGTATGGTGGTTGTCGCCTAACGGCTAAACAGAGAATACCTTTTTCATCTTCCCAACTTGAAGTGCCTGAACCTTCGCGGCAATACTTGCTGGAACTGGTAACAACAGTATGATGACGGCCATCCCAGCGAACGCACTGGGATAGGCTTGATCAATTTCTCCTCATAGGGATGGAGCTCATTCACGAACCTCCAACCAAGGACAGTATACAGGAACCAGATACAAAATGAGGTCTGGACGGGAACCTGCACAACTAAAAATGACATGAAACAATTCGCATCAGTGAGATGGTTCGCCATTACGGTTCCTGCGACATTGACGTACCAAGCTGCAATATATCTCGAGAGGCGCCGATAGTATCTAGATCGGTGGTAATCAAGTTGTTCACCTTGCCAGCCATGTTCTTGCTCTCTTCCTCGCTTTCACCCTCAGTCGAAGGCTTCGCATCGAGCTTACTGCTTTCTGTGTCAGACGCAGCATGACTGGCCGATTTCTGCTTTCCCTTCGTTGAGGTGGCGCTCGTACTAACAGCGCTCGAACCTGCGAGAGTCGCCACTTCTTCGCCATCATTGCTACTGCTCTGCGCCTCTTCGATGTGACTGCTTTCAATCACAGACGTGCCATCTGGTGTGACAGAGACCGACGTTCCTGAGGTGGACGCCTCTGTGACATCGGCTTTCACCCGCATACGGAGAGCATGGTTGAACACCAGCTGTGTGAGGATAGCTTCGACACGGACCATCATTCGTTCCTAGACAATATTTTGAGCTTCCAATGGTAGAAGGAGCCAAACACAGCGACTTACAGAGACGAGGTAATAACATCCCAGCACCCAGACGCCGGTCATAGGGCCTAAGAACAGCCAGGAAATCCAAACCCAGGGTCTGACCATTGGATGCTCGCCACCGGGCTCCATGGAACTATGCATCGTTTCAACCAAGAACTCATGAATGGATGCAGAATACGCACGAGAGCAGATTTTTGATGCCCACAGGGTTAGCAAACCGTGTAATAACCTGAAAGAAGTGAGAATTGCAGTAACCCCTTGCATACATAACACCTACATATAGTATCATCATGGATCCCATTACAATGAATTCGTTGCCTGTGCCACGGCTGATGTGTGAGTATGTTTCACATGAAAAACATGGTAAGACACTTACGGAAGACTTTTATCAGGCCCCAGATGACATGTCGGCCCTTCTTCTTCACTTGGAACGGATCAAGCTCCTACAGTATACTGACATTAGCTCCAGTTCGCCAAATGCTATTTGCTGGTGAAACGCACCCTGAAAGATCTCTCGGCTAGGTACTCCGCACTGTCGTAATCAGCGATCGGGGGGAGCTCGTCAATCGGAAGATGTGGTACACGATATGCTTTGAACACGGTCTGGTCCGCCCAAGAGAAGAATAACATCGACAGAATAGGTGCTGTCTGCTCGGGATGAGGCTTAGGTGAGGGATTCTATACCGAAGCATTGTTTTCAGTCAATCGCACCATAAGAAATCATGAGACGGTCCTCACGTTAAGGTCGACCGGCACATAACGCCTCGGAATCAGCAGAGGAACGATCACTGCAGCAAACGTGAGAACGGTGATCTTTGCCCATAGTAGGGCGCCCTCTGACGCATCTAATGGATGCAGAGTATATGTTGCCAAAGGCCACAAGTCACGATACGCATACACCGCCCAGGCGGAGAGCAAGAAGACCACGAGATGGCGGGTGACTAGAGTAGCAGTCACTGGTTTTGCCAGTAATGATATGAGCGCTAAGAGCGACGCGTATGCCTGATACGAGACCGTGAATAGATATCTCACCAGATGCGTGAGGACTTACGTATGATAAGCATAGGCCAACATGGAGCCAAGCGGAAGACTGAGGCCTCCCCGACGAGATGTTGTATTGAGCAGAGACACCCGTCATAACTGCCAGTGCAACACATGAAGCAGACCTTGTCAACTTGAAGGCGAAAGTAAGAAGTCCTCCTTGTTGTGTAATCCGGTCAGCGATGCCAGATGAATGCTCCCCTTCTTGTGTCAGGGGTGCGCTCGCCAGTACGGTGTCATCTGTCGCCAGGTCCTTAGCAGAAACAAGTTTTGTGTAGAGCACCCTGATCGGTCGAGAGCATAGAATGAGCTGAAGAAGCAGTAACGTCACCGACACGCCAGCAACGTAAGTGGGAACAGTCAGAGTGTCCGCGAATATATTGCTAATGAATGTCAACTCCTCGTTGCTTAATTGTGTATGACAGGAGACTTACTCCAGTTCATTGTCGATGTCGAATGTCATCGGAGCGGCGAATGCGCCCGATTCCAGATTAAAGCTGCTCTGCAGGCTCATGCAGAGGACGGGAATACGAGAGGCGGTACGGCTGTTGGGGAAGGATGCAAGAGGCTGGACAACTTACGCGTCTCCGACTCGACCTTATAACAATCGGCCCTTAGTCTGACAGGAGTGTAACGCCCCGAGTCGGAACCGGCGCTCACGCTTACGAGTCAGGCGGGTCTATGACTTGATAAAATTACTGCTCACCGATTGCCTGGTTACTTTCGACTCGACATAACCATGCGTTGCAAAATATATGCGTCTCATCAATGGCCATCAATCTCGCGAAAATCGGTACCGCCAGGCACGGCCTCCGGAATCAAAACAGGTTGCCTAATAGAGTATCCGAGTGCTTACAAGCGCTCGATGGAAAATTTATTCATCACTGCTTTGAACGGTGATCGGTGACCGTGCAGCTATTCAACTGTGCATTATTGCAGAGTGCCAGTACTGAGTGCTATTAGATGACACCTTTTGGTGATTTGACAGGAATCAGGAGGCCGCCAGTGGCGACGTACGTGACTCCACGAGATGGGGGATTATAATGACGCTGTGAAAGATAAGCAATTCCCATTCACACTGGATGAATATCTTGTTTTGGCATAAGTCCGAGTCTGAATGGACAAATCGGTCGTCATACCAGTGTATTTGATTTTTGAATACTACTTAGCTAAGTATAGCGGCTAATCTCACCGTCGGCGTTCGGGAACGTCCATAATTGTGACAATTTTGCGTGACAGCCGCGTTTCAGGCTGTTTCTGGTCGGTCCCAGATAGCTTACACTGAGTCTCGAGATACTGAACGCTGAACTCTTACCAGACAGAATAAATGTACATAGGAGCGTTTCCATCATGACGAAAAGATTGGCAATGACTCAAGGATTTTGATTACCCAATATCAATCACGTGACCATTCACCGAGCATAAGTCAATCGTGAACTTGCTCTTACTCTGTTTCCTTTGTTCACATTTTGATCATCCTAAAGGAGTGCAAGCCGTTAGCTTTTTTATATTTACCATCCTTGAACCTATCTCTTCCGGGACTTTCTGACAAGAGGATGCTCGTAGATATTCCCTCAAAGGAATTATCACGCGGAGTATTTTACATGAAGACGGAGGTGTCGTACTGATGATGAGTGTATTCGTCCGCTCGCCTTGTAGCGCGGTGACAACTATTGCCCGGCGAATTCTTTGTCCGCTCGCTTTGGCCAGGTGCCTCACAATATAAAATGGCCAGGGGAGCTGTCGAAGTTAACGTGCCGCACATACGTGTTTCATCCTTCGCGCACCCACGTCAAGGCTAACTCTTGTCTCTACAACAACCCTCTGGAAAACATCTAAGGGACTAATAGAATGATTGCGCTACACAGCCCCTCTCTAGCCTATGCAAGTTCTTCTCAATTGGCGAGCGCGTTACTGTCAAAAGTAACCATGGAGGTGCCACACGCGAGGTATGCTCATGTCTGAAATGTGAGAAAGATTCAATCCTAACATTTCGATTGGGACGTTTCATTGCGACCAGTCTAGCTATGGTACGCTGATTCTCATGCGTCCAACAAATTTTGTACTTATATAATGTAACTCCTAACACGTAGCTGAAATCATTGGACGACATCATGACCTCAATTTGCGCCATCATCCGAAGTGCTATCAATGCAGATTGCCCCATAAACCGGTTGCCGCTAGAGCTTCTCACATCCATCTTTGAACATGTCCCCGAACCGTACTATATTAAGGATCGCTATGCGTCCCTCACAACTCTCGTTCGAACGGATGAACTCTTACCAGTGACCCACGTCTGTCATCACTGGCGCGAGACTGCCTTAAACACGCCTGGACTATGGAGCAGCCTCTCGAACGACGAGCCTCACGACTTATTATACTTATACACGAGCAGATCAAAACAAACGGCACTGAAGATGTCTCTCAACTACCCCCGGTCAGACGATGTTGATCTCCAAAACATGCTGCGTTCGAATGGTGCTCGCCTCCGTACACTCTACATTGAGCACAAATTCGACGCCGACTTATCTCCCACCACGGACTTTGCTGCCCCGAATCTTGAAGTTCTGCTCCTTCGTTCAGATGCTAGCGCTTACACGACGCATGTGCCGCGGATTTCCACTTTTCACAAGGGTGTGGTATCTAGACTAAGGTACCTTTCCATGCACAAGTGCCCCCTGCGTCCGACAAATGCCTTCCCGCACTTGACCCATCTAAACATTTCTCATCAAAGCATGGGATCGGTTTCGACACTTCTCGAGCTTCTCTTCGGTTCTCCGCAGCTCGTACAGTTGACGCTCATCCATCTCGGCACCGCAGCCTCCACTACTGATGTATCCAGTCCCATTGTCGATCTCAAGCATCTGCGTAACCTGGCTCTGGTTTATATTGCGCCCCAGTTCGTTGTGGCGCTCCTTTCCCATATGTCCATTCCCGCGGACATTGCAATTCAATTGGAATATCTCCCACTGCCAGACCCTACCTTTTTCCATGATCTGCCACATCTGGCCGCCTTCGACACAGCTACGAGAATGTCTGTCGCGCTTTCAACTCACTATGTGACCGTCACTACGGCGGGTCCTTCTTCGGCAGTATGCCTGAGTCTCGATTTGGGCCACGGTCAATTGAGCTGGCAGAACGCCGCGTGGGTATCGTCGCTCTTTGCTATTCTGCCGCTTGCGAAGTGCAAAGAGCTCTGGTTGATCGACAAGTTAACGCTTCATAACGACAATTTCCGTCTACTTCTTCGGCAGATGGTATCTTTGACCGTGCTCGTGCTTTATGACACAGACTACGATGGCGGAGAGTGGCTGCTCGGCCCCCCACTTAACTTAGACCATGTTTCGCCACCGGAGAACTCATCTAGACCTCTTGTGCCTTCTCTGATCACCTTACACCTGCTCATGGATAACCCCTCGATCCCGGAACAATTGATCACACTCACTGCTGATCGCGCAGAAGGTGGTCGCCCCCTGGAAAACCTTGTTCTAGACTTTGTGTTGGAGACCCCAGAAGAAGACAGACAAGAGATGCAGGCGTCTGAGAACGAGCAAGATGTTCTGAATGCTTTACAGGCTCACGTGGGCTCAGTCATAGTCAGATTTGGTGACAGCACGCCTCATATGGCTTTGCCCGCAGTGTGTTTTGATGATATGTCCTATTGGGGGGATGCTAAAGTGTGGTGAGTTCATTGCGGCGTGTATCACTTGTATCTCTTGTCTATTTTTGTCTCTAGCCCTCGTTTCATTCCTTATTGTACTTCCGTATATCAATTGTTACTATACCGATTGTTACTATACCGATTGCTACTATGTCTCGCTGCATCGTCGACGCTATCTTCGCAGGTAAGAGGATCGGAAGGTCATTTCCCCTTGTTTGGGGATGACGCAGACGCTCCCTGAAAAGCCTGCCAGAAATGGGGTCTGTTATGATGCTGAGATTCTCGCGGACATCGACTTCGCCCAGCGTGATTTGTCCGGGGTTCTTCGGTTCAATTGCGCGCCATCAAAGACCGACGTTCACAAGCAAATATAAGGTAATCAAATGTCGGCTCTATCGCAGCGGGGATGACGTGATGCCGTACATTCTTCGTGCTTGATTGGCAGCTAACTGGGCTAAGACCAGTACAAGATCCTCCTTCGCAATCTGCAAACATCCGGTAAGAAGACGCTAAACGTCCCGCAAGACGTAGATCTATCTGAGATAGTGAAGGCCGGTTTCACCGTGAAAGTTGAAACTGCAGAGACGATAATTGGCTACCGGAGGTCCTTGGGACCCTTCACACACCTCCAATTCACAGCTCGAGGCCTGTGAGGCTGGTTCATCACGTCTTCTGTGCAATCCTCCGCCACAGACATTCTTCTTGACTTCGCCGCGATGTGGCGCAACAACGCGGTCAAGCTGCATCTCGTATCTTCACAGGATCCGAACGGAAATACGACGACTATATCAGAAGACTTGAAGCGGATGCCACCTGTAATGGGACAGAATCATACCTTTTTGGCTGAAGACCCTGCCTGCAATATATCACGCGGAATTGAAGCAACTTTTCACGTTTCTTCGGTGACGTATTACTCCCGTGAGACATCGAAGAATGAAGCCCGTCGAGCGCCTCTTTAGATTAGTTTCCTTAGTTGTCGGACGTTGTCCACGGTGGATATTCATGACACAGTTGTAGGGCACTAGTGCGATGTGGCGAGCTTGGAAGTCAGGACTCACATGCAACATTGAGCCCTCGGGTCAGTGGCGGTGGGTGATAGAACGCAGAGATAGAGCATGAAGCGAGAAAGAGCCAATAACTAGGCCCCGAACGACATGCATGGCGGCGCACTGCAAGCGATACGAGACCAATTGGGAGTGCCACAGAGTAAAATAAACAAATTCCCGCAATTTATCGCATGGAAGGCGCGCTTGGCGCTGGAGTCAGTGCGAGATTGGGCGTCTATACGTGCGCGGCGGAAACACGTGGAAAAATGCTCGAGTGTGGGGTTTAGACGCCGGGAGGCGCGCACATTCGTTTATAGCGCGAATTTCACTCGGGGTTGCAGGCAACCGCCATCTCGTCCACTCTGGCGTTGTCTCCTTCCGCGAACGCGTAGTCCAGACGTTCTGTGTTTCAGTAACTCATATAGACGGCAGAGTGTCTAGATACCCTATTCTCCCCCTTCGGCGACGCCGTATTGTTCCAGCTGTCCGGAACGCTGCATCACCGCCCAGGTGATCAATATAAAAAATTCCAGCACTGGTTTCGTAGGTCGTCCTCTTACCTCTCGCTACCCTAACTTGAGCGTGAAAGGGAGTGTCTAGACCCGACCCCGAACGGAAACTCGACGTCAGTCAGCCGCTAGTCAGCGTCAGTCGGAGGTTGCACATACGGAGGTGTCCATACTGTGTGACGCCGCCACAGCACCCCTCCATCAAAAAGCTCCAAAGTCCGTTCTGCGAGCCTTGCTCAAGGCAGATTCGGCAACAAAAGTGCAGCGGCGTCGAACGTCCAGAGATACCTCTTTGCTTCAGTAGCACGTCGCTGTTCGATACTAGCGCTCGGTACGTACGCATATAGTCACTCTTGTCATTGGACTGAGTGTCGTAACCTCGTATCACTCATATGCTGCCTATACACGTAGACACTGCCCACTATTGCCATAGAAGCCATGGGCACCTCACCTATTCCGTTCTTTGTCCGTACCAACACCCAACGCTTAGACATGTCCCAAGTCAGACGTGGTCACACCAAGGGGCACCAGTCAGAAAGCCAAAACGCGACTCAACCCATTGCGATTCCAAGGCGCAAGACGACGGGCCCGCCGCCACGCTCGCCAATGCGGCACCAGCCTTCACCAGACCTCGTGTTCAACTTCGACTTCTCTCCGTGCTCGATCCAGGGAACTGGGATCATTGCACGCATGGAGACGCGCATGCGGAAGGATGGAGACTGGTCACAGCCTCTTCTGCAGCAGAGAGGTCGCACGAACGTTCTGCTTGCTCACCAGTGTCAGCAGCAACAGCAGTTGATGTTTGCCAGGAAGACGCGCAGTCCAAGTCTGAGGCGTCATCGCCCACTGATGCGGGAGTCGGCACCCATGTCGTGTGGTGCTCAGGATTCCGTTCACACTGTTTTCGAAAACGACATCCTCGCCGAGCAGGTAGATGTCGGATCTGACAATCTTGTCGGCACTCAGGACCTACCATTGAAGTCGGAACCCACTTCTCCGTCGTCTGCGTGTTCATCTGTCGTCTTTGCCATGCACGGTGGTGAAATTTGCGATTCCGACTCGCTGCGCTGCGCAGACGGACACCGCTACACCGACGAGAACGACAATGGTCCTCTCACCTCTGCCTTCCAGCGCTCCGTTTCCTCCACCTCTTCCTCTGCGTCTGCCTTGACTATCTCTCTTGCATCACACGCCCCCTCGCCCACTTCTCCAATCGTGTTCAGTATCCCGTCTCCTGTTTCACCACCTCTTGCACATCCGTATCCGTACCCTGGCCAGCGCGCGCGCCCCTTACCTACTGTCTTCCCTGTCGCTGGCAACAAGGACCGTGCGCAAGCGCAAGCTCACCTGCGTAGCGCTGCTGCTCCCGTCGTCTCGCCTTACATCGCCCAGGCCGAGCGTGCCGACTCGCGCGACGCCCCTGCGATGCGTACTCGCAACCGCTCGCCCATGCGAGGCCGCTCACCGTATCCTACTCTTGGGTTGCGCTTGCGGCAGCGTCGAAGCTCGAGTGCGGGCCCCCGTGCGCCTACTGTGGTTGGCACGGGGCGTGTCATCGGCATGAAGGGAGCGGAGAGGCTCAGGGGCTCCTCGCTCGCCCTCAGCAACGAGGACCTCGAGCGCTCGTTGGAAGAGGCGAGGGAGAGGGAGAAGGCCGAGGGTGTCCTGGGTGCGGATGCGAAAGAGTGGGAGTGTGAGAGGGGCAGGACGCGCGGAAGGCCGAGAGGAAGAGGTATCGGTATCAACATTGGCATTGCAGGGTTCAGGGCGGCGCCGGGGAATGCGTGAGGGCCCGTCGGCGTGCGGACTGGCTAGTCGCACTCTCCCACCTTTGCCAAACGAGGCAGAGAGCGGCGGCAGCCTCAAGCTCCAGATAGTCCCTTTACTCTGTCTGTCAACGTGATCTAGTCCGAAGGGGTACACGGCCGCCTCCATCCTCTCTTCCCTTCCATTTCCTCCTATCGCGTCTCGGCCCCGCTCATGTTTCGTGGGGCTCAGTAGATCTCCCCATCGTTATGTTTCGGTTTCTATGTCTTCTTCATCAACTCATTGCAAGCAACGGACTATTTCATGCCAGCATCATCATCCCCATCATCATCGACCATGCATCAGCATCATCGTTCTGTACATACTGCATATATCATCCATCCATCCATGATCGTCAATCGCATCCCCATCTGCATCATCACGTTCGTAGTCGTATTAGCATTCGCATTTTCATCGGGCACTATGTATTCTCATCCTCACCCTCCTCCCCATTCGCATTCGCATTCATATGTCATAATCAGTTCATCACATCACATCATCATCGGCATCTGCTTCTTTCTTCTCGAGTTCTGGTACCATCTTGTCCTGTCGGCGTTTCCTTGGGCCAAAAGGTTTCCTATCGCAATCGACCAACCGCCTCGTCTCAGTTCCATTCGACTTCCCTGCTTCACCCCACAAGGTTGGCGACCGATATACTTTGATCCTGCCACATTGGCATCGGATAGGTCTGTTGCGAGATGTGGGGTTCTTTCATATGTCGTCCTCCCAACAAAATCATTGATCCCATCCACGACTCATCAATCGCAAAGCCACCATTCCATACAGAGTTCGTATGTATTTCCAGTTTCTTCCCTCAATCACACATCTCGTTCTCGAACTAGCATTCCTGCTCCTACTTTCAGCTAATTACAATTTCTTTGAACCCTGTAATTTCCTTCGTTCCCGTCATTCTAGATTCGCGCCACAATGGACGCTCCACCACTCCTCTTTTGCCCTGGCGGCTTGTACTTAGATCTCACTATATACATGGCGTCCCACTAGATCTCATTCGAAGTATTAGCTATGCAGACTTTTATGAGAATACAGTCATATCCTGTGCGTTATCGACGGTATCAGAATTGCGAACGATCGAAGTGGGAAGTTGCATGCGCTCCAGCTGTACATCGAACCCTGTTCGGTGCTTCTGAATCCTGATATCGTTGAACTGACGAGGATAGCCCCGCATCGACTTCTCGCCCTATATAGCATACGTAGTAGATGACAGAAGATCCGTACTCTTCGAGCGTTCGGCGAAGCGCCGGCTTCCTCGCAGGTCAATTCTTCCGCAGGCCCCGGCTTCTTAATATTAGACTCTGACATTTGAGTGATTATGCTAGGGCGGTGTTGGGGCTCGAAGTGTCATCGTTTGACAGACGAGATTTGAAACCAGCACCCACTTTGGAAGGGGCGGGTTTCATCATTCTCGAACCGCCGAAAGTGGTTCTAAGTCGCGGACTTTATTTACACAGGCCAATCCACAAGCCAGTTGAATTCCCTCGGCATGTTCTCAGGTATAAACTAACGAACCGGCAGATTTTGGTGCTCACCTTTTTGCATCATGATATGCCGCGATACCGAGTTTATGTTATTCCTGGATCCCAAATTTGCAAGGTTTCGTTCAGCCACGAGGGGTGAACTTTAGCCTGGGAGTAAGACACTCGCGTAAGCTGTAAGACACTCAAGAAGCAGTTCTGGCACCAAACACTTTGCTCGAAAACAGGCTTGCAATCATGATCATGATTATGCACCCGAGTCTAGGGTCTGGACTGGACCTCATTCCGGTAATCTGCCGTTGTGCGAGACCCCTGTCTCTGTCTCATCGCATTTTTGGAGTGAAAGCATCCGAGTTTGGGGGCAATTCTGCAGGAGGGTGAGATTAACAACTTCAGCGATGCATGGTTGTACAGGAGGCTGCGTTAAATAGCGCTTGCACAAAGGCAGTCCTGCACGCAGCGGTGAGAAACAGCCGCACTGCGTTTTGACTGAGTGCAACCTGTGTTTGTATATCAGCATAAATATTATAGCATTACAGTGGCCAGTACAAAAGCACTGCCTGCATGGTCGGCAAACGGATTGGAAGGACTCCCCACGAAGCAGAAGAGCTCTCGGTGCAGACGTGGCAGTCAGAAATGACGAGATGAAGCGCGCGCAAATGACCAGGCTATGGATCGAACTACGAGGCAGAGTCTAATGATATGCGCGCGACGTCCGACCGTGGGGAGGCGACAGGAAAGTTTTCAGCTAGCTGTGAATCCAATCTTATTGATGAATGCGTACCGTTTTGCACGGTATAGTGAAGCTCTCCGGAAAATGCGGGGGCACTTCCATAATTTCAGGTTTTCTTTAGAGACCGGTACATTATATGAAATGAAGCGTCTCGGTCTCCGGTTACTAGCGCTTCTTCGTCACCCTTGCCCGAGTGACTAATAAATGCACAAGTTATCTAGAACGTCGGGGAAAAGGTGGCATCTCAATTCGCTTAGCTATGATGACGATGGTGCACAGGTCGAGATCTGTTTCAAACAAAGTGTAAATGAGATGCGGCATATCCGCCCTCATGACCCCAATTTTGGAAGCATGCGCGCTCGTATTTCCTGTGTTTTCCGCGCCTGATATCATTCACAATTAAATCAGCGATGTCGGCGGTCTGGACGTTGGTGATCAGAACCTACTGCGTAAAATTGGATAGAACAAACGCTGTTTACATCCACTGCAAACGCTTGGGGTTCAGAAAACAGACTGAACTTTGAAACATTTACTGTGGGGACAAATAATGACGAATTTGACTGATTTATTCAGTACCTTTAGTAAGCTAGAAAACCATCGTCGACCAACTTGGCAATAGGCTTGATAACTGCAGCAATAGCGCATGATTTTCAGTCGAGTTTGCAAGTAGGATCCCTGCGCACCTAGAATATAACACACGCCAAATCGGTATCATGCAATGATACAGGACAAAATCATTGCCTCTAAGAGCCACATTCAGCGGACACCATGAATCTTGTCGGAGCATCCTTACCATCGCAGAATTGCGCCTGGTAATCCCTCAAATCACCGCATCTCTTCAGCTGCGCTCATGGACATGACGCTGCTCTAAAGGGGGAAACGCTGGACGGAACGCTGTCGACGAGATGGGAATCACGTATCTGCCACAGCCGCTTCAAAAAATGTGGAGGTTCACACCGTAATCGGTAGTAATGAGTTCACGCCGTACTGGCTCGCTCGAGCCGGTCACGCTCTGCATGACAAGTATTCTCCGTCGTGACGACCCTGGAACTTGCTGGGACCCATGGCGCCAAGTGGACTCAGGGAAAAGATACTATGAGCAGCGCAATCCATTGATGGCGGCCGCCTGGGCCAGCATGTCATCAAGCCGGTAATTCGGGGCACAAAACCCTAGATGTCGCCCTTAATTAATATCGGTATGGGGAAAGAGTATCTCTCACGCACGAGGTCCAAGTTGTTCTTGGGAGACAGTGATTGGTCGCCTAAACACGTCATGTGAAATGTAAGGTATCAACAAACTCCACTTCTTTTCGCGAAATCAATTCACTTCGCTCATATCGCCCAAATTTACTACGGATGACAGGCCATCCGGATGTAGAACGTTACACGAGTACTCTGGGATGGTTTCAGATTAGATTTTGACACAGCGCTCAACGGTGAGAGTCTTGGAGCCCATTATATCGAGAACCTGTCGAGCGACCACGGCCTGTCAGCAAAGAGAAGATTTGATATTACAATGTTCAATTCCCTCGTGGGGTTGGACACCCGGACGCCAACAAGATATCAAACATCATCTGTGAGGATTTAGAAAGACACTAGCTATGCAGAGACATTCATAGGACATACCAGTCGTCTTTATGATGCGTCTAGAAGGTATCCTAGGAGTCCACGGAAGAGCCAGAATGATCCTCCACGCCCCGATTGGATGACAGCCCACGCACTCAGGAGGGGTCAGGACGTGAGACTACTGGGTACTATACCTTCGTACTCCCGGTTAATTGTGCCGGCAATCAGGGTATCCTCAGTCACAGCAACGGAGCATTTGCGGCCACCGTTTGGACCGGACAGGGCGCAACAGCCACCGAGGAATGACATTTGTGACAAGTCGGATCAATTTTTATGAGCTTTGTGTGCGGCGTGGCGGACAGCCGATCTCCGACACCCGCGTCTCCAGTAAGTCGCTGTTATATCTCGGTTTGAATTGGACTGTTCGCGGGAAATCGAGCTCACTTCACTAACTCTTGATCCGCGAGTTGTCTACCTGGCAGAATGATCGGCCAGGTGAACATCGCCGAGCCTTTCAGGTCATGCGCTCGCCCTCGTATTACGTAGTATTAGAGGAGACCAGCATGACTAACAAGCGAGATAACATTGTTCATAGCTTAGCTTCATCGAAAAAGGAGATGTTGAGTATTGCCCGGCAGCCCGTACAGCACGGACTATGGACTAAGCAAATGGCCAGGCCCTCGCACATTGTGAAGGGTATTTGTCGGTCATGAAATTGGTCCTGGAGGGTTGCACAATCAATGCGTATGCCTCATGACCGTCGCCGTACCTGAGGAGTCCCGTTCCTATTATGGAAATATTTGCTATTCCTTCCATTACTGAGGAATGAGCTCGGCCTCAACGGGATGCAGGCCTCTGTCTGTTGAGAAGTCCATGTAAGTCCGATGAGGCATGAAGCGGCTTTTAATGCCACGCCGCCCCCTCGCAAGTGGCGCCGAACTACGATAATTTGTTTGATGAGATGCTCCGCTGAAATGGAATGTTTGACCGCTTCTGAAGAAACAAGTTGTCGAAGGTTCCTAGAGAGCATGTACCTGACTTAGAGGGGCAGAAGTACTTGTTCAATACAGCGTGGAGGTGTATTTTTGACTAGATATTAGGAACCTACATCACCGCATGCAACTTTGATCGAGATTACTGCTGTACCGTAGGGACTGCTGACCGGGAACGTACGTTCGCATAACGTAAAATGGTTCAAATGGGGTATCAATTAGTCAGACTCTAAGTAGAGCATACTTACTATCGTATCCTTGAAATATGCTTATCGGTGGAGCGCGGGATCAATGCAGTGAACGCCCAAGGCGGATCCAAGTACCCACGATACGAGCCTCCAAAGTTAGATCTTGCATCCTTCAGCTAGCCGTGTGGTATACGATCTGGACCTCCCATCTTGCAATCCCAATTTCTGCTTCGGTTGTGAGCACGCACTGCCTGAGGAGACAAGGGTGGCTGACAACATTTGCATCTGTTTTTAAAAACAAACAAACATGGACCCACTGTTGGATCTACAATCCGCGATCACGTGCAGAGCGACGCGAACCGCGAGTTGCACTGCAGCTTGGCCATTCTAGTATTGCTCCTCGTCTATTTCTGCTGAACTATTGCTGCATCTAGGTCCTTATTAGCGGGCGCAGGCTCCCGTTTCTTTTGCTTTCAGTATGACAGAACTTACTAGTCCTACAAGGCCTGCCTGGCAGACTGATGAGCTGGAAGACGAGTGGATCGATCAGGCAGAAGAAGATGACTACCAAGCCACGGCCTCGATATATGCTCATACTAGCTCTGATCTATCCTTGACGCAACCAATTGGCTCTCTGGTGGTGCGTAATGATGAAACACGGACTCACACAGCGTCTCTAGGCTCAGTAGCGGGAGGAACCTTTCTAGTCAGAGACGATGTACCTGCTATTCCACTCTTACCTAAAACACCGGGACGAAACAACAAAGCGTTTGGAAAGGACTTTTTTAGTCCTCTCGCATTGGAACAGATGTTTGAACCCCCGTCACCCCCTACCAGTAATCCAGGACCGTTGCCGTCTCTTCAGACCACAGCACCAGCGGTCCCTTCGCGGCTATCACAAGTCTATGTGCCTAGCCAAGACGATACCGAGATAATAGGGGACTGTTCTGATGGGTTTGGTGATGAATATGTGCCTCAAGCTGACTTGCCCGAGTCAGGCAACAATGACGGGGTTATGGATTGTCAATTCACATTCGAAGTACCTCGGCCTAGTCCTTTCAACATCGCTGGCACCGATGCCCAAGCACAGAGTACACCCGGACATCCACACATTGGAATATCTACCCTTAACCCCCCTCTTACAGACCCTCGTCTTCGTTTGTTCCAATTCCAGTATGACACATTCACTCGTGATCATCTCTCCGCCATGGTGGATTCCATTGCCATCAATACGCCCTCTGGGGGTAGCGGGACCGCAAATCTCGGAGAGGCCACCTCGCCAACCGGCCCATTGCCTGTTGACGAGACAAGTATATCGCGACTGCGCAGTGCGAAACGTATCAAACTCAGTCCCGCCAGCGATTTCTCCGATAACGGGGACGGAGCGGCAGTGATATTCCGGCCACATACTCTGAGGAGGGATTATGTCGGCGAAGCGAAGTCTCTCATGGAGAAGATCAGACAAACTCGAGATTTCTCCACGGTTTCTACAGTGGCGAGTGCACAGTCGCCTAGTCAGCAGGTCCCATTTGCCTCGCCACCTGATCGGCCCAGTTTGTCTCCACCTCGTGAGTTTTCTATTGAGCATAATGTGGTCAATAGATATTGGTGATAAACCTTATTCGACAGGGCGCCCACCATTGCTGGCCCCTGTTGCTGCTGGAACAAGTAGGGCTCCATCATCTAATTGGACAGCAGCCTCATCTGGACGCGGAATCTATTCGTCTCTTGCTTACAGGGAACAAGCCGCGAATTTGATGGCGCAGATAAGAAACGATATGAAGGGCTCCAAGCGACTGTTTTCGGGAGATACAGAGGCATCACAATTAATGCGAGTTGACAGGATCAATGGATCTATCACTGAAACCACTCTTGAGCAGACCTCATCTTTCTCGGCAAACGCTCGTGCTGGGAAGGAGAACGTCTCCGGATATGCCGGCGGTCAGGCAAACAGATCAACTGGTTCTGGGCGAGGAAAGCCTAAGGCAAGCCCCCGCAAACTGCTCCGCAGATCGGGTCCCACAGATGAAGCGGAGAGAGACATTGTAGACGGCCTGACCAATATGTCGCTGGATTCTCAATGTTTGTTGGAGCAATTTCCCAACCCTCCCGTCGTCTTAACTGTGACGACGGAATCGGTATCGCACGCTCCAAGACAAATCAACCACGAATCTGAACCTAACCCGGCGCTCCTTGCTCCTTCGGCAGGAAATGCTCCTACCTATCCATCTTCTTCCATCCGTTCTGGTAGGAACGAGGACCTAACCAGATTCGTCTCGTCGAGTACTGCCTCCGGTACAACTCTGACCACAGGTAGCACGGCGTCGTTCGTGAAACACCCAGGACCAAAACAGATCACGCGCATAACCCCAGAAGATGTACCTGCCCTTCCCGACAGAGTGGGTAAGATGGTATTCGATAAGGTCATGATGAAATGGGTGAAAAACACCGCAATGGCCACCGCCGAGTTGCCTGAGGAAGACGAGACGGATATACCGTTAGCCGTCGACGGGAATGACAGCGAGGATCCCTTCCGTGACATCGAGAGTCTGCGAGAAGAGGATTCTGGCAGGCAATATGCCATTCCTGACGTAGTCGTTGAGCGACACCCGAATGATGAAGACGATATTTCTATCGAAGGAGACGAAAACAGGTTTGAGGAGATAGAACAGTCTGAGGTCGAGGACGAGGAAGAAGCAGAGCTAACGTCCTTCTCATTCGATGGCCCATCTGCTGAGCTGGTCCAGGTAATAGCAGAAGGAGGCGAAGATGACGATCTGGACATTACTGACTCTGAAGACTCTCACGACGAGGAGGAAGCTACAGAAACGACGGGCCCTTCGTTCGATATGGATGCGGCCTCGGATGATTCCGATTATGGCTACGACGACCACTTGCAAGCTGCGCAAGGGCTCAACGATGAACCTGCTCTGCAGGACTCGCCTCCCCACCTATTAGCGCCACCTGGTCTGTTGACTACGCCCAATCCTCCTCTACGTGCAACACCTGGGTCCGCGCCTACGCCTAACACCATCCGCTCCGCCTTGAAAAGCACCAGTATCACACCAGTCTCCGCACTGAAAGACCCAAACAAGTCAAGGAATTCGACCCCAGCAAATCGGTTGGGTCACCGTCGCTCTGTCAGCTTCTCGGATGGTAGGCGGGATGGACCAATCCTCGGCATTGGCAGAAATATCCCGACGCCAGACGGAACTGAAGTGGACGATGAAAGCCCGAGCAAACAGTCCACTGCGATGGTTCCCTCGGCTCGGTCTAAACGAATCGCAGACATGCTGGATGATCTCGAGGAACCAGGTAAGTGTCGTTGAGCATGATCCTCGGCATATTTGATAGATGAGAATGCTGCAGTCTTCGACGATGCGTCACCATCCAAGACAAGCAGCAGCTCCGGACGACCTCCCATGGAAGAGCTTCGACCGCTGAAGCCACGAAGACCAAGTACTGCGGCGAACGCTAGCAGTCCGAGTCGAGAAATTTCGCGACGCGTATTCTCCAGGTCGCACTCTGTCAAAACTCCTCAGTCAACGGGCCGAAATGCAAATGCGACGTTTCTCACCGAATGTTCATTTGGCGTGGCACACGATCGTCTCGTACAAGTCATCACGGATGTCGAGCCATTCGAGCCGTACTGGGAAAACTTGACATCTATCGATTTGTCCAAGCACAACATAGACAGTGTGGCAAGGCTCAAGGAATTTTTGCCCCGGTTAGACTCATTGTCTCTGTAAGTACCTCACGATTGCTTGACGACTCGACTGGTGGCATAGCCTCAGAGCCTCTTAATACAACCGCCGCTGCCAAAGCTGACATCCGATTGATTCAAGCAATGATAATCATCTGTCTTGGCTCAGCGGAGTTCCGGGCACTATACGGTCCCTCTCAGTTGCGTCGAACGCGTACGTCTCTTGAAAATACGGCGACTTGGAGACACTGATTTTGATGCACCAGTCTGACCGGACTCACTTCCTTCGGTCACCTTCTGAACCTAGAACACCTTGACATTAGTCGGAATCAAGTCGATTCTCTGCGGCGTAAGTTTCCATTACATATCACTTGTAGATCACTCTAACCTGTCTACATGAAACCAGAGCTTGAGTGCCTCCGACATCTGCGAGAGCTCCGGGCAGATGGGAACAGGATCGACAGCACTGATGGACTGCATAACATGGATGGCTTGGTGAAGCTGAGTTTACAAGGCAATAACATACGCAGACTAGATCTGCGACACTACCGCTGGTACGTTCATTTTGTTTCAAGCGCTCACCGAAGCCGGCGGTGTATCCCTCGGTCTCCTTCGTGGAGACCCATCTATCGATGTCGCTTACATATGGCATCTATCACTCATTTGACAGGACTCGGCTAGAAATGCTCAATCTCAGCCACAACCGGTTAGCCAATGTGGAGGGACTGGCATCACTTACAGCATTGATAGCGCTCAATTTTGGTGAGTACTTTGCAGCTCGTACGTCACGCTTCTCATCAAGAAAGGAAGAACGTTGCATATCGCGTTCTTCCCTTGCTTGATGTTCTCGCCAGTGAATCAGATGATCCTGGCCTTGCGGTCTGAATATGCGCTTAATGCGATCCCAATGTAGCTTACTGATGGCTATTGCTTACGACAGACAACAATGTATTGGGCGAACTAGACCCTGGAACCACAATGCACCGGTTGAGGATCCTTCGTGTGAGCGGAAATCGGCTTCACCAATTGAATGCATCACCATTTCCAAATCTTCGCACGCTCTACGCCGACAACAACTCACTTAGTACAATCATCAAGGCATACCGCCTGACCAAGTTGGAGAATCTCAGCCTGCGGAATCAGAACGTAAGGGCTGGACTGTGAGTAATAAGCTTCTCCTTCTCCATCTGTGTCTATTCAGGGACCGGCGGCGCTGGAACGCACGTTGTGTCCGGACCAATGGCTGGAGACTTGGAAGATTGTACTGATGATAGGCATGATGCGTTCGTGGTCAGGTCGCTGTCTATCCGAGAAGTACGAGACGTGAAACGCCTCTATCTTTCAGGTCAGTCTCCCTTTCCGTTCAATCGTTGGCCATCTCGTGCCTGCTTCTGCGTACCTTTCATTTCTCTTCAACCTGCGCGACAAAACCTCGGGAGAACTTCATTATCTCTCTTACTCACCGTGTTTTGCCTCGTAGGGAACCCTCTGAAGCCCGGTTTCATCTCGGAGCCATGCTACAATCTGGTATACCTAGAGCTTGCTGCCTGTCGCCTGACATCCTTGCCATCGGACCTCTCGCGGACGATCCCGAACGTGCGCGTGTTGAACCTTAACTACAATTTCCTGGAGGATGCGAGTCCCCTGGAAGGGCTGACGCGCCTGCGCAAGCTGACGATCATTGGATCGCGGATCAAAGGGACAAAACAGTTCATACGTTTGTTGAGAGGCATGCTCGATATAGAGATGCTCGACTTCAGGTACGCTATTCGCTTCATCTTATCTTCACACCGTGCAGGCTTGCACCGGAAGCCAGACTGCTCCGTGCGCGTTCTGACCCCGCCAAGCTACCGCATCAGTCGGTGTGGTAGCTTTGTGGCTCGAACGCACGCGTTGTGGCCACATGCAAGAATAGGAGCCGTTGCAGCTATTCACGCTAGCCTCGGAGGCTCATTTTCTGCCATGGCTGTGCGGTGGCGTCTACAGCGATCTTCCCTTCCGAGCGTGACTGAATATGCCATCGGAACGCTAACATCGGGCCTTCGTGCCTTGCGTGCTCTGTCTATGTACACAGAATGAATCCGTGCACCCTGGGGTGGTACCTTCCCCTTCTCGTTCAAGACGTGCCTGGGGCCTTGCAGCCCTCCGACGGCGATCGTCCGGGCCCAGGTCCGACCGCAGGCGCGCGGGGCTCGTCTGGCCCTTTCGCGGCTCTCGTACCCCGCGAAGACGGAGCTTGTGCGACGGAGCCAAGCCGGCGCGGGCAAGGACACGACGCACGGAGCGGCAAAGATGGTCAGCATCATCGCCGCCGCGGCGCCTCCGACTCACACCGTCCCTCGTCGTCGTCGACGATCGCACCGGCATCCGCTGCGAGCGGTGCTGGTGCTGCTGGCGCAAGAGCCGGTTTGAGCGGAGGTGACGACACGGCCGCGGGCTCGGCGTGCGCTTCTTCTTCTGTTTCTGCTTCTGCACCGAGGGAGGAGCCTGGCACAAGCGCGGGTGTGGGCACGGGCGTCACGACGTGGAAGGACCTGGACGCGAAGTTTCGCCGGGACTTGCCGGACGAGGCGTATGTGGGCCGGCTGGCCTATCGCGGGCTGGTGATGCGTGCCTGCCCTGCGATTCGGATGCTGGACGGGGTGGAGGTGTCGGGGAAGGAAAGGGACAAGGCGGAGCGGCTGCTGAAGGGGGTGCTGGGGATGGCGCGGGAGAAGGCGCTCGGGAAGGAGAGGGAGAGGGAGAGGGACAAGGACCAGGATGGGGACGAGGACATGGACAAGGACAAGGCCAAAGCCAGGGGGCAGGGGACGCGCAGCTGATGCAGGCGCTGGGCGGTGGAGCGAGTGCGCGGGAGAGTGGGTGCTGTGTGTGCGGAGTTCGGGCGGAGTCAGCGGATGTTTACTCTCAGGATAGCTGGACGAGGGAGGATCGCGCAGGCCCAGGAGGCGGGCGATGGAGTCTCGAGACTCGCGCCGTGCGTTTGGTATCTGCGCGCGCGCTCGAGATTGGCTTTTTCACCTTCCGCGATTGCCGGGGGCGGCGGCGTGGGCGGGCGGGCGATTTGCGCGATCTGTGTCGTCGAGGGCCATTTCTCAGTTTGGATTTACGTATACAGCACGGACGGTATCATGTTTCAGTGATGAGGCTCAGATTACATTGCAATGTATATGCGTGAGGGGGACCTAGAGTAAGATTTAACGGAAGCTTAAGCTATGGATAGTGCCCTGGTGGGAGCATCTGATGATGGTGATGTGATCCTGATAGGACTGGGATCAAGGGCAGGGGAAGAAGCCCTGGAGAAGATGTTGAACAGTCAAAGGACGCGGGCGTTTCAGTGGGCGGAACGGTGGGTGAAAAAACAAAGCGGCGGCGATGGAAACGCAGACCCGGAGGCGGGCGCAGGCTGGCGCTGGGTTTGGGTAATAAGGACGGGGAGCGCGTGTGTGTGGCAACGAACGAACTCATTTACGGGCACAGCATGGATGATGATCGGAGGACAAGCGATACGAGTGGTGCGTAGCTGCAGGAGGAAGAGCGGGCCGGGGCGCACGGGGATCAATCAGGGTGAAGACTCGAGAATCACGTTGGGATGGAGGCGACGAGAGGGGATATCAGAGAGGACTAGGAGAGGAGGACGGCCGGGGGAGATATGGACGGGGCTCGTTGTATTGGGTGGCTGGGAACGGTGCCTGAGGGGGGAGAAGGTGGGAGCGTTGCCGTGAGTGGGTATGCAGGGTGCGCCGGGTCTGCAATCAGATGCTCGCATAATATGACTATACGGGGCGAGATGCGAGTATGGGACGGGGGTTGGGCGTGCAGGGCGCTGGAGGGAGAGTATGCAACGCTAGGTAGGGCTACGCTGCGGTCGACGGTAGCTAGCTTGGTGGCTCGTGCGGTGAGGGAGGCAGGGCGGGCAGCGACGGACAGCGACGGAGAATTCGACGGGCCCGGCTAGATTGGGTTCACGGAATCGGTCATTAAGAGCTGCCATATAAGGAAAGGATTTGTACGTATTGTGGTCGAGATTGGAGATGGGATGTGATAAATGAGATGCACAGCAATTTGGGTGTACCTGGGGACTGGAAGCGAGGGAGGGCAAGCCCCGGCAGCCCCGCGATGGTGACTCGGGAAGCGACCAAGGTCGCGATTGGGCGCAAAAGGGGACAAGGACGGTTTCCCAGGCTGGCGGATGGGATCTCGCACTGCACAGATTGGGTCCAACAGAGCCGCTCGAGTGGGTCCAGCGCACCCACCCGTTAAATACCACACCTTCCTTCTGTACCTGCCCTCCTCGCTCATCGTCCCCGTACGCGCCGTCCTATTCGCGCCAGTCGCCATCCTCGCCCCTTCTCTCCATGATTGACACGCCCCCGTCCCCCTTGAATCCCCAGCCGTTGAACAGCTACAACGTCGCCCAGCTCCAGTACGCGCTGTGAGTCTTTGCCCCGTCTCGCTCCTTCCAATTTAGTTCGCACCTGTCACTCCTGTCAAATCTCGACACCACCCCTTTTTGTCCTCCGATTCGCCCTCCCCTGTCGTCCCTCATAAGTACTCGGCCCCCTGCCAGCTCCGCTCCATTGCCGTCGCGCGTTCGAATTCGCTGACTTTGGCCTTTCCTCCTAGCAGCGAAGACGGAAAGTCTGCAGGGATCGACTCCTTGTCTCCTGACGTCCACGTCCTCGACTACTTGTCTGTTTCGGCCTCTCCCCCCTTCCTGTCAGTCGCTCCTATTTCTTTTCTCTCTCCGCCCATTGTACTCATCCCACTCCGCCTCCAGCCACACTCAAGAGCAGGAGATCGACTACGCCTCGCGCCGCATGTCAAGTTCGGCTACCTCTGACAGTAGCCTACAGTCATCCCGCCCAGAGAAGCACACCCTCTCGCCGTCGAACTCGCCTCTCCCAAAGAGGTCCCGCCCCGCCGTCGCGCTCGACCCCAGCGCCTGGTCCCACCCGAACACGCCCTCCCCGCAGCCCCCGGCAGATCACGAGGACAGGTCAGACGTTGACAGCACCCGCGTCCAGCTGCCATCAATCGCATCCACCTTCCAGGATCGACACGAGCTTCGTCGCGCGTCTCTCCCCGCCCTCTCCTCCGACAGCCCCGCCAGCCGCCTCCGCCTCCCTTACCCCAACCACCGCACGTCCCTCTCCTCCTCCGGCCTCGCCTCCTACCAGTTCCCCTCCACCGACGCCCTTGCCGACGACAAGCTCACCACCCGTGCCCGCATCGCCGCAGACGCCTCCCTCGGTCTCTACAACGCGTCCGTCGGAGATTTCGCGTCCCTCTCCAGCACCAGTCCGTCCTCTTTCGGCTTCTCGTCCCTCTCCAGTGACTACTCTCGCTCCTCCGGCCTCTCCTCCGCGTTCTCCGACTCCGACTCCTGGGGAGCGCCTGGCATCGTCCGCCCCTCCTCCACCCCGAGCCACCTCGCCGGAGCGCCCACTGGCACGCTCAGGTACGACGACAGTCTGCGCCATTCGTCCCTAGGGGGACCCGTGTCACAGCAGCAGCTCTTCAACGGCGTTTCCCGCATTTCAGGCCATCACCACAGCCCAGACAGATCGCAGCACACGTCAAAATAACGGACCTGCTCCAGGTAGCATTAAGACCGAAGGCGAGCAGTGGACCTTTCCCAGCAACGACTTTTCCATGAACCCGCCGTCTGGCGCGCCCTCGTATCCCTCGACGCCCTCGACCTCGGCTGCTGGCATGCCCTCCTCTGCCTCCGCTCCCTCCATTTCGGTTACGTCCTCGCCCACGCGCTCGCCTCAGACTCCCGCCTCGGCGTCCTCGAGCCTCGTCGAGCGCCCGCCGCGCAAGCGGGGAAAACTGCCCAAACCGGTCACCGATTTTCTCAAGGACTGGCTGCACAGGCACTCGGACCACCCATACCCGAGCGAGGAGGAGAAAAAGCAGCTCTGCCACGCCACGGGCCTGAGCATGTCCCAGGTGTCCAATTGGATGATCAACGTCAGTCGCGTTTTTTCACTCTCTTCGTGTTTCGTTTTTTTTCGTGCTTCCATAACTGCCTGTCGCTGACGCCACGATGTGATCCTTTTCTATTTGTCACAGGCACGGCGGCGTATTCTCGCGCCTGCACACCGCGCCGCGGCCGGACCTACGACGACCACTCCGTTCTCGTCCCGCGGGCCCGTGCCCAGCGCGTCCAACGTGCTCGACAGCGGCCGCCGCGCGTCCATGCCGACCGACAGCCTGCAGCTGTACTACCCCATGTCCCTCCAGTCCATCGGCGACACGCATATACCGTCCTCGACGCGACATATGGTCAGCATGACGCGCAGCCTCAGCTCCAGCCACGCCACCGCGGGCAGCCTCTCCGGCGGGACACCACGGCCACGGCCACTCGCCGTACGCCCTCGACAGCGCGTACTCGCACAGCCGCCTCAACTACGGCGGGGGCAGCGCGACGCTGCACCCGCACGCGCAATCACATGGCGGCGGCGGGATGGGCGGGCACGGGTCCTCGGGATACATGGGCATGTCCATGGGCGCGCAGGGGCTGCCGAACTCTTCCTCGTCCTCGTCGTTCCTCGGCTCGCAGCCGCCGCCGCACCAGGCGGGGATGTACGCTCACGGGGGCACAGCTCGCACGCGGGCGGGTACGCGCAGAGCCCGCAGCACGGCGCGCGCATGCTCACGCCGCAGGACGATGCGCAGCCGCAGGCGCGGTATACGTTCCCCGACACGCAGTCCGTGTCGCCCCAGCCCGGGTCGGGATACGCGACGCCGCAGTGACGGCTGATGCGCCGCGTCATGCCTAGCGTGGGCGCGCCGGGATAGACGCGCCCGATGCGATGCGATGGCGCGCCGTGCGGACCCTGCAGGCTGATGCCGTCACGCGGCGTGCCCCCGCGCGCACGCCGAATATAGCAAAAGACGTAATGATTTCTCCGTCCCTATCGCACCTCCCTCCATTCCTTCCATGGACTGGCCTGTTCCGCATTCCGCACCGCGCCCGCAGTTTAGTAGACTACCAGACACGTACATCCGCTTAATCACCCCCCTCCTCTGCTCCCCTGCATCGTCACCTCTCACGCTCTCTCTCAAGCTTCGGGCTGGAGCTCCAGGCGTGCGTGCGTGCGCCCTGCTCTGGCGACGCATGTACCTTTCCCTGTGTTTCCACGCCCCCGGCTTATTTTTGGCCGGTTCAAGCTCATCTTGGTACTTTCCTTCTTATCTCGCTTGGCCCCGCGCGTCTGTCCCTGTACACCGCTGCTTTCCGATATTTAAGCCTCATCGTGCCCCACTGTCTCGTTTTCGCCGTTCTTGGTCGTCTCTCGTGTGTTGTTGTTCCTTGCATCAGGCGGGGCTCTCCCGGCCCAAGCCTAAGGACTGTCTCTCTCCATCTCCGTGCCTCGCCTCGCCTCGCCTCGTCTCTGGTCTTCATTCTGTATGTAACGTAACGTAACGTAACGTATTGTATACCACTATAGTTAGGCTCGCCGCCCTTACGCGGCGCTTGTCCAATATATACACAAGAAGAATGCATCGTGTAATGCTGCCCTTATCATTTGCTCGTCTGATCATTGATTCGCATTCACGGTCGCCCATCTCGCTATTCGTGGCAGTCGGAGGCCCGCTCGCGACCAGGAACGTGCATTGTATTTCCGGGAGCTGTTGTGATTACTCGAGGTAAGGTAAGGATCCGACGCACAGGGTCGTCTGCCAGGGCAACGGAGCCGTACGGTATGCGCAATAAATCGGGGTGATGCAACGCTTCTCTCATGCGCTCGCATGACACGCAAAGAAGCAGCGGATGCGCTGCGCTTCCCTTCCCTTCCTTGCCTCTACAGCCCCCGCGCCAGCTTCTATTCGCGACGACAAGCTTCGCGGCGTTCTCATGGCCCCCCCACCTCCATGCACGGTAGCCCAGAATCCCGGACGCCACATCGGGCGAGCCCAGGGGCGCCCGAGGCCGCGCGAGATAACTTACCTGTGAAATCCGCGCAGCGCGTACCGTGTCGCACGCAGGTCACCGGTGCGGCTGGACTGGGATAGTGCGCTGCAGGTTTCGACGCCATTTGCAAAATGGGGCTCGGCCGCGTGATCCCAGTCTGAGGTGCGTGAGACTGAGAGGTGCGCGCGCGGCCCACCCACCCCGTTCACAGCGGACGATTAGCCTGTAGCGTGATTCGTCTCGAGTTTGAGTTTGATAAGGTATCGCAGTGCGTGCTGAGAGGAGCCAATATCGGCGTGCGATGCGGAACGGAGGAGCGACGCGCACCGTTGCGTGTGTTCATATACTTTCAAGCTCTTTGCACGTCCTTCTTGGCCTACGTAGACGGGTGCCAATCAGCCTCGTCGACACGCAATCTAAACTCGAGGCCAGAGAAGCCCCGCAAATGCCATTCCTTTTGTCAGTTTCTGCCAGTTGTCGACGTCGACTCCCCAGATCGATATCGCGATTGGCAAATCATCCACCGCGGAGGATTAGTCAACGGCGATTTGGGGGCCAGCACGGCCTGGGTGCCAACAACAGGACGAAACGGCCAAGTCATCACTCCGCAGAGCGCGCACACACGCATATTTGTAAAAGAGACCCGAATTCTTGCAAACCTTGCAGGACTTTGATTGCACCGACTTGCGGGAACGGTACCCCGGTGACTCGTGTCACGCGTGACGCCATCCTCGGTACAAACAAGGCAGCTGTGACACTCACTCGGTTCCGGGAGAAATCGCGGGAAGTAAGAGAAGTTGATCACAGGTCAAGCGTGGTCAGTTCGTTCAACTTTGTTGAGCCCGCGCGAAATCGCAAACTCCAGCGTATACAGTATTCGCTCAGCGGCAACTCTCTGCAGGTGCAAGAATAGACCGGTGAAACAGACCGAGCTACTCGGGTTAAGATAGATAACAATGGAGAGTGGCGCGACACGTTCCAGAGCGACCATGGGAACATTTCAAAGGTTGACGACGAAGGAAGCCCAGCCACAACGCGAATCATACCTGTGGACCACATCGGATGGTCAGAAAAGGGTAGAATGCACTATTTCCCATTGATCACTTCCCGACTGAATAGTTGGCTGAATGCAAGGTCGGCGGCTATCAGCAAACACCGTCGCACCATTGATGGTGGCACATTTGCCGCCTTGCAGACCTCCGTCGGCAGTCCTTGGACTCCTTGATCTTTGTTTTTTCGGTGCTGCATGATTCTTGTGAAGCACAGCCTGCAGATAATAATAATAGACTCGACATGAAATAGGCCGTTGGCGACCTGCTTACCGGCATCCCAACACCGAATCACGAGTCAGCTGCTGTACCAGTACGTGGGCCAAGGCGAGCGGGTTTCCGTCCGGCTTGCTTATATTCGAGCCGAACGTCCCGTCTCAGAGACAATCTGCGCATAGTCTACAGGGTATACGTATCCTCACGGACAGGATTGCCTCCCGATGGTCCGGCCACTACGGGGACCAGAATTCCTCGACTCCCCCTCCATCAAACACAGCTCCGTATCTGACTATGAAGGATCTCATTTACTCGACAAGAGAGATCCCATCAAATGCTTGATCACGGTGTGCCACTGTGCCTGCACGATACGCATCGACAATCTGGCTCGCAGGCGCATAGCCGCGCCCTCCTCGTTCGGCACTCCTCGGCTGGTGAGACGAGTCAGACCGCTAGCATCCAGCTTCTGCCTCGTGTTCGTTGCTAGCACCACAGCATGATGATGGCGAAGGAAGGGCAGTGAGAGCCACCGGCCCACAGTGCAGATTCTGCGTGAACGTAAGATGCCGGTAGGCAGTTGGGATGTCACTGACAGACAGAAAACATTCAATATGTCAGCACGAAATTTACCGGAGGCCATCGACGAAGCGCCGATCCCTCCGAGACGACAGCTCACCTGTGCGCAGAGGAACCTCGAACGTGTCCCCTCCATCACGGGCATCTACTCATGATAGAGCGAATAGAGTAAAGCGCACCGATGACGCGCATCAGAGATGGGATCATCTTATAGTGTGCCTGGGCAGCCGCATCGCTGGAAATTTGCACCAGCTTCGTGAAAGCGCAACTGAAAACAAAGTAGGTTCATCAAGTGCAGGCAATGTATCTGAGTCAGCTGTGCGGAGGCGCCAATTTTCGTTGCAAGGCGCACCGAGTTGGAGATAATATATTGACCCTGTGTTGGCAGTGGTGCATGAAACAAGGTCCTCCAGTGGGCCTCTTCATTCTGGATCGAATTTGAGTGAACGGCACAGTATCCAGACGAATCAGCTTTCCAGACTTGAGGTATTGGTCGCTCACGAGAACCGTACCTTTGCCGCGCGGTCTTTGAGTCAGACCGTCTGACCGCCCCGATTTGCATATCTCAGAAGCACAGCTGGTGAGATTGCGGAGCATATGGGGTTACGGAGTCAAATGGCTAGAAATTTCAATATTCGAGCATCAGACTTACCGCTGATCGGATGGCTCTCGACAGAGACATCCCAGCACCGTGACAATGAGGTAGGACAACTGCGAGAATGTAAGACTGAACCGCGAGGGTCTTCACGTGCAATTGGAAAATGTTGGTCATAACGAAGTTCTGTCGCTGCACTGAGTACTCGTTTGCACTCGTCTGCGGCCGATTTATGGCGGTTTTAGAGATGGTCAGCTCGGACATTTACACAGTGCATGCTACTTCGGAAGTCGGACTGACGTATCGCGGGGTGAAGACTTACATATGCCTGGTGTTTTATCCCTTTCAGCATTTAGGAATAATCTGCTTCTGTCAACCAAACTGTGATGAGCCAGCACGAAGTTTAATCAATAATATACGAGAGTAACGTTCGCTCAAGAGTCGCAATCAAATACGTGTAGTGTATGCATGGTCGAATTTGACGGAAGCGCCCGACGCCGATTAAGCGAGGGCGAGTAGGACCCCGGCGAACCCCCCAGGAGCTTTGATCCCGAAAAAGCCATTTTCGGACCTGGTGAACATGCCCTTTTCGGACCAAAAAAATCAAACCTCGCGCGAAGGAGGCCAAATTCGGTCCAAAATGGGATCGGACCTACATCAAATATTCAACCGGGCTCCATAATCTCCATATTGGCCCGAGCGACTGCCTAATATGTGCAGGTGCCGCGGCGTCGCCTAGATAGTAGAGGCGTCTGGTAGCAACATGGTCTGAGTACTCACGCCTGATTGGAAATTTTTGGGGACTACAGTACCGGACAGGCCCCAAATCAGGTGGTCCTTTCGGACTTTGGAGATCGGACATAGCGCTGAGAGGTGCATTTTCGGACCACTTTGGATTGGACTTGTCGGCCCATGGACCCCCATTTTCGGACTTTTGGATCAAACATTTTGGGTCTGGGACCCACATTTTCGGACTTTAGGGATCAAAGCTCTGTGGGGGTTCGCCGGGGTCCTGGGCGAGTCAGTTGCAAGTCAGAGGCAAGTCAGTTGCGAGTCAGTTGCAACCCTGTGACAAGCATAGAAATAGCATGGCTCTAGCTGATCAGTGATATGTCTTGTGTGTCTGCTCGCATCGTCACATCTAACCCTGGGATCGCTTCTATCGTGAAATCCTTTGCTCGTTAGACGAAGCGGTGACACAAGATGACATCGGAAGTGAACGCGGTCTCGACAGACACCTGGTCGGCTTCGACATACAACAAGACAGCTCCATTCGTGTATTCCAAGGCATTCACTTCGGCGGTCCTATCTTTGCTCGATGCGAAACCTGGAGAGAAGATATTGGACGTCGGGTGTGGAAGTGGAGAGGTAACGGCGCAGATTCGAGAGCTGGTCGGCGACACAGGCCTCGTGGTCGGTATGGATAGTAGCCAGAGCATGGTCAGAACGTCCCGATAGAACCTCGGATTTGGCCTTGCGCTGACTGCGGGTGGAACGACCAGATTGAACGGTGCAAAGCCAGCGGTCTTGAACACGTCTTCGTTGCGGACGCACAGGATTTCGTGGTTCCGCGCGATTGGAACGACGACTTGCGTGGTGGATTTGATGCAGTATTCTCAAATGCTGCACTGCACTGGTGCAAGCGTAATCCGAAGGGTGTCATGGAGAGTGTAAAACGCGTCTTGAAGCCGGGCGGGCGCTTTGTTGTCGAGATGGGCGGTCTCATGAATTGTGTCGGTGAGAGGCCAAGCACATACGGTTATGGTCTGAATTTATTGGCTGATGCATATGGTTGCGCCTTAGGCGTACGGTCATGCCTGCATCATGTTCTCCGCACGAGGGGATACGACCCTGTCGAGATGGATCCATGGTATTTTCCTTCGACTGACGACTATCAATCGGTACGTCTCAACAAATTACCGTGTCCGATGTTGTTCCTTCGTTGAGATGGTCTTCCATCTTCAGTTGCTAGAATCCGCGGGCTTCCAGGTGCAGTATATATCTCTCAACCCACGAGTAACGCCTCTCACCGGCCAATTGACCGATTGGCTTCGTCTTTTCTGCCGCCCACATTTCTTGCGAGGAACCGGAGACGAGGAGGCTGAGGAAATTATGTCCGCTGTTCAGGATATTTGCAAGGTCGACTGTATGGACTCGCAGGGAAGATGGACCATGATGTACACGCGCTTGCGAGTCGTAGCGGTTCTTTTGCCCTGAAAATGCACTTTCTTGTATAATACTTCGCCTCCATAGAAGACTGGTAGCATCACAAGGAGTGTTTAGTCTTTCAGCAGCCTCACTTGTGTCAAGATCTAATCTAGTCTAAGTCTGTCACAAGATTAGATTAGATGCGCTTCTCTGAGCACCGCTGATCGATCAGGCGTTCACCTCTCCGTCATCCAATTGCTCAGGATGAAGAACGAGACGGTACAGTTTATCAACAACCTCTCTACTTCGGTCTCCAGTCATCCACCCCATACCCACTCTCATGAACAAGGCGGATTGTCGCATTCTCATGATGTCGGTGAACATGGTCATACCCACGAACACCTAGACGATCCCGGTACGCTCGATGTCGCATGCAGTGTAGATTGGGCACCAGTCTGATGTAATTTGAAGGCAAATATGCTGAACGTGATATGCCTAACTATGGCTTGAGGAACTTTGAGGAACGAGGATTCACGATTGGCATTGGCGGGTAAGTCACTTTTTCAAACATTCTCCAATGCGACATGATCATGACACTTCTCTTAGACCTGTCGGGTCAGGTAAGACAGCCTTGACTCTCGCACTGTGCATGCGTCTGCGTCATTTATATAATATCGGTATGCAGCTTCTATACTCTCACGGCCGTTTCTGCTCGGGGCGGTTCTCACACGATGAGCTCGTTTTAGCCACTGTCACGAACGACATCTTCACTCGTGAGGACCAGGAGTTCTTGATCAAAAATAAAGCTTTGCCTCCGTCCAGGATCCTCGCGATCGAAACAGGTGGCTGCCCGCATGCTGCCATTCGAGAGGACATCAGCGCCAATATGGGCGCACTGGAGACCTTGCAGGCCAAATACGGCTGTCAGATGCTGTTCGTCGAGAGCGGCGGAGACAATCTCGCTGCAAACTACTCGCGAGAGCTTGCTGATTACATCATTTATGTGATTGATGTCTCAGTGAGTGCTGTCTGTATGGCTACCGCCTTTCTCTAATGTTTGCAACGTCAGGGTGGAGACAAGATTCCACGAAAGGGTGGGCCAGGCATTTCGCAATCCGATCTCCTGGTGATTAACAAGGTATCGTGCCTTACATGCCATATTGTCTCCTCAGCCTATCCTGAGTACTTGTGTTCCGACTCAGATCGATCTGGCGCCTTTCGTCAACGCGTCGTTGGAAGTCATGGACCGTGATTCGAAGTTAATGCGAGGAGATGGACCGACGGTTTTTACTAGCATCAAGGAGGGAAAGGGTGTCGACGACGTTGTCGACCTCATTCTGGCTGCGTGGAGGGCGGCAGGCAGCCCCGGAACACCTGGTCCAGTCACTGACGAGTGAATGATCTGACGGTGGCATCACATAAGAGCAAAAGCCAATGCATGTTGTAACAGTACGGGGTGGGCCATACTACGTAGGCTCAAGTAGCCTCTCGCAATTTAGCTACTAGGTCCTCCCCTCGAGCACGTCGACAGAGCGAACGAGATAACACATGCAGAAAGATCAAATATGCCTACATCAAACTCGCACGAGCATGACCCTACGAGCGTGCTCCCGCACTCTCTATATCCCCCGTGTAGCCATGTTTGCCCGGGACGACGCCGAATGCAGGACCTCCCTTGCCAAACATCTTCCGGAGGTCTCCTGCAAGGTACTCAGGCTTTTCAAACGCACCAAAGTGCCCTCCTCCATCGTGTTCAGACTCGAATACGACATTGCCAAGTGTGCGTGACCATCTATCCAGTGCTCAAATGAGACTCTAGTCTCTTGTGGTAGACATGCAGAACCAGACTCACGATTTGGGTACGAGCACAAGATCTTTTGGGAAGAATGAGAGTCCGAGAGGAATGGAGCTGTAAGTGACATGCTGGAAGGGTGCCGGGTCGTTTGCCGCCACCTCATAGTAGATTCGGACTGAGGCAGCTGGCCCAGCGCGGGAGAACCAGAAAATCGAAATCCAAGTGAGGACTGAGAACAGTCATAAGTGATGAGTCCAGCATCAATCAGTTTCTTAATCCCTGTGGACGATCCACACATAGCAAGGCGCACCTTCGTCGTCCTCCCAGCGGTAGCTGTCTGTCCAGTTCACCAGCTTCTCGTATATCCAGGCCAGCAAACCTACAGGCGAGTCTGCAAGGCTGTAGCCGAGAGTCTGCGGCTGAGTAGACTGCTCTGCAAAATAGCCGCTGCCTTTCTGACGGAACGATGCACCACGGGCAAAACCGGCGCGTTCTGTGGCGGTATAAGGTGTAATCAGGTGGGCCAGAAAGCGTAAGGGAAATGACTTGAAGCTCGGCGGCCCGGCGCTGTGCACAGAGAATAAAACTTCAGTGTGAGTTCGCGAGAATGAGCACGCTACACATACATTGGCGTATTAGTATGCCACGCTTTGACCGTCTTCCCTCCGTATGTCCCTGCCATTAGCTTGGTATTCTATAACGAGAAGATGAGGATTAGGTGCACTAAGATTTGTAAGATACTGACGTAGAAACCCTGATCGCCTACTTGAGTAGCTGAAGACAAGAAACGTGTTCATCGCCTCAGGCGTAACTCATAGGGGAGAATATGTGCCGACAGACCATATTCTTTATAACCGAGAGCGAGCATTAGCTTGTTTCCAACCTGCGAAGAAAGCCTATGAATCTGCGTGGTATTGCAGATATCAAGAGTACATACCTCGGCAAATTGTGGACCAGCAAACCCCTTCTTTTTGGGAGCTTCAGAGAATCCAAACCCCGGAAGACTCAGAGCCACGACATGGAAGCTCGGGTGGTCAGACGATGCGGCAGTAAGGATGGGCAACATCTTTCGCACTTCCAGAAAGTGACCGGGCCCTGTCGGAGACCGCGTCAGGTGTTGCATACCACCTTGACCATGCTATGACTTACATCCATGAACAAACAGAAGTGGAATGGCGTTGTCCACTGCGCTTTTTTGATGGATGTAGTGAATGTTGAGAGTCCCGAATCCGTCCACGTCGATGTCCCTCGTGAACTGAGGTATCTCGTTGATCTCCGCCTCTACCTTCCGCCACTCAAATCCGACCTTCCAGCGTGCTGCTAAACGACGAATGTCGGCGAGTGGTGCACCATAGTCCCAGCCTGCCTCGTCGAGCTCGTCAGGGAGGCGGACAAGGTTGAGCTTCTTGTGCAGAAGCTCTATATCAGCATCGGACACAGACACTTTGAAGGACTGTTCGGTAGATTCTGACATGAGGCCAGAAGTGCAGAGTAAAGACCAACGTTGGATAATAGACCGGCAAGGTGAGGAGGAGCTAGAGTGGTTCGCTTACTATATTAAAACATCCCGGATCCCTCTTTATAGACGGACTCAGGAAGGGCCCAGAGATACTAGAAGCCTGAGAGCGATGGCATCATTGTCATCACGTAGTATTCTCACACTTCCTTACTCGGCTGTGGTCTCACTATGACTAGCGATGTCGAGTCGACACAGGCCAGTATTACGGCTAGAGCGAGGCGAATGTAGCAAATGAAGGAGGCAAGTCGGATAGTAGAAACGCCCTGCGGATCGACGCGTCCAGACGCGTCTCTCCGGCAGCACCATGATCGGCGCTTGGCAGACTCGTGTCCACTCGTCATCTCGCAGTCTCAGGTCTACTTTCAAAAAGTTCATACATGTCCTATGTAATCCTTTTTTTGGATAGTAAATCCTTCGACAGCTAGTGGAAGCGTTTGTGACCTATCGTTCGATTTTACTGACTCTACTGATTCTACGCAAGCAAGAAGGCTGCATACACTCTGCTGCGTTTATGTCGGCATGAGTTTTGTGACTCTGGGCTGGCCCGCACGACGCATTTCCCCAGGCCTAGTCATAGTGCCCCGTTATGGGATCGCTCCTTGAGGCCACGTTGATGCGGATGTAAAGGCCGGGGTGGCTGAGAACCGAACATGTTCGCGCTTTTGGCAATTTCACATCGACTCGGTCTCTGCAGCATGGACGATTGAGGACACAGAGCAGCCTCATCCTGGAGTTGGGGCATTTACAGTCACAGTGGCATTCGACATCGGCCCTGATTACGGGTATGCATCCTATTATATAAAATTGCGCACCTTAGAGTTGATACATGTTAGGAACATACTTGCAGACACGCTGATTGTGCCCACTTATGCTACTGGACTGTCAGTGGCATTACTGCTTCTTCAGCTTGTTCTGTGCTTTCGACCGATCAGGTCGATCTGCGCGAAATCCATCGCCTCTGCGGGCATGGCGACAAGGATACGACGCATACAAGAACGGTGTAAACGTGCGGAATCGCTCATCGTATTACGCCACCAGGAGGGCTTGTAACTTTCGCCTTAAGTTCGCCAGGTTTGCTTCAAGTGTTGCACTATTAGTCATGACGGGGTGTCTCTGCTCAACACGACCTCTCGTCGGAGAAGCGCCAACCGTCCGCTTTGCTTTATATTAGCCTGTGTCGAACATATGTCAGTTGTCACGCAATGGGTAAGATGACTATTGACGATCTCATGTCAGGCATATACGTCGCATTTGGCCCTTATGTCATTACTTGCGACCCCAGCGACTGGTACCCTGGTTATCCGACATCTCCAGTTGCCTTACTCTCCGCCTGGGCAGCGTATGTGTGTCGTGACTTACGGCCCTTCGCTACATATGCGCTAAGTCCACTAGATGCGTCAGAGGGCACTCTATTGCGGGTGAAACTAGCTGTCTTGACCTTCACTTTGGGGATCATTCCTGTGCTTGTTCTGAGGCGTTATGTTCTTCATAATCACGAGATGAGGACGGCTCTTTAGTTCCTTATGTCACTCTGGAACCCATGATACGATATAGCACCCTTCGCCCGAGCTGTCACCCGAGCCGCATCCCGACCAGACGGCACCGATCCTGTCGATGTTGTTCTTCTCTTGGGTCTACCGGACTGGGCGAGACGAATTCAGCCTATCCAACTGCCTTCGTCGGGATGGCAGTCATCAAATTTTTGATGTCACTTCCAGCAACTATTGCCGCGAAGGTCCAAAAATTTCAAGTTGAGAGAATGAACAGGGCATTCTCCTGTAAGCCGTTAGCGACAACCATCCTATTAACGGCATGTGATTACAGACAGGCGTTCGTGTGCAGACAAATACAAAATGTGGGTTCATTGAGATGTACCTGTACATCGCAGAAATTCGTAAGGAGCGACATTGCACTCGTTGCATGGCTATAATCGCTGTTTTTTTAGATTTCGCGTCGTTCAACAGCTTTCCAGCTACCACGCACCCTTATTGTAGCTAGAGATAACACTTACTCCAACCGCCGTACAAGTAGAGGTACTTTGGAGCCCTGTTGGCCCGAAATTGCAGGACGAGGGAGTATTGCTCGTACTCGTTCAATCTTGGTATTCGGTCCATCCGTAAACTCGAAGGCGTAATGCCTGATAAGCACGCTCAAGACAGCCTACAAATGCATAGCAGTTCCTCATAAGTCATACATCACGAAAAGTGACCACACTTACTTTGATTTCTGCAAGCGCAAATCCACGTCCGAGACAAGTCCTGGGGCCATCTGAAAACGTCAGAAGATGTCGGTGTCCCTGGATCTCTTGTGCCTTCTTTGGAATACCGTCTTCCTTCAACCATCTCTCCGGAATGAATTCTTTGGCATCCGGTCCCCACGTAGCGGTCGACGTGTTCATAGTGTGTATAGGGACGGTCACAATGTCTCCCTTGGTGATTGAGATATGGTCCACAATTGAACCCGACGCAGTTTTCATGGGAGACGAAAGAGGAATTATGTCGTCCTCGGTAGCCTACGTACGTCAGGAAAAGGTCAAACATGTGCTACGCACGCACGCGCCGATGCCATAAGTATGAGACAACGTACTATTCGGGTTGTGGCCTCCAGTGGAGCATGCAGTCGCAATGTTTCATGCACAACAGCATCCAGGTACGGCAACCCATTCGTCAATTGTTCCCATGTCGGATCACTAGTTGAGAACGGTAGCAGTTCCGCCCGCAACTTCGACTGTATCTCCGGGTTCCTGCACAGCTCGATGAGACACCACTGTAAAAAGGTTATAAATCTCAGGGCTGCTAGCCATAGATAGGATTGTCATCTAACCGTCATGCTAACTGAGAGGAGCAGACGGACGTCAGACAGGGGATCACGAGACTGGGAGGAAAACTGACTTGAAGTCGTCTCATATCCAGCGAGAAGCAACACTTTCATCTGTTACGACATAGCTGCGAGATCAGGCAGGACATAGTCCCATATCACTAGCGTAAAACGCACCTGCGCCATAACTTCTTCTTGTGCCATACGGAATCCTGTTTCGTTTCTCTCGGCTTTGACTAGAAACGTATATATACGTGTGTGATTGTTAGCATGTGGACCCATCAAATGATACACTTCCATACTGAGGAAATCAATGATAGAGTTGTCCTCGGTAGCAGAGCCTCCGTCTCTTTCCTTCCTCGAATTGTCCAGTAAGGTATCGGATACTTCGTGCATGTTCCTATTCAACTGACGAACGATGCGGCTGATAGGAGTGGGAAGCTTTGTTACGCTTGGGAAAGCAAGTCCTACAAGGATGGCGAAAGTGTCAAGAAGTGTCGGTTTCATTTTGCTGATGGCCTCGAATGTTGCGGCGACTGCGGAGTACTGCCCACGGAGAGTACCAAAGTCATGCGAAAAGCCGGCAATTCCAATGGAATCTAATCTAAAGGATGGTGTATGATCAATTGGCTCACGGAAATAGAAAACCCAGAGGTATGCGGCATCTACTAGCCAAGTCGACTAGCGAGCATGAACGTCGCATGGAAAGGGAAAGACTGGCAGATACACAACTGGAGCACAGGGACTCACGATACATAGTTCATCCTGTTAGTGCTGATATCAATATGAAGGAACCAGATGATCCTATGAGGATAGCTACCAGCTTTGCACTTCTATGACAGCGGAATCGCCCGACCCGGAGTCCAAGGAGATTATCTCGTCCCACGCTGTCTTTACCTGCGTTCTCAATCAATATGATTATCATAAAAGTAAGCGTTTAGCATGACTCACTTTATATCCCGAGTCGAAGAATATCGGGGACAGTCTTCGTATAGTGGCATTGCTAAAAGCAGGCGAGAGTGTCTTCCTTTGTCTGAGTTACAAAACAATGACAATTGATCGACAAAGTGAAAGATCAATGATTTATACATACCGCCTGTGGGTTTCGCCTTCTGCCCATAGAATGCCTCGGCCAACCTGCAAGAGAAGAAGCGCTCCCAAATGTGATCGATAATGTGCTGTGAATGTGTGACACGTACAATATTCTCAGTCAATCTTTTGGAAAGTTTTGTCAGTCGATATTCGAATGTCTCGCGGGAGTAGAAATGCTGGGCCGCCTTTGGATCACACAAGACAATGCGAGTATACCCAAAAAAGCGGGAACTCGGTATACGGGACCATATTTCTCCGCCCATTGCTCATATGTGAGCGCAGGATTTTGCCCACCCGAAAGAATGCGACCGACACCAAAGATAAGACTGGGGTTAGGTGGGCCCGCGAGGGGTGTCGTATGACTGTGGGTTAGTTGGCGTAACCGCTGGGTGACTTTGTACAATAACCAGCCCGCTAAGGCACTCCAGAGAATGGTCAATGGGTTCAACCCGAGAATTCTGTCTGTGAGGAGACGATCCATGGTATCTGGAAAATGATGATGTCTGGCTGTAATTATAGCGGCACTTGACATGGTGAGAACAATTCTGACATCCCTGCGAAACATAATCGAGTCAGCTGTGAGTTCACGGCATTCGAGCCCCCGCTAATTTGGTATGTATTTGGATTATGGGCTGATTTGTCTGCAGCCGATGTCCTTCTCGTCCGTGAAAGTTCGGACATTGTGTCTGCATGGAACCTGAAAGTAAAATTAGATTGGATTCGCTTCGCTGCCGATACCGCTGATCAATTAAGCGATCACTGGATATCGAACGGTCATTCTGGCGGCGTGGAGGGCAGCAGGCAGCCCCGGAATACCTGGTCGAGTCCCTGACAAGGGAATGATCTGACGATATCACATAAGAAGGGCAAGAGTTAATACATGTTATAACATTACAGGGTAGCCATACGAACTTCAGCTATCATAACTTCTCAGAGCTAACTTGATAACACGTCGGAAAGAATTATACATGCCTACATACGGCTTGCACAAGCATGGCCCTACAAGCGTGCGCCCACGCTCTTTATGTCCTCCGTGTAGCCATGTTTGCCAGGGACGACACCGGATGCAGGGCCTCCCTTGCCAAACATCTTCCTGAGGTCTCCAGCGATGTATTCGGACTTTTCATGTTCGGCGAAGTGCCCTCCGCCGTCGTGTTCAGACTCGAAAACGACATTGCCAAGTGTGCGCGACCATCTGTAACTCTTAGATGAGACTCAAGGAGGAGACACGGAGAGTGACAAACGCACGATCTGGGTACAAAAACAAACTCTGTTAAAAATGAAAACCCGAGGGAAATGGGGCTGTAAATGGCACGTCGGAAGGGGTTCGCGTCATTCGCCGCTACCTCATAATAGATTCGGACCGAGGCAGCTGGCCAAGCGCGCGAAAACTAGAAGATCGAAATCCAGGTAAGGACTGATAGCAGCCATAAGCGATGAGTCCAGCATTAATGCTTGACAAACCCTGCGGACGATTCGCACATAGCAAGGCGCATCTTCGTCGTCCTCCCAGGGGTGACTGTCTGTCCAGTTCACCAGCTTCTCGTATATCCAGGCCGGCAAACCTACAGGCGAGTCTGCGGCTGAGTGGAATGCTCTGCGGACTAGCTGCTGCCTTTCTGACGGAACCATATACCACGGGCGAAGCCGGCGCGCTCTGCGGCGGTATAAGGTGTAATCAGGTGAGTCAGGAAGCGTGATGGAAATGACTTGGAGCTCGGCGGTCCTACGCTGTGCATCGAGAAGATGACTTCAGTGTGAGTTCGCTAGAATGAGTGGGCTACACATACATTGGCGTATTAGTATGCCATGCTTTGATCGTTTTCCCTCCGTATGTCCCTGCCATTAGCTTGGTATTCTATAACGAGAAGATGAGGATTAGGTGCACTAAGATTTGTAAGATACTGACGTAGAAACCCTGATCGCCTACTTTAGTAGCTGAAGACAAGAAACGTGTTCATCGCCTCAGGCGTAACTCATAGGGGAGAATATGTGCCGACAGACCATATTCTTCATAACCGAGAGCGAGCATTAGCTTGTTCCCAACCTGTGAAGAAAGCCGTTTGACATACCTGCCATTCCCAATATTAAGAGTGCATACCTCGGCAAATTGTGGGCCAGCAAATCCTTTCTTTTTGGGAGCTTCAGAGAATCCGAATCCAGGCAGACTCAGAGCCACGACATGGAAGCTCGGGTGATCAGACGACACGGCTGTCAGGATGGGTAACATCTTCCGCACTTCCAGAAAGTGACCGGGCCCTGTCGGAGACTGCGTCAGGTGTTGCATACTACCTCGGCCATACTGTGACTTGCATCCATGAACAAACAGAGGTGGAACGGCGTTGTCTACTGAACTCTTCTGATGGATGTAGTCTCGTTTATCTCCGCCTCTAACTTCCGACACTCAGATCCGTCCTTCCATCGTGCCAATCAACGACGAATGTCCGAGAGTGATACACCATATTTCCATTCTGCGTCGTCGAGCTGGTCAGGGAGACGAACAAGGTCGAGCTTCTTGTGCAGAAGCTCCTATGTCAGCGTCGGACGCGGACACTCTGAAGGACTGTTCGGCCGATTCAGACATGAGGTCCTCGGTTGCGTTCTCGCTATGAATAGGAATGTCGAGTCATGAGTGCATACGCATCCCGATCTCCGTCTGCAGCCTAATTCAGCGCAGCGCACAAGAAATATTCGTTGTGCTCCTCCAATTGACAGAGTGCTTGATGCAGACCAGTATTACAGCTAGAGCGACGCGAATATAGCAAATGAAGGATGCAGGTCGGATAAATGCCAGCCAGTAGAAACGCCCTGCGGATCGACGCGCTTCATGTTGTGAGACTCGACCGGACGCGTCTCTCCAGCGGCACGATGATTGGTGCTTTTAGCCGACTCGCGTCTACTCGAGGTCTCAGGCTATTCTCCAAAAACATTCATCTATATCCTATTTCAAGCCCTTCTTGGATAGGAATTTCTTCGACAGTCTAAGCTAGTTAAACTATTCGTGAACCATGATTCAATTTTACCGACTCTACTAACGTATACATGTCTGCAGGGTCTCTGCTGCGTTCATGTCGGCATTGCGTCCGGGACTCTGGGCTGGCTCGCACGACGCATTTACCTTGGTCTAGTCATAGTGTAGTATGCTTTCAACCGATCAGGTCAATCTACGCGAAATTTGATCGCCTCTAAGGGCACGACGATAGAGGACACGACACTGTCGGGCGGAGCCCTTATACAAGAAGGGTGCAATCTTGCGGAAATGCTCATCGTATTATGCCACCAGGAGGGCTTCTAACTTTCGCCCTCAAGTTTGCGCAAGGTTCGTTTCAAGTGTTGCGCTGTTAGTTATGACGGGGTATCTCTGTTCAATGCGACTTCTCGTCCGAGAAGCCCCAACCTTCCGTTTTTCTTTATATTAGCTTGTGCTTAACGTACGTGAGTCCTCGCACAATTGGTAAGATGTCTACTTACAGTTCCATGTCAGGCAAATACATCCCTTTTGGCTCTTATACTTTTACTGGCAACCCCAGCGACTGGTACCTCGAATACCCGACATATCTCCGTCGTCTTATTCTCCGCCTGAGCAGTGTATTCCACATCATTTTTAAAACACCCTTACTCACCTCTGCTTCTCTTATCAAAGTTTCTGCATTGTGCCAGGAGTCGGCTTCATTGAAGGATTCGATATGAATCGGGCTTTGGATGTCCCGAGGGTAGAGTCACTGTAACCTGTTCTCTGCTTCTCACTAGTTGCACATGCTAGGTGCCTGCTTGCATGAGCGAGCAGGACCCTTGCATTCTCATGGTACATGACCAGAATGGTGATAATCAACATCTAAACAATAATTGACTCGGCGATCGTTACATATCGCAGCAATTTGTAACGATTGACACTGCACTCGTTGCATGGCTATAATCGCTGTTTTTTTAGATTTTGACAGCTTTCCAGCTATAACGCACCCTTATTTTAGCTAGAGATGGCTCTTACTCTAGCCGCCGAACAAGTAGAGGTACTCTTGAGCCCTGTTCGCCCGAAATCACAGGACGAGGGGCTATTGCTCGTACTCGTTCAATCTTGGTACTCGGCCCGCCCGTAAACTCGAAGGCGTAATTCCTCATAAGCACGCTCAAGACAGCCTTTAAAAGTCGAATACATGGCAGTCCTTCATAAGTCACACACCACGAAAGTAATAATGATTATACCCACTTTGAATTCCGCAAGTGCAAATGCACGTCCGAGACAAGTCCTGGGGCCATCTGAAAATGTCAGGAGGTGTCGGTGTCCCTGAATCTCTTGTGCCTTCTTCGGAATACCGTCTTCCTTCAACCATCTCTCCGGAATGAATTCTTTGGCATCCGGTCCCCACGTAGCGGTCGACGTGTTCATGGTGTATATAGGGACGGTCACAATTTCTCCCTTGGTGATTGAGACACGATCCACAATTGAACCCGACGCAGTTTTCATGGGAGATGAAAGAGGAACTATGTCGTCCTCGGTAGCCTACGTGTGCCGAGACAGGGTCAGACATGCGCTACGGACGTATGCGCTCATACAATAGCTAGAAGACAGCATACTATTCGAGTTAAGGCTCCCACTGGAGCATGCAGTCGCAACGTTTCATGCACAACAGCATCCAGGTACGGCAACCCATTCATCAATTGTTCCCATGTCGGATCACTAGTTGAGAACGGTAGCAGTTCCGCCCGCAACTTCGACTGTATCTCCGGGTTCCTGCACAGCTCGATGAGACACCACTGTAAAAAGGTTATAAATCTCAGGGCTGCTAGCCATAGATAGGATTGTCATCTAACCGTCATGCTAACTGAGAGGAGCAGACGGACATCAGACAGGGGATCACGAGACTGGGAGGAAAACTGACTTGAAGTCGTCTCATATCCAGCGAGAAGCAACACTTTCATCTGTTACGACATAGCTGCGAGATCAGGCAGGACATAGTCCCATATCACTAGCGTAAAACGCACCTGCGCCATAACTTCTTCTCGTGACATACGAAATCCTGATTCGTTACTCTTGACTAGAAACGTTTATGTATGTATGTGAGTATCAAGATGTGGACCCATCAGATCATAAAAATTCATACGTAGGAGATCAATGATAGAGTTGTCCTCGGTAGCAGAGCCTCCGTCTCTTTCCTTCCTCGAATTGTCCAGTAAGGTATCGGATATCTTGTCCATGTTCGTGTTCAGCTGACGAACGATGCGATGGATGGGAGTAGGAAGCTTTATCACAATCGGGAAAGCAAGTCCTACAAGAAAGGTGAAAGTGTCAAGAAATGTCTGCTTGGAGCCGCTAATCGCCTCGAATGTTGCGGCGACTGCAGAGTACTGCCCACGGAGAGTATCAAAGTCATGCGAAAAGCCGGCAATTCCAATGGAATCTAATCTAAAAGACGGTGTATGATCAGTTAGATCACGGGAATAGAAAATCCTTGGATATGCGGCATCTGCTAGCTCGGTCTACGAGCGAGCATGAACGTCGCATGGAAAGGGAAAGGCTGACAGATACACAACTGGAGAACACGGACTCACGATACATAGTTCATCCTGTTAGTGCTGATATCAATATGAAGAAACCAAATGATCCTATGAGGATAGCTACCAGCTTTGCACTTCTATGACAGCGGAATCGCCGGACCCGGAGTCCAAGGAGATTATCTCGTCCCACGCTGTCTTTACCTGCGTTCTCAATCAATATGATTATCATAAAAGTAAGCGTTTAGCATGACTCACTTTATATCCCGAGTCAAAGAACACCGGGGACAGTCTTCGTATAGTGGCATTGCTAAAAGCAGGCGAGAGTGTCTTCCTTTGTCTGAGTTACAACACAATGACAATTGATCGACAAAGTGAAAGACCAATGATTGATAAATACCGCCTGTGGGTTTCACCTTCTGCCCATAGAATGCCTCGGCCAGCCTGCAAGAGAGGGTGCGCTCCCAAATGTGATCGATGTTGTGTTGTGAATGTGTGACACGTACAATATTCTCAGTCAACCTTCTAGACAGCTCGGTCTGTTGATATCCAAATGTCTCGCGTGAGTAGAAATGCTGGACCGCCTTTGGATCACACAAGACAATGCGAGTATAACCAAAAGAAGCAGGAACTCGGTATACGGGACCATATTTCTCCGCCCATTGCTCATATATGAGCGCAGGATTCTGCGCGCTCGAAAGAATACGACCGACACCAAAGATAAAACTGGGGTTAGGTGGGCCCACAAGGGGTGTCGTATGATTGTGGGCTAGTCGGCGTAACCACTGGGTGACTTTGTACAGTAACCAGCCCGCTAGGACACTCACTGCGTTTGCTGCACTTTATCCGCGTGCGGGATAGGGCCTGGGACCAATTCCCTAGCTCGAAAATCCAGTCCCCCTGAATGTATCATATATACATATACTGTATTTGTTGAGGCATAGTACAAGTGGGCGAGATGTCTCCGTAAAGGATATGCCATGAGTCTATGTAGCGGATCTGTCGAAATAGGCAATAATTCCACATTGCCAGCTCACGGATTAGTGATACAGTAACTACAAGACATTCTCGATAACGCCGTTGTCAGAGTGACGGCTATCATGGCAATTCAGTTCATCTGGTATAGCAGACATATGGGATTTATCAAATTAGTCTGTCGAGAGATACGCGCACTTCGGGCAAGGCTGTTACAAGCTTTCCCGGTACCTCTATCAACGCCACCGCACACTGATAACCTTCAAGATCTATAGATTTTATTCGTGATCGGTACTAGAACATGAGGCTACGGGCCGCCCGCCCATCATCACGGTCTTGCGCTGTTGGTTCAGACCAGTATCTTTCAATACTTGGCAGAAACTCCTGCTCGATTAGACCATTAGCAATGCAAGAAAGCATGAGTAACGACTTGAAACTCACCCCTGAGTCACGGAGCAAGAAGCTTGAACTTTTGTAGGACTGGACCGGGCACCAATTTTGCCGCCATGGCACGTTGGAGTGGAAGGCGACATATGAAACGCGAGGGCTATCCGATTCAGGGCATGGCCAGACACGCCTGAACCATATAGCATGAAGGGGTTTCCTTCGCAATAGTGACTGACCTGCCAAGAATTAATGCGGCGGGACTCACTCATTCAAGGTCAGTCAGATCGGCAAAATCTGTTAAAAGGTGATTACAACGTACGCGGTACCCCTGCCCTCCACTCGGAGCCCGTGATTATCCCTGTCGCTATGTCTGCACCACCTGAGCCTCCGGACACTGGCAGTCAAAATTTGAACATGGCCACCCTTGACGCCTTCGTGCAGTCGTGTATGATTGCGGGTAATCGTGGAGGTGCCGGAGCTCAGGTATGTCATCGTGAACGTTGAGCGTGCCCTGACAGCGGCTAGCTAATAGAAAAATGTTAGATGCCTACTCCATACATACCGGGTTTTCATGGACAATATGCACTTACCGCTGCGGGCACACCCTATTCACATGACATGAACGGCGTGGGGTTCTCAGCATCACCGTGGTCATACCAGGCAGGCTTGGGAAACTTGACATCTCCTGTTGGAGAGGGGCAATCTGGGCAGACATTCCTTCCAGCAGTGAGTGTATGTGTGCGCCACTGTCAGAGAACATCGAAAAACTTACGTCTATTGGTGATTGGGAACACGATTGGACACCTCTAGACTACTCAAGTGGCTTTGACATCGCCTGTCGCCCCAGGAGTACATGTAGGCTCGTCGGCCCCTACTTGTAGCACTGTATCATCTGCTGTCCACGAGTCACGGGATGCTGACAAAGTGCTCTTACTTGACTTGCGTAATCGTCTGGATGCTCTTGAAAGGGAAAAGGCGGCAGCGCTGGCAGCTTCTGGGGGTGAGACAGTGGCTGGAGGACGAGGCAGACACCACACGTCACACAGCGCACCACTGTCACGAGCAGAAAAACTACCCATAATTGTAAGTCAATCGGGCGGGTATGGATGATCAAACTAACCATCTTGTGTTCCCAGAAACTCGTGCACGCCATGATGTGCGACATGGTTGGGATCACACACGGGCGAGGAGATAAAGTGAGATTACCCGAACCACTATCTGTCGGCGAACGGGAAAGCGAAGATATAAACGGAGTACGTCTTTGGCGACCCCACTGGGATAAGCCACCCAGTTATCCTGTGAATAAGAACTTCATTCGTGCCGTGACTGAACAGATCATTGCTAATGAGACAGTAAGTACAACATACCTTTCAAATGTTCTGGTAAATGTTCTTCATGTTGACGGCATATGAATGCTAGCATGAAGCCACGGTTGCGGGTGAGTCCGTAACTACCAAAAACATCCAGAAGGCGGCAATACAGTATTTCACTACCTTAAAGGCAAGATATTCGGCGCAGACAACCGAGAAGGGACAAGCACGTCGCGCTAAGAAGACAGCGTATAATACTCGCCGATCGAGGAAGAGTCGGGTATGTCAGCATATTTACTCATCAATCTATGATAGGGTTGACCCGCCTTGATAGAAAGCTAATGACCTTCGTAAAGTTGTTCCTGAGTTTCAAAAGGCCTACGGCGAAGAGAATTGTGTCGGGTTGCAGGAACTTATCATGACTGATTATATGTCGTCTGAGTGCTCAGACAGAGGTGAATTTGAGACCCAAGAAGAATTCGACACATTCCGTCGAGCCCAGGGAGGTGGAGAAAATGGCTGGGAAATACGGCTGCTAATGTGGCGGTCCGATCTGGTGAGAGGATAATCCACGACATGCAGACAGTGAGACTTACATAATTGACAACCAGTATAATCGCATTTTGGCTCGCCTGCATACGCTACATCGCCGGGCTGCCCGCGAGGCAGCAGAGGTGGCGCGGGGAAGTGGCTTGAAGAGGTCCAAGTTGGGCACCAGTCGCGCAGTACGTTTTCGCGGCACTACTGTGAATGCGGACTGGAAACATCCTCCTTCCAATCATCCAACCCTCGGTGCGATTAATCCCTATCGAGCATGCGTAAGCACGGCATGGGTCGAGAAGACAGAGAACGACATTGAAGTTGCGGAGAATCCTGACCATTTTACGATCTTTGATGTCAAAATCGCAGACAGTGATCTTGATACACAGGAATTGGCGTGGCTCGCAGATGATGAGGGTGACGGTGGTTCTAATTCGAACGATGCGTGTGGAGAATGATCAGGCAAGTGGTGATATAACTGCAAAATATGGCAATAGATCAGTATGTGTATGCACTTATGATCAGTATGTGTTATCGTGATAATTCTAGCACGCCCCGCGTGAGTGCACAAAAGAATTTGATTACAACTACAGGAAGAGTATGGGCCCATAAATAAGGGATATCAACACGGTTCATGCTGCAACAAGTGCATGGTCAGCGATATCCTTGTGTGAGAGAGTGATTGCTGACATGGTTTAAGATAACGGTAGCCCAGCACGGCTGATTTGCAGTCGTAACAAGTTGGCGGACCACAGGAGCCCAGATAGTTGTCAAGTTAATAATGGATCCTGGACCATTGTCATTCTGATCCAAATACTCGTTGACAGCCCAGAGCCGAAGGCCGAGTGGCTCACTGTAGAGAAGAGCACCAAAACGATGGTCAGTGTAAATAACCAAATAAAGGTATATAAACTTGCAAATTGTTCCACACATCGCGCGCTGCAGAGTGTGTACCCCGCAAACCATGAGGTTTGAACCACCGCACCATGCCGTAGTGATTGACGCCAACCTCAGGTTGTTCAAAGGTGAATATATGTTGGAGTTCGCCGACCCAGGGATGTAGAGTGTCTGATGATCGGACGGCAATGAAAGAATCAGACGGACTAGCTGCACGCGCAGCTGCTAGATATCGATGGCCTGAGATCACTACATAGTCAAAGAAAATGGCCGAAGATCGGAGTGGAATGTGGGCACGAGCTGAAGGCGCAGCTATGTGAGAACGGAGGGCCAAATTGGGGAATCGGACACGAAAGTGGTGGAGCAATGTGGAATACAATTCAGCGGGAATGCGTGCGGTCTCCGCGCGGGTACTGAATTTGAATGGGATGCCATCTAGGGGTCTATTAGGCTACTCAGATAAGCTGAATGTGCAACCGATGACTTACCATCTTGCCGTGCGGCATCGAGTGCTTGCGCAAGAGCTTGTACAGTCCCTCGATCATCGGCAGACGCGCGATGCATTGTACGCACCGTACGATGTATGGCAGAACTAGGGTCCTCACGTAATCCTTGAGCAAGCTATGTAACACCCAGGTGTATTCAAATCAATCCAGGGCGACCATAAATCCCTCACTTACTAGGCGTGACGTCTGAACGGTGCGTAGAAATTCACGGAAGAAAGATACTTCTAGCTCGCCTCCTCCATGATTATTGGTGTTGTATGACTTGAGTACCTTGTTCATTCGCTCAAAGAGGAATGTCCAAAAGCCGTTGAGTGGCCCATAGTTACGCACACACTCCGCGATGTGTGTCGCATAGTGGTGGTTGGGACGGATGACTGTAGGGCCGTATAGCTAATCCATCACCAGAGACCTCAGTACACAATTGGTCAGAGTGCTGCGAATCTCACTTCAAGTAATTCAGCGCCATATTCACGCAGAAGACCATCAGCCTGAGTGACCTGATCGTCAGTAAGGTGGTCTGCAAGAAGAATCTGCACAGCCCGCGCGAGCTTGAGGAAGTGGCCAGGGTCACGAGGATGCAGGTTCGATGGAAGATGGGAATCATCCTGCCCCTCAACTCCAGTACGGCGGCGTTTGGTCGGGCGGTCGCTTTCACCCTCGTCGTCTAGTTCGGTTGGCATATAGACGTCCTCCTCGTCAATCTCTATCGCTCCAGTGTCTATTGGGTCATCGCCGCTCGCATCAATCACCGCTGAGTTATATTCCTAACGTGTCGCGTTTCTCTTAGCATTACCCTTACTTCCCAATAATGGCAGGCTCACCATTGCTTTAGTTGTCCTTTTTCGTGCACGCCCGGAACGCCGCAATGGGGCCTATGCATGTGTAAGTAACATGTTATCCATCTGGGTATGCTCCTTCACTTACTTGAGCAGCTAGCGCAGTTTGTGCTTTTTTGCGCTCTGCCATGGCCTGTCTCATCATGGCCGCCTTCGCGTTCTTCTCCTCAACAGTCTTCGCAATCACCTTGATGCGGCGCTCGAGAACCTCATCTGGATTATCAGTCAGATAATCCTGCCACACTTGCGGAATCTGTCATGTTGCGTGAGTCACAGTACTGTCATTTTGAGTCAGGTCCTGCTTACTGCCAGCGGTGCAACGACAGTTACGAAGACAAGCCACTGGTCGGCTGTGAGCGAGCCACCAGCTGGCTCGCCGACTAGCGCGGGGAGCCTCCCCAGCTTCGCAGGCATGTATAACTAGTAATTCAAGCTCAAGTTATGCTTGGAAAGATCCGACACAGAGACATACATCTGCAAGTATTGCATGTATGCGGCGGAGCTCTTTTGTCTTGCGTAGAACTTTCAGTTGAATCCAGATATGATAAAAGTGCGTTTTAACTAAACCTGTAGTCAAGTCAGCCAGGTGATCATTGCACAATATCTGACATCATATTCACCGAGTAGTAGGTTATGCATTGGATCGATCACAATCATGCGGCACATGTCGAAATATGGCAAACGGGCGAATTGCGAGAAGCGTGTTGCGTGGGATTTGACATGTTCCTTGCGCGCGCTCTCAGTGCGACACTGGTTATACTGTTCCATCAGCTTGCGATGTTCCATATTCGTCCGTGCTCGAAAGCCTGTAAACAATCAGCCATGTGCAGTACTGTGGAGAAGTGCTAATAGATACTCACCATTGGGCTCAAACGCCGCCGAAGTGCCCTTGTCTTTCTGCTCGATCCAGCACATGGTACAGAAGTAGCGGTGATTATGTGAGGCAAAGCCACCAAGCTTATGTGCGGCCGGCTTATCACACAGGATCCCGACAAGAATGACCCGAACCAAAATCCCTTCAGGATGTTTTGCAGTTTTGATGACCACGCCATGCTTCCATAGGCGTAGAAGCTCGTTCACGAGAACTCGTAAAAAGCGCTGGACTTGATCTGGATTTTGCTCCTTGGGCCCTGGCATAATGCCTGCGAGAAACAGATTCGCGGTGCGATATCTGCTCATATATAGCAATTAAAATGCCTGCGGGATGTTATTACCTTGGGACGTACTTACCGTAGATGGGGTGGCAAGTTGATGACGCTGTATGACATGGGACATGAGGTATGAGACGGCGCGATCTGGCTTCGTAAATATGAAAACCTGATTAGAGTGTCAGCCACCAATCGCGGCCTGATAATCCTGAGATGGACCAACCAGTCGGCACCCAAAGTGACGCCAATACGCAATTCTCCATCTGGCTCCACTTGTAAATCATGTCTAAAGAACGGTTTCTCATCTGCCCCGCGCACATTCCGACAGACATCGCCATCAAAAATGTCCACATATTTGCCCGAACTCCTCGCAATCCTCCGCCACGCAGACAATTCATCTTCGATTCCTGGAATAGCTAAAAGTTCTGCTAAGTCTTCCACTAGCGATCTTGTTGGGAACGCGAGCAGTGGTCTTGGATGTTCCCGTGATGTACGTCCTCGGCGCATCTCAGCGGCGGTCGGCTCGGCTTTGGTGATATGCTCACCGCAACGGGTGCACAAGCGGACAGATCTCTGCGTAGATTCAGGATGAACCTCGAGACATTTGGGGCAGACAGGGAGGACACGGAAGGTGGGTTCTACCCCCATGTTTGCCATAACCGCAGGCAAAGTGGAATACATGGCGGGCTGTATAGCCACCCCTGCAGCCTCGAGGAGAAACGCCGCAACAACCAAGATTGCGTTACAAGCCCGAAATGGTAGATGGAATTGCGTGTGAAGCCACACAATCAAGATATATAGAATATATACCGCGTCGTTCGGATGAATATCTTGCGGCGTCGGCGGTGCTCTCGGTGGCGTCGAAATTTGCTGAAATGGATCGGGGTCATTCTCGTCCTCTGGCGATATCTGCATGAATATCAAAGGCCATGTACGCGCTATGTTGGTGTCCTGATCTCTGAGCTGATCCTCGCGCTGAGCCTCCTCCTCAAGCAGCGGCGGAACAGACTCTGATTCCAAAAGTTGCGCCCCTCGGCCCCTATTCTCGCATGAGGCTTGCTCATGGACGGCTGGCTCGCCTACATCATCTCCTGGAACTTCGGCGCTGTCAGGCATATCCACATCGAAATCCTCAGGCTGCTCCCAATCATCATCTCCGATGGCATCCAGCATCCATGAGAACGCTGCATCAGAGACCCCCTCCTCATATTCCAATCCTCGTGCTTCTTCTTGGTCTACCCTGGTGACGCGATCCTGGGCAAAGATGGTTTCGGAAATCGAGATTGGGTGAGAGTCAACGGGCGTGGGGCAACCATCACTGACGTCCTGCATAGCGGTCATTGTGTGCGTCGAGTTGTCGAGTGAAGGGTGGTTGCGGTCATCAGCCCCAGCATCATCTCTCGGACCGTGCCTCTGCGAAGAAGTCGCCACCTGGCGCTCGAAAGCTGTATTTTCCAATCCTAGTTCCGATGTTGACAACAGAGCTGACGTCGTATGCACGGCTAGGGTCTACACAATGTGAGTCAGTCTTTCAGTTCTGAGTATGACATCCCCATCAGCAGACACGTACTTCTGAGTCAGATGGCAGAGCCGAATGTTGCGGCGCTGAGAATCGTCGGACTGTGCGACGGCTTTCAGGCAGTGGACGAGACAATACAGGCCCAGGTGCTGGCCGCGGACGATAAACCGAATCTGCAAACGAGATGACTCTCGTGTCTGATCCCCGCCTTTGGCTCGCTGCTCGCGCCTGCCGCGCGTCATGCTGGCGCTGCGTCCACCGCGCGACAAGTTTGCCTTGACACTCCGAACATGTACAAGGTACCTGTGACTGAACGAAGAACATTGAGCCCCATTTGCTGCTCACGGCTCCCCTTTATGTCTGAGACTTACCATTGACCGGATTTAGGCTTTACATGCTGCAGGGGTGAGAGTCGAAAGGGAGGATGGAAGGACAAATATTATCGCCTGGCCTGCATCGCCTCACCTGCAGCATTTTCAAATTCGGCATATTCGAACTCCGTTCTGAATGAGGGATCCATACTGCAGCTTCAAAATTATTATGCCAACGCATGGCATTGCATCAGAGTTCCGCCGTACTATACACCTCCCACACTCCTCCTCAGATATAACAGCTACAACGCGAGATGCGTAAGTACTGGTCGACTTCCGTTGCCCGCTCGTTCTTTAGCAATCCTATAGTGATCTACAGAAGCCCCGCGCACTGAGCGCCAGAACTTGTGCGGCCTCATGTTCTGAGGACGAGTTCTGCGCTTTGGAGTCACAGGCCCCAGTACTAATCTCTCTGCGTGGGTACCAACCTTGGATCACATGCATCAGCTGCTGATAGATACACCGGGAGAAACGGAAGCACTGACCGCAACCGCACGAGCCCATTCCACAAGAGCGTATGACAGGCCGGGCTGCGTGAACGTGAGAGATAATATATACGAGTCAGATCTGACTTACAATGGCCAAATTCACTCGGAAAGTCGCCATATTTGCCAGAAGTTTGGCGGCCGTGCCCCTTGAGTACCGGAATAACCATACAGAGCCCTTGAGGTTGTTGACCCAATCCGGAACAGCAAGGTCGTCATCGCATCCAACGAATTGCTCGAGCACTGCAGATGGACTGCTGCGCGCAGAGGCTGGAACCCGGACATCGAGCGGGACGTCGACTCTGAGGTAGAGCGTGAAAATGTCATCATCTCGGAATATTGTTCCATTATCAGCAGCCTAGTCGAGGAGAGTCAGGTATCTAGTGATGGTGTCAGAAGCTCACAGACACACACCTTTTCATGCACCAGGTAGACTTTACATAGTACGTCCTCAGATGCCGAATGCGCGAGCATGACAGAAGTAGTCGGGGTCCAGCGAGAACCATGGCAGATGGGCGTATGGCTTCGAGCCACTCGTCCACAGGGCCCGGTAGATCTAACAGCTCTTTGCGCCGAGTGTCCCAGTCTTTGCGAATCGGACGAGGGGGTAGAGAACGAGGCGTCCGGGAGAGCGATGTCGAATTTGCGAAGTCCATGATGGGTGGGGCCGCAGAACGCAGCATACCGACTATATGCATGGCGGCCTATTCTCATGGCTAGAAATGAACTATGCCGAGTATTCGAAGTAGCCCACAGAGTACGCGAACGAGACAAGCCATAGAGCCTGCGTACCCGAACATAGAGGGATAGGTGAAGGATCCCGCATGTGAACGCGTGGCATTGCCAAATTAGTCTGAGATGGACAGGTCATATGTTCAAGACGCGAGTCCACCAATGAAAGATTTGACGACAAGGACAAGAAGTCCTCCTATCCAGTACGTACTACATAGAATCTGCCCAAGGAAAAGTACTAATGTCGGAGCATCCGACGTCTGGATAAATTGCAGCAAACGCAGTGACTCCAGAGAATGGTCAATGGGCTCAACCCGAGAAGTCTGTCTGTGAGGAGACGATGCATGGTATCTGGAAAAGGATGATGTCTGGGTGTAATTATAGCGGCACTTGACTTGGTGAGAACAAATTCTGACATCCCTGCGAAACATAATCGAGTCAGCTGTGAGTTCACGGCGCTCGAGCCTGTTTCTACCTGAATTGCAACACTAATTTAACGTGTATCTGTGATTGTATACTGGTTTGTCTGCAGCCAAAGTCCTTCTCGTCCGAATAAGTTAGGACATTGTGTCTTCATCTTCTATAGTAAATGAGCTCAGACCGATTAGGAAAGTCACGTGTTTGTATTTCCCAATCTGGTGCCTTCCAATTTGGGAGTGCACACGCTGTGGACGCCAGACGGTACCGGTGTCTCCGTCGACTCTCCGATCTCCGTGTTCAAGGGCACGCTATCCTCACATGCACACTACGTAGTTTGCTTGCGTGTCTGCGTTCGGAGGTTCTCTGTCAGATACTGCCCGCGGCACGAAGTCTATGTCTCAAGACAGCTCAATCACGTTCAAGAACACTATAATGACATGCGTGCCTCGCGCATGTCATCCATGTTCAGATCTCACTCATTCTCCAATGGTGTATACAGTTCATGTGTGGCCTGCAGTGCTTCCCAGTTATGTGTATGGCATATGTACACCGTCCTTGGGATCTCCATGCACAAGTCTCAGCACTGCCAGCAACAGGATTTCAGTGTCCGTTTGAGCACTAAGTACTGCTAATTCAAACGTAGATGGCATGCCTCGCTAATCAGAAGATGCTGGCCTGATGTCTATGGTATTGGACATGTTAAAACTTGCAGGGTCCCTGAGCACATACAGTAGCAAGATTCCGCCATACTCTAGGTGTACTGGTTTGAAATTTGACTTTGGCAATTTCAAGTTCAAAAAAGTGAGGACTCCCTCGCCTGTGGACGAGCACAAGCAAAAGGTGATCATCAATAGGGATTACTGGTCATGAGGTCCTATCAGTATATTTTGTCGGGTGTGGCTACCACTGGCAGTAGTAACTAAATTGCCTGTACTCATTATTGAATTCAGATAGATGAAATGTTCGAGAGTTGGTCATATGAATTCAAAATATCCACGGTCAATTCCTTCCAGTCACAATTGTTGAAATCAATACACCAATATTCTGCTGTGCGTCGGCACGGGTAGACTGCTAGTAAGTTCATGAAACATAGACGTATGCCAGAATAGTAGGCTCACCGTGTGACCTCAAGATCTAATTTACAGTAAGCCCAAAAGTGCGATTAGATTAGACTTGCTTCGGTACCGCTGATCAATCTGGCGATCGCTGGACACGGTCGTCCAAACGAGACAACGGTGTCTCTACTTTGGCCTTCAGTCAGCTACCACATACCAAGAATGTCGCACTCTCACGGCGCCGGTGAACATTTACATGGCCATACCCACGAATATCTAGGCAACCCTGATACGCTCGATGTCGCGTGCAATGTGGATCGCGCACCGGTCTGACATTCTTTGGAGGGAAATATGCTGAACGTGATATGCTAAACTATGGCTCGAGGAACTCGAGGAACGAGGATTCACGATTGGCATTGACGGGTTAATTCGCGTTGCCAGACAGTCTCCAATGCAATAAGAGCATTATATATCTTCTAGACCTGTCGGGTCAGGCGAGACCGCCTTGACTCAGTACGCGGCTTCTATTCTTTCACGGCCATTTCTGCTCGAATCGGTTCTCATACGATGAGCTCGTTTTAGCCACTGTCACGAATAACATCTTCACTCGTGCGGACCAGGAATTTTTGATCAAAAAAAAAGCTTTGCCTTCGTCGGATCCGCTTCCCACATATTGCCATTCGAGAGGACATCAACGCCAATATGGGCGCACTGGAGACGTTGCAGGCCAAACACGGCTGTCAGATGCTGTTCGTCGAGAACGGCGGAGACAACTTGGCTGCAAATTACCCGCGAGAATTGGCTGATTGCATCGTCTATATGATTGATGTCTCAGGGAGTATCCGGTCTGGGATGACTGCGATTTTCTCTTTTCAATGTCAGGGAGCAGATAAGAACGATTTGGCACCTTTCGTCAACACGTCCTTGGAGATTATGGACCGTGACTCGAAGTTAATGCGAGGAGGCGGACCAATGGTCCTTACTAGCATCAAGGAGGGAAGAGGTGTCGACGACGCTGTTGACCTCATTCTGGGTGCGTGGAGGATAACAGGCAGCCCGGAACACCTGGTCCAGTCACTGACGAGTACATGATCTGCCGGTGGTATCACATAGAGGGGGCGAAGTCAATGCATTTTGTAAATAGTACAAGGTAGCCATACGAAGTTCAGCTATCACAACTTCTCGATGGAGCTATGTAACTTGATAACACGTCGGAAAGAATCATACATGCCTACATACAACTTGCACAAGCATGGCCCTACAAGCGTGCACCCACACTCTTTATATCCTCCGCATAGCCATGTTTGCCAGGGACGACACCGAATGCAGGGCCTCCCTTGCCAAACATCTTCCTGAGGTCTCCAGCGAGGTATTCGGGCTTTTCATGTGCGGCAAAGTGCCCTCCGCCGTCGTGTTCAGACTCGAAAACGACATTGCCGAGCGTGCGCGACCATCTGTGACTCTTAGATAAGACTCGATGGGTAATAACGGGGAGTGAGAAACGCACGACTTGGGTACGAGCGCAAGCTCTTTTGGAAAGAATGAAAGCCCGAGAGGTATTGCGCTGTACGTGGTACGTTGGAAGGGGTTCGGGTCGCTTGCCGCTACCTCATAATAGATTCGGACTGAAGCAGCTGGGCCAGCGCGGGAAAACCAGAAGATCGAAATCCAGGTAAGAACTAAGAACAGTCATAAGAGAGTCCAGTATTAGTTAGTTACATAATTTTTGTGGATGATTCCCGCATAGGGAGGCGTACCTTCGTCGTCCTCCCACGGGTAGCTATCTGTCCAGTTCACCAGCTTCTCGTATATCCAGGCCAACAAACCTACAGGCGAGTCTGCAAGACTGTATCCGAGCGTCTGTGGTTGAGTAGCCTGCTCTGCGAAATAACCCCTGCCTTTCTGATGGAACCATGCAGCACGGGCTAGACCGGCGCGCTCTGCGGCGGTGTAAGGTGTGATCAGGTGGGTCAAGAAGCGCAATGGAAATGACTTGAAGCTCGGCGGTCCTGCGCTGTGCATCGAGAAGAAGACTTAGGGACACTCTCGCAAGAAGGGCACACTAGACATACGCTGGCATATTAGTATGCCATGCTTTGACCGTTTTGGATCCGTATGTTCCTGCCATTAATTTGGTAATCTATGGCGACATGAGGTTGATGCACATTGAGAGTTACAGAGTACTCACATAATAACCCCAATCACCTCCTTGGGTAACTGAGGGTGGTAGATATGTCATCGTCTTAGACATAACTTATGAGGAAGGAGATGGGCCAACAGACCATATTCTTTATACCCGAGAGCGAGCATTAACTTGTTTCCAACCTGCGAAGAGAGGCTATGAGTCTGCGTGTCATTTCAGATATCAAGAGTGCATACCTCGGCAAATTGTGGGCCAGCAAACCCCTTCTTTTTGGGAGCTTCAGAGAATCCAAATCCAGGGAGACTAAAGGCCACGACATGGAAGCTCGGGTGGTCAGACGATGCGGCAGTGAGGATGGGCAGCATCTTCCGCACTTCCAGAAAGTGACCGGGCCCTGTCCGAGACGGCGTCAGGTATTGCATATCACCTCACCTATGTTATGACTTACACCCATGGACAAATAGAAGCGGAATGGCGTTGTCCACTGCGCTCTTTTGATGGATGTAATGAATGTTGAGAGTCCCGAATCCGTCCACGTCGATATCCCTCGTGAACTGAGGTATCTCGTTGATCTCCGCCTCTACCTTCCGCCACTCAAATCCGTCCTTCCAGCGTGCCACTAAACGACGAATGTCGGCGAGTGGCGCACCATAGTCCCAGCCTGCCTCGTCGAGCTCGTCAGGGAGGCGTACAAGGTTGAGCTTCTTGTGCAGAAGCTCTATGTCAGCATCGGACACAGACACTTTGAAGGACTGTTCGGTAGATTCTGACATGAGGCCGGAAGTGCAGAGCAAAGACCAAGTTGGGATAATTGACCGGTAAGGTGGGGAGGAGCGGTAGTGGTTCCCCTACTGAGTTAAACATCCTGGATCCCTCTTTATAGACGGACTCTGGAAAGGTCCAGAGACACTAGAAGAGCGACGGCATCATTGCCATCACGTAGTATTCTCACAATACCTTCTCTTGACCACGTTCTCCTTATGAGTAATGGCATAAACGCATTCACATCTCGATTCCTGCAGAGCTACTAGTTAGGAACAATAAATTCTCAGAGTAGCAGACGAGCAGCATTCGTAGTTCTCTTCCAATTGACAGGACGCAGAAGGCGGGAGCTCGAGCGATTTGAATGCCATAGCAGATGTCGGAGGGACGGGAACTTGTATGAATGACGCCACGAGACGCCCACGGGATCGGCGGCGGGCGCATAGCAGTCAGCAAGCTTTACTGTCCTCTTTCACTTTCCATGCACCTCTTTAGACCTCTTTATTCTTATCGCCTTTGAATGAAAAGCTTAAGCGTTCCAGACATCCGAATCAACCTTGCCAAGATGATTATCCATTCGGATCTCCACCGGAATGGACGTCTTTGCGGGCATAAGCTGGGCAGCTCGACTCATGTTCGTAGATGTATTCTCGCTAACTCCATACGCCAAGACCATAGTATAACCTTTCATAAAACCGTCGCGGAATCATTCTTTGCTATCCAGACGTTGCCTAACATATATTAGTACCTCGTTTCTACTGAAGTTAGTGCGTTTAACTTTGCTATATCAGTACAATGGTCCGCGCCTAGTGTCTTCTTCGAATTCCCTTCCTGCTAACTTCACGTACAGACTATCGCACTTTGAAAATCTGCACCACCGTTTCGCTTGGCGAGACCTCCTCAGAGGGGTCCTTAACCACGTAGTGGATCTCAACATCCAGCTCCCTCGAATTATATGGGCTCTTATGGCATTTGAATGTGCCCTGTACGACCGTTCCTGACCAAGGAGACGTGCTGTCAATATCGTACCCAGCTTATGAGCAGCGGAAGAAGAACGAACCTTCGTGAACAGTAATCGGCTCCTTCAATAAGAAAATTGTTTGCTTCCAATGCGTCGGCATGGACGCCGGGCCTGTACTAAAGCTCGTGACCTTGGGCTTAATCTTTATCTTTGCCTTCAATCCCTCGCCCGAGCTCAGCCGGCGCTCCGGGTGTGGGCGCCCACCGAGTGGCCATACCTCCGCGAGGACTTCCCCTTCGCGCGCAACATAAACCTCTGTATCGGGTGCTACAGGCTGCCCATCCTTGGCAAAGAAGACATCGAAGTACAACACGAGAGCGTGCACTTTGGTTCGCCGTTCAGCGGTGGAGATAAGTGTAAATGGTGCGGAGAAGTTGAGTTGCTTAGAGCTGATCGTGCCAAGATGGAGATCCTTAGAGGATTGAAAGACGTGAGTTATTCACCCGCCGCTGAGAATAGAACAGTTTACTGACCTTGATTGTGCAAGATTCACTGAGCATGGTTTCTGGGCCTGCGACATCCACAATAGCGTCCTTATAGATGTCGCGAGCCATAGCGGTCAAATCGAAACCTGGAAGCCAGTGTTTGTAAGATGGACAATGTCGCCAGCGTGGAGACACGCACCATATACATCACTCCAAAAGCCTATTCGCTCCTTGTAGATCTCGCTACCTTCGCAGAGCCCAAGCATCAGCTTGCACTGACTGGGGGCCATCACACCGCCCTCAGGACGTAAGAAACGGTCTCGTGCGTGCAGCACTGAGTCGAGCATTGATTCGTATAGTAGTGCGTACCCCATCCACTCGGAAATGATGATGTCGACGTGCGTGACACCATCTGGTAGTACGATGTCTTCCACCTTGCCTCGAATCACCCTGTTAATGTGTTCGGTATTTTTCTACGGTATGGGAGGAGATGAAACTTACGTGATGACGTCATCGAGCTTGTTGTCCTTGACAATCTGGCGAGCTTTCTCTCCGATGTCGCTAGCGTCAACAGCAAATACGCGTTTCGCACCTGCCCGCGCAGCGAAGAGGGAGAGGATACCTGTACCGCAACCAACATCAAGCACGACAGCATCTTGAAAAAGCTCGGTATTTTCCATGATGAATTTTGCGTACGTCGCTGTGCGCACTTGGTCATGAATCATGACGGAGTGTATTTCTGCACGGTACATATTGATCAGCATGTGGAACACAGAAATGGGACTGAAAAATTGGTACCAGTTTCTCCATAGCTCTGGAAATAATGCGAGTCGTCATCGCGGAGGGGTACTCCAATGTGGGTAGTCGAAGACGACGCAACGGGATCTGCGAGAACATTCACGAGCTCTGAATGGTTCAATCGTTCACCGACGAAATGGCGGTAGTCCACGAGATCCTGTTTTGCCTTCTGCAGTTTCCTCTCAAGCGACCGAATCCGGCGATTGGCACTGGCGAGGTCTGTGGGTGTGCTCTCATCTTCCGCAGACTCATCTGACGATGACCAGTCTGCTGATTGTATTTCTATGATACGATGAGTATACGACGTAAGGGCAGAAAGGGATGTAACTCACGAAGAAGTGGATCATCTTCTAATGCTGGGATCAGATACTCGTCCGCGGAAAGAAATGGTTCATCTCCTTTTACATTGAGTACTTCCGGCGGAGCGGGTTTCTATAATGGCCATGAATGGTACAGCTTGGCAGAAAACGAAACGTAATACATACTTCTTTGCGAATCCAATTGATAAAGCGGATGCGCTGGTGAGAGTCAAAAGCTTCGGGCCAAATTAGCAAGTCAAAGTGTTGTGAATTAGATCATGAAGTCTACAAACAGAGGCGCGTGCAAATTTCATCCAAGTCAACGCCATGAACGAGCTTGTCGTGATTTAAGGCCTCTGGAACAGATGTGAATGTCTTGTCTTGCTCAAACAGGGATTTGCACGGTCGATTTTCAATGCCGTCGGAAACCCAGTCCTCCCAAGTAAGATCCTCTTCGTCTTCTGAGGAAAGCGAGGGATCTGAGTCGGATCCTGATAGATGAAGATTCTCGCTGTTAAAACGTAGGGTTGCCATAGTCGAACAAGTTCAGAGAGTGGGTAGGGTGGTAAATGGAAAGTTGAGTTGATAGCCCAAGTTCGACCTTGGTTTTCTAGACGCCTCTCTTCAGATCGTGATGATTCCATAATCACGTGGCTCGCGATCCTAAAACCTTTAAGCGCCCACAAGGAAGGGATTTCACGGTCACGTGCCTTAAGATATACGGCCTGAGCGCCTACGAGTGCGAAAGCAGGTCGTGCACTCGAGCACTCTCTGCTCACTTATACTCACTTCGTTTCCATTCGAACTGAGCCTATCTACTGTTAAATAGTCACGCTATCAGTTTCTGTGGGCTCGAAGAGACGGGAAACAGCCCAGAACATACCAAACCCCGAGATGACGTAGTGTTATTGTTCTTGCATCCACACAATAACGCCCAACTCCTATATTGACAGAGCATAAAATTGAACATCCAACGAGGGGACGACGAGGCTATGATGATGCTCACCTCACTCGTTGCTGCGCTTGGATTGCTCTTCGTGTATCTCGTCTATGTTGTCTTTCTGCAGCCTAGGTCCAACCCCCTCCGAAATCTCCCTGGCCCGCCTAGCAACGGACTATTCTCAGACCAGTTGGGTATGGTAATGAAGTAAGGATGAATATATGATGTTTGCTGTAGGCACCAGGTATTTTAGGACTCTAACATATGCGTACTCAGCCCATCTAGATCTCCTAAGACGCACGAAACTTTCGTGAAGGAGTATGGCCGGACTGTCACTATCCGCGGTCTGATCCCTGTAAGTGCTGTCTCTCTTCCTATTCTTCGTTGCTTATATCGGCTCCGATTTTAGTGGGATCAGCGCCTCTTCACACTGGACCCCGTAGCACTCGCGCATGTCATGAAGCACTCGCACCTCTACGAGAAACCGTGGCAATCACGCCGGCTCATCACTGGATTGATTGGTTGTGGGATGCTCGCCGCGGAGGGTGCGATGCACAAGCGTCAGCGGCGCGTCGCAACGCCGGCGTTCTCGATACAGAACATGCGCGCGTTGGTACCGTTGGTATTTGCGAAGGGCAACGAGCTGAAGCAGCGCTGGGCGGCCATGATTGACGACGCGAGGGAGGAGGTCAAGAGGGAGGCAGTTGGCTCTACAGTGCGCGCAAAGATCGATGTGTGCCACTGGGTCAGCCGTGCCACCTTCGATGTCATTGGCTCTGCAGGTGAGTACTCTGCGCCTGTAATTTCTAGCCTCTTTACTGATGATGGGATGGAGGCTTTGACTATCAGTTCAATGCAATCCAGAATGAAACGAACGAACTTTTCAATGCGTATAAGGAAATGTTCGAAGTTGTGATTTCTCAGCAACAGGGTGCCTTGCGGAGCCTTCTTGTGATCTATTTCCCAATCATTGATGTCTTGTTCGTGAGTATTATGTACCTTAATGCTATGATACCTTGTGAAGCTGATGCAGGCTGATTAGCCGGACGAAGCTGCGCGTACCGTTCGAAGGTGTCAGGAAGTAATCCGCCGTGTTGCGGGAGAGCTCGTTCAGGAGAAGAAGAGAAAGATTGCCGAAGCAGAGGCGAAAGACATCATCTACCATGGCAAGGATCTACTCAGTCTACTTTGTATGTTCCTTTCCCCTCTCCCCGCCTCCCTTGCTCACCCAGCTCCATAGTAAAATCCAATGCGGCGTCAGACCTCCCTCCCGAACAACGCATCTCCGATGAAGATATCCTGCACAATATTAATACGTTCATGTTCGCGGGCTCTGACACAAGCTCACTCTCCATCACCTGGACGCTCTACCTTCTTGCCAGGTTCCCCGCTATCCAGACACGCCTCCGGGCCGAGCTCCTCGCGCTTGGCCCTGCCACGTCCTTCGACGCACTGACTCCGGACGAAGTCGGCTCGCTGTACGAACAAATTGCGGAGCTGCCGTACCTCGAGAACGTCGCGCGCGAATCGCTGCGGCTCATCCCGCCTGTGCATTCGTCGATCCGAGTTGCTACGCAGGACGACGTGGTGCCGACGTCGGTTCCCGTCAGGACACGCATGCCGGACGGGAGCGTGCAGGAGAGGATGAGCGTGCGGGTACCGAAAGGATGTTTCATTCACGTCCCGGTGGAGGGGTTCAACCTCGACAAGGGCGTGTGGGGACCAGATGCTTGGGCATTCAAGTACGCATTCGCTTCCATGTTGTGGCGTCACCCTATTTATATATATTTTCCAGTCCGGATCGGTGGGATAATCTTCCTGAAGCTGTGACCTCTCAGCCAGGTCTGTACAGCAACACTCTTACATTTTCCGCTGGACCTCGTGTGAGTTTCTCATTGTGCTGTGGTGAATATAACTAATATTATTATGGGTTTCCCTAGTCATGCATTGGCTTGCGGTTCTCTATCATTGAGATCAAGTCCTTCCTGTATATACTCCTGACTAACTTTGTCTTCTCTGAGACGGAAGATAAAGTAGGCAAGGCGAACGTGTATGTACCTTAACTAATGTCTGTCGTCGGCGAGATACTGAAAGATATTTTGCAGGGTCCTGACACGGCCATATGTAGTCGGCAAACATAAAGAAGGCAGTCAATGCCCCCTATTCGTGGCCCCTTACGTTCCAGAATCTACGACTTGAGGATGGCGCACTTGCATTTCGCTCTCCATTCGCTCTTCTATCATATTTTTCGCTATTATCTGCTACGCCTGTATCACCATCACTTAAATTATACTCCTACACGAATATCTCTTACATTCAACGAACTAAATGACATACAAATCAGACAACCTAATCAACGGACCGAATTAATGACCGTAGGTGGCCTTCAGTCTCTCCTTCACATAGTCCCCGGCAGTGACCACTTCATACTTCGGCGGTCTATTGGCGGATACACAGCTCGGAATAGGCTGCGGGGAGTGATGAGTTCGCATAAATGTGTTAGGGAGGTACGGAGGTCTCACTTCTAGCTTCACGTCGTAGTCAGTGCCAAAGAACAGTGGAATTGAGTATCGGCGGACCCCACTCCGATTGATGGCGCGGTGTACGGTTGATTTGAAGACATCATCTACAAACGCGTGTCAGTGGATTCTCTCTCTGTGTGCGTAGACAAGAACAACTGCTTCTCACTTGTCCAGCGCGCGAACTGATCACCCAAACTGGAAAGAAATTATGTGAAACGCGGTCGCCTAATCGACGAATGAAGTACGCTTACTTAACTACCAGCGTCCCGGGGATGGGAGGAGCGTCTATCCACTGGCCTTGCTTGTTGAGGACTTGCAGAGCTTGTATACCAGGCTCCTGCCATAAAATGGTGAAGCACTGGTGGATACTCCCGTCAACCACTCTGAAGTGTGTACCGAGGATGATTCTAACAGACCTCAAAGCTGCATTTCCGGTTAAGCTTAGAGCTGCGCTGGAAATATCGGAAATGCATACTCAGTGTGGGCGCCGATGCCAATGATGCGACCATCGACGGGTCCAGTTTGAGGAGGGTAGTGCAGTACACGCATAATAGCAGCAGAGTTCTTGGTCTGACATGCGGATTGTGTCAATGATCTTAACGCAGATCAGAGTCCACAGCGTACCTTATCGTCAAAATAATGCTCCGGGAGATCTAATGCAAATGCAAATGACGGAAACAGCTTCTTGCCGAGCCCTACCGCTGCATGGCTGATTTTGCACAACGGGATTCATCTCGAATGCGACGAGAAATTAGTTGGGAAGGCTCACTAGTACGCAAGGACAGCTTCACGGAAACCGGCAGGGTCTGTTGGCCAGACATTGGCACCGGCCATCACCCCATCGTTAGCTCTCTTCTCATCATTTACCTTAGCTTGCAATTCTTCCCAGCCGAACTCAAACCCTTCGTGCATGTCGCCTTGGTTCTGGGGATCATTGTTGCTGCTCAGGACAGGATTGTATCCTTTGAAGTTCAGAGTCTTTTTCATGTCTAGCTGCACATTGCGTATAAAAAGATAGCAGCAAGCATCATTTTATTTCCGTTATTTACCTGCATTTTCTCTTCCAACGGTAGAGAGAAGTATTCCTTGGATGCGGATAGTGCCTGATCCACCACCGTTTCGGAAATACCGTGGTTGCTCACTGAGCCCACGACACTGCCCTCAGCCCTAGATTGTTTCAAGCTGGAGCCCCTCGACATACCGTAGAAAAAGCCGACATTCATACAAGCGTCCCTTATCGCATCGCCGAGACCCTTTCTCACTGAAGGGTCCGAGCTTGATACATTTTGAAGGTCTCTGTGCATACAAAATTCGGTAAGATAACACGCCGCAAACAATTTCTAAGGTAGATAAATACATGACTGGTACATAACTGAATGCATCTGCAGACTCTGCTTGTCGTGCAGATTCGACTAAAGACATTGGCAGATGGAACGAGACGGTAAGTCGCGAATTTCGCAGGCGAGTCGGCCCATTGTGGGGTAGCGGACCGTGGTCATAGTCGCTGAGTTTGAACATACTATCCCCTTCACCCACGATCGTCCTATCATGCCAACTCAGTCGAGAGTCGAGACCATGTAGCGCAGTTGCTCTCAGATCCCTGGTGTCAAGCTATATGTACTTGTACGGAAGAGGCAATCATCGGCATCTACGAGGATTTACAATATGGATACTTCGTTTTGGCGACCTCTCCCCTTTCTCAAATGACCCATCTTATCAGGTACAAACATCGAGCTAACTCCCACTCGCACCTGCTGACCCTAGAAGCGACTCATTGAGTCATTTTGCACTGCGGTTGCGCTGCGCCGCTGCCGCTGTAGATCGGCTCCGCCTCGGTGTGGCATATGACCGCGTGCTTGGTGCTGTTGAAGCGTAGTTAACGCTCGAATCTTGATAGGACTAGAAATGATGTATTTACAACCGGTGCTTTTGCGTCTCAGTTGCGAGTCGCAGCAGGCACGATCCAGCTCGAGCGAAGGTGCGCAGTCGTGTTGGGCGATCTCAGCTTCGCAGTATACGAGCAGCAGTAGTCATGGTGAACTCTTATCATTTCTTGGGCTTTGGGCATGTATATCTTATTACCCTTTGCCCATAGACATGTCAACATCTTGTCTTTCAAGCAACTAGTGCTTTATCACTGATGCGTGGATTGATTCTTTCGTCTCCAGGGAGCCAGATGACTCCGCCGCAGTCTTAGACTCTGACTCGCGTAAACTCTGGTCTTCCACGTCCACGCGTTAAGAGTCATCGTCGCTCATCCTCTCGCAGAGACTGTCTATCAAAACCATAAAAGCTGGTAGATTCAGGGATACCTGATCAATTCGATTTCGCCAAACTTCCCGAAACATTTCATCTCTGATCGGATTCCGCAATGCCTCACACATCTCCATCGGCTTCGACCGCAACTCTGCACACCCAGGCGACTCCGTCTAGCTCTACCACCACTTTGATACCAAAAGTAGGTGGTCTTTCTCACCGTTGTGCATGCTCGGACTCACTGGGCGAGTTGGCACCTCTCGCAGAAGAAGGATAGCTCCGCTGTTCCCAACCCCTCGAACACCACATTGCCGCAAACCAGAGACTGGGAGACCGCTCTTGGTACTTTAGCGACGTCATATGGTTTTGGTGGATCAGGCCCGATGAAGCCGTCGAGCAAGAAAGCGAAACAAAAGACCGACGTGAAGCCTGCCCCCAAGTCGGAGCCCGTTCCCTCTCCAAAGTGAAACATCTTGGAAGCTCTCGTCCAAGTATTATCCAGATATCGCTTATCTGTCAGTTGCCAGGCTTGCGTTCTGCGATAATTCTGACCGCGTGGGCATAGGTCCACGCTCAGAAGTGCGCTTGAACGCCACTAGCGTGAATAAGCGCTCGATCATCTGTTTCCTCATGGGGTCCTTCAAGTTTCGGATTTGACTCAGGATAACGTAGAAACGATATTGCGTCAGTGTAGGAGTAGAGGCGTAAGAACAGAAGGCGTCGGGGTGAGGATTCTGAGCATCTCTCCATGACAATGGCGGGTTGCACCCAGCTGGCCGAGGTCTAACATTTTTCTCTCCGATTTCTTCGTTTATTTTTATATGTACCCATTTTTTCTACCTTTTTCTCGAGCCAGAACTCCCGAATGTGAGAGTAAACAATCAATGGCGGGATGGCCAGTCAGAACCCGAAATGAGCGTTCTTATTCACTTTCCTAATTGAGTAGTGCCACGCGATCACCAACTCCCGGCGTCGGCGACGGAGGCCTCGGAGGGTTCTCTATCTCGCCTCTGTCACGCTTCCGCAACTTGTTTCATCGTCGAGCTACTGCTCTTCACTTGGTCTACTTTTCACTGGCCCAAACGCCTGTTGTATCTTGAATCTGAGTGCTGGAGACAGAATGGCTGTCTCCGCATCCACGAAACGAGCTATAGTTGATGGTGAGCATCACATGCAGGCCCTTCCGTTACAGTACCACTCAATCTACACCCATTGTAGTCGTGCTGTTTGCAGTATCTCAAGTGCGCGTCACGCTCTTACATGCTTTGCATTGCTGATCATGTCCGTCGCAAGGCAGCTTTGTATTACACCGTACGAGTGAGTCGCCGCCGCTCGCAGAAGCAAAAGGTGACGGACTCTGACATCCTTCCTCCTCATAGTGGGTAATGGACAGCATGGGTCCAGGAGAAAGGAAGGAAGTGAAGGCGAAGAGTCTCAAAGCGTTGGAGAAGCTAGGACACCGAGACTTGAAGCTGGATGAATACGAAAGTGCGTCTGGCAGTCCTATTCCGTTCCGTGCGCAGGTATTTAGTCAACAACATCAATCTAGAGCAGATTGCGTCCGAAGTTATTCATCCTGATGATATCGATGTCCGCTTCTCGGGTACGTGTAACGAGTCATGCACCATCACGCTCCTACTTATAAGCATGCGCAGATATCGGAGGCCTGGAGCCTATCATCTCGTCTCTGCGCGAGTCGGTCATATATCCGCTCGTGTACCCTGATCTCTTCAATTCATCATCTCTCCTGGGCGCACCCAAGGGTGTGCTGCTATTCGGGCCCCCGGGATGCGGCAAGACTATGCTTGCAAAGGCGCTGGCGAAGGAGTCCGGCGCCACTTTCATCAACATCGCAGCGTCTGTGTTGACGAACAAGTGGTATGGAGAGTCGAACAAACTCGTCGCCGCACTGTTCTCGTTAGCTCGCAAGACCCAGCCAAGTATCGTATTTATTGACGAGATCGATTCGTTCTTGAGGGAAAGAACCAAGGGGGATCATGAGGTAACTGGAATGATGAAGGCAGAATTTATGACGTGCGCTCTCAGTCTCACGATTTCAAGGTTGAATCAACTAAGTGGTTTCGACTAGTTTATGGGATGGCCTCCTGTCCAGCACAGATCGAATTCTTGTCCTTGGCGCTACCAATCGACCAAATGATATCGATTCCGCGATTCTCCGTCGTATGCCGAAACGGTTTTCTGTCAGTCTTCCCGACATGGAACAAAGACAGAAGATCTTGACTCTGGTAACTTGATCATCTCAAATGTGCATGTGAAAAGTGGCTCATGAATCATTGCGCGGCTCCTTAGATGCTGAAAGATACGGAGTTGGATGCGAGCTTTTCCATCCCGAGGTTGGCTGAGGAGTCTGACGGCCTCTCTGGATCCGACCTCAAAGAGCTGTGCCGCAATGCGGCGATGCGACCAATGCGCGAGTTCATCCGCGCAGCAGGAAACGACCATGAAATGCTTGCACGTTCCCAGGAAGAGGTGCGACTCCATCTTTGCCGTCTCACTCGTTTGTGATAACAGTCTGTTGTAGGGCTTTAAGCTACGCCCGTTAACGCTGGACGACTTTTTCCAAATGGATGGGGCGAGTGCTCTGCCGCCTACGAATCCACTAGATGACGTTTCATAGTGGCTCCCGAAATGGTGGATTGACTGTGTCAGGAAGGTATCAGTGTACATGTACAGCATCAATACGTTTTCATAATGAGTAATCACTGTCGGGCGTAATTGGTGAACTGACCGGAGGGCGAACTAGACGGACTGCAAGACATGCTTTTTAAGAAGGTCATATATAAACTTTTCATATAGCTCCCTCATAGCCGTTCTGCCTAGGGACCCGGCCATGTAGCACAGACTTCAGCCCCTCGTCTCCAAGGAGCAATACCAGCATGCGCATGGATTACGGTATTCCAGGCAGTCGTGCCCAAAGGTTTACGGGACAATTATTCCGGCTGAGACGGCATGCTCTCAAGGTCACCATTATTAGACGCAACGACTTCTACAGCACCTGAGCCTTTCTGCTTTTCGTCCCCCAGCTCTGTATGAGGAGACTGGATCAAAATTTCAGCGATGTGGCCTCTCACTAGTCTCAGAGGAGGCTGAAGATGCGTCCACGTTCAACTTACTTACATAACACCTTCAGCATCCGTCCTAACTTTATAATAAAATAGCATGACTTTTCGCTGGCCTCTAGACTTCTAACACAAAGTCGCAAATGCAATGCAGCACATGTATATTTGTGATGTATACAACTCGCAGGTGGTGTCTTTGATGTTTCACTGGCGAAAGAATTCAGTGGCATCCCTAAATGTTATAGCTGGCTAGGTTCTCCGAAGCATTCATCACGCATAAAAATCCCAGGTTAGTATTAGCAACAGAATTTCAGATATTTCATGTCGATCCATGATGGCATTGAAATCGTGAAGTAGGAGGTATTTGTGCTACACACATGGTCCAGTAGATCGTAGTCCAAGAGATCGTTACAGCGCCATTTTCCGTTCTAGAACGTTTCATAGGTCATGAGAATTCGGGTAGGGGTAGTGTCCACTTTTATTTGCGTACTGGCTCATGCGAGTGACAACCCAATGAAAGCAACGATCATGCAGACCAACATGCCTGGCGTGAAGACATAGCTGCGCGCCGCAACACTGGTCGCAGTGCTACTTGGCGAGCTGCTGGAGACAACGTTGGCTGTACCACTAGGTGTAATGCTCGAAGCCGAACTAGGTGTGGCGCTCGAAGTAAAGCTGGATGCAACGCCCGAAGTGGAACCGGATGCCGTACTGGAGGCCGATTGAGAAGTAGCACTGGAGGTTGCGTTCGGAGACGTAGTAGAGGATGTGCCGTTAACGATGGACAGAAGATCTGGACAGTCAGGCGCCACGAGGACCTGGCCGTAGTTGCTTGCGATCCAGAGCACGACACCGTTCGTCCAGCCGAAACCAGCCTGCAGTACGGACTGTCAGGAACCCTATGTGCTACGACGTTCACTGTGCTACACTGACCTGAACAGTGTATTCCCCACCGCTACCGGATGAGTCAACGTCGGTGATGTTGAACTTCTCGAACATCTGAACAAACGCCAGGATGAGCATCGGTGTTCGTTATGCCCCTGTGGTCACCATGCATGATCACGCACATTACCGGTGTTGTTGATGCTCTGAGTGACATTCAACTCGGCGTCCGACAGTCTCGGGAGAATACCAGGGATCGATCCACCGGTCGCGTGCCTGCAGTCCACATCGTCAGCACCTCTACCTCCTTTTGCCAAAATAAACCGTGCTGGCACTGACCAGCTGCACAGCGCACTCGCGAAGTACCGATTCGCCAACTCCCGCTGCAACGTATGCGCCCAGCCCTCTCCCTCCGTCGCGTTCCCGCCGTTCACGACGGTGCCATTCAACCTGCTCACATCCGCAGCGGGTCCAGTCCTCGTTGCGTTACCTCCCGTGCCGATGACGGGCTGTCCCGGGAGCTCGTCCTCGGTCACATTGAGCTGCCCGGCGGGCACGAGGGCATACGTCGATGCGTTGACAGGGGGCGTGGGCAGGGTGCCATTAGTGACGTTCGAGGAGAGGGCCCGGAGAGCCTCGAGGATGATATATTGATGTGGGGGCCAGGTGTTCGGTGCATCCCTGGCGGCGACGATCACGGATCAGCTTCATCCTGAATGGGAGACACACATCCCGAAAGAACCCACCACTGCAGCCCTGTCTGGAGGAACGTCACGGGCATGGTCCCGTTATACCTGTTCATGACCATATTCAGCCCTGCGAAGAACCCGAATGCGTTCTCGCTCGACAGGAAAAGCTCGTCTGGAACGATGTCATTCCATAGCGGGTAGAACGTCGCCGCGCTATACAGGGTGTTGCGCGTGTTCGCGGTCGTGTTGAAGTCGTAGAACGCGAGCTTCTCGGGGTCCCAGAAGAGGTCGAGGATGCCCTCGCGCAGGGATGCCGCGAGGGTGAGGTGCGGCGCTGCAGCAGAGGCATTTCCCTGCGCGGTGTACATCTCTGCGACGAGTGTGTGTGCCTTGTCTGTGAGGGGGCATGGTGAGCGGTGGAAGAGCAGATAGAGCCAACGTGAGGGGTCGGAGGCACACTTACAGAGAATGCTATTCAGATCGATAGGAATAATGTTCCTGACATTGAGCGCGCGCAGAGCAGGGTTCGTGTTGTTCGTCCCACCGGCGAGTGGCGCTGCAGAGAATCGTGAAGAGTAGTCCCAGCCGGTCTCCGCGCCGCTGGCAAGCTCAGCATACAGCGACGAACGTTGGTTCTCATTTAGAGGAGGCAGCGTTGGGTCAAAGGCGGTCTGATAGTCTAGAATGCACTGGATCAATATCAACGGACTGTGTGAGCGCGTTGGACTGTACGCACCATCAATGTACGACTCGGGACGGGGTGCCGAGTTGTTGACGGAATAATGGAACATCGTGTAAGTTTTATTCGTGTAAGGACTAGTCACGGAGATGCTGCGGTTATTCATCCACCAACCGAGTTCCCTCTGCGTAAGGCGATGAGAGCAATACTCTTGGGAAAGGTAACAAATCGCATACCTCGATCGAGGGAACTGCTCGGGTCAGTATGGCAGTATCATTGGTCGTAGCAACATAATCGGCCACCATCTAGTCAGCGTGTGCCATTAACAAGAGCTCCTCCAAGTACGCGAGACATGGAGTACTTACGCGCGTGAACATAGGCGGCTGGGAGCGATCGAGGTCTGAAGCAAGCGTATGTGAGCGTCCATCTGCAGCCTAGCGACAAAGTTCGCACTAACAGTAGATGCGCCCGCCGTTCGGAATGAAGCCGTAATTCTGGATCTCGTCCATGAAATTCCACAGCGTCGAATTGGCGATATCGTACAACTCCGACTTCATCAAACCCTGGATGATCCAGTACGAGTCCCAGTAGTCTGCAGAGCAACACGTCAGTTTGCGCTTGTCCGCCAGTTAGGGGGACAAGATATCTCTCACATTGTTCGCGGAAGCGGCCACCTGGAATCACGAAGGTGTGGTTCAGGGGGATGAACGTCCCCTCACATGGGCCCGTCTCCGTGCCGTCCGGGCACGTCGCCGACTTGTTCGTCTGTCTGACGAGGTCCTCCCAGTAGCCGCTCACGGTCTGCGACCATGCCCGTAACAGCGGGTCTGATACGTTGTTCAGGAAGTCTGGGTCCTCGACGAAGTTGGTTAGTGAGATTGCCTCAAGCTCGAGCCCCTCCCCCAGGAAGTCGACGTCTTCGAAGTTAACGATGTCGCCCTCGGTGATGGGACCCGTGCCATTCTGATAGCGGGCAAAGTCTGCGAGGACCTGCTGCGACCGCTTCGAGGTAGGCTTGTCGACAATCGTCTTGGGATCCGTGTAGACATCAGCAAGGTTAACGGTTTGCAGAAGCTACCGTGATAAGAAAAGTCTATCAGTAATCTTGAGTTCTAAAGAAGACTAGTTCGGACGTACTGCTCCTGCACAGAAGATCTGACTGGGACACCATGGCTGGATAGGAGGCAGCAGCTCCTCTGTTGGAATTGGCGCAGAGGGCGCAGATGCGCTAGCTACCGAGGTCGATATTGTGTCTGAGGGGATGCTAGTGTTCACCGCTGACGCTGAGACAGAGCTGGTCACCGAGGTTGTGCTGCCAGACGCTGCCTGCGGTGCGGCGCTTACAGCCTGGAGGAGACAGAACACGCTCGCCGCCACTGCCCACATCTTTGCTTGACTAGGAGCTCACTGTTGTCGTCGTCGAGCACCGTCCTGCACACACCACCCTTATGTACCGCCCTCCTGACGCCGTCGACTGCTTCCATCAGAACCAATATTATTGGGCGAGTCCGAGCGGAAGCGAGCACGGCGTGCGGAGGCATATGTCTCCTGACGTTCGCCCCCTAGAGCGCCCAGGTCCGATGGTCTGCTGACACGGGTGAAACGGTGCAATCCAGGAAATATATTTCCCGCAGAACGTCGACGACAGCGGCACCCCATCCACATGTTGTCATGCGGGGAAATTCCTCGACAGCGCAGCACCTCCGACGTCCGGTTCTGAGTCCGAGTCGTCAGGCCTCAGGCCTTCAGCTTCAGGCTCCCAGTATGTTCCGCGAATGTTGTCGGGAGTATGTCACGGAGAATGGAACGGGTGCATGATGGTAGGTCGCAGAGGGCAATCCGTGTCGTCATTGTGTCGTAGGGAGCCAAGCAAGCAGCGACGACTCGGCGTCAAGGCGGATAAAACATCAGAATAGGTTCTACATCATCTTCTTCCGTGCATCTCTCAGATACAAATCGTAGCAGATCCTAGCAATTCGCGGTAGCGGTTCGGCTAAGCAAGTTCAATTCGGATTGTATGCTGCGTGCGACGCAACTGACTCGACAGCTAGTCTCCGTTGCTTGACCAACATAGCCGAAGACAGTCGTTCGGCTTTATAATACTCGACAACTGACGTTCGTGAGTATCGTTGTTCGAGACTTATGTGACGTCCGAACCGTGGTCATACACTTACTCAGGCGAAGACGTTGTAACTGGCAAGATGTGGCCAGGTGAGATATCGAGAAACTTATTCCCCATACGTTAATGCGATAGGAATGCTAGACAGAGAAGCTTAGAGAGGAGACAGCACGAATTGCCCCGTGTGAGATGGTCGGCAGGAACAGCGGAAATTCGGCGCAGTACAAATGGCCCTCTGACTCGGAGATGGACTGTCGCCGTGGCTCACAAGTGCAAATTGTGCATTGACGAGATTATACTACCAGTTTGGTACTAGGCTGTCTCCTAACTCTTCCAGTTCGAAATCATATCAAAAACACATGTCTGCTCTGCTAACTTAACAGTTGTGTGACGAAAATCTAGTAAGACTCCTCCATGTTTCCAGGGTTATTGCTATCTACGCTTGTTGATTTCATCCTCCAGGTTAGGATTCATGGAACCTACAGTATAACCATCTAGGGAAGGCAGCCGTTCATCAACTCATCGCAGTTTTGGATGGGCGATTAATCGAATTCGAAAGGCATCGAGCTGGCGAGGTGTGAATATATGATACGAGAGCAGTAAGTCGTTGGGAATTCATCATACCTGCAATGCCGGGAGGACCTTCAGTCTGTGTTGTGATGACAGGGGAGCTTACAAAAGAGGCAGCAACCCCACGACTCGGGTCGTCTAATTCGGTGCAGGGCGATCCGCGAACCGTCACGACGGTGGGTAGAAATCTAGGAAACGTGTCTAGCCCACTCGCCTTACCCTGTCAGAAATATGTCCTCCACCGCGTTACATCGCAATTCACGCCAGGCATCGCTTGATACCGACCTTCATGAGCCTGACAGACCCGATCACGACGTTGCAAGGGGTCTCGGTCAACGGACGCTTTCTCCTAACGTAAGATTCGTCGCTGTTCCGTCGATTTTGAAATCCACTCGGCGCCCCGGTCTGCACTCGTGAGCGTTGATCACGGCGAGTACTGCCTGCGCAGCCCGTTTCAGATCTAGGGCTCTCTTTGTATTTCACGCACTGGTTGTAAGTACTAGTATTTGAATCTGTTACATAATGTCTTAAACTCCCCTCTTGGTCGCAGCAGTCTGTTTACCAGTGCAAACCCACCGAGATGTCCCTCTGGGGCAATCAGGAAGGCGGTCGGGTACAACCAGGAGTCTGAATTTGAATGATTTATCATTTCAGATCGGAGCGGCTGCGGAACATGCAGGGTGCACTCAAAGGAAGAGACCTTCGGTCCCGTTCAGGAGATTCGCTTCAGTCGGACTGAGCCATTGTTCATATTCCACATGTTGACGTTCAACATTCAGCATCGATGTCCTCATTGGCGCGCCGTGCCAAGGGATGGCATTGTATTTTGCGCGCTGTTCAAACAATATGGCCATGTATGCCAGCGTCCGCAAACAGTTACAAGGAGTCAAATACGCATCCACAGTGCTTCTACTTTACTCTGGGATCTGGGGTTCCAAGGCTCCCTAAATGGGTCGGGGCTTGTTACTAGGAATGGACGGACGCGCGTTGTCGGCCGCATCTTTTAGACTCGAAGAATCGATATCACCATGCGCTGGAACAGGCTGCGTCAAGGCGGACAGCCTGGAAGGAGAAAAGCTACCTTAATGAAATGAAAGAGGGGAACACCATTCACTATCCGTTGCGGGCATCCTGAGGCTCTGAGCCGCGCATCGCTCTTTTGAGACATCGCCGGTACGTCAGAATTCTAGATGAACAGGATTATCTGGGAAGTCAAGAATGTTGGCGACTATTGCCGCCATGGCAGGAGGCTGAGACACGCCCCAAGCCAAGAAAACGCTGACTGTTTATGATGAACTTACTTGTCTTCCCTATCCAGGAGGTCTGACAGGCCTCGTCGTAATCTTATCCTTGAACCTCTCAGTGATGAGCGTACGCTTTTGCATCTCCAAATGACAAGGTTCATGGAATCTGGAAAGGCCCTGTACACTCCGACATGGGCTCAACCCGCCTTGCCATCTCCCCCAGTGGAATAGTCACACCTCCGTTCGGTGGGAACACTGCCAAGAACCTAATACACCTAGCAGGCGACATTGGCCCATCTAGCCATCCAGTGAATGAACCCAGAAGGAGTGTGAACCTCACAAAGCCCATACTGCTGCCGGCCGCGTGCCGTGATGATCACTAGCAGTTCGGCATATCCAGCGACTAGCAAAAATGGCGGTGCGACCATGTCGACTTTGTACGGCCCTATCTTTAGGCCTGTGAATGCATCAGTTTAGATCAGCGCTGTGTTCCTTGACGGCGCGTGCACATTCCAGGATGTTCGTAACTTCGTATCCACCTTGTGCCACATTTGTGCTGCAACGCGGGCGCAGATCACCCTATCTCGCCAACGGAACCGCTAAGCAGACAATACACGAGTATGGGGAGGGCACGGCATAAGGCTACCGGTAGAACAAACCATGCTCCCCATTTATCGCTCTGTTAATATCCACTCGACGAAAATAGAGCGATTCGAAGACATTGTCATCTGTCCATTTGCGCTGCGGAGATCGCTTCCATGGTAGCGAAGTCAACACTAGATGAAAATAGAAGCCTTCTACGCAGAGCCTCATGATGTGTGTTCATCGATATTGGCAGTGCTGTCCCTTATGCGGATTATCATGATGAACAAACATCATACGTGTAGCAACCGCCGCAATCCATCGTGTCGGATTCGAAACTCCCCTTCTCGGAGCTTGTTCTGTCGATGTATGTATTTAAGGAGCTGCAACGAGCGACAAACATAACGACTCACCTCCGCATCTACTGCATCAACACTACACGCACTCTCTCCAGCTTTACCCCATATACCACCAAACTCATAACATGGCTGACTTCGTTGACCGCGTTGAGGACGGCTTCGATGCCTTCGAGGGTGGTAAGCTTCAACTTTGGTCGCTGCATCCAACTGGCAGGTTGTTGATTGATGGTGTATCACTTGTTGCAGATGATGTTGTGCAACAACAGACCTACGAGTCCACTGACGAGACCGTCTACGATGACGGCAACGTCGAGAACATCCAGCAGACTGAAGTCGTCGATGACAGCTACCAGCAGTACTGAGGGAGGTGTCGTTCGGGGCATACGCGCAAGGTGTTCTTCGGCTTCCTTTCATTGCGATCAGAGGTGAAGGGAGGGGAGGGACGGGGCGGTCGTCGATCGAGACATAAACGGCGACTCGGCAGTCATCAAAATCTGTATAATGTTGTATTTTCAGCGAACGATGATGATATTGATGCATAGTGCATGGGAGAAGCAAGTTGAAGCTTGTCGACCACTGTACTGTTTACGGGGTCTACCGATATCGTCCACTTTAGACGGCAACTTGGTAATCAACTGGGACAATGGCCCTTATCAATTCTCTCCCTCCCTAAATTCCCGGGAGACCCCCGCACGGCATGAAGCCACTAATCAGTGATCAGATCTGGTACCGGCGTCTTGGTATTTTGCAGTCGCCATGGTCGGACTTCCAAATCCTTCTTGTGACGTCGTCAGCAGCCGTCCTTCAACGCTGTTGAAGGAGTCGACCGCATATGAAAAAATCTTATAACTATATGAATAGCTGGATATGTATTTACATTGACAATGGAACATTACACAAACACCTCAGATACCCCACCGTGATCAAATGTACGAGCTCGGGGAAACGGCTTAAACCGGCGGAGTGTGAATATTTATGCATACGTATCATAGAGCTGCCATATTTGGGAGGTCGAAGCTATTTCAAGGTAGACGCCACATGGTCCATCATGCCGACCAGTGCCAAGGGCAGCGCAGGGAATCTCGGGAGGGAGAGAATTGATAAGGGCCAATTACCTTGTCAGACATGAGGAATGCCCATGGTTTCGGGTTGCCTGTTAAACAAATCGTGTAACTGCGATAATATCGCCTGACCCCACCCCACGGATCAGGTACCAACTACGACCAGAGGTAGAATGTGCGGTCGGACGCGTATCGCGTCTCTGGGAAATTGAGGTAAATATCTGCGGACGGTAAGCAATTAAGCCCAGTCACCGGTTCAGAATGATTAAGCATACTCATAAATTATCCAGCGGTGAGCATGCAGAGGCGAGATTAAACAAGCCTGTGGAAGGGAGAAAGAAAACACTTCTCTGTCTGTATTCTCAACTGATACGTTCTAGTGTCTCAAGCTGTCTGACAATATACTGTTTTATGAAAGTGTAAACCCAAGAATGTTTGAAAGAATACGTCTAGTTACTCACAATAACAGCTGCTAGTATTGCTCAATCTTCATGATACGATGACACTTGCGGATAGCGTTCGCAACTTCGCATCGCGGTAGGTCATGCATAATTGCAAGCAAGCGTCATGTAAATTACACATGTTCGCGATGAGACATGATATTCTACAAACAGGAAGTTCCTCTAGGGATGAATAATGCTTTGCACAGCCGTGGTGATCTCAGAGGATCTCAGCTGTGGTGAGGCGCCGCGGTGATCTGGCGATCACAAGGACTCGGCGCTCAGATTGAACCTTATTCGAGTATCTTGTGGCTGAGGAGTCAGGCTACGATCTCCAAGACTCTATTATCGTGTGCAACCTCAGAGTGCGTATATGCCAATTCTTCCGTTCTGTATGCAAGCAAAACGTTTGTCTCGTTTGCTTTGAATTACACCCGTCACGGTCGTGGAGGGGCTTGGTCCAAGTCCTGGTATCAACAAACATCACTGGTACTAGTGCGCTGGACGCCCTCTCAGCAAAGCGGCTGGGAACCTAGAGTTGTATACCTGTAGAAGATAACAAACAATTTACTCGGAGCAGAAGATCTCAGACGCCTTGCAGGTCATCTAGAGTCTCCTATGTCCATTGTTCTGAATGTGCGTAATATGGGTCCATTAACCCATCCATTTAGGTCAGTATTTCCCTATTACCGCTAGCACCATCCCATCTGCATTCCCACAAAGCCGTCTTAGAAACTGATATTGGTGTAAACCTAAACTCTCAGACCCTTGTGCATACATCGCGCCCACACTGAAGGGGGCGCGATGACTGCCCCAAGAGCCTGATCTTCGGTCTTTGTTACCCTCTCCATATGGTTTCTGATATTTCATTGTGCTTGGCAGATTATCGCATGGACAATTTCTCTCCGGAGTACCGACACTGTACAGCATCTACATATTCATTGCCAGGGTCTTGACCCTGACGTTTCATCATGATCGAACGTTGTGGCATTTATCCGCAACTCACACCATCCTTCCCCAAATGAGAGCGGAATTGTTCCCGAGCTAACATTATGCTTCGACTAGCTAAGACAGCGAGCGTTAATCTGTGTAGATGGATTCTGAGGCATCACGGTTGTGGTCGCGGTACTCAACCAAACGCCCAAATGTGTCTAAAGCAAGTATTCTTGCTCTGCGAGCTGTGTCGACCAGCGCCGAGCCTGAGCGACGGGCTCTCTATGTATGGACATACTCAGATACCAAAATAGGATCGTTGATCTCTGAAATCGCGCAGGTAGCCTCTAAGACTTGGACGCCCAAGGCCATGAACCACAAATGATGCGAACGGCAGATCGCCAAGCGCAAGCATTGGACAGGTGCGCTGCTTCTGCGTTGTTGTCCCGTTTCATTGATCTTGATCGAAGGTCGTCTCCCTCTCCGCTGTCCTTGGCTTCTGTGCAGTGCTGTACAGTCAACAGCGTAGGTTCTCACTTTTTCTAGATGTCGCTACTACAGAGTAATTGCGTCCTGTACATGGGACATCTCAAGGTACAAAAGATTGCTGTTTCGCAACGCGCGGCGGGACCTTATCAGTTCAGCGTTAATCAAGGCTGATGAGCAGTGTGAGTGACAGCCAAACAGCGCCGAAGTGCATCGGTAGCTGTATGTGTTACCTGGCTTATGAATTCGTGCTTGGCAAAAAGAAAATTCATCCCGAACAGATCATTCTGCGGCCGTATATCAGGGCAATTATTTCAGGGATGAGACACAGCAACTTCAATTATCTCTCCATCTCTCGTTCGAGCACACCAGCACCTCCTACGACAGACCATTCTTCATTTCTTATCCCAAATAACTGACATGTCCGACTTCCTTGACACCATAGAAGCCATCGTCGACGGTGCGCTCAAGTTCAACGTCGTCTAGCATGAGTATCGCCAGATGATTTATCCGCGGTGTCGCGTTCTTGCAGGCCCCACTGAGGAAGAGACATACACTGAGACGACGGAGACGACTTCGTATGAGGACGCGGAGGGGGACACCGTGGCGTACTCAGAGACCGTCACCTCCGAACAGTTCACCGAGGAGTTCTGATCTGGTCAACTCCAACATGCGACGTGGCGGGAAGCACTAGTAGGGATGGTGTTTTTTTCGTTGCGCTAGGGGTAAAGGCTGGGCTGTACCGATGAATCGAGCGCGCCTTGCACGGCAAAAATCAAATCCGATCTTGGGAAAGCATTTGAACGCCGAACGCGAATCTGTTCATCTCGCGCGCAGTGGCAGATCCTCAGGCTGCCTGCCAGTGCAATTTGAATTTTGAATTTTGAATTTTGGACCGGAGGTCACCTGGCCATCATCCAAGGTCTCTCAAAAATCGACTCTGTGACTCGGACTTGTATGGGGGCCCTGTACATGTTGTCTCCTAAGTAACTGGAATGTATAAGGACCCCAGAGCGGCGTCCGCGTCAACCTGCACTGGCAATACAGTCACGGCTATGGAGAGATCAGAATCACGGGCCCAGATATGCATACACTCTCATCCCCATGTCACAGACGTCGACATAGCCTAGCAGAATGCTCTTGTACACGCCGAAAAAAAGTGGACAGCTGCCTACGAGCTGATCGATGAACAGTTGTGCTCACACCAGCGCGTCCACAAGCACCCACAACGCGTCGCGATCACATGCTCGTCACGCAGCATGGGCTCGGATCCACCCATGGCCATGACTGATGCCAAGTGCATAGTCATGACGCTATTACATACACCAGAGGCAGCCCTCATCTCCAACGCGCTAGGTCCATAGGGGCACCATACCCTTTCTCGCACATCACTTAGTAGTACACAGAACCGGAAGCAATGCCACTGGCAGTACTAGTCCTCAAGTCCTCAAGGTCCTCAGGCTCGACGACGACTCAACCGACCACAGAAATGCCTCTAGATCTATTCGTAGAGCTACACACGGCGCGGTAATAAAGCAGTCCGTTTCTATAGTATGTTGTCCATGTCTGTATGCCAGCGTAAGCAAGGGGGGGGGCAGATACATGCACTCAGCATCGTCGCTGGGACACAACACATGAGGAGACAACCGCGCACTCACTTATGTGAAACAGGGTGGTAAGCACCATGTTGGCAATATTTTGTCTTCGCTGCCGCCGCTCACCGCCCGGCATTCTAGAACCGACTGAGGTCCCGGCCGAAGATCCAGTTCATGAACCTGCCAACGACAAGCCACCAATGTTATAATCGCACCGCCGACCGCACACACGCACACCGCACTCACCAATACAGCGGGACCAAGATCCTACACACGCACACACGCACACGGAACAAGTCAGCTCACGAACACGACCGCAAACACGCACGCGCACGAGCCCGACGCCAAAGCCAAAGCACTCACTTGTTCTTCACGCTCAGCGTCATCGTGAAGTACGCCGAGCGCCACAGCAGCCACGCGACCCGGCCCGTCTCCTTCGTCTTCGGGCCCTTCTCCGCCCGCGTGCGGTCGTACACCGCCTGCCAGTCGCCGAGGTACGCGAGGCTCCCCGCGTTGTGGAACGCGAACGGCTCCGGCGCGGGCTTGTCCCGCACCAGCAGGTTCAGCTTCTTGCGGAGGTACTGCGCTTTTTGGTTGGCCACTGCGGGAAAGGGAAAGCGTGGATGTGTCAGGATAGATTTGCGGGAAGAAGAGGTGAAGGAAGAGCCATTGGGGGGGACGAGAGAGAGAGAAAGCAGGAACGTACCCTGCGCAGTGGCGGGGAGCGGGTTCCCCTTAATCATCGCAGCGTCTCCTATAGCCCACACGTCCGGATTCGCCTCTCCCGTACCCTTCATGATCACGTTCAGGTGCTCGTCCGTCAGGATGCTGCAAACACGACATTGTCAGTTTCCTAGGCGTGACAAATCGAGGGTGGGCGAGCCGAGCAGGGCGGCCGCGCGAGGTGAGACACTCACCTCGCCGTCTTCGGATCCTTCTCCGCATCCACGATCCCCTGCACGAGCGGGTTCGGTGCAAGGCCCGTGCTCCACACGAGCATACCGAAGTGCACTGCCGCCGTCAGCCATCCACATCCAATGTGCATTAGTACTGGGCCCGTCATGTAAGGAATACACCGCCGGCGCACCTTCGCCTTGCTCTTTGATGTACATCTTGCCCTGTTCGCGGGATCAGAACCCGGTGATGAGGAGAGAGGAGGAAGGGAAGAAGGGTGTAAAGGAAAGGGACGTGAACTCACTGCCTCGACTCGCTCAACATGGTGCTGCGTCAGGATATTGATCCCTTCACGCGTGAACTTCTTCGTCGCCCAGCTGCACAAAAAGAGCGACCCGCACGTCAGCACCCATGCATCATGAACGAAAGCAAAGAAGCCAGAGTGCCAAAACCAAAAATAAAACAATGGAAAATACAAAGCCAAGTAAACAGGACAAGATTGCAATCGCAGACAAACAAAGAAAAGAGGGCCACCAGCAACAGAAAACAACCAAACAGAAACAAAAGTAACACGAAAAAGCTAAAAAGAAACACGCACTCCTGCAGCCCGACATCGAAGCTCCCTAGGATCTTCGGCGCGACGTCGTACAGCGAGATACGCGCTAGGCGCGCAAGCTGCGGGTAATGCTGCTTGATCTCTGCGTGCAGCAAGTCGTGCAGCTCCGCGGAGAATTCGACGCCCGTCGGGCCACCGCCTGCGGGGTGAGGAGAAGGACATGATTAGCGGTAGGTATGCGAAGGGGAGGGAACCCGCGGATAAGGTATGGATGGGATAAGGAGGGAGAGCAGACGGGAAGAAACACGCACCGACGATACAGAAATGCAGCAGCTTCCGTCGGTCAGAATCCGTGATCGTCGGCTGGTTCGCCTGCTCGAAGCCTGACCGCACGCACCCCACGTCAGCCACGACGCCGGAGAAAGAAATGGCGGGACGCACACTCCAGGATGCGCGCGCGGATGGCGCGCGCGTCGCGGATATCCTTGAGGAAGTGCGCGTGCTCCTTGACGCCGGGGATGAAGAACGCTGTGGGCGGGGCACGGGCGTCTGTCAGCAGGATGTAGCGAACCAGCTGAGACGCAAGAAATAGGACAGGAGAAAGTAAAAGAGGGGATAGTAAGGAGAGAAGAATGAATGGAGGACGGGGGAGAACAGAAGAACGAGGGAAACGAGTACGCACTGCGGTTGTACGCGCCGACGGCGACGACGAGCTTGTCGTAGCGCAGGCGGAACTGCTGTGCGCCGCGGGCGGCGGGGTCGATGGGGGCGAGGGGCGTGGGGCCTGTCGGGGATTGAGGGATTGGACTGGGGGCGTCGTTGCCATTGCCGTTATGGCCGGAGTGGAAATCGAGGGGAGGGGTTGCGGGCATCTGTTGGGGTGGATGGGTTAGTGTGAGGAAGGTGGGCATGGGGGCGGGCAAGACGGAGACATCGGGGGAGAATACTGGGGAATGGGGAGCGGGGAAAGTGGGCAATATGGGGAACGGGGAAAGTGCAGTAGAGCGAGAAGGATCGAGAAGCGGGGGGCAGGGCTGGGACGAAAGGGCAGGGGAACGTACACATGTGAGGGTCCTGTTCTTGAAGTCGATCGAGTCGCACCATGCCTGGTACGCGCTCTACCGTGGGGAAAGAGCCAAATCAGCAAGCGGGAACGCGCCGTGCATAAAGAAGGATACTCACCACCTGGGGCGTAAACCTGCGGACCTGCAAAAAATAAGTGAGTGAGGGCGTGTGCAGAGGGAGAGGAGGCGGGGGAACGCACGGGCTCGACGGCGGCGCGGAACTCGAGAGTGCCGACGGCGCAGCTGGCGAGGAGAGGGGTGAAGTTGAAGTAGTTGTTCGGGGACACGACGGTCACGTCTGTGCGAACGGAGGTCAGCGCTCGGTACTATTCGTGCACAGGCAGGCGATGACGTCGGTTGCTGGGAAAGGAAGGTGATCGACGGCGGCAGCGGACAGCGTCGTCCGCGCCTGGAAGCAGAGCACTAGCACTCACTCCATCGTTTCTTGTCGATCCCTCGCAGGAGCGGGAACCCGCCCCAGCCGCTGCCCAGGATCACCAGGTGCTGCTCACGCCGCGGCGCCGACGACCCAAACTGGCGTGTCGTCGTGGCCCCCGCAAAGGGTGCCCGGCGCGCGGGCGTGTGCGCGGAAACGCGAAGCATGCTGGCGAGGTCGGTCGAGGTGCAGGTCTAGGCAGAGAGACGCCGGAAGAGGAATAGCAGGAGAAAAGAGAAAAGAGAGTCTAGGGCCGCCTGGGCGGAGGTCGTGCTGTCTCGTGTGGGCAAGCAGCAATAGCGATAGCGATAGCAATAGCAGGTCGTACGCAAAGAGGAGAGACGAATGAACAGCACCGGATTGGGCACGGATATCCTTATATCGGACGAGGGCGAGTCGGGCCAAGTGAGCCCATCCCCCGCCAACGTCATCGGACAATCACGGAGGAGCTCGTCGTGGCTCACCTCCCCCACAACTTTCTGCCACCGATCGGAACAATTCTCGTCTGCCCTGCTTCAGCGCCAGACACTTGATATTTAAGTAGGTACTGTAGAGGGGCGTCCGGAGTACGTCTGTCTAGATCTGTCCTGAGACCATACCGGGTTCATTGTGCTGTGGGCGGCCGACGCTGAGACATTTCGGGCCCGCGCGCTGATGACGTCGGCGCCCCGTCGAATCGTTATCTTATCGCCCTGCCTCTTCCGGTTACAGTGGCGTCCCGGTCATTCACCTTCGTAGCGCCTGCAGCGCCCGTTCTCAGTGCTTGCTGCACATTACTAGTGTGAATATCTGTCTTTGAGGGCATGAACCAGTATTCGCAGTTCGCGCATCCACTAAATACAGTCTGAACTCGTCTGAACTATGGTTAAACATCCTGAGCATCGCACCTGCTGCCAACTGCAAAAACAAGCTACGCTCTTCAGTTCCAGCCAATCAGAGAGCTTCGTTTACCCAATACAGCGTATTTTGGCTGGAAATTCAGCCTGCTCCATCCATGTCTACATGCCTTTCCAGGGCACCGTGACATACGATGATACATCGTCGGATCGTCCATGTCCCTCGATGAAATCATAGCTCGAAACGTGCAATCCAGCCCGTCATTATACAGCGCAGCACCGTGATCGCTGTACATTGCCCCAAAATATTTATTTAAATTGAAACATCGTGCAAACTTTGGCTAGCGCTCATCTCCCGTCGAGAGAATCGAAAGATTCTGGGCTACCCCGTGAACCACCGTACGGACCAGTATAATCCTCTCTGACCGTCTCATCTCTGTACTCTCCCAAGCCGGAGAGTGTGATGCCACTTTCGCAGCAAATGGCTGCAGCTATATCGGTATACTCAGTCTCAAGTCTCGTTTCGTCTCGGCCGGGAACGGTGTTCGTGAGCGACGGTCACGGTTGGCCCGGGTACTAATGGATGCATCATGAATTGGACCCTCCTGCGCAACTATCGCCCACGTCCGAAGCCAGCGATCTCCTCGCTCATGCTTTCCCTGCGTGGTGGCATGCCTGTTACCACGCTTTCCGAGGCGCTCTGCCGCGTCATGCAGTCGGGTCAATATGGACTCTGAATCACAGGAACTCGCATACGTCACGTCTCTGCAGAATTCCAGTCCAGCCCCCTCCCCCTCGAGGCTCGCGTCTCGCTCCAGATTGGATTGCCCCACCACCCCACCACCGCGAATAAGAGTGCGCGGTGGTTGGGTGCGACTGGCATATATTACCGTCTGCCTACGAGACCAATCATCAATACCCCGCTTCGGTTTAGCGCCCAATATTGACCAATCAGAGGGGCTAGTGAGGTCCGGGACGCGCCCCCTGATTGGCTCACACCGGTGCTGCCCCAGATCTCCTGAGTTGGCGGGACAGGTCCGGCCTATGTGAAAGGTCTGGTATGAGGCCAGCATTGGAACACTGATTTGTGTGTACGAACGGCCTGTTCGAGCGCAGAGCCCGGTCGACTCCTTTGACGTTCTGCGGTCGGTAGGTGTACGGAATCGGATGCTGAGGGCTTCTGCGCACATGAACATACCGTACCGAGCACGCGGGGGATCCGAGTCCGAACGGGAAATTATGAAAACAAAACTTTTGTCCACTTGCAGCCCACTGTGTTTTTTTTTGCAAAGGGATACGTGGATCGAAAGTACATCGCCGCGCCCCGGGAGCACGAGACCAGCGGGTGACATGCCATTGGGAAGGGACGGGTGGGAAGAGAGCAAATGATATATATCGCCAGGAACTCGAAGCCTCGTTCAGAAGAACAGGAACACTGAACAAGCGCAAATTGGCGAGGAAAGCGGATCACCAGCCAGACTCCATTTTGCAATGCTTCCACGAGACCGTCCTGGCGCTTACAAGCCGGGTGGCGTTGGCCTGGAGAGAGAACACTGAGAGAACCCACCGGGTCCAGATATTTCAGTGATCTCTTAACCATGCCGTGGATGGGGACGTCCGAAAACGATCAGTCAGTACTAGCAACATTTCCCTGCGTTACATTTTTTGGTAGATCACGGATGACCATATGCAGGAATCACTGCATGCCCAGAGGCGGCAATGTAAGTGTCGACCTCAGGGAAAGAAAAAAAGGTTACGCGCCAATGCTGTATAGAAGCACGGAAAAGCATACGGCTCGTGCATTGAGGTGGATGCTTCGCGACACCTGTCATCATGAAAAGTCTTCACTTAAATGGTAGGGAAGTGTCTTCGGAAAGAACCACATACCAAACTGGCGAAGATAACGTCCAACCGCAAACATACGACAAGCGCCGATGAGCACGCACAGCACGTCTGCAAGACACTCCATTTGTCCAACCCTCCGACGTACATCACTGCGCTTTATTCCCCCCGAGTTTAATTGTCCATGTGATAAGACAGGACAGGGATACCGATCACACGGAGGCAGTATCTCCATAAGCAAGCATTAATATTACCCACGAGGTTGGCCCGTCAGCCAACGCCATTGGACGCCATTGTGCAATCCACGAGCGTGCGACCTGGCGCAAAGACGGCAGTTAGGAAGTCGGTCGAAGAGCCGCTCACCTGTGATTTGGGGATCTAAAGGCCAGACCTGGGGACGCCAATGGCTTCAGATATCTATAGCGCTGTGAGCGCTGTGAGTCGGCAATTCCCTCACCCAAGAAGACCAACGCCGAGGCTTCTTCATTTCGAGGACAAGGTTTGATCCTACGGCG